>OZ023205.1:80807649-81274661 GCA_963995525.1 Escarpia spicata
GGAAGTGGGGGAGTGGGGGAGTGATTGAGTGGGGATAGTGGGTGAGTGTGTGAGTGGGTGGGTGGGTGGGTGGGTGGGTGGGTGAGTTGGTGAGTGGAGGAGTTGGGGAGTGTGGGAGAGGTGCGTGGATGAGAGGATGTGTGGGTGTGTGGGTGAGTGGTGGAGATGGTGCGTTGGTAAGTGAGGGATTGGGTAAGTGGGAGAGGTGTGTGGGTGAGTGGATGTGTGGGTGTGTGGGTGAGTGGGGGGGGGGGGGGGAGTATGTGAGTGGTGGAGATGGTGAGTTGGTAAGAGAGTGATTGGGTAAGCGGATGAGCGGGTGAGAGAGTGAGTGGGAAAGTAGGGGTTTGGGGAAGTAGGGGAGTGGGGGTGTGTGGGAGTGGAGGAGCGGGGTTGTTCGGGAGTGGGGAAGTGGGGGAGTGGGGGAGTGGGGGAGTGGGGGAGTGGGGGAGTGGGGGAGTGGGTGAGTGGAGATAGTGGGTGAGTGTGTGAGTGGGTGAGTGGGAAAGTCGGGGTTTGGGGGAGTAGGGGAGTGGGGGAGTGGGGTGTGTGTGAGGGGAGGAGCGGGGGTGTTCGAGAGTGGGGAAGTGGGGGAGTGAGTGAGTGGGGATAATGGGTGAGTGGGTGAGTGTGTAAGTGGGTGAGTAGGTGAGTGGAGGAGTGGGGGAGTGTGGGAGAGGTGCGTGGGTGGGTGGATGTGTGGGTTTGTGGGTGAGTGGGGGGAGTATGTGAGTGGTGGAAATGGTGAGTTGGTAAGTGAGTGATTGGGAAGTGTGTGAGTGTGTGAGTGGGTGAGTGAGAGAGTGGGAGAGTGGGTGAGTGGGTGATTGGGTGAGTGATCAGTGGTGAGTGAGTTAGTGAATGAGTGAGTGAGTGAGTGAGTGAGTGAGTGAGTGAGTGAGTGAGTGAGTGAGTGAGGTGGTGAGTGGGCGAGAGGGCGAGAGGGCGAGTGGACGAGTGGGCGAGTGTGCGAGTGGACGGTTGAGCGAGTGGCCGAGTGGGCGAGTGGTCGGGTGGGCGAGTGGGCGACTGGGCGAGTAGGCGAGTGGGCGAGTGGGCGAGTGGGCGGATGGGCGGTTTGGTGAATGGGTGAGTGGGTGAGTGGGTGTGTGGGTGAGTGGCTGAGTGGCTGAGAGGGTGAGTGATCAGTGGTGAGTTTGGCGAGAGGGCGTGTGGGCGAGGGGGCGAGTGGGCGAGTGGGCGAGTGGGCGAGTGGGCGAGAGGGCGAGTGGGCGAGTGGGTGGATGGGCGGATTGGTGAGTGGTGAGTGGGTGAGTGGTGAGTGGTGAGTGGGTGAGTGGGTGAGTGGGTAAATGATTGGGGTAGTGGAGGAGTGGGGAGTGGTGGAGTGGTGGAGTGGAGGAGTGGGGGAGTGGATGAGTGGAGGAGTGGGGGATTGGGGGATTGGAGGAGAGTGGAAGTGGGGGAGTGGGTGAGTGTGGGAATGGGGGAGTGTGGGAGTGAGGGCGTGGGGGAGTGGGTGAATGGGTGAGTCGGTTAGTGGGTGTGTGGGTGAATGGCTGAGTGGCTAGGTGGGTTAGTGGGTGAATGGATGAGTGGTTGAGTGGTTGTGTGGGTGAGTTGTGAGTGGGTGACTGGGTTAGTGGTTGAGTGGATGAGTAGTTGAGTGGGTGAGTGATGATTAGGTGAGTGGGTGAGATGGTGAGTGGGTGAGTTGGTGAGGTTGTGAGTGGATGTGTGGGTGTGTTGGTGAGTGGGGGGAGTATGTGAGTGGTGGAGATGGTGAGTTGGTAAGTGAGTGATTGGGTAATAGGGTGAGAACTTGGGAGAGTGGGTGAGTGGTGAGTGGTGAGTGGTGAGTGGTGAGTGGGTGAGTGATTGAGTGGGTGAGTGAGTGAGGGGGTTGAGTGGGTGAGTGGGTGAGTGGATGAGTGGGTGAGTGGGTGAATGGTGAGTGGGTGAGTGGGTGAGTGGGTGAGTGGGTGATTGGGTGATTGGGGAGTGGGGGAGTGGGGGAGTGGGGGAGTGGGGGATGGGAGAGTGGGGGAGTGGGGGAGTGGGGGGTGGATGAGTGATGAGTGGTGACCTGGTGACTGGGTGACTGGGTGACTGGGTGACTGGGTGACCGGGGAGAGGGGTAGTCGGGGAGTGGGGGTGTGGGAGGAATGGGGGAGTGGGGGATTGGTGGAGTGGGCGAGTGTGGGAGTGTGGGAGCGTGGGAGTGGGTGAATGGGTGAGTGGGTGAGTGGGTGAGTGGGTGAGTGGGTGAGTGGGAAAGTCGGGATTTGGGGGAGTAGGGGAGTGGGGATGTGTGGGAGGGGAGGAGCGGGGGTGTTCGGAAGTGGGGAAGTGGGGGAGTGGGGGAGTGATTGAGTGGGGATAGTGGGTGAGTGTGTGAGTGGGTGGGTGGGTGGGTGGGTGAATTGGTGAGTGGAGGAGTGTGGGAGAGGTGCGTGGATGAGAGGATGTGTGGGTGTGTGGGTGAGTGGTGGAGATGGTGCGTTGGTAAGTGAGGGATTGGGTAAGTGGGTGAGTGGTGAGTGGATGAGCGGGTGAGCGGGTGAACGGGTGAGCGGGTGAGCGGGTGAGCGGGTGAGCGGTTGAGTGGTTGAGGTGGTAAGTGGAGGAGTGGGGGAGTGTGGGAGTGTGGGAGAGGTGTGTGGGTGAGTGGATGTGTGGGTGTGTGGGTGAGTGGGGGGGGAGTATGTGAGTGGTGGAGATGGTGAGTTGGTAAGAGAGTGATTGGGTAAGCGGATGAGCGGGTGAGAGAGTGAGTGGGAAAGTAGGGGTTTGGGGAAGTAGGGGAGTGGGGGTGTGTGGGAGTGGAGGAGCGGGGTTGTTCGGGAGTGGGGAAGTGGGGGAGTGGGGGAGTGGGGGAGTGGGTGAGTGGAGATAGTGGGTGAGTGTGTGAGTGGGTGAGTGGGAAAGTCGGGGTTTGGGGGAGTAGGGGAGTGGGGGAGTGGGGGTGTGTGAGAGGAGGAGCGGGGGTGTTCGAGAGTGGGGAAGTGGGGGAGTGGGGGAGTGGGGGAGTGGGGGAGTGGGGGAGTGAGTGAGTGGGGATAATGGGTGAGTGGGTGAGTGTGTAAGTGGGTGAGTAGGTGAGTGGAGGAGTGGGGGAGTGTGGGAGAGGTGCGTGGGTGGGTGGATGTGTGGGTTTGTGGGTGAGTGGGGGGAGTATGTGAGTGGTGGAAATGGTGAGTTGGTAAGTGAGTGATTGGGAAGTGTGTGAGTGTGTGAGTGGGTGAGTGGGAGAGTGGGAGAGTGGGTGAGTGGGTGAGTGGGTGATTGGGTGAGTGATCAGTGGTGAGTGAGTGAGTGAGTGAATGAGTGAGTGAGTGAGTGAGTGAGTGAGTGAGTGAGTGAGTGAGTGAGTGAGTGAGTGAGTGAGTGAGTGAGGTGGTGAGTGGGCGAGAGGGCGAATGGACGAGTGGGCGAGTGTGCGAGTGGACGGTTGAGCGAGTGGCCGAGTGGGCGAGTGGTCGGGTGGGCGAGTGGGCGAGTGGGCGACTGGGCGAGTGGGCGAGTGGGCGAGTGGGCGAGTGGGCGGATGGGCGGTTTGGTGAATGGGTGAGTGGGTGAGTGGGTGAGTGGGTGTGTGGGTGAGTGGCTGAGTGGCTGAGTGGCTGAGTGGCTGAGTGGCTGAGTGGCTGAGAGGGTGAGTGATCAGTGGTGAGTTTGGCGAGAGGGCGTGTGGGCGAGGGGGCGAGTGGGCGAGTGGGCGAGAGGGCGAGTGGGCGAGTGGGTGGATGGGCGGATTGGTGAGTGGTGAGTGGGTGAGTGGTGAGTGGGTGAGTGATAAGTGGGTTAGTGGGTGAGTGGGTGAGTGGGTGAGTGGGTGAGTGGGTAAATGATTGGGGTAGTGGAGGAGTGGGGAGTGGTGGAGTGGTGGAGTGGAGGAGTGGGGGAGTGGAGGAGTGGAGGAGTGGGGGATTGGGGGATTGGAGGAGAGTGGAAGTGGGGGAGTGGGTGAGTGTGGGAATGGGGGAGTGTGGGAGTGAGGGCGTGGGGGAGTGGGTGAATGGGTGAGTCGGTTAGTGGGTGTGTGGGTGAATGGCTGAGTGGCTAGGTGGGTTAGTGGGTGAATGGATGAGTGGTTGAGTGGTTGTGTGGGTGAGTTGTGAGTGGGTGACTGGGTTAGTGGTTGAGTGGATGAGTAGTTGAGTGGGTGAGTGATGATTAGGTGAGTGGGTGAGATGGTGAGTGGGTGAGTTGGTGAGGGTGTGAGTGGATGTGTGGGTGTGTGGGTGAGTGGGGGGAGTATGTGAGTGGTGGAGATGGTGAGTTGGTAAGTGAGTGATTGGGTAATAGGGTGAGAACTTGGGAGAGTGGGTGAGTGGTGAGTGGTGAGTGGTGAGTGGGTGAGTGATTGAGTGGGTGAGTGAGTGAGGGGTTGAGTGGGTGAGTGGGTGAGTGGATGAGTGGGTGAGTGGGTGAGTGGGTGAGTGGGTGAGTGGGTGAGTGGGTGAGTGGGTGATTGGGTGATTGGTGATTGGGGGAGTGGGGGAGTGGGGGAGTGGGGGATGGGAGAGTGGGGGAGTGGGGGAGTGGGGGGTGGATGAGTGATGAGTGGTGACCTGGTGACTGGGTGACTGGGTGACCGGGGAGAGGGGTAGTCGGGGAGTGGGGGTGTGGGAGGAGTGGGGGAGTGGGGGAGTGGGGGAGTGGGGGAGTGGGGGAATGGGGGAGTGTGGGAGTGGGAGAGTGGGTGGGTGGGTAGGGGACTGGCTGAGTGGCTGAGTGGGTTGGTGGGTGAGTGGGTGAGTGGGTGAGTAGATGATTGGTTGAGTAGTTCAGTGGGTGAGTGGGTGAGTAGATGAGTGGTTGAGTAGTTGAGTGGGTGAGTGGTGAGTTGGTGACTGGATGAGGGGTTGAGTGGGTGAGTGGTTGAGCGAGTGAGTGGTTGAGTGGGAGAGTAGTTGAGTGGGTGAGTGATGATTGGGTGAGTGGGTGAGTGGGTGAGCGTGTGAGCGTATGAGCGGGTGAGCGTTTGAGCCGGTGAGCGGACGAGCGGGTGAGCGAGTGAGCGGTTGAGTGGGTGAGTGGGTGAGTGGTTGAGTGGGTGAGTGGGTGAGTGGGTGAGTGGGTGAGTGGGTGAGTGGGTGATTAGGTGAGTGGTGAGTGGGTGTGTGATAAGTGGGTTAGTGGGTGAGTGGGTAAGTGATTGGGGGAGTGGAGGAGTGGGGAGTGGCGGAGTGGGGGAGTGGGGGAGTGGGGGAGTGGAGGAGTGGAGGAGTGGAGGAGTGGAGGAGTGGAGGAGTGGGGGGTTGGGGGAGTGGAGGAGAGGGGGAGTGGGGTAGTGAGTGAGTGTTGGAGTGGGTGAGGGTGGGAATGGGGGAGTGTGGGAGTGAGGGAGTGAGGGAGTGGGTGAATGGGTGAGTGGAGGAGTGGCTGAGTGGCTGAGAGGCTGAGTGGGTGGGAGAGTTAGTGTGTGAATGGATGAGTGGTTGAATGGTTGTGTGGTTGTGTGGTTGTGTGGTTGTGTGGTTGTGTGGTTGTGTGGTTGTGTGGTTGTGTGGTTGTGTGGTTGTGTGGTTGTGTGGTTGTGTGGTTGTGGTTGAGTGGTTAAGTGGGTGAGTTGTGAGTGGGTGACTGGGTGAGTGGTTGAGTTGGTGAGTAGTTGAGTGGGTGAGTGATGATTGGGTGAGGGGGGTGAGTTGGGGAGTGGGTGAGTCGGGATGTGGGGGAGTAGTGGAGTGGGGGAGTGGGGGTGTGGGGGAATGGAGGAGTGGGGAAGTGGGGGAGTGGGGAAGTGGGGGAGTGGGGGAGTGGGGGAGTGGGGGAGTGGGGGAGTGGGGGGAGTGAGGGAGTAGTGGAGTGGGGGAGAGGGGGAGTTGGTGAGTGGGTGTGTGGGTAAGTGGGTGAGTGAAGGAGTGAGGGAGTGGGGGAGTGGGGGAGTGGGGGAGTGGGGGAGTGGGGGTGGGGTATTGGGTGATTGGGTGATTGGGTGATTGGGTGAGTGGGTGAGTGGGGGAGTGGCGGTGTGGCGGAGTGGCTGACGGACGTAGTGAGGGAAAGAGGTAGGGTGGGAGGACTAGAGGAAAGTAGGGAGGGAGAGTGGGAGTGAGAAAACAAGAGAAAGAAATGCGAGAGGGATGGAGTGAGATCGTTCCGTTCCATTAGCAATTCGATGTTCGTGTTGCTGGCGAAGCTAGGCAACGAACGAACACTGACTTATCAGAACTCACCTCCGAGATATTTAAAGTTTTTAAAGCAGCCTTGCACAGGTGGATCGTAAGGAATGAGCATATTGTTTCAAGCAGGCATATTTTCACTGTAATTTAGTACAAACAATTTGCGTGTATCTACTCCATTTCACCGAGTCTACACCAATGCTTATGCTTAACTTTCTTGACCTGTAACTATATTTCCTTAATTTTTGCCGAACAGTATTTACTAAATGGCGTAGTTTACATAACGCTGTGCTGCATATCCCTGGACGATGACGATACAACGCCAAAGGCGATCTACAACAATATGTAGATCAAACAGATTATAACACAAAGTAGAACACGTTATGCTCCCTGATGAACTGTGGGCCACTTCGGTTTGCTAGACGTCATTGTCACTGTTGGAAATGAAGTGTTTAGTGTGCGTCATTATCCAGCTCAACAGTGATCAATCTAGCTTTATAAAGGCGGCCCTCTGAAGTGTGTGTCAGTGTTGGAGACAAGAATCGTGTCGTTCTGAATTGCGTACAAGTCAGAACAGGTGAGTTATATTGGCTTGTCAAATCAGTTTACTCGATAAGTTAGGGAGCAGTTATGTTGAAGTTAGTTATGATATACATATCGTTAAAAATAGATAAACGAGTTGATAAGTGCTTGTATCATGCAATGATTGTAATCGTGCCGCTGTACGTACGTGGATGCGTGCGTGCGTGCGTGCGTGCGTGCGTGCGTGCGTGCGTGTATGTGTGCGTGTGCGTGCCTATTTGTTTGCCGGTGATAGTAGGCAAGCTGCAACCAACTTCAGAAACACACCAGTAATTAGATCTGCGATATAACGATCACATTAATTTGGTTGAAGGTATTGTATTTTTTGGGGGGGGAGCTTTTTGCAACAAAAAACAGATGCAGTGTAGTACTTGTAGGTTTAGCGGGTTGGATGATGAAGAAAGGGATGTAATATGATGTAAGGCAATGTTCCTGTAGACATAGAAAGATCCAACATGTAATGAACGCGCTAATAAGCCCGTATTGGAAGAACATCTAGAACATAAATCCGCCGGTCTGATGTCCCGCTAGGAAAGAGCATTTTGACACTGCATAACTGTCTAATTGTGCAGCGACACGATTCCCGATATTACGACGGACGTTACCAGATTAATAAACCAACTGAAAACCGTAAAGGGTAACAATAGCTGTTTAAAAAAATTTCTTCCGAAAATGCTGTCATCAAGCGAGCAGTCTTTCGACGAACAAAATGTTTTCCAATAACTGTGTGTATAGCTCGAGTGTTTGTAGTATTGATTAACCAGGATTCATCAGATGGCACCACTGTTTTTCGCGCTCACAACCGCTTGTTTTTAAACATACGTTGTGAATTCAGAAATGTGGCAGTAATTGTGGAATTTCCAACAAAGACAAGTTGTTTGCCCAGAATCTGGCACACAGGTTACTACAGGGCTTGCTTTCATCTAGCGGACAATCGTGATCTTAAATGCAATCTGTAATAGCTAAGTACAATTTAGTTAGGTAGAATATATCCAATTAAATAAAAAAAGTATACATGTATATAATTACCAGTCCAAGGACCTATTCTTAACTACAGCATAACAAACACTATGTTATGAAACATGTTACATTATGGAAATTTATTATTGTCATGTGAACGGAAATACCACGTAGAAACTATTGTAAGACAAATGTTATGTATTATTTTGTTTCAGCTTATACCACTTAGACAGCCATCCGGTGAGCATAATGACGATTATCAACCGGCTCTTCTCCGTCGTTGTGTTGGCGACGGTTGTTCTAGCGGTGACATCCAGTTTGCGGGTCCGCTACGACAGCAGGAAGAGGTACATAAAGTGGGTGCCCGGCTGCCTCAATGTGATCATCACGACCCCGCACGGAGGCCATCTGAAACCCGCATCCATACCCGACAGGGTGGACGGATGTTACGTGAACGGCGCATGCGTTTTCGAGCACGGATGCGGAGTACAGAATCCGAAGAAGTGCCCCGCCAAGGGCAAGGAAGACAGGTTTGTTGTCATCGACTCTTGCATATGCATATGCCCCCTAGACCTTCTAATTTGGCTGCGAATTATGCTTGCGCCAGAATGGCGTGCCACCTAGACTTTTTGAATATCCCTCCATGACGTGCCCCCATAGACGTTCTGAAATTCTGAACTTTGCCTCAAAACATTTCCAGCAGCACCATCTTCCATCCTCGTCTTCCGATCCGACAGCGCGACGGCAGAGTGACGACAGAGGTGTCGTGCTAAAACTCCCGCTTAGCCCACCCCATATGAATTTGCGACGGCAGCCAGTGTTTCTTGCGAAGCTAAAGGGGGTGCAATTGGAAATCCCCCCAGACTACCCTCTCTGGATCTGCCCCCGGTGTGATGCGAGTTATGTGATGTTATTGCTGTGTGGAAGGTCATGTAATTAATTACAATTTGGTACACGGCCATGCCGTCACCAATAAAACAAGAAAGTCAACATTGCGAGAATGGCCTCGAGGCTTGCGATCACTTCCTTAGCAATATTGGTTTGGTTTCATGTGAGGATTGGCGTAAATAATAAACGCTTCGTCTGTATTTATATTCGTTTTGATTAATATAGCCATCTGCTGTTGTCTACGTTTACTTCATTCCTCATTTTCCTCGGAGAACATGCACGTTTGGGTACTGAACAATGATTAGTTGAATTATTAGTCTATGAAGAATGTATGCCCTGTACTACTATATACTAACATTTTACATACAATAAACCACATAAAAAACGTATATATTACAAACAAATACTAACATGTTATTATTGTCACTAGGTACACGGCCAAGATTGCTACTGATATCGCGAGGACGTTGAAGAGACTCACCGGATGTGCCCCTCACATCGTCTACAACCAGCTTCATCGCAGCAAGCTGGACGCCAACCGGGAGGTGAACGAGGCGACGCTGAATGTAGAGGTATGGACTCAATCAAAATAGTAAAATTACTAATAAGTTTGTGCGGTCATCTAATTAAAATTAGACAACACATTAGCAAAACGAGCTGGAGTATTGCAGTATATCGTAGACATAACTAAGTTCGAGGCTGCGGCCGTATTGCAACACTTAACGTATAACCAGTAATTGTAACATATCTTTATAGTTTCAGCTAGTTTGATGCGGTGCAATATTGTCCATTAGCAGTGTGTTCTCAGCCGTCGACCATGTTTTGTCCGAGTGATTTTTCACTAGTATTTACCGCGCGTGTGTAGACTCGTTCTTAACCGTTAATTACTGTAGAATTACAAATGTTTCCTTGTTTTGTTAAGTTATCAATATTCTTGTATAGTTATATCTTACATTGTTTTTAAAACGTAAGCATGTATATTATGAACTAACATAAAAAATTATACGTCGTGTAATCACTTGCAGGTGCCATTATATACGTATTAACGCGTGCAACTTGTGACCAGCACATTCTTCTGAAGTCAGTGCCTGTGTTCTTCGTAACTGACGATACGTAGAGCGACAAAATCCTATAGCTAGAACTGTCTAATACCATTGAATATGTGTCGCTGTGTAACCGCTGCTGCTTTATCGCGTCCTTGTCTTAACAGTTTGCGTTGTTTCACGGGCAGGAGGCGATGCACGCCTACTACAAATTTTCCGCCTTCATCAGAGCGGCACAGAGAGAAATCTGTGGCCCCGGCCTCTTGCTTGACCTTCACGCTCAGTCCCACCCGGGCAATCGAACAGAACTCGGTTACGGCATACCGACCCTCAACAGCGGCATATTCTCGGCCCGTCACTCCAACATCAGAGCCCTGGGTCGACGCGTCTGTGGCAGGAGTATGTGTATAACGTTGTCTTTTAATGACCAGTTACTATGGGGGTTTCAACATTCTAGGCATGTATATAATGTTTAGTTTTCGTAGGAGTGCATACTTTCTTATAAACACATACGAGGACTCAATATTTTGCATGTTTATATATGTATAAATGAATCATAATAATGTATGTATGCACATCTTATATGGGCCTATGGCCTAATTCAGAGTACACCTTTGTAAATTAAGATGACCATTACACGGATGACATGAATCAGGAGAGGGCTTCTATTTTAGAATACAGTGTATCTAAATAGTGTTGCCACGTTGACAATCTCTTCTCACTGCACAGTGGATATACAAGACGAATTAAATGTGTGCACACACGAAGCTACACCTTACCCATTGCTCAACACAAACATTTTCGCTGCATAAGCAAGAAGCCCGTTTATTACTATGGACTACCATGTACCATTTGTAGACCGAGCGTGCTTCGAGAACTTGGTTCGCGGCCAGTGCCCGAACAGTCTCGGCTACTACCTGAACGCAGAGAACTACCGCGCCGTGCCATCGCCCGGTATACCGAAACCCGGCGACAATCCTTACTACGCCGACGGCTACAACGTCAAGACCCACGGCTCTCTCAACGGCGGTCTGGTCGACTCCATCCTCATAGACATCCCCGCCGAGGTTCGCTCCTCTGCAGGCCAGAGGAGGCGGTACGCCGCAGCCGTTGCTCGCGCTGTGATGCACTACATCAACGACCACTACAACCAATGACGCTCGGGCTAGTAGCCACACCCCCGATGTAGTCACTGAATGAGGCTACATTTCTACGGACGGAATACTCTCCTTAATCATATATTGTTGCAACCGTATAACGCAACACCGGAATAACCCAATAAAATCCAAGAGCTAGGGTGTAAAGTAAAATCGTTCTTATTTCGTTGGACATTACGTGTATTTACGGTGTATATTAATGAAACGGAAGTTGTTGGTATTGATAATATAATTCTAAGAGTTAAACATGCGTATGTCCCTGCCACAACATTATGTTCAAAGATTGCATATTCGTTTTGATTAGGAACATTTATATTTGTTCAGTTATCTTTCAACGTTAGTTGCGGATAATTCAAATAAACGCGATATCGTCCGTTTTTGCGTGACACCTGATGTTTATAGTAGATGTCTCCAAGTGCTAGTTCCGTTGCTATAACATTAATGGTGGCGCCCTTCCAAGCAACACATATACCACTATGCCACTTGTTCATTGTCATAAACAGGTGTTTTCGTGTACGAGAGTGAGGCTAGTGTCCAAGATTGACACTAGTATGCGATAGTGATGCCAGTGTACGAGAGTGAGGCCAGTCTACGAGTGTGTGATGCAAGATACGTAGTTTGTACTAGAATTGAAGTTATTCTAATCACGTGACTGTGGCAGTTACAACGAAAATATCGCGTACACACAAAAATCGCGAGAAGTGGTGAAATTGTGATCACACATGAACTCCCTCCCTCCCTCCCTCCCTCCCTCCCTCCCTCCCTCCCTCCCTCCCTCCCTCCCTCCCTCCCTCCCTCCCTCCCTCCCTCCCTCCCTCCCTCCCTCCCTCCCTCCCTCCCTCCCTCCCTCCCTCCCTCCCTCCCTCCCTCCCTCCCTCCCTCCCTCCCTCCCTCCCTCCCTCCCTCCCTCCCTCCCTCATAATATAATCTTCTTATAACCACAACATAAGTAGTTTGACAGGCCACCATATTACCAGTCATGTTAAATAATTTCTACAGGTACCAAATTTGGTATACCTAACCGTAGAATTAGTGGTGTACGCTACAAATGAAATGAATTAAATCTGACTCGTCGGCAGTTAAAACGTTACACGCCTTAATCGCCAGAGGGCACCAGCGTGTACCTTCGTGACAATACATACCAGAGATGGCAGCACCATCAAAACCACTGTTCTAAAGCCTGATTAAATTCTATACAAACCACTTTGTGACAATGTCTGCTATTAAGTGCTATTGCAATATGTTTGCATCAGAAAGGGAAAATAATGGCAAATTCCGACGAATATGTAATTCGTCAATCAAGAATATGATAATAAAGGCATCGATAGGTTTCAGAAATATGCTGTCTGAAATTTGAATTATCACCAAAGATAACTGCTAGATTTCGTGCTGAAAGTGCACGTTTAACATACTAAATAAGGATAGGTCTAGGAGAAAGTTATCCATTGTTTCACGCTGTTTTTGTGTGTTAATAATAAGAAACTCCGTTTTATCAGCATTTATATTTAAGGTTATTCGTCCTATGGAATCTGTCGATAAGACAATACCTAAGCTGATTTAAGGTACAGTAACAATGGAAGCGAAAGGGAACGACAGCAGAGACAGCAGTGAAACACGATCAGTAATAGAAGGAGAGCGGACTACTAACGATATTAAATTAACCTCATCCCGGACTTAAGAGGCGAATTGAAAACAACTTTTGACAGCCGTTATAAGTTTGCGAATTACGAAAACAAACATGAGTTAAATGTTTTCACAGACGATGATAAATTAATGAATGAAATAAGTTTCTCGTCTGGCTATGTAAATGATAGCAGTGTAAATACAGTTAAACAAGTATTTGCGTAGCTTCGTATTGGATATTATACACGGCTGAAAAACAGTTTCTCCTAAGCTTATGGCTAACTGAT
Organism: Escarpia spicata; assembly: GCA_963995525.1. Lineage (NCBI taxonomy): Eukaryota > Metazoa > Annelida > Polychaeta > Sabellida > Siboglinidae > Escarpia > Escarpia spicata. Next base: position 80,820,282 of record OZ023205.1, read on the forward strand.
TGTGCTTACTTATTCATATGTGTTTGGATAACAGTGTCTTGGGAAACAATGAAAAACAGGATATAGCACAAATACACATCTATGAGTTTCACTTCAATAGTTGTGGGTGTCGTCGCAGTGAAGTATTAATACGAGACTCACACCAAACACCACAGTTTAGACATAATATATATTTACATCAACATTTGTTATGACGCTACTAACGAAATTAAACGAGAAGAAAACCCAAATTAGGTCATTTCCTTGTACATACCAGAAAGATCGAAGCCCTTTTGCAAGCTGTGATGTATTAGTCTTGATGGGCAGCACGCTACTAATGTCTGACACCGGATTGACGCTCCACGCTCACGCGTGCAGTATGGACTCCAGTTATCTTGCATTGGGGACCATTTGATGGGGACAGTCGTGATCGATTTTCGCAGTAGCTGCATCCACACGTTCTGCCAACTCGGCATGATCAGAAAAGTAATTGCATTCTGCTTCTACTCGCGTATGTCTATACACATTTGATTTGTTACAGAATGCTGTCGTGCAGCAGACGTAGCACTTTCACACAGTCCCCAATTCTGCAGTGATATTCTGGATCTGCCAACTCTCAGATTCAAATCTGCCAACTGTTATTGCACTGCACGAAACGATTAGATATTATCGCAATCATGCGATCAGATGGTAAACTGAGTATCCAGAGTATACGGGTCCACTCGGTTTCTGCTGTACGCAGTCATAGCATGCAGTTTTCACCAGAAATTTTAGAAATTGATATTATATATAGAACACACTTGCGTTGTACAAACGTGGGTTGTTCCCGGTATGTATAAATATATAATTTCCGCGGGTCATGTTAATACAGTAAGCCACAAGAACAGAGGTGTTCAGGCACTCTAGATTTTATTGTATTCTTCTCATTCATCGATTTTAGGGGTTACTATCTCTCTGTATTGGTGTTACTCGTCTTCTCTTCCTTCTACCAGCCTCGGTATTACTGAACGTGTCACTTAACACCATAATTAATGTTACAGTTTCCATAGTAGGTCGGTTTTCATTGAATATGCAACTAACTCAATTATAGGATATGTGTATCAGCAACACATGTAGGATCGAAGTTACTGTTCTTGATCAATTTGGGTTTATATAACATATACTACTCTTACGAAGGAAGCAACAATGTACAAGGCGGTCAAATTGTTTTTTTTTTGTCTAACGCATTGGCACTGACATCGTATTGACATCGCATCGCAACATCGTTCCGTTGCATTGTAACATCTCTCCGTCGCTCCATTACTTCGCAACATTACATCACCGCTTTGCAAAATACAGTGATGACACTGCTCGCCAAGCATAGAAATAATTTAAATGATGGCGACAGTTTATTTAAAGATGCAGCATATACCTATATTGCTACGCCCACTATAGGGACAGTAGGCATGTGGTTGTATCTCCTCTCATTTGCACTTCTATCTTTCGGAGGAAGATGAAAGCTAAACGAATTGAGTGGTGACCAACTTACTCTTCATGAGGCGCCACTGTGAATGAGACTATAGCCACAATACAGTAATAGTGATACCTGGTGCTCATTGTGCATGTTGTTCCACGCGTGGTTGTAACCTAGTAGTGTGGCTACGGTACGATATTCTTAGAGGGTAGCTTTCCTGTGTCTCTTTATTCTACTACAGGTATCTTGGACGATAACGTTTATTTCTCAAAGATATGTATTCCCAACGACTATTCTTCATTGCTCTGTTGGGTGCGACTCTTCTGATGGTGAATGGTTTCACTCAATACGACAGTAGTAAGAATTACATCAAGTACGTGCCTGGTTCCCTCAAAGTGATCATCGCCGCCCCACACTGGGGAAATCTACGACCATCTTCTATCCGGCAGGCAGGAAGCTTCAATACCGGGTGCGATTACTAGCACAACTATGGGACTCCTGAAGCACAGAACTGCGACGTCCGCCTCTTCAAACGCCAAGGTGGGAGATTACGCCTTCACTATCCAAGATAATGAGCGAACTACAGTGAAACAGAAAACGACTATACTGTGTGAATTTTGCCTGAGACCTTAAACACACAACACAACGAGGTGGGCGATGATTGAGCAACACACCAGAGCACGGCTGGGAGACAGATCACTATTATTAGCGGACGGTAGTCACTTGTAAGCCGCTAGGTGACGGCACACTTGCTGGTGTGATCTATTTTCTCCCTTAATGTGTTTAAACAGTAACTACCACCGTTCTAACTATACTAGTAACCAATGCACCGATGACCAAAGTAGCTAACCTTATAGTGGCGTACACATGCTACACAACTACGATAAAATAAGAACATGACTAAACTAGCAGTTTGACTTGATAAGATACATCCGTCATCGGGTAGATTGCCCTGAAGCAAACTAAAAAGGAATTATTCTGCCCCAAAATAATTAGGACAAATATAACAGATCTTTCATTATTCTCAGTGTCTACAACCACAAATACCCTGCACTTCAGCATAGGGGCATGTTCAGTCAAAAAAAAGTATTCTAACACTATCACGAGCGTTCAGGTAACTAGTTGGTCTCATAGTCAGCAAATCACTTGGGTTTATGCACCTGCCGATGTGAACGACGCGGGACACCCGGCACATTGTCAGCATAGTCTGCGTCTTGGTGACTGCATGGCACTGGGTTTGTATCTTAATCGAGTAGTTGCAACAGCAGTGATTACCATTGTCTCAGCGCCACCCACAGGTCTTTACGTAACAACTCATTCTCAAGCTCACGAATTGCCTTTTCCGCCATAGGTTCTTCACACGTCCTATATCAATGTCTATTCTATGATGACGGAGAAGCTTGTTATCGACCAGGGTTTTGATATAAACTGGTGATCCCTCGTCTACACACTTAGTGATATCTTCCAAAAACATAACACATTTCTTAAGCATGACCTCGCTTTTAGAAACCCTTGTTGAGATGGGTTTAACAAGTTATGTTTAACAAGAAAATCCATCAGGTGATCTTTAGTTAGTCTTTCTAATAATTTGCAAATCACTGAGGTTAAGTTCACTGGTCTCTAGTTCTCTGACACCGTCAGTAATTCATTGGCTAACTCCCTCACTCCCTCACTCACTCGCTCACCCACTCTCTCACCCACTCTCTCACTCACTCACCCACTCACCCACTCACCCACTCACTCACTCTCTCACTCACCCACTCTTTCACTCACTCTCCCAATCACTCACTCACTCACTCACTCACTCACTCACTCACTCACTCACTCACTCACTCACTCACTCACTCACTCACTCACTCACTCACTCACTCACTCACTCACTCACTCACTCACTCTCTCACTCACTCACTTACTCACTCACCCACCGACTCGTTAACTCACTCCCATTCTATCTCCCTCGATCACTCCCTCTCCCTCCCTCCTTCCACCCTCTCTTCCTCCTTCCTGTATGTGTGTGTGTGTGTGTGTGTGTGTGTGTATGTGTGTGTATGTATGTGTTTGTTTGTGTGTGTGTATGTGTGTTTGTGTGTTTGTGTGTGTGAGTGAATGAGTGAGTGATTGAGCGTGTGCGCGCGCGCAGTTTTTGTCATAACATAATGTAACAAACGTTATACTCCTTGCAAAGTTGTTTGTCGTCCCCACGATATTTCTTGTTTACTGTCAAACCGTACTGCCGTTAATCTTGCAGAAAGACTTCCAAAAAGTTCCCCCGTTCCTTCCCACCCACCCGCTCAATCTCTCACTCACTCTCTCCCTCCTTCACACACTCACTCACTCACTCACTCACTCACTCACTCACTCACTCACTCACTCACTCACTCACTCACTCACTCACTCACTCACTCACTCACTCACTCACTCACTCACTCACTCACTCACTCACTCACTCACGTACTCACGCACTCACTCACTCACTCACCCACCCACTCACTCACTCACTCACTCACTCATTCACTCTCTCACCCACTCACTCACTCACTCACTCACTCACTCACTCACTCACTCACTCACTCACTCACTCCCTCACTCACTCAATCACTCACTCATTCACTGAGACATTCACTCGCTCACTTACTCACTCACCTACATACTCGTTAAGTCACTCCCATTCTACCGCCGTTGCCCCTCGATCCCTCCCTCTCCCTCGATATCCTTCTTCCGTTCCTCCCTCCCTTCCTACCTCTCTCCATACCTCCCTCCCTCCCTCCTTCCCTCTCTCCTTCCTTCCCTCTCTCCTTCCTTCCCTCCCTCCTCCTTAACTCCCTCCCTCCCTCCCTCCACCTTTTACACATACTTCCGCTCCCTCTTTCTCTATGACCTATATTTGTCTTCCTCGAGGACATGGATATTCAGTGAAGGAGAGAAAACGAGATGGTTAGGTTGAGGGGAGGGACTTGCGGAGTGTAGGATCTATTAAAGAACGAAATGGAGGGCGACAGGGCGACGTGGGAACAAAGCGACAGGGCAATAGGGCGACAGTGCGACAGGGTGACAGGGCGACAGGTGACAGGGCGAGAGGGCGACAGGGCGACCGGGCGACAGGGCGACAAGGCGACAAGGCGACAGGTCAACAAGGCGTCTGGACGCTAGGAGATAGTTATTTGCCTCGCGATGCATCCACGCTTGTAGGTAGGCCTTCAGATTATAACTGTACTTCAGTCGCGCTACGTTTTTTGAATTTTGTTTGTTTGCTCGAACATAAACGGATCGAGTTGTTAACGTAAGATGTAAAAAGATGATGTCACATGAAGAGTCACCGCACGCTTTAAAAAGTTGGCACCACAACGAGGGGGCTCTTTCCAATAACTCCTTTGTACATATGTGTGTTTTTCTTTGACCCTAAGGAAAGAAAGCAGGAGTGAAGTTTTCATCCATCATATATAGTGGAATGACTTGATTACTCTTTTCCTTCATCACGATGACGCATGTTTACGTCATAACTACGTCAGTCAAATATTGCTCTGGCGTAAATTGTTTACATATAATAATTGATCGGTGTACATGCTCAGCCCGCCCACTGCTAGACTATAGGTTATAACACACTCGGGTCGAGCGATCTTTCTCTCGTAGGAAATAAACCGGTGAACGCAACAAAAAGAGTCCGCCGAGCAACTTTTCTTAACATTTACATATAAATTCACGTGGGGCACTGAGTGGAACACTGTAAAAACAGCGGAGAACAAGTTCAAAAAATAAATGCAATAACGAAAACCCGACAGTTAAGACTGTGGCGTTACACAACAATATTTAATGTGCCTGAACAAATTTAAAAAAAAAACAGCCTCCTGTGTGTGTGTGGGTGTGTGTGAATGAGTGAGAAAAAAAAACGCAGTATACAAAAACTGACAGTAAAGAATGTGGCGTTACACAATATATATATTACAAAAACAGCCTCGTGTGTGTGTGTCTCGGGTCGAAGGTGGACTGCACTGTTTTAACAAGTATTTAAAGACATTTTAGTAATTTATATACATTGTTCACCTGTATGGTGAACTGACCCTGTGTCACAACATTGCAGCTGGTTGACCAGGTTTGATGGCCACAAGAATACTGCACTGCCACTACAAGATCATGTACAATAGAATGGATCTTCTGGGAATTGGACGTTCTATTATTACTGGATGCTACCTTTCAATAGATGCTTGTGTGGCACCATTTGGAACACTAGAACGCTTGAATAATCGGCGGAATTCCAGGGGGTGTAGGGCAGTGAGGTCAAAGCACAGGCCCATCCCTGTATTAATTACCCCTCGCTCCCCGTCATCGGTTATCGTGAGACGTGAAACCTACACATCGCCAAATGTGTTTCTGCTTGTTGAATGCCAGATCGGTTTGTGATGGGAAGCAAGCGGGGAAAGCGACCATGATATGTGACCTCATTGAGAACAATGACCTAGACATATTCGCCATCACAGAGACGTGGTTGAGTGCTGATGACTCCGTCTCTTCTGGTTGCACCTGGATACCAACTACGACATATCCCGAGAACGGACGGCACTGTTGGTGGTGCTGCAGTCATCTACTAGTCTGGCTTCACAACGAGACAACTCGAGATGCCGAAATAAAAGACATTCGAATCGATGTGTCTACATCTCAGCTAGTACACTCAATCTGCAGAATTTCTCCTAGAGTTTGGTGATTTGTTGGACACCATGTCAATGCCTACGTCAAATATGCTGATCGCAGGTGATTTTAACTTCCACATGGACAATACATCAGACAACGACACTAAGCGCTTTCAAAACAACCATAAATGGTGCAGATCTTACACAATACGTGTAAATGCCGACGCATGTTGCGGGACATACCATCGACCAGCTTATAACGCGTTCATCTAATTCGTTTCTGAACAATATACGAACTTACATTCCACACATGTCAGAACACTCGGCAATCCATTGCACACAGCAACTCGTGAAACCACCAAACGTCCGGGTAACGACGACGAGTCGAAATTATCGACATATCAATACCACTGCGATATGTGACGTAATCCTATTGTTACTACTGTCAAATAATCTGTCTGATGATATGAACAATGCTATTGACATGTACAATTAAACCATAGTGGTTATCATTGGCAAGCAAGCACCGTTAAAGACCCTCACAGTGAATGTACGACCACACACGCCGTTGTATAATGATGGCATACGATCATAAAAGTGTGTTAGACGACAGCTGGAAAGAACATGGAGAAAATCTGGACTTGCCTACTGCCTCCAGCGCCAGCTCGTCACTTCGTGTGTGCACCGAGCAAAACTTGAATACCACACGAATCAAATTGCTGATGCATCTGGTGACCAGAAGCAGCTGTTCAAGTTTGTTTCCAAGTTCCTACACACTGATAATTATACACCACTACCGCCATGTGAGTCGTCTGACACACTGGCAATGCGGTTCTCGGATTATTTCTCGGAAAAGATCTCGAAAATTCGGTCTGAACTGAATCAGAATGTCATCAATGTAAATGCATCTGCCCAGGATGCACCGCAGACGTGTCTGCTGACTGCATTTGAGCCATCCACTGAGGCTGAAATTGGAATGTTGTTAAAGTAATCGCCACTGAAGTCTTGTGAACTTGAGCCCATTCCGACATGGCTTCTTAGAGACTGTGCGCATGATGTTGTACCTGTGCTCATAACAATTGTTAACCTGAAAACTGGGGTAATGCCTTCTCACTTGAAAGAAGCGCACATCAGGCCAGTACTCAAGAAACCGAGTATAGACAAAATCTCACACGATATCGGAGTGGTCCACGATGCACTGGACTAGTTGATATACCTGAGAGACACAGTCCAGTCTGTCCACATTCATGGTGTTACATCACCTGCTCGTCCTCAGGCATACGGGGTACCACAAGGCTCCGTGCTGGGTCCTCAGCTGTTCTCCATCTATATAGCACCAGTTGCCAATATTTTACGCAAGTACAATTTGATGTGTCATTTCTATGCGGATGATACTCAAATCTACATTCCAGTGAAACCCCACCAAGAGAACATTGCTGCGGCTGTCGTGCGTATTGAAGAATGATTAGCGGAGATCAGGACGTGGATGATGATAAACGTTTTAAAGTTGAATGACACAAAGACAGAAGTCATCGCGTTTGACTCTGCGCAACAGCTCAAATAAATTGAGCGGCACACACTACCCATTGGTGACTGTTTGGTCACCGTAACTCAGAATGCAGACAGACAGGGAACAACTGGGATAGTATAGAAGTATAGACAGTTACTGAGAAAGCTAAAGAAGACAAGAATTGAACAGATTATTCTGTTAGAAATTTTGCCAGTAATGGGAGAAAGGGGGGCACCGTATAGAAACTGCAAGAGGATGGCGAATGGCGATCAACGCACTAGTTGAGCACATGTGTGAAGAAGAGGGGGTGGGATTCACAGATGTATGGGAATACTTTGTTGGGATGGAAGATATGTACATGAGAGATGGACTCCATCTTAGTGGAAATGGGGCAGCAGTTTTCTCAGAGAACCTGCTGCGATATGTTGACAGTGGGACAGGTTGCATCTATTTAAACTAGATTCGCAGGGGGACTCACAGAAAAGAAGCCTGAAATTGGAGACATAGATAAAGACAGCACAAATTAATAAGCAAAGAACAATCTGGAAAACTCTTCTGAAGCTGGATATAAATGTGTTTGTTTAAATGCAAGGAGTATAGTAAACAAAAGAAATGAACAAAACATTATGGTAGAAGATATTGACCCTCACATAATAGGTATAACCGAACCCTGGACCACCACCGATATATCAAATGCCGAATTGGGACTGACAGGATATGTAATGTTTAGGAAAGATAGAATAGGAAGAAAGGAAGGTGGAGTTATTTTATTTAGTAAAGAATCTATCCAGGCTGATGAAATAAAATTAGAAAGAGAAGCAGACTGCTAAAAAGCTGTTTGGTGTAATATAGTTACAGGAAACTTAACGTTCATAGTTGGGTTAGTTTATCGAAGTCCAAATATAAGCATAGAAAAGAATGAAAAAATACAAAACGCTATAAGGTAAGTAAGCAAACGTGTCTGTATTATTACGGGGGATTTTAAACACGGGCATGTACAATGGAAATCTTTACAGAATATGGGGAATGAGGACCACAAGTTTTTAGTTTTATTTATATTACTTTTCTTTCTGAACATATGCTAGAACCAACCAGGGGTGAGAATGTGTTAGACATAGTGTTGTCCTCACAGAATGAATTAGTTGACAATGTCAAGATATGTGAGCCACTGGGGAATAGTGATCACAACCAGATATATTTTACCATCAAAGTAAAATCAGAAAGGAATAATAAAAAAGTATAGGAGAAATTTCCACAAAGGAAGGTATAAGGACATAAGGAAATATTTAGCAAAGATAGACTGGAATAACACACTGAAAAATAAGACAGCAACAGAATGCTGGAGTATATTCAAGAGAGATATTAGGTGCATAGTCGATCAATTTGTACCCTTCAAAAAATAAGGGAAACGGTCCAAAAAGAAACACTTATCGAAAGAAGCCATTAGAAAAATTAAGTATAATCAAATGAGGTGGAAGTCATATAGATGTACTGGAAATGATGAAGACTACAACAGTTATAAAGAAGCACTTAACCAAGCTACAGCTGAAATTAGAAATTCAAAGAGAAGCTCTGAACAACAATTAGCTAGTAATATAAAACATGACAGCAAGAGTTTTCATGCGTAAGTTCGAAGCAAACAGAACTTTCAAGATAAGGTCGGTCCTCTAGAAGATAGTGCTGGAAATATAATATCAGAGGTATTCTTAATGGCAGAAGACCTGAATGAGTACTTTAGTTCAGTGTTTACCAGAGAAGATGTTAGTTCACTGCCAGTAACAGAGGCTAAGTTCAAGGGGTAGATTCAGACTATTTAGGACAATTAATTGTAACCCCGGAAATGGTAGCTAAGAAAATAAGGGCTATGAAGGATAATAAATCACCTGGTGTGGATGGGATTCCGCCCAAACTACTATTGGAAATTGTAGAACAAATTAACGTACCGCTTGCAACAGTTTTCAATGTGTCATTAGAAGAGGGAGTGGTTGCTTTATTTAAAAAAGGTTCGAGAAACAAGTCAGAGAACTATAGACCAGTGAGTTTAACATCAGTGATTTGCAAATTATTAGAAAGACTAATTAAAGATCACATGGTGGATTTTCTTGTTAAACATAACTTGATAAACCCATGTTAACATGGGTTTTTTAAAACGAGGTCATGCTTAAGAAATGTTTTATGTTTTTGGAAGATATCACTAAGTGTGCAGACGAGGGATCACCAGTTGATATCATCTACTTAGATTTTTAGAAAGCTTTCGACAAAGTGCCACATCAAATATTACTGCTTAAACAAAAGGCCCATGGCATGGGAAATGGTTTAATTAACTGGATATAAATATGGCTAATTGACAGACGCCAACGGGTAATAGTTGATCGGAGGCTTCAAACAGGAAATCAGTTTTGAGTGGGGTACCACAGGGATCAGTACTGGGACCTGTATTATTCTTAATATATAGCAACGATTTGGACGATGATATAGCAAACAATTTGCGGATGATACAAAATTGTTTAGAAGGATTAAATGTGATGAAGATAGACTGCATTTATAAGATGATCTTGACAGATTGATAAAATGGTCTGAAAAATGGCAAATTTTGTTCAATTTTGTGAAATGTAAATGCCTCCACACAGGACGTGGGAACGAAGATGTAGAATATACAATGGGAGGTTCTGTATTAAGTACTACTGTAAAAGAAAAGGACTTAGGGTTAACCATTAGTGCTGTTATGAAGGTTTCAGAGCAGTGCGGTATTGCCGCTTCAAAGGGCTTAACAAATATGTTATGTTTTTTGGAAGACATCACTAAGTGGGTAGATGAGGGATCACCAGTAGATATTGTCTACTTAGATTTTCAAAAAGCTGTCGGCAAAGTACCACATCAAAGATTACTGCTTAAACTAAACGCCCATGGCATAGGAAATAGTATAATAACCTGGATAGAAAAATGGCTGATTGACAGAAGACAACGTGTAGTAGTTGATGGGGAGGCTTCAAGCTGGAAATTGGTATTGAGTGGGGTACCACATGGATCAGTACTAGGACCTATATTATTGTTAATATATATTAACGATTTGGATGATGAAATAACAAGCAAGGTGTTGAAATTTGCGGATGATACAAAATTGTTTAGAAGGATTAAAAGTGATGGAGATAGACAACATTTACAAGACGATCTTGACAAGTTGATCAAATGGTTTGAAAAGTGGCAAATGCTGTTCAATTATGGGAAATGTAAATGCCGCCACACAGGACATGGAAACGAAGAGCATTACGGCTAGATTGCGCCGGTGCATGGCGACACGTTGTGGCGGTGGGTGATTGTGTGTACGTTTTCGATATTGTTCTAAAGTTTAAGTCTATATGTGTATATAAATTTAAGCCTATATGTGTATATAGGTTTAAGTCTATATGTGTATATATGTTTAAGTCTATATGTATGATCGTGAAGATCTACTGATAATCAGGGAATCCATGAACTGTGAGTACAAACCAAACTTCACCTTGGAGGACACTTTTTTCTGTTGACAATACGTGTCATACACAAAACAACGCCTCAAGCCGCACACGCAAGCGGGGTAGACGCAGCGGCGCACTCTGTAGATTTCGCCGGCGCAGCCTTCGACCACCACTCCCTGCTATCGTTCTAGCAAATGTGCGATCACTGAGGAACAAAACAGACGAACTTTTTCACCTGTTGAATTAAAAACGAGAAATAAGAGACGCCTCTATACTGTGTTTTACGGAAACGTGGTTAGAAGCCACGACCCCTGACGCGGCAGTGACACCCCTTGGTCATGCTCTGTTTAGAGCGGACCGATCGAGCGAACTGACGGACAAGTAGCGGGGTGGTGGCGTGTGCTTTCTTGTGCATCAGCGGTGGTGTAATGACACTCAGCTTGTCTCATCTTCGTGTTCTCGTGAACTGGAAACTCTAACTATCAATTGCAAGCCATTCTATTCCCCGAGAGAGTTCTCTTCGGTCGTGCTGTTGGGTGTTTACATCCCCCCTGATGCCAGTGCTAACAAGGCAGTCAGCCAGTTGGCTGCTCAGGTAGTGGCAGCAGAATCGACCTATCCTGACAGCGTAGTCATCATTCTGGGTGACTTTAGTCACACAAATTTGAAGAAGGTACTGCCCATGTACAAGCAGGACACAGAATGTGTCACACGCAATAGCAAGGTCCTGGATCACTGCTACACAGTCTTTAAGGATGCGTACCGTGCCACCACCATGGCTCCACATCTCCACTGAAAAACTGCGCCGACCAACTCTCTGCGGTGTTTACGGACATCTACAACTCCTCTCTCCAGCAGTGCAGAGTTCCAGTCTGCTTCAAAACTTCCACTATCATACCCATTCCCAAGAAGTCCAACATCACCGGGTTGAACGACTACCGTCCAGTGGCACTGACCTCAGTCGCCCAGAAAGTGTTCGAGCGCATAATACTCAAGTACCTGAAGTCGGCCACCGACGGCCTCCTGGACTCGCACCAGTTTGCATATCAAGCAGACAGATCAGTAGACGATGCGGTAGCTTTAGGTCTGCATCACATTCTGAAGCACCTAGAGAGGCCATGAACCTATGCCAGGATCCTGTTCTTCAGCTCAGCATTTAACACTATCATCCCATTCAAGCTGTTCGATAAACGTTCATTGTTGAATGTGCATCCTGCCATGTGTCACTTGGTCCTTAACTTTCTTCTTCACAGGCCTCAATCTGTCAGAGTCAACAACTCTATCTCCAGACCTCTTATCCCAAATACAGGTGCCCCACAAGGTTGTGTGCTATCCCCCTTCCTGTTTACTATCTTCACAAATGACTGTGTCTCCGTGGACCAATCGATCCTTGTGATCAAGTTTTACGATGACACCTCTGTGGAGGGCTACATTGAGAATGCGAATGAGACGCCTTACAGGGAGGAAGTTCAGAGAATGGTTGGTTGGTGTGCGGATAACAATCTCAAATTGAACGTTTCAAAGACTAAAGAAATGATTGTTGATTTTCGTAAAAAGAAGACTCCCTCTTTCGATAAATGGCGTGGAGTTCGAGCAGGTTGAATCTTTTAGATTCCTTGGAATAACAATTTCAAACGATCTCAGCTGGTGCACAAACACACTGTGCATTACACAAAAGGCACAACAACGCCTGTTCTTCCTGAGGCAGCTCAGGAGATTCGGCATTGTTCAGGAAATTAAGATACGATTCTACCGCGCAATCATTGAAAGTATCCTCACTTTGTCGATTGTAGTGTGGTTTGGCCGCGCCAGTCAGGAGGAGAAACAACGGCTAGAAGTTATCGTGAAGGGCGCATCTAGAACCAATGGGCGCGAGTTGCCATCCATTGAATCTATTTACCATGCTCGCTGTGCGCGAAAATCCAAGAGCATTGTACGGGATACTACCTACCCAGCCAACCATCTCTTTGAACTTCTTCTCTCTGGCAAGCGCTATAGAAGTATTAAGACAAGGACCACTAGATTTATAAATAGTTTTTATCCGCAGGCTGTGAGTCGCCATGCTAAACTATTTTTTTTATTTTTTTTAGTTATTTATTTACTTTATTATTTATTGATTTATTATTTATTAACTTGACAAACATGTATGTACACACATTTTAACTGTCAGCTTAGTTTTTATATCGTCAGCTAGTTTATTTATACATTTATTTATTATTTATTTAACTACGTGTATACTTTTTTAAAACTTTTTAGGTTACGTTCAGAGGGTATTAATATTATGTTATCAAGTTCACTTTATGTCAATAGATGTACGACTGTCTTAAAATATGTTGGTAGATGGCTTTGGTTTAAATGTATACTAGTTTTTTTAGCACAGTTTCATAATGTTTATGATTGTATAGTTTGCGTGTACATGATGGGGGCCAGGGGAGACAAACGTGCATGTATGTTGATGCCACAACGCCAAGAATTCCTCGTACATTTGAAATGCTACTTGGTAATAAACAGTCTGAATATGAAAGAGGTAGAATATACAATGGGGGTGGGTACTGTACTAAGTACTACTGTAAAAGAAAAAATACTTAGGGTTAACCGTTAGTGCTGATACGAAGGTTTCAGAGCAGTGCGGAATTGCAGCTTCAAAGGGAAATCAAATCCTTGGATTAATTAGGCGAAACATAACGTATAAGGAAAAAGAGCTAATACTACCGCTGTACAAAACAATAGTTAGGCCTCATATTGTATTCAAGCGTGGAGGCCATATCGCAGGAAGGACATGTCCGTCTTTCTCCATTATGAGAAAGACGGACAAGACACTGAGCGAGGGGAAGGACATCGTTGTTTGTTTACCGGGGGCTAGGATTGAACATGTAACTGACAGGGTAGAGAAGGTATTGGGACATGGCAAGGGGGGGTCTATACTGGTACATGTAGGAACAAATAATGCAGACAGGGAGGGAACAACTGCGATAGTACAGAAGTATAGACAGTTAGTGAGGAAGCTAAAGAAGACGAGAGTCGAACAGGTTATTTTGTCAGGAATTTTGCCAGTAATGGGAGAAAGGGGGGCAACGTATAGAAACTGCAAGAGGATGGCGATCAATGCACTAGCTGAGCAGATGTGTGAAGAAGAGGGGGTGGGATTCACAGATTTATGGGGATACTTTGTTGGGAGGGAAGATATGTACATGAGAGATGGCCTCCATCTTAGTGGAAAGGGGGCAGCAGTTTTCTCAGAGAATCTGCTGCAATCTGTTGACAGTGGGACAGGTTGCATCTATTTAAACTAGATTCGCAGGGGGGACTCACAGAAAAGCCTGAAAATGGAGGCATAGATAAAGACAGCACAAATAAATCAACAAATAACAGTCTGGAAAACTCTTCTGAAGCTGGATATAAATGTGTTTGTTTAAATGCAAGGAGTATAGTAAACAAAAGAAATGAACTAAACATTATGGTAGAAGATATTGACCCTCATATAATAGGTATAACCGAATCCTGGACCACCACCGATATATCAGATGCTGAATTGGGACTGACAGGATACGTAATGTTTAGAAAAGATAGAATAGGAAGAAAGGGAGGTGGAGTTATTTTATATATTAAAGAATCTATTCAGGCTTATGAAATAAAATTTGAAAGAGAAGCAGATTGCGAAGAAGCTGTTTGGTGTAACATAGTTACAGGAAACTCAACGTTAACAGTTGGGTTAGTTTATCGAAGTCCAAACATAAGCATAGAAGAGAATGAAAAAATACAAAACGCTATAAGGGAAGCAAGCAAACGGGACTGTATTATTATGGGGGATTTTAACCATGGGCATATACAATGGAAATCTCTACAGAGTATGGGGAGAGTTTTAGTTCAAGATACATTCCTTTCTCAACATGTGCTAGAACCAACCAGGGGTGAGAATGTATTAGACATAGTTTTGTCCTCACAGAATGAATTAGTTGACAATGTCAAGATATGTGAGCCACTGGGGAGTAGCGATCACAACCAGATACATTTTACCATCAAAGTAAAATCAGAAAGGAATAGCAAAAAGCAGTATAGGAGAAATTTCCACAAAGGAAGGTATAAGGACATGAGGAAATATTTAGCAAAGATAGACTGGAATAAGACACTGAAAAATAAGACGGCAACAGAATGCTGGAATATATTAAAGAGTGAAATTAAGTGCATAATCGATAAATTTGTACCCTTCAAAAAACAAGGAAAACGGTCCAAAAAGAAACACTTATCGAAAGAAGCCATTAGAAAAATTAAGTATAAACAAATGATGTGGAAGTCATATAGATGTACTGGAAATGATGAAGACTACAACAATTATAAAGAAGCACTTAACCAAGCTACAGCTGAAATTAGAAATTCAAAGAGAAGCTATGAACAACAATTAGCTAGTAATATAAAACATGACAGCAAGAGTTTTTATGCGTATGTTCGAAGCAAACAGAAAGTTCAAGATAAGGTCGGTCCTCTAGAAGATAGTGCTGGAAATATAATATCAGAGGTATTCTTAATGGCAGAAGACCTGAATGAGTACTTTAGTTCAGTGTTTACCAGAGAAGATGTTAGTTCACTGCCAGTAACAGAGGCTAAGTTCAAGGGGGCAGATTCAGACTATTTAGGACAATTAATTGTAACCCCGGAAATGGTAGCTAAGAAAATAAGGGCTATGAAGGAAAATAAATCACCTGGAGTGGATGGTATTCCACCCAAACTACTATTGGAAATTGTAGAACAAATTAGCATACCACTTGCAACAGTTTTCAACTTGTCATTAGAAGAGGGAGTGGTTCCTTTAGAATGGAAAGAAGCAAACATTATACCGTTATTCAAAAAAGGTTCGAGAAACAAGTCAGAGAACTATAGACCAGTGAGTTTAACATCAGTGATTTGTAAATTATTAGAAAGACTAATTAAAGATCACATGGTGGATTTTCTTGTTAAACAAAACTTGATAAACCCATGTCAACATGTTTTTTTTAAAGCGAGGTCATGCTTAACAAATATGTTATGTTTTTTGGAAGACATCACTAAGTGGGTAGATGAGGGAACACCAGTAGATATCGTCTACTTAGATTTTCAAAAAGCTTTTGACAAAGTACCACATCAAAGATTACTGCTTAAACTAAAGGCCCATGGCATAGGAAATGGTATAATAAACTGGATAGAACAATGGCTGATTGACAGAAGACAACGTGTAGTAGTTGATGGGGAGGCTTCAAACTGGAAATCGGTATTGAGTGGGGTACCACAGGGATCAGTATTAGGTCCTATATTATTCTTAATATACATCAACGATTTGGATGATGAAATAACAAGCAAGGTGTTGAAATTTGCGGATGATACAAAAGTGTTTAGAAGGATTAAAAGTGATGGAGATAGACAGCATTTACAAGATGATCTTGACAGGTTGATGAAATGGTCTGAAAAATGGCAAATGATGTTCAATTTTGGGAAATGTAAATGCCTCCACATAGGACATGGGAACGAAGAGGTAGAATATACAATGGGGGGTACTGTACTAAGTACTACTGTTAAAGAAAAGGACTTAGGGTTAACCGTTAGTGCTGATATGAAGATTTCAGAGCAGTGCGGAATTGCAGCTTCAAAAGGAAATCAAATCCTTGGATTAATTAGGCGAAACATAACGTATAAGGAAAAAGAGCTAATAATACCGCTGTACAAAACAATAGTTAGGCCTCATTTAGAATATTGTATTCAAGCGTGGAGGCCATATCGCAGGAAGGACATAGATATGCTAGAAAGAGTGCAGAGGAGAGCAACTAAAATGATACAAAATCTGAGGGATCTTAGTTATGAAATACGCCTAAAAAAATGCGGTTTAACAACACTAGAGACCAGGAGATTGAGAGGAGATCAGATAGAAGTGTTTAAAATATTGAAGGGTTATGAAAATATTGATAGAAATATGTTTTTCTCAGTTAAGAAAGATAAAAGGACTAGAGGACATGATCTTGCATTAGCAAAGGAGCAGAGTAGATTGGATATAAGAAAGTTTTCATTTTCACAAAGGACTGTAAATGAATGGAACAGATTACCTGCTGATTGTGTGGGTGCTAGTAGCGTGAATATGTTTAAAAATAAAATCGACACATACCTCAGACGGGCGGGATACACATAGATAAAAAGGTCGGACTCTCGAAAAGCCAAGGGCTTCCTTGTCCACCTGCTACCTAGAGTTAATTCTCTGGGTGGCAATCTTGTTAAATCTTGTTAATATGCTAGAAAGAGTGCAGAGGAGAGCAACTAAAATGATACAAAAACTCAAGGATCTTAGTTACGAAATACTCATAACAAATGGGGCTTAACAACACTAGAGACCAGGAGATTGAGAGAAGATCAGATAGAAGTGTTTAAAATAATGAATGGTTATAAAAATATTGATAGAAATATTGATTGCTCAATTAAGAAAGATAGAAGGACTAGAGGACATGAAGTTACATTAGCAAAGAAGCAGTGTAGATTAGATATAAGAAAGTTCTCATTTTCGCAAAGGACTGTAAATGAATGGAACAGATTATCTGCTGATTGTGTGGGTGCTAGTAGCGTGAATATGTTTTAAAATAAAATTGACACATACCTCAGAAGGGCGGGATACACATAGATAAAAGGGTCGGACTCTCGATAAGCCAAAGGGCTTCATTGTCCAACTGCCACCTAGAGTTAATTCTCTGGGTGGCAATCTTGTTAAATCTTTGATGCACCATTTCTACACCAGATGTCGGCACCAGATGGGACAATAACTACCGTGAAAGGAAGATATTTGGTTGTAAAAACATCCTACGTTGTTTCTTGTGTTTCCCATTCTTGGTGAACTTGATTTTGTAGAGGGAGGCACTTTCAATCCAAAGAAGCCGTGATGACGCAATTGTTGCCCGTGATGGACGCGGAATCATGAACTAAACTAAATTGTGAGAAAAGGACCGTTGATCTTCATGCTGTTATTGTATCGCTTCTGCTGGCAATCGCGAATGTGTGATCATTTTGTTGAGGAATATCTTCTTTGGTACCCCGTGTTATGCATTCTGACTAGGTGGGCCAGTTCGTCTCAAATTCGACTGCTTAGTGTGGTGTGAATGCGTAGAGTGGTTGCTTGGTGGGCACCTGGGTATCTGGTACAGTGTGTCCTCCCACCAAATATCTAGTGGATGTGGTAAAGCTTATTGGCTTGGCTTGGCTTGGCTTGGCAATGGCGCATTGTCTAATATTTACTCGCGTAGAGACAGTGCTTGCATTAAGGTTAATGTGACTGCATGCTTTCTGATACACATTCTGATACACATCGTCCTCCAAATCTCACACCACCGCTTACCTTATCGTTGATGTAAAAAATTGGAATATTATTTTCCCAAGGTAGGCGAACGTGTACACTGCTAATTTGTACTGTTCTACCAGTTATCTTCAGCTCAGTACATCGCTTTCATGCAGTAATTAAGTATATCGCATCGGTTGTCCTTGAGCGGACTGTAGACGAACAATGTATGTCATTACAATGTCACGAATATCACCTTAAAAATATTCGGTGTGCATAGCGGACAGCGTCATGGTGAATACGGCAAGAGCCGTCGCACAGCCTCGCTTTTTACTTCGCTGGTGGTAAGGACCGTCTTCACGGACACCCGGTAGTCTATTTGACAAAGACGAGGTAAAAACACACAAAACGTAAAGAAGATCGACTTTTGTGTTCGCAAAACTGAAAACGTCATATTACACACATAACCGAAATCGTAGCCTCGTAAACATCGCCGTCTATTGGATCATTTGTGTCACGAAGGATTTTGGTATGCCGAAATCCCGCGTGACAAACAAGTTGTCTACAACTACGCTAGGCGTCACCTCTACAAGATATATATGAGGGTTAACATATGGAGTAAAACATATAAATACAACGCCATAAACCCGTCTATAAAGTCTCATAAACGGTGTTACACACACACACACACACACACACACACACACACACACACACACACACACACACACACACACACACACACACACACACACATATATATATATTAACATATATGTAACACCGTATATATATGTGTATGTATATATATATCCAGTACTATTTGTACTGGGGTCGGCGAGCGGACACAATATTTCGACAATCATATAATTATATATATATATATATTCACACATATACACACACACGCACACGCACACACACACACACACACACACACACACACACACACACACACACACACACACACACACACACACACACACACACACACACACACACACACACACACACACACACACATATGATGATGAATGCAGTGGACGATCAATTTGTCTACAATGTTTGGTTGTGCTTACCGCGTTCTACGTTGTGTTGATGGATCGCCTACAAGATCAGCATAAGTAATACATTAGAAGATTATTTTGCTTGCATCTGGCAAACCTTAAACAAAATCAACACAACGCCCACATACATTTCATTAAGACTTTCTTTGGGAAGTAACGCAACCACATGCTTTTTACTATTTTCACTTTTCACCCCCACAGAGGGCTAGCCGACCCCAACGTCACTGGCTGTGGCGCTGGGCGCTTGAACACCCCTTTCCCTCCTGTGCATACGTACATTATTATGATTCATTTATACATATATAAACATGCAAAATATTGAGTCCTCGTATGTGTTTATAAGAAAGTATGCACTCATACGAAAACTAAACATTATATACATGCCTAGAATGTTGAAACCCCTTTATAAACTGGTCATTAAAAGACAACGTTATACACATACTCCTGCCACACACGCGTCGACCCAGGGCTTTGATTTTGGAGTGACGGGCCGAGAATATGCCGCTTTTGAGGGTCGGTATGCCGTAACCGAGTTCCGTTCGATTGCCCGGGTGAGACTGAGCGTGAAGGTCAAGCAAGAGGCCGGGGCCACAGATTTCTCTCTGTGCCGCTCTGATGAAGGCGGAAAATTTGTAGTAGGCGTGCATCGCCTCCTGCCCGTGAAACAACGCAAACTGTTAAGACAAGGACGCGGTACAGCAGCAGCGGTTACACAGCGACACATATTCAATGGTATTAGACAGTTCTAGCTATAGGATTTTGTCGCTCTACGTAACGTCAGTTACGAAGAACACAGGCACTGACGTCAGAAGAATGTGCTGGTCACAACTTGCGCGCGTTAATACGTATATAATGACACCTGCGTGTGATTACACGACGTATAATGTTTGATGTTAGTTCATAATATACATGCTTACGTTTTAAAGACGATGTAAGATATAACTATACAAGAATATTGATAACTTAACAAAACAAGGAAACATTAGTAATTCTACAGTAATTAACGGTTAAGAACGAGTCTACACATTCGCGGTAAATCCTAGTGAAAAATCACTCGGACAAAACATGGTCGACGGCTGAGAACACACAGCTAATGGACAATATTGCACCGCATCAAACTAGCTGAAACTATAAAGATATGTTGCAATTACTGGTTATACGTTAAGTGTTGCAATACGGTCGCATCCTCGAACTTACAGTTACTGTCTACGATATACTGCAATACTCCAGCTCGTTTTGCTAATGTGTTGTCTAATTTTAATTAGATGACCGCACAAACTTATTAGTAATTTTACTATTTTCATTGAGTCCATACCTCTACATTTAGCGTCGTCTCGTTCACCTCCCGGTTGGCGTCCAGCTTGCTGCGATGAAACTGGTTGTAGACGATGTGAGGGGCACATCCGGTGAGTCTCTTCAACGTCCTCGCGATATCAGTAGCAATCTTGGCCGTGTACCTAGTGACAATAATAACATGTTAGTATTTGTTTGTAATATATACGTTTTTTATGTGGTTTATTGTATGTAAAATGTTAGTATATAGTAGTACAGGGGATACATTCTTAATATACTATTAATTCAACTAAACATTGTTCAATGCCCAAACCTGCATGTTCGGCGAGGAAAATGAGGAATGAAGTAAACGTAGTCAACAGCAGATGGCTATATTAATCAAAACGAATATAAATACCGAGACGACGCGTTTATTCTTTACGCCAATCCTCACATGAAACCAAACCAATATTGCTAGGGAAGTGATCGCAAGCCTCGAGGCCATTCTCGCAATGTTGACTTGCTTGTTTTATTGGTGACGGCATAGCCGTGTACCAAATTGTAATTAATTACATGACCGTCCACACAGCAATAACATCACATAACTCGCATCACACCGGGGGCAGATCCAGAGAGGGTAGTCTGGGGGGATTTCCAATTGCACCCCCTTTAGCTTCGCAAGAACCACTGGCTGCCGTCGCAAATTCATATGGGGTGGGCTAAGCGGGAGTTTTAGCACGACTCCTCTGTCGTCCCTCTGCCGTCGCGCTGTCGGATCGGAAGACGAGGATGGAGGATGGTGTTGCTGGAAATGTTTTGAGGCGAAGTTCAGAATTTCAGAACGTCTAAGGGGGCACGTCATGGAGGGATATTCAAAAAGTCTAGGTGGCACGTTACTCTGGCGCAAGCATAATTCGCAGCCAAATTAGAAGGTCTAGGGGGCACATGCTCCTATGCATATGCATATGCAAGAGTCGATGAAAAAAAACTGTCTTCCTTGCCCTTGGCGGGGCACTTCTTCGGATTCTACACTCCGCATCCGTGCTCGAAAACGCATGCGCCGTTCACGTAACATCCGTCCTCCCTGTCGGGTAGGGATGCGGGTTTCAGATAGCCTCCGTGCGGTGTCGTGATGATCACATTGAGGCAGCCGGTCACCCACTTTATGTACTTCTTCCTGCTGTCGTAGCGGACCCGCAAACTGGATGTCACCGCTAGAACAACCGTCGCCAACACAACGACGGAGAAGAGCCGGTTGATACTCGTCATTATGCTCACCGGATGGCTGTCTAAGTGGTATAAGCTGAAACAAAATAATACATAACATTTGTCTTACTATAGTTTCTACGTGGTATTTCCGTTCACATGACAATAATAAATTTCCATAATGTAACATGTTTCATAACATAGTGTTTGTTATGCTGTATTTAAGAATAGATCATTGGACTGGTAATTATATACATGTATACTTTTAAAATATATAATTGGATCTGTATATTCTACCTAACTAAATTGTACTTAGCTATTACAGATTGCATTTAAGATCACGATTGTCCGCTAGATGACAGCACGCCCTGTAGTAACCTGTGTGCCAGATTCTGGGCAAACAACTTGTCTTTGTTGGAAATTCCACAATTACTGCCACATTTCTGAATTCACAACGTATATTTAAAAACAAGCGGTTGTGAGCGCGAAAAACAGTGGTGCCATCTGATGGATCCTGGTTAATCAATACTACAAACACTCGAGCTATACACACAGTTATTGGAAAACATTTTTATTCGTCCAAAGACTGCTCGCTTGATGACAGCATTTTCGGAAGAAAGTTGTTAAAACAGCTTTTGTTACCCTTTACGGTTGTCAGTTGGTTTATTAATCTGGTAACGTCCGTCGTAATATCAGGAATCGTGTCGCCGCACAATTAGACAGTTATGCAGTGTCAAAATGCTCTTTCCTAGCGGGACATCAGACCGGCGGATTTATGTTCTAGATGTTCTTCCAATATGGGCTTATTAGCGCGTTCATTACATGTTGGATCTTTCTATGTCTACAGGAACATTGCCTTACATCATATTCCATCCCTCTCTTCATCATCCAACCCGCTAAACCTACAAGTACTACACTGCATCTGTTTTCTGTTGCAAAAAGTCCCCCCCCCAAAAGAAAAAAGACAATACCTTCAACCAAATTAATGTGATCGTTATATCGCAGATCTAATTACTGGTGTGTTTCTGAAGTTGGTTGCAGCTTGCCTACTATCACCGGCAAACAAATAGGCACGCACACATATACGAACGCACGCACGCACGCACGCACGCACACACGCATCCACGTATGTACAGCGGCACGATTACAATCATTGCATGATACAAGCACTTATATGAACTCGTTTATCTATTTTTAACGATATGTATATCATAACTAACTTCAACATAACTGCTCCCTAACTTATCGAGTAAACTGATTTGACAAGCCAATATAACTCACCTGTTCTGAATTGTACGCAATTCAGAACGACACGATTCTTGTCTCCAACACTGACACACACTTCAGAGGGCCGCCTTTATCAAGCTAGATTGCTCACTGTTGAGCTGGATAATGACGCACACTAAACACTTCATTTCCAACAGTGACAATGACGTCTAGCAAATCGAAGTGGCCCACAGTTCATCAGGGAGCATAACGTGTTCTACTTTGTGTTATAATCTGTTTGATCTACATATTGTTGTAGATCGCCTTTGGCGTTGTATCATCATCGTCCAGGGATATGCAGCACAGCGTTATGTAAACTACGCCATTTAGTAAATACTGTTGGGCAAAAATTAAGGAAAATATAGTTACAGGTCAAGAAAGTTAAGCATAAGCATTGGTGTAGACTGGGTGAAATGGAGTAGATACACGCAAATTGTTTGTACTAAATTACAGTGAAAATAAGCCTGCTTTAAACAATATGCTAATTCCTTACGATCCACCTGTGCAAGGCTGCTTTAAAAACTTTAAATATCTCAGAGGTGAGTTCTGATAAGTCAGTGTTCGTTCGTTGCCTTGCTTCGCCAGCAACACGAACATCGAATGGCTAATGGAACGAAACGATCTCACTCCATCCCTCTCGCATCTCTTTCTCTTGTTTTCTCATTTCCACTCTCCTTCCCTACTTTCCTCTAGTCCTCCCACCCTACCTCTTTCCCTCACTACGTCCGTCAGCCACTCCGCCACACCGCCACTCACCCACTCACCCACTCACCCACTCACCCACTCACCCACTCACCCACTCACCCACTCACCCAATCACCCAATCACCCAATCACCCAATCACCCAATCACCCAATCACCCAATCACCCAATACCCCACCCCCACTTCCCCACTCCTCCATTCCCACACACCCCCACTCCCCAACTCCCCCACTCACCCACTCACCCACTCACCCACTCACCCATTCACCCACTCAACCACTCAACCACTCACCCACTCACCAACTCACCCACTCACCCAATCATCACTCACCCACTCAACTACTCACCCGCTCACCCGCTCACCCGCTCACCCGCTCACCCACTCACCCACTCACCCACTCACCCACTCACCCACTCACCCATTCACCCACTCAACCACTCACCCACTCACCAACTCACCCACTCACCCAATCATCACTCACCCACTCACCCACTCAACTACTCACCCGCTCACCCGCTCACCCGCTCACCCGCTCACCCACTCACCCACTCACCCACTCACCCACTCACCCACTCACCCACTCACCCACTCACCAATCATCATTCACCCACTCAACTACTCTCCCATTCAACCACTCACCCGCTCACCCACTCACCCACTCACCCACTCACCCACTCACCCACTCACCCACTCACCCACTCACCCACTCACCCACTCACCCACTCACCCACTCACCAACTAACCCCACTCAATCAATCCCCCACTCCCCCACTCCCCCACTTCCCCACTCCTGAACACCCCTGCTCCTCCCCTCCCACACACCCCCACTCCCCCACTCCCCTACTCCCCCAAACCCCGACTTTCCCACTCACCCACTCACCCACTCACCCACTCACCCACTCACCCACTCACCCACTCACCCACTCACCCATTCTCCCACTCACCCACTATCCCCACTCCTCCACTCACCCACTAACCCACTCCCCCACTTCTCCACTCCCGAACACCCCCTCTCCTCCACTCCCACACACCCCCACTCCCCCACTCCCCCACTCCCCCACTCCCCCACTCCCCCACTCCCCTACTCCCCCACTCCCCCAAACCCCGAATTTCCCACTCATCCGCTCACCCGCTCACCTGCTCAACCGCTCACCCGCTCACCCGCTCACCCGCTCACCCGCTCACCCGCTCACCCGCTCACCCGCTCACCCAATCATCACTCACCCACTCAACTACTCTCCCACTCAATCACTCACCCGCTCAACCACTCACCCACTCAACCACTCACCCACTCAACTACTCAACCACTCATTTACTCACCCACTCACCCACACACCCACTCAGCCACTATGCCAGTCCCCTACCCACCCCCCACTCCCCCACTCTCCCACTCCCCCACTCTCCCACTCTCCCACTCTCCCACTCCCCCACTCCCCCACTCCCCCACTCCCCCACTCGCCCACCCGCCCACCCGCTCACACGCTCCCACGCTCCCACGCTCCCACGCTCCCACGCTCCCACGCTCCCACGCTCCCACGCTCCCACGCTCCACGCTCCCCCAATCACCCAATCCCCCACTCCCCCACTCCCCCACTCCCCCACTCCCCCACTCACCCACTCACCCACTCACCCACTCACCCACTCACCCACTCCCCCACTCACCCACTCATCCACCCACCCACCCTCTCACCCGCTCACCCGCTCCCACGCTCCCACGCTCCCACGCTCCCACGCTCCCACGCTCCCACGCTCCCACGCTCCCCCACTCCCCCGCTCCCACGCTCCCCCACTCCCCTACTCCCCCACTCCCCAACTAGCCCACTCCCTGGTCACCCAGTCACCCAGTCACCCAGTCACCAGGTCACCACTCATCACTCACCCCCCCACTCCCCCACTCTCCCACTCCCCCACTCCCCCTCTCCCCCACACAAGAATGAAATGGAGGGCGATAGGGCGACGGGATGACAAAGCAACAAGGCGGAAAGGCGACAGGGCGATAAGGCGACAGAGCGCTAGGAGATAGTTATTTCCCTCGCGATGCATCCACACTTAGGCCTTCAGATTATAACTGTATTTCAGTCGCGTTACGTTTTTTTGAATTGTTTTTACTTTGTTCGAACATAAACGCATCGAATTGCTAATATAAGATGTAATAAGATTAGAGTCACAGCTCGCTTAGAAAAGTTGGCAACACAACGAGGGGACTCTTTCCGATAACTCCTCTGTACATCTGTGTTTTTCTTTGACACAAAGGAAAGAAAGCAAGAGTGAAGTTTCCAGCCAACATGTGAATGAATTACTTTATTACTCTTTTTCTTCTTCACGATGACGCATGTTTACGCCATAACTTCGTCGGTCAAATATTGCTCTGGCGTCAATTGTTTACATGTCATAATTGATCGGTAGTACGTGGTCAGCCCGCCGAGTACTAGACTATAGCTCATGACAAACTCAATTCCAGCGATCTTTCTCTCCTAAGAACTTGTGTCACTGTGTGTTAACAAATATAACTAACTATAATCTTGAGGGGTAACTTCCGGTGGTGAATTGGTTTGAATTTGGTGCAGCAAACTTACGAAAATATAAGAATATTTGATCAAGATAAGTGATATTATTGAGTGTATAGCATACATAACGTAATTATAGATATATAGTAAGCAATAGGTTTTGTTAAAAATTAGCTAGAGGGAGTAATCTAGGGTAGATTAAAAGTAGGCGATTTGCGAGCGATAATTGGGGACGTTAATGTAATCGGAACGTTGTTTACAAAGTAGGTCACTGGCGAAGTTAACGTAACGTGAACGACAATAGAATAGCGTTATTTGAGATAATCGATGTAGTTAGATGAGTAATTAAAATCTGAAATAACAACCTTTTAAAGTGTATATTAGTACACAGGAAACAGTCTTTGTAAAGACTACCTTGTATCTAAGCCTAACTTGAATACATTGTCATCGACATCGTAACTAGGTAAGGCACGGTGTGTCACTGTGTGTTAACAAATATAACTAACTATAACCTAAACAATCTGGTGTAAATTGTACACAAAAAAGTCTTTTCAAAGACTATATAAAAACTATTTTGAACATAAATAAATTATGATGTGGCACCTTGCAAGCGGCAACTCAGGGGAAAACGACACTTAGTTTGCAACGACTGCCAGAGCTGGGTGGATTTTGCGGTGTCTGGCTGTTCGAAATCATGGGCAGAGACAAAAGATGACGGATTCACCTTTCGGTGCATGGGGTGTTTGAGGGTGGAATGTCTGATGAAGGAGGTGTGTAAGTTGACGGATATAGTGAAGGAGATGGAGGCGAGACTCAACATAGAAATAGATGGAGCAGAGAGGGATGACGCGGAGAAAGTTGAGAATTCTACGACACAGAAGGAGCAGAGTTGTGACACGGAGACCGAAGAAAGGAGACTGAGAGGAGGGAAGGTGACAGGTGTGAAGGAACAAGAAATTGAGAAGACAGAGGGACAGAGGAAAAGTGTTCGGCAGAGGAAAAGAAAACGGGTCAGTGGGGATAGATCAACAGGTAGTCAGACTGTAGAGAACGAGGAGAGACGCGACAGCGATACAGGTGGTGAAGAGGTAGATACCACAGAAGCAGTTGGTAAGACTGTGAGACAGAAGACTGATGGAAGAAGACAGAGTGTTCATAAAAAAAAACAGAAAACATGACAGGCGTGAAGGTGACAGGGGAGAGAGTGACCGTAGTGAAGGAGGTAGCCGGGGAAAAGGGATGGGAGAGGAGAGAAGAAAATGTGATGGGAGGAAAGATGAAGGGACGAAAGGAAGTGAGAGTAAATGTGCTAGAAGAATTTTGTATATGATACATGCTCAATGTTTGTCCCATTCAAAACTATATTCACATCTGTTCTAGGTTGTTTTTTATTATTAAACATTATAAAATGTGTTTTGTTCACATTAAGCGATAATTTGTTCGCTCGGAACCACAGGTCTAGTTTTTTTAGTTCGTTGTTAACAACAGTGCTTACATCATCTGTGTTACTAGCGGAATAAAAAATGTTTGTATCATCAGCAAACAAAATAATGTCAAGCAATTCTGAGGAAATGGGACAAGTGAAAACGCGACAGGAAAGAAGGGAATGGAAGAGAATGTGACAGGAGAGAAGACAAGAGGAAAAGACAACAATCAGACATATGCAAACCGGAGGAGCTACTCCGAGGCAGTTACTGAAGGGGCAAGGAGAAAAGAGAGAGTGTTTATGGGCGATTCAATTCTGAGAAAAGCAGACAAGACTATATGCGAGGGGAAGGACGTTGTTGTATGTCTACCGGGGGCTAGAATAGAGCATGTGACCGAAAGGGTAGAGAAGGTATTGGGGCATGGCAAGGGAGGGTCTATATTAGTACACGTAGGAACAAACAATGCAGACAAGGAGGGAACAACTGGGATAGTTCAGAAGTACAGACATCTAGTGAGGAAGCTAAAGAAGACTAGAGTGGAACAGGTCATTCTCTCAGGAATTTTGCCAGTAATGGGAGGAAGGGGGGCAAGATATAGAAACTGTAAGAGGATGGCAATCAACGCACTAGTTGAGCAGATGTGTGAGGAAGAGGGCGTGGGATTCATAGATGTATGGGGGTACTTTGTTGGGAGAGAAGATATGTACATGAGAGATGGCCTCCGTCTAAGTGGAAAGGGGGCAGCAGTATTCTCAGAGAATCTGCTGCGATCTGTTGACAGTGGGACAGGTTGCATCTATTTAAACTAAATTCGCAGGGGGGACTCACAGAGAAGCCTGAAACTGGAGGCATAGATAAAGACAGCAACAATAATTCAGCAAAGAACAGTCTGGAAAACTGTTCTGAAGCTGTGTATAAATGTATTTGTTTAAATGCAAGGAGTATAGTAAACAAAAGAAATGAACTAAACATTATGGTAGAAGATATTGACCCTCACATAATAGGTATAACCGAATCATGGGCCACCACCGATATATCAGATGCCGAATTGGGACTGACAGGATATGTAATGTTTAATGATAACTAACAATTAATAAATGTACATATTGTACAATTATGTAACAACACTTCATTAGGCCAATGAGTGTTATTATAGTTGGGTGGCTGAATAGATTTGCTGTCTAATTAGATAGTTAATTGGGCTCTGTGGATCTTCGGAATGAAGTCAGATGCATGAACCGGGAGATCCAGAAACAGTTTCGACGCTCGCATTGGCGTTACATTGAGAATCTATTTTCCCCACCAGCTCTAAAGAGAACGCCAGACCTAGCCAAAAGAGATTCTGGGCATATATGAATTAAGCACCAGCGCTCAACTATCACCGAGTCCCTGCCCTTAAGTCTGAAGGAAGGCTTATCATGGACCCCCGCGCAGAAGGCGTAGGAACTAAACAGATCGTTTTACAAGGCATTCAGCGAAGGCACCATTTATTCGGTAGACGAGTTCAGGACGAAATGTACAATGCCTGACTCCCGTGACTACTTCCCATCCATGGCCTCCATCAGCGTCCACGGAGTCGAAAAGCTTCTGGCCAATTTGAAACCCACCAATGCAGCTGGACCCGACGGCATAACGCCACGCATGCAGAAAGAGTTGGCTGATGGAGTAGCCCCTATCCTCACTGCGATCTACCGGTCCTCACTCCGGACCGGCGAAGTACCAAAGGACTGGAAGGAGGAGTTGGTGACCCCAGTCTTCAAGAAAGGACAACACTATAAGGCATTAAATTACTCTCCCACACAGGCGTCCTGGTCACTTGAACACATCCTAGTCATCGCTATCATGCAGCACATTTAGAGAGTTAAACAGCTTCTTGTCCAGTCAACAACACGGCTTTCGCACACGTCGCTCCTGCGAGACCCGGCTCCTCGGGTTTGTAGAAGATGTCTCAGCTGCAATGAAGAGAGGTATTGCGACTGACATAATCATTTTAGATTTTGCCAAAGCATTTGAGAGGGTCAACCACAGACTGTTCATCCACAAACTGGACCACTATGGCGTCCGAAGTAGCATTAACTGCTGGATCGCAAACTCTCTCAACGACCGGTAACAAGCAGTAGTGGTCGACGGAGCACAGTCCGGCAATGTCGCTGTGAAGTCCGGCGTCCCACAGGGATATGTACTCTGGCCTTGCCTCTTCCCAACATATATAAATGATCCCCCAACCAAAGTATCCTCTCCATCCAGACTGTTTGCTGACAACACGCCATTTATCGGCTTATTATCTGCACAGATGACCAAGCTAAACTCCAAGAAGGCCTCCAAAAATTGAAGACTGGGAGGAAGAGTGGGTTATGTTCCATCCAAACAAGTGCAGCCACTTGGCCATGACACATAGAAGGAAGCCACAAATACACCCTCCACGACCACACCCTCGAGCTAGTGTCCTCCGTAAAGTACATCGGGATCACCCTGCAGACTGACCTGTCCTGGGGTGTTCATGTCGACCACACCGTCGCAAAAGCAAATAGAACCCTGGGCTTCTTAAGGAGGAACTTGAAGTACGCCAGCATTAAGAAGATCCAGCGGGGAGCTGCTAGGTTCGTCATCAACAGACACAGAAACATATCAAGCGCCACTCTGCCAACAGTCGATCTATACTGAAGTTGTAACATTTCTTTTATCCTTTCTTTTAACCAGCTGTACAAATCTTTTATCACTGGACACATCTTGTCTTTTAAAGCAAACCCACACATTTGCACGCTGTGGAATATCCATCTTATACATAAGTCACCACACTATTGTGAAGTCAGAAATCAGTTTTGAGAAGAAGACTATGTTGAATATGTTTTAAGATGTCAAACTGACACCAACTTCTTTACATCCGCAATGCCATACATCCTACACAAGCTAAATGTAATAACACTGAACACGATTGCCATCCAGAGGTATCATCGCATACCCGGGGGGTGCTGCTGATTACATCAGTCTCAATAAACCCAAGCATATCACCTTGTTCAAAGACTGAAGGTTTGAGATGAACCAATAATCTAGTGGCCATTCTAGATTGATCTGTTTGTGTTTTGACTATGCAATCATGACTGATATTACATGTAATGATCGGGAAGTAATCCCTGGAATCGCGCTTTATCTTTGAAGTGTCTGCACTGTTCTCACGGGTCATAGGCACACCCGGGGGAGTTAATTACTAGGAAAACGTATTCAAATGCTTCAGCTAACGTCCATATAAATGGCGTAGGATATCTGACAAATACCACGCTTGGCTTGTGAGGATGTCCACAGCTGAAACCCCAGCTCAGACGGCGAGTAAATAAGAAAGACTATGGCTTATCAAAACACGAAAATGTGATATATATTGACGTCACTGCACCCAGTGATTGTCTAAACATTACTAAATGCTCACCAGAACTGTGGTCAGGGAAATAAATGATGGAGTAACAAGAAACAATGACAATTTCAACTATGGTGCTGGATTATGGAGCAGGTATCCAGCATTTCTGTATTGCTTGAGCAGTTAATCTACATGTCAATGGTTGACTGGTGGCACTGTTTATAAAAGCGTCTGATGGTTTCAGCCATGTGGTGCTGATATCCCCTGATTGTAGCCATTGCTCTATTAAATGACAGGGACAAACTAAAAGATGGGTAAATTAAAAAGCAGAAAAGACAGACATAGTGTGATTTTGCTTTAATTTTAAACAAATGCAAACTGTACATATTTACACATGAAATGATATATTCTATTAACTATATATCATATTATATATCGTACAGAAACAAATAATTGATAGAACATAATGTGTCTACACTGTCTCCACAAATTGCAGCAGTGAATGACTGAAAGGAGAACAAAGTTGCACTTTGTCCACGTGTTCTGCCTTCTTGGTGTATGGTCCCACAATAAAGCTTGTTGGTGTTCCGACGTAGTTTCAGACAGCGTGGCGAACAGAGCCAAAAGTCGAGGTACTCAAATGACACCTTGCCACTAATGTCTGTGCCACACTGCCAGCAGCGACTGCAACAGGACATCACGTTCTGGGTAAATGTGCATTCTAGGTGACCAAGTATTCTGGTCAATGTCGTCACTGGGTATTCTGCATTCTGTATACTTGTGAATTTTGGGTAATCATGCATTGCAGATAACTTTACTGTTGGTGTTTTCCGGTTTTAGTTGATCGTGCATTATGCATAGCTGACCCTGTGCATTCTGGGTAACTTCGTGTTTGATTGTTAACATACTGGGTAATCGAAGCTTTGTCTTGCGTCAAACATTGTCAGCTCTGGGTTATTTTCTCCGGTGATCTACGCCTAATAATGTTTGCTTTTGTTTTGTAGTGGTATAGTTGTGCAATTTATTTCTAGTGTTTTTATGGCACCATTCTATCTACTGTAATGTGTTGTAAATAAAATAAAATGTATGTCTATCTGCGTTTTCTGTCAACACTCTATTAAAAAACATTATCAAGTATGTATACATGTACAAGGTAATATTTGCTTTAAAAAGTAGTCATGCTTGAATTCTGTGGAAGACACAGTGGCGACAGTGGTGACTGAATCCAACACTATTGCGAACTATTGTATAAACCCTGATGACTCTGCTGCCTCTTATGCGTTATTGGAAACTGCCGGAGAAATTATAAGGCGGCATAAATGTTTTAAAAAGTGGAAACTATTACATAAGTACATATACTACTAAACATTGAAAAAAATTAACAATATACATTAATAATACAAGGGGGTGCCGATTGGCTGAAAATGGATATATCGCATTTTAGCAAAAAAAGACGGATGGTGCTTATTATGTTTTGAAAATAAACGCTCTTATGGTCAGGTAATTTAATGGGGATGTATATATATATAGCATTGTTATATAAATTAGGTAGCATCCTAGCTCAACACGTGTTTAAACAAACGTTTTGTGTGGGCGAAATTTCAAAAATAGTGTTGATCGCATTTGCCCTGAAATCCTTCATCCTTCGCAATAACATCCAACAAATCGGCAATATTGATCTGCCAAATTTGTATCATAACTCAATACATCACATTTAGTGTTTAACTATCCAAACACCAACTTTAAAGTGAGGAGTAACAGAACAAGTGCAATGAAACTGGTGACTAGTGCGACATTTTTACTTACACTGGAGCTTATTCAAGTATGTTGTGAATTTTGTTTTGTTATGTCTTACACGACTGGCTTATGCAACAACTCTGATTTCTTTATGCATCTGGCTGCTTGCCAGTAACGTGTGTTTGTGGTTTTTGACCGTACTAAGTTTGTTTACTTCCGTGATCCATATAAAATTAGAACATACAGTCATTGTTATAATAAATTTAACAATGCAGTGAACCTGAAAAGCAAGAAAAAAGTTATACAATAACACGTATCAAAAGAAGTTTTTATTTCAAACCGGAGAATGATAGGATTTTTGAGGACAAAAAATACAAATAACGGTGGTTCTCCAAGCACTTCAATGCACTTTATCAAAAACACACAACCAAAGAAACTGTAACCACCAAATTAAATTGAACTGAATGCTGACATTGTTAGCTTTCACTTTGATATTTGGATAACTTACTGCTTGCTATTGTGAGTATGCAATAAGGATAATTGCAATTTTTTTACATCAGGTTCATGTACTACAAAAATAATAAAACCTTAACTGCATACCATCAAGAATAGATCAGCAAATGAAAAATTTTCAAGACAAAACACGTCCAAAAACATTCAATTCAACGGCCGCTAGCAGCCTCACAGCTCGTCCGATCCTGACGATCTTGGTATCGTTTGAAAGGATGCACTTTCTGTTATTCTAGCATCTATCTAGATTTTGCGGTAACCATCCATGGAACACTTACCTGGGTCACTTCAAGGGTCGTTTTTTACCGAGGCTGCCTAGATGAAGTGTTTGTTTTTCACATGTTATCCCTACAAAAATGACCCACATTATACAGAAGTTTCCTAGACAATGGCATCATTTCGAGGAACTCTCCCTAGAACAAGGCTAGTTAGGTGCAATGTGCATATATGTCTCGGAATACATACAGCTGTAGATATGTTTATGTTTACATGAATTAAACACCTACTTTAAAAGTTGTGTCTTTCTTAAATTTGTCCTTAGATCAAGGGTATGCGTTTTGATATTGAATGCCCTTATCAAGGGTAGGAGTATGTGACCTTCGGCTGCACACCCCTAGACACACACACACACACACACACACACACACACACACACACACACACACACACACACACACATTATTAGAGGTAGTGCCCCCCGGGGGTTTAGTTAATGGACTATAACATAAAATTATGCTTTAACGGTGACGCGTGTTCGATTGATGTATACATCTAGTGTTTACCTTCTCGCGGTCACTACGGGCTATGAAGCGCTCTGTCTCCCTCGCTTCTGCCAATTTCTTTGCCTCTTCATTTAACAAGATTTAACAAGATTGCCATCCAGAGAATTAACTCTAGATGGCAGGTGGACAAGTCCAACCCTTTTATCTTTGTGTATCCCGCCCTTCTGAGGTATGTGTCGATTTTATTTCTAAACATATTAATGCTACTAGCACCCACACAATCAGCAGATAATCTGTTCCATTCATTCACAGTCCTTTGTGAAAATGAGAAATTTCTTATGTCTAATCTACACTGCTCCTTTACTAATGTAACTTCATGTCCTCTAGTCTTTCTATCTTTCTTAACTGAAAAACATATTTCTATCAATATTTTCATAACCATTCAATATTTTAAACACTTCTATCTGATCTTCTCTCAATCTCCTGGTCTCTAGTGTTATTAAACCACATTCTTTTAGACGTTTTTCATAACTAAGATCCCTCAGTTTTGGTATCATTTTAGTCGCTCTCCTCTGTACTCTTTCTAGCATATCTATGTCCTTCTTGCGGTATGGCCTCCACGCTTGTGAATGAATGAATGAATGAATGACTGAATGAAAGAATGAATGAATGAATGAATGAATGAATGAATGAATGAATGAATTAACGTTTATTCAACAACA
The DNA here is from genome assembly GCA_963995525.1 of Escarpia spicata. NCBI lineage: Eukaryota > Metazoa > Annelida > Polychaeta > Sabellida > Siboglinidae > Escarpia > Escarpia spicata. The sequence goes on from OZ023205.1 coordinate 80,855,080, forward strand.
ACAACAACATAATACATGCACAGTATGGTTTGCAGCTGCTGCTGAAAGGACATAGCTGAAGTCTTAGACTTATGTGTTGCTATGCCCTTCTCGATCTAAAAAAACTGAATAAATACAACACGAATTATATCTAAATTACAAGATAATATTTACAACTTTTAGTGCTTGTGTTGCTATTACAAAACGTCACCTTCAATTAACAATTCACAAATATGCAGAAAGTAATGAGAACTTGATTGCTTTTTAAAATTGTGTTAAACTTGGAAGCTGAGTCAGTTTATTTGGTAAATTGGTCCACGTTTTTATACCCTTGACGGTGATTAACTGCAGTCTGAGGGTGGTGTTTGTCTTTTTAACATATAACAGTTTGCTTTTGTCTTGTATCATGTATGTGTATAGCTGCAGTTGGTTCAAATAATGCTTGAACACGACCATTTAAAGAGTGGTTGTTTGCTTTATAAATTATGATCATAGTATTGTATTTAACTGGATCATGAAATTTAAACATGTTTGAGAGATGGAAAAATACAGATGTGTGATCATGGTAATTAAGGTTATAAATAATCCGTATAGCTTTGTTTAACATAACTAGTTTTCTGAGTCTAGATTGATAAGTATTTCCCCAGATCTCACAGCAATATGACATATGTGGTTCAACAAGTGAATTAGGTAATGTGTGTAACGCTTGACAATCAAGAACATGCCTAGTTTTATACAAAACTGCTATGCTTTTTGATACTTTTGATTCCACAATTTTTATGTGTTTTCTCCATGCTAAGTTTTCGTCAATGGTTACTCCAAGGAATTTTGTATATGATACATGCTCAATGTTTGTCCCATTCAAAACTATATTCACATCTGTTCTAGGTTGTTTTTTATTATTAAACATTATAAAATGTGTTTTGTTCACATTAAGCGATAATTTGTTCGCTCGGAACCACAGGTCTAGTTTTTTTAGTTCGTTGTTAACAACAGTGCTTACATCATCTGTGTTACTAGCGGAATAAAAAAATGTTGTATCATCAGCAAACAAAATAATGTCAAGCAATTCTGAGACTTCACACATGTCATTTATGTACAGAATAAATAATAACGGGCCAAGGATTGAACCTTGCGGGACTCCACACTTGATTTCCTTTTGTTCTGAGTTACAGTTGTTATAGCATACATATTGTCTACGGTTGGTTAAGTAGCTTTTTATTCAGTCCAGAGCCAGACCCCTTATTCCGTAGCATTGCAATTTACTTAGCAGTATGTTGTGGTCAACAGTGTCAAAGGCTTTTTTAGGTCGATAAAGACCCCAATCGTGCTTTGGCATTTATCCATTGCTGAAGTAATCTTTTCGACAAATTCTGTTAAAGCTAGTGAAGTTGAGTGATTACTTCTGAAGCCATACTGCCCATCTGTCAATATGCGTTGTGTATACAATATGCTAAATGAGGCCTGACTATTGTTTTGCACAGCGGTATTATTAGTTCTTTTTCTTTATATGCTATATTTCGCCTAATCAATCCAAGGATTTGATTTCCTTTTGAAGCTGCTCTGAAACCTTCATGTCAGCACTAATTGTCAGCCCTAAGTCTTTTTCTTTTACAGTAGTACCTAGTACAGTTCCTCCCATTGTATATTCTACATGTTCGTTCCCATGTCCTGTGTGAAGGCATTTACATTTCCCAAAATTGAACAACATTTGCCACTTTTCAGACCATTTGATCAACCTGTCAAGATCATCTTGTAAATGCTGTCTATCTTCATCACTTTTAATCCTTCTAAATACTTTTGTATCATCTGCAAATTTCAACACCTTGCTAGCTATATCATTGTCTAAATCGTTTATAAATATTAAGAATAATATAGGTCCCAGTACTGATCCCTGTGAAACCCCACTCAAAACCGATTTCCAGTGTGTAGCCTCCACATCCTCCCCATTGAAAATAAACATAACAAAACTTTCAGCAGATCTTATTTACCGGCGTGGGGTAATAGTAATATGTAATAGCAATAGTAACGATTACAAATATTGAAGAAATAGTAATAGTAATATGTTGAACAAAAACCCAATGTAATAATAATAGGAAGCAATGTAATAGTAATTGACCTATTACTTTTATATTACTATAACTATTGAACATTTAAACTGATTTTCAACTACATAATAATTCCATTTGATTAGCTTGTAGATTCCACTAGTTTCTCCAGGTTTTATGGTTGCTCTCTCATGTCAACTTCAGCATGGCCCTGGCGAAGTTTTGTCCTAGTTTTATGAGCGTTTACATACCATAAGACATTGGTGCAGTGTGACTGCTGCATTGATTAAATTGATTAAACTGGGCTTTCACTGCATTGAAGCTAGTTCTGCCAAGTGCCAAGTTGCCAACTACCCTTTTCAAGTAAGCCTGTGGGTTTAGTGACTGGCTCCATGGTGCCAAAAAATTCAGTCTAAACTATAGTGGGTGTGAAAAACATCCTGATGTATTCGTACTTGAGCCAATAATTAACTGTCCACCAAGCACCAAGCAGCAGTAAAGCAATGTGGTTTAATTAGACTGTAATGTAATCCACCAAGTTATGTGGTATTGACTACTGCACTTGTCTTTCAGTCCAGGCACTTGCATAATCTACTCTATGCGACCATTATAAGTATGATTGGTTTTTGTTGTTGTTGTTTTTTACACATTTTTTCTTTTTGAAATGTTCATTGACACATTTTTACTTCTCTCAATTATAATAAGTTTAAAATGCACTAATGGGGAGCATGCGACATCTCCATTAAATGTATTATTCAGACGCATGCGCGTTATATGTGTTTTATATATGATTTTGCCAAAATGTGTTTTTGTTAGCAGTAAAATTAGTCTTGTCATGCTGTTTAATTTGATTAATTTGACAAGAAATGTTCTGTTTTAAATATGATCAAAACTGAACTGCTTAGACTAAAGGCCCATGGCATAGGAAATGGTATAATATATTGGATAGAAAAATGGCTGATTGACAGAAGACAACGTGTAGTAATTGATGGGAGGCTTCAAACTGGAAATTGGTATTGAGTGGGGTACCTATATTATTCTTAATATATATCAACGATTTGGATGATGAAATAACAAGCAAAGTGTTGAAATTTGCGAATGATACAAAAGTATTTAGAAGGATTAAAAGTGATGGAGATAGACAACATTTACAAGATGATTTGGTCTGAAAAGTGGCAAATGTTGTTCAATTTTGGAAAATGTAAATGCCTCCACGCAGGACATGGGAAGGAAGAGGTAGAATATACAATGGGAGGTACTGTACTAAGTACTACTGTAAAAGAAAAGGACTTAGGTTTAACCATTAGTGCTGATATGAAGGTTACAGGTCAGTGCGGAATTGCAGCTTCAAAGGGAAATCAAATCCTTGGATTAATTAGGCGAAACATAACGTATAAGGAAAAAGAGCTAATAATACCGCTATACAAAATAATAGTTAGGCGTCATTTAGAATATTGTATTCAAGCGTGGAGGCCATATCGCAGGAAGGAAATATATATGGTAGAAAGAGTACAGAGGAGAGCAACTAAAATTGTACCAAAACTGAGGGATCTTAGTTACGAAATACGCCTAAAAAATGCGGCTTAACAATACTAGAGACCAGGAGACTGAGAGGAGATCAGATAGAAGAGTTTAAAATAATGAATGGTTATGAAAATATTGATAGATATATATTTTTTCTCAGTTAAGAAAGATAGAATGACTAGAGGACATGAAGTTACATTATATAAAGAAATTTCTCATTTTCACAAAGGACTGTAAATGAATGGAACAGATTATCTGCTGATTGTGTGGGTGCTAATAGCGTGAATATGTTTAAAAATAAAATCGACATATACCTCAGAAGGGCGGGATACACATAGATAAAAGGATCGGACTCTCGATAAACCAAAGGGCTTCCTTGTCCACCTGCCACCTAGAGTTAATTCTCTGGGTGGCAATCTTGGTAAATCTTGTTAAAGTTACGGTGATATAGAAAATAATTCTTTAAATCATATTTGATGAATATATACAAATAATGAAGATGGTGAATTAAATCTAATTCACCAGTCACCATATTTTAATGATGACGACTTCATTAATCATATAAAAAACAAACAGGACAAATTTACAATACTAAGTCTAAACTGTCAATGTCTAAACGCAAATTTTTACGAAATTGTTATTAAGCTGGACATACTTAGAAACAATAATTATAAAATCAACACTCTTTGTTTACAAGAAACGTGGCTTCAGGATGATTATGATACCTCCTTATTACAAATCGATGGTGATTATTTAATATCACAAGGCAGAATATGGAGTGGCCACGCTGGCCTAGCAATATATCTTGATAAAAATACAACTATAATTTGTTAGATATTTATACAAAGTCAAACATATGGGAAGGACAATTTATTGAAATAACATCAAACACCGTCAAGAAACAAAATCATCCTTGAAATTGTATACTCCTAGATATGTCATTGAGAATTACCAAACAATCATAGACGAATTATTCCTTTAATTAGATACTCTGCAAAACATAACTGGTGAAGTAATACTAACCGGACATTATAATTTTGATCTACTGAAAATAAAAGAAAAAACATAATATTTGAATATTTTGATACAATCACAGCACAAGGTTTCTTTCCTAAAATTACTTTACCAACATGTTTTTCAAATATTAACTGCACGCTTATTGGTAATGTTCTATGCAAACTCTCAAAAGGTCTTTTTAAATCAACAGCCGGTATTTTAATCAGCAGCATTTCTGATCATTTTCCGTATTTCATATGCCTTGATTGCAATACAACTGTTACAAATGTCCCTAAATTATCAGAATTAGACAACAAAATACTGACAGCCTTGAACATTTTAAAATAGAATTGATGCGTTCAAATATTTATAATAAACTAAACAAGGATAGAGATACTAATCCCAACGACAATTGCAACCTTCTTGATGAAACTATTACTACTGCTGTGGATAAATTCTTACCTACTAAAGTCACTAAATAAAATAAACACAAACATAAAAAGTGATGTTGGATTACACAAGTTATCATTAGATCTATAAAATGTTGAGATAAATTATATTCAAAACTTAAACATACTCATATACGTACAGCAGAATATGTTTCGCTCAATGCAAATTTTCATACATATAATAAAATTCTTAAAAGAAATATTAGATTAGCTAAACAAGCATATTATCAATGCAGTTTTGAAAGAAATAAGCACGATATTAAAATAAACGTGGTCTATGATTAAATACATTATTTATATAAAAAAACAGGGAAAGAAACATTTCCTGGTTGATTTAAAATTGATGGTGAAACAGTAACTGACAAGATGATTATTGCAAATAAATGTAATTCATTTTTCATTAATATTGGTTCTACACTTCCATCGCAAATAACCAATACTGGAGATAACTCTTACAAAGACAATTTAACCGAGAGACGTATATAGACTTTCAAATTTAAGCCAATAGACAACGATTAGCATAATTGATAGCTTACGTCCAAAATCTAGTTGTGGTAAAGATGGTCTATCAACCAAATTACTAAAGCTAATTAAAAATGAAATAAGTGAAGCAGTCACTCTAATCATTAACCAATCAATAACAACTGGCATATTTCCAAATAAATAAAAAATTGCTAAAGTTATTCCACTTTTTAAAAATGGTGATGAGACAATCTTTGATAATTATTGTCCATTTTCTATCTTACCAGCTATTTCCAAGATATTTGAAAGATTTGTGTTTAATCAAATGCACGAACATTTTAATTCCAATACCTTATATTATGAGAATCAATACGAGTTTAGGGAAATCATTCTATGGAACTTGTCACACTAGAAATAATAGACAGAGTTGTGAATACTATATAGATATATTTTGCTGTAAATAGGTATAATTTTTTTTATACTTTATAATACTTCCCTAATTATAATGATAATGAACGTACTTGACGTTCTCAAATATTATTTAAAATACTTTGGTTATGGGTATCAATAAATGGCAAGTCACATTTTATTTATTCACCTTTTTGTTTACTTCCTTGAGACTGTGAGTCAAACAATTATGCTGATTGTATTTATGCATATGGTGCATTATACCATAAAATGTTCCGACGAAAAATGCAATAGTAATTGCTTCAAAGGTAATAGTAATTGGAAGAATTCAGCATATAACAGTAAGAGTAATAGGAAGGAAACAAAGTAATAGTAATGTATGCCACTGCATTGTAATTGACCCCAGGCCTGCTTATTTAGCAGGCAGTTTACAAAGAAGATTATGTTATTGTTCTCCATTTTGTCCTTGAAGTTTGCAGTGACGCAGATCTCCTCAACTGTTTGGTTTCCTTCCATTATTATCACTGTTGTCTCACCCACCCATCTCATTGTCTCATATATTCTGCCATCAGTTAGTACTCAATTAATTTGCTTAGTGTACACACTCTGATAAATGTATTGAAATATAAAAATTAGAACTTCAACTCAATTATACCAGGTTCAATACAACGGTTCATGTAGTGCAACACAGACTTTTAACCTTTCTTGCTTGCTTTCTTTCTTGCTGCCTCTCTCTCCTTCTTTCTGTCCTCCTGCACCTGGGATCTGGGAGGAATTGGGAGGAATTGGGATCAACGCAGATATAAATACACAGATCTGGGGAAATGGGAGATAATTATATCACAAATGAAGAGGATTCTTGAGTATTCAACACAAGTATGAAATATACTGATAATACTATACAGAATGAGAACTGAATTTTGTACATCTTTGAGTCATAACTCGCGTACTGTTATAACTTTCATAGTAATAGTTTGCTACAATGTTTACATTCTCAGGAATCTTAGCTCACATGTGCCTCAAATAAGAATCACTAGGCGTAATCACGAACAGATGCGTGCATGAGTCATCGTTAGAGCAACGACCACCAAAGATGTATTGTGGAAATGCAATGTTGAACAGGTATGTCTTGAGTGTTTAAAAAGGTAGCTGTAATGTCAGTTGATGTTTATATAATAAGTGGTTCTTTCAGATTTTAGGCGAAGCTACAGAGAAACTGTTTGGTGTTAGGGAAAAAATAGTTGCAAGACACATGATCTCTTCAGACCAGAACACTAACACTGGGTTGCTTGGATGTATATAGCGAGTGGACAGTAATTGACTGACCAGGCATTACAGTAGGGACTATGGATCACCCTACGTGTAAGTGACAATCACGATCGTTTACAAGTTCCATAGTAGGGTCGTAATTACCAGGTTGATTAGCCTTACACGTGCATGTACAAACATAAAGGCTGGGATACTGCGGGGTCAGACTTACTTGAGTACGGGGTCAAACTTACTTGAGTACAAGGTCAAAGTTACTTGAGTACGGGGTCAGACTTACTTGAGTATGGGGTCAGACTTACTTGAGTACAAATCAGACTTATTTGAGTACGGGGGTCAGACTTATTTGAGTACGGGGTCAGACTTACTTGAGTACAGATCTGACTTACTTGAGTACAGGATCAGGGGGAAAAGACAACAACCAGACAGATGCAAACCGAAGAAGGAGCTATTCTAAGGCAGTGATTGAGGACAATGAGGAAAGAGAGGGTGTTTGTGGGCGACTCCATTATGAGAAAGACGGACAAGACACTGAGGGGAAGGACGTCGTTGTTTGTTTACCGGGGGCTAGGATTGAACATGTGACTGACAGGGTAGAGAAGGTATTGGGACATGGCAGGGGGTTCTATACTGGTATATGTAGGAACAAATAATGCAGACAGGGAGGGAACAACTGCGATAGTACAGAAGTATAGACAGTTAGTGAGGAAGCTAAAGAAGACGAGAGTTGAACAGGTTATTCTGTCAGGAATTTTGTCAGTAATGGGAGGAAGGGGGGCAACAAATAGAAACTGCAAGAAGATGGCGATCAACGCACTAGTTGAGCAGATGTGTGAAGAAGAGGGGGTGGGATTCACAGATTTATGGGGATACTTTGTTGGGAGGGAATATATGTACATGAGAGATGGCCTCCATCTTAGTGGAAAGGGGGCAGCAGTTTTCTCATAGAACATGTTGCGATCTGTTGACAGCGGGAAAGGTTGCATCTATTTAAACTAGATTCGCAGGGGGGACTCACAGAAAAGCCTGAACATGGAGGCATAGATAAAGACAGCACAAATAAGTCAGCAAATAACAGTCTAGAAAACTCTTCTGAAGCTGGATATAAATGTGTTTGTTTAAATGCAAGGAGTATAGTAAACAAAAGAAATTAACAAAACATTATGGTAGAAGATATTGACCCTCACATAATAGGTATAACCGAACCCTGGACCACCACCGATATATCAGATGCCGAAATGGGACTGACAGGATATGTAATGTTTAGAAATGATAGAATAGGAAGAAAGGGAGGTGGAGTTATTTTATATATTAAAGAATCTATTCAGGCTTATGAAATAAAATTAGAAAGATAAGCAGATTGCGAAGAAGCTGTTTGGAGTAACATAGTTACACGAAACTTAACGTTAACAGTTGGGTTAGTTTATCGAAGTCCAAACATAAGCATAAAAGAGATTGACAAAATACAAAACGCTATAAGGGAAGTGAGCAAACGGGACTGTATTATTATCGGGGATTTTAACCACGGGCATATACAATGGAAATCTCTACAGAGTATGGGGAGTGAGGACCACAAGTTTTTAGTTTTAGTTCAAGATACATTCCTTTCTCAACATGTGCTAGAACCAACCGGGGTGAGAATGTGTTAGGCATAGTTTTGTCCTCACAGAATGAATTAGTTGACAATGTCAAGATATGTGAGCCACTGGGGAGTAGCGATCACAACCAGATACATTTTACCATCAAAGTAAAATCAGAAAGGAATAGTAAAAAACAGTATAGGAGAAATTTCCACAAAGGAAGGTATAAGGACATGAGGAAATATTTAGCAAAGATAGACTGGAATAACACACTGAAAAATAAGACGGCAACAGAATGCTGGAATATATTAAAGAGTGAAATAAAAAATTCAAAAAACAACGAAAACGGTCCAAAAATAAACACTTATCGAAAGAAGCCATTAGAAAAATTAAGTATAAACAACTGATGTGGAAGTCATATAGATGTACTGGAAATGATGAAGACTACAACAGTTATAAAGAAGCACTTAACCAAGCTACAGCTGAAATTAGAAATTCAAAGAGAAGCTATGAACAATAATTAGCTAGTAATATAAAACATGACAGCAAGAGTTTTTATGCGTATGTTCGAAGCAAACAGAAAGTTCAAGATAAGGTCGGTCCTCTAGAAGATAGTGCTAGAAATATAATATCAGAGGGATTCTTAATGGCAGAAGACCTGAATGAGTACTTTAGTTCAGTGTTTACCAGGGAAGGTATTATTTCACTGCCAGTACCAGAGGTTAAGTTTAAGGGGGCAGATTCAGACTATTTAGGACAATTAATTGTAACCCCGGAAATGGTAGCTAAGAAAATAAGGGCTATGAAGGATAATAAATCACCTGGAGTGGATGGTATTCAACCCAAACTACTATTGGAAGTTGTAGAACAAATTAGCATACCGCTTGCAACAGTTTTTAACTTGTCATTAGAAGAGGGTGTTGTTCCTTTAGAATGGAAAGAAGCAAACATTATACCGTTATTCAAAAAAGGTTCGAGAAACAAGTCAGAGAACTATAGACTAGTGAGTTTAACATCAGTGATTTGTAAATTATTAGAAAGACTAATTAAAGATCACATGGTGGATTTTCTTGTTAAACTAAACTTGATAAACACATCTCAACATGGTTTTTTTAAAGCGAGGTCATGCTTAACAAATATGTTATGTTTTTTGGAAGACATCACTAAGTGGGTAGATGAGGGATCACCAGTAGATATCGTGTACTTAGATTTTCAAAAAGCTTTCGACAAAGTTCCACATCAAAGATTACTGCTTAAACTAAAGGCCCATGGCATAGGAAATGATATAATAAACTTGATAGAACAATGGCTGATTGACAGAAGACAACGTGTAGTAGTTGATGGGGAGGCTTCAAACTGGAAAGCGGTATTGAGTGGGCAGGATTAGAGGACATGAACAAAGGACTGTAAATGAATGGTACAGATTACCTGTTCATTGTGTGGGTGCTAGTAGCGTGAATATGTTTTAAAATAACATCGACGCGTACCTCAGACGGGCGGGATACACATAGATAAAAGGGTCGGACTCTCGATAAGCCAAAGGGCTTCCTTGTCCACCTGCCACCTAGAGTTAATTCACTGTGTGGCAATCTTTTTAAATCTACTTGAGTACGGTGTCAGACTTACTTTAGTACTGGGTCAGACTTAGTTCAGTACGGGGTCAGACTTATTTGAGTACATGGTAAGAATTATTTCAGTACGGAGTACAGACTTACTTGAGTACGGTGTCAGACTTACTTGAGTACAGGGTCAATCTTACTTGAGTATGGAGTCAGACTTACTTGCGTACAGGGTCAGACATACTTTAGTACATATCAGACTTATTTGAGTACAGAGTCAGACTTACTTGAGTACAGATCAGACTTACTTGAATACGGGGGTCAGACTTACTTGAGTACAGGATCAACCCTTGCATGCTGTAACACAGAGACATCTCACTGCATCCTGTTTCTGCTGTCACATGCAGTAATGTCCTCTGTCCATCCCCAAATGGTGTATTCATTCTACATCTTGCTGTTCCTCTGAAGGAGAATATTCAATGTTCTGTTGTTCCTCCAAACCAACGTAAAATTGTCTGTACTTCCTGATTGACAACTAAGTTCTTGCAGCAGTTGGTGTAGCGATTCTAGATCACGTGATTTGCATGCTGTGTACAGCTGACTTATCAGTTTCCGTGACGACTCACCTGAAACACAATGGTTATGCAATTTGTAATAAGTAATATTTGAACGGACTGACTTACGTATAATTCCAAGCATCCAATTAACTAACCATGATAGTGTAATCTTTATGTTTAGACACCACACGTGTTAGGGGAGGTCTCATAACATTGCAAAGTAAAAAAATGCATAATCATGTTTTGCATTGTTTCAAACCACTGACCACCCCACCACGACGTGGTGTGGGACTCTGAAGAATCAAAATGTCTTTTTCAAAACCAGAGCCAATGGTCACTGTATCAACTGAGGTGGCATGATTGCCAAGACATTTACCCACCACACTGCTAAGTTTTGATATCCACAATAGCACTTAACGTGCTTTAATATAATAATTTACAGCATAGGTGATGCTACTGTAGCATGGCAATGGCCAAACTAGTGTAAACTCACACACCTAATAGTGTATTTCTTTGAGGATTTTCTTAAGTTATTCGACCACTCCTTGACTATCACTTCCTTGACTAAGATAAATTTATATAAAAGCCAATGCCTACTTTTTTGGGTAGATGCACCAATATTATTATGACAGTTCATCGTTGATAAAGGGAGTAAATGGTATAATACTCTGTGGCACTATATATCAAACTCCTGGTGCATATATTAGTACTTACAGAGCTTGTACTCGCTGGTATTATCGACTTACTGTGATTATGTGAAGGTAAATTAAGCTAACCAGGACACAGTAACAACTGATATTGTGATAGGCATCTGGGTACTTTGACCAACTACTCGCCATATATTTAGCTAAAGCCAAAGCTGTCTTATCCATTGGTGGATCTTCCTTTTGTTTCTGGTCTGCCTTCCTTGAATTGTTTAACCCATTCCACTTCCGTCTCCGTGGCTTCAAACAGCATTCATTACAGTTACATTACGATATTTTCAAAACCAGAATCAATTACAATTAAAGTTGTAATCAATTTTAAATACAATTACTATTATGTAATTGAACCCAGCACTGGATTTATATGCGAATAAATATTAACACTAATTCCAGTCTAGGCTATAAATAATAATAACTTGAATTATTTATCCCCTAAATAAAAAAAAATAGTACCCATGAAATGTCGATATGTGCACAATTGTAATGTCCAAAAAAGTGAATTTAGATTTATTTGTTTTCTATTAATAGAAGTACCACGAAAGTGTCTCTGTCTCTGTCTCTATCTCAGGTTTGTGTTTGGAGCACAGTAACACAAATTGGCTGGACTTCAATATTTTGCTTAGATCCTCCAGTATGCAACGGTCTGTTCTCTTTAATCCCGCATATTGTCACTCCTTTCTCACTGATACTATTGAAATCACTCACAGTAACAAACTTCTATAATCAGTTATACATTTTCAATAAATTAAAGTACCGTAAATACGGTGCAAACAATAATAGAAAAGTTCAGTTAATATCATTACACTGAAGTAAATTTTCTATTTTTTACATTTGCTTTTCTGCAATCAAATGACATTGAAACTAACAAAATACGTTTGCCTGTTTCGTTGAATAAAGGTGGACAATGATTGTGTTATATTCGTAATCAACTGCTTCATGTTTGGATGACATAAGAAATATAACAACGATGATACAAAGTTGTATACTAAAAGTTTCATGTGCAGCTGTAGACAATACAATTTATATTACATGTATTATTTATGTAGTTAAATTATTAACACAAGGAGATGTTTTTCCATGAAATGATACTACAGCATGACGAAAATATTTGCCATTGCATACAGCTAGTGTAATATTAAATGGTAAATGAAAATTGTATAATACTACCTATCCTGCACTATTCATATCGCTAGTCAAGATAAGATGCTCGTTAAATTAGGAATGTAGGAACTGAAATATTACTTTTATCAATAAAATATTATCAATACTTGCTAACATTTCTAATTACTAAGAGTTATTGTTTTGTCTTCAACATATTGCGTATTTCACTTATTTATTTTAATTAACTATTTTATATGCATATGTCCAAACAATTCCTTTTCATTCCCTTCAATACCCCTTGTGTTCGTTGTTATTAATCGCATCAGACATTTATTATCAAATTTAACGTAGTAATGTCTTACATGGTATATATGAGTGAGTGAGTGAGTGAGTGAGTGAGTGAGTGAGTGAGTGAGTGAGTGAGTGAGTGAGTGAGTGAGTGAGTGAGTGAGTGAGTGAGTGAGTGAGTGAGTGAGTGAGTGAGTGAGTGAGTGAGTGCGCGCGCGTGCGCGTGCGCGTGCGCGTGCGTGTAGGTGTGCGTGTGCGGTGGGCGGTATTTATGCGTGCTTGCTAGCGTGTGCGACATGGCTATAGCCAAATACGTCAATGTCTACATGGTCTAACGATATATCTTTGTTGATTTATTTGTGAGACATCTAGGCGTCGGAGCGGAGGGTGGGCATGGGGGATAAGCCCCGCAATATTTTCTGGTGGGAGGCTGGAAATTGGATTAGCTCCCAAATATATAGGGAAGGTGTGTGAATTTTGTGGTTTACATTTTATTGGATCGAGACTGGATTAGCCTTCCAATATTTAGCGAAGGAGTACATATGTGGGTGCAATTTAAGATTTCTTGAGAGCTTGAGGGTGGGTTTTTGATGGGCTCCAAGGGGTGTAAATCGAAGGTTTTGTTGGAGAGCTTAAGGGTTGGAGCTGAGCGATTGCAATAACTGGCGAGGAATAACACTGATGTCAGTACCTGGAAAGATGTTCTGCAGCGTGAACCTAAACCGGCTGAAGACAGCAGTTGACCAACACCTCCGGGAGGAACAAGCTGGTTTTCGAAGAGGAAGGTCGTGCTGTGTGCAGATCTTCACATTGCGAAACATCTTCGAGCAAAGCAGAGAGTTCCAGATACCTCTTTTAGTCAACTTCATTGACTTTAAGAAGGCTTTCGACAGTGTCCACAGGGATTCGTTATGGCAAATACTGAAGCTATACGGCGTACCAAACAAATATATAGAAATTTTTCAATCACCGAAACACCAACTGCTGCAACAAGACCAACGATGGCTACACAGACATGTTCGATATAGAGACAGGTGTACGTCAAGGTTGCATGCTTGTTGTTGTATGTACATACTTTTTAACTGTCAGCTTAGTTTTTATATCGTCAGCTAATTTATTTATTTATTTATGTATTACTTATTTAACTACATGTATACTTGTTAACTTTTTAGGTAATGTTCAGGCGGTATTAATATTATGTTATCAAGTTCGCATTATGTCAATAGATGTACGACTGTCTTAACATATGTTGGTAGATGGCCTTGGTTTAAATTTATACTAGTTTGGCATAGTATCATAATGTTTCTGATTGTATATTTTGCGTGTGCATGATGGGGGGCAGGGGAGACAAGCGTGTATGTATGTTGACGGCGAGGATATAAAAAAAACTAGACGTATTCCACCGGCGATGTATCCGGTTCATATTGGGCATATCATGGAGAGAGCACATCAACAATGAAGAAGTGATGAGGAGGGCAGGTCTGGATAGCCTACATGGCATAGTTAAGTCTCGACGACGGAGACTAGCGGGACATATCCTACGTCTATCAAGAGAGAGAACAGCACATGTAGCAATGGAGTGGGTGCCTGAAGTTGGAAAGAGAAGGAGAGGAAGGCCGACTAAGACCTGGCACAAAATATTTAAAGAAGATCTGACAGAAATGGAAATTACCTGGAATGAGGCCAAAGAAATTGCGAAAGATCGTAATAGATGGAGAAAGCTCGTCACCCGATGTCCCGAAAGGAACAGGAGGAACTAAGTCTAAGTCTAAGCAAATGGAGGTTTTCGCTGAAAAATCGTCAACAGCGTACACCCCCTCCGCCTTCCGATGTCATGATCCGAGACAGTGCAATATCGTTCCGACACCAGTGTGGGAAGTAACAAACTTGAGTCACCGGTACATCTACGTGCCTCCTTAGACCTCAGGAATTAGACGAATTAGCCTTTTATAATGGGCCCACGCGACTGTACCCATGCCCCCTAGACCGATTGAAATGTGCCCCTGTTCATATTATAAGTAATGGAAGTTACGGCGCGAGACAGCGAGAAGGTGAAATTGTGGCCGCAGCTACGAAGAATTTTCAACACCACCCCCCAAAGACACATTGGTCCGTATCAGCGATCCGTTCCTGAAAAATATTTGACTATTTTCTAGCCACTCGTCATATAGGCCTAATATATTACTACAGTATGGGTAAACATTTTCAACAGCAGTAGCAAGCTTTACTATTATAACATAATTATTCAGACATGTATTTCGAATTTAAATTTCTCTCTTACTAACTATGGACTTCTCACTGAATAAATCGATGTAGCATTTCTGCTATTTGTGGATGTTTAAATCTACTTTCCTTAGGTTTAATTTGATAAATGAGGAAGGTCAAGCCAATAGATTGTTGACCAACCGCCTTAGTTACCTAATTACAGCAACTCGGTTGCAGATGCGCTCAGTGGGGCGTGGTATTCTGTTGCTTGCGTTTCTAGGCAAGTAGGTGGTTTCATTGCATCTTAGAGGGTGTTCACAATGCGTAGCTTGACTTGTATATTGTATTAGCCAATAGAAATGATGAAAACCTGTCATATGATGTGTAAATAGGTCCACTTATATAAACGTCTGTTATACGAATTTCGCCATCTGTGCGCTGGCGAAGGACTGGGACAGATCCAGGGTTGAACGAGACAGGTTGCCCTGCTGCCAAGAGAATGGCAAATCAATTTAAGTTGTGAAGCGTGGTGGGAATCGTTAACGTGGCTTACGTTCCTAAGCTTGTGTGTGTGTAATATCCAGCGTCCGGAATGACTATTCGAGCTTCGAAGAAGCCATGCCGCCACGTCAGCGGTTTATTGGAACAACTTTCCGATCGGCCCCAACGTATTTGCGTCGATGAGCGATAATCGCGACGCGCTCACCCAGCTCGGGCCATCCTCGAACAGCGATCTCACAGCGACATCGTCAGAAAGCTTGACCGAATGCGACTCGTAGCGGCCAGCGGTAAGCGTACACTGCCAGGCGTTGTCATTCGCGCGAACGTATTCAACTGACTTCGCAATCGTTTGATCATAGAACGGCAATCGTCAATTGCCTGGCATCATCACTCGTGCGGCTGAGATACACCGTTCTGATTGTATTCTGAGCTCGGCGTGTTGACTTCAACAAACGTTCGTATAGATTCGAGAATGGACTAGCCCAGTGTAAATGTATATTTTCTGATTGAACGTATCTATTATTTGCTGTGTTATGAATGGTAGTTATCTGGGGTTTTGAAGTGAGGTATTATTACCCTTGAAGTATCCATATATATATATATATATATTTGTCGTAACATATTACTGTAATGAGAGTCCGCGAGGACTAGCTATTTCCTCTGTATTTATATTATGGGAGTTAATCTTAGATAACACTTGGCGCCTAGTGTTTGATCATGTAGTGGTATAATCCACATTGGAAAGGAAGTGGAATTTGATAATTGAAAGATTAATTGTATATTTATTTTTTTAATTAAATATATTCAAAGATTCAGTGTTATTGTTTATTATGTTCTATTAAGATTTGGTTACGGGATTTCTGTATTCTTAAATTTTGCTAATCGAGATATTTACCAAAAGGAAGATATCTTGTAATACAGTTTATTAAATTTTCCTCGTTCTTTCTTGCTTGTTGACGATAACCGTTCTTTCTCATATGCGTTGATCATGATATATAAGAATCCTACTAGACTGAGCCATCTAGTGTATGGAGACCTCGCTAATCCGTGACAATCAACCAAGATATAAAACAATCTTTAGGCATTGACAACAAAATAGTTTTTTGGCTTTTCATGCCACACGTATGTCACTGGATTGCCATCTACATATGGACAGCCAATACAAAGAAAATCATACAAAAAGCGAACACATTCAATATATATATGTGTACGTATGTTTTTCTTGAAAAAGCCGACGTTCCTCAGGGTTGATTTTTTTTTTTTTTTTTTTTAAGTTTAGGGAACTTAACTAGTACGTGTGTGTGTGTGTGTGTGTGTGTGTGTGTGTGTGCGTGTGTGCGTGTGTGCGTGTGTGCGTGTGTGCGTGCGTGCGTGCGTGCGAGAAAACATCCGAGACATAGTTCTATTAATATTTTTATTGGGACAGTGTTGCAAGCCTTTGAATGTCAACATAATATTATGTCAGTGCCACATGTCATCCCAAATCCTACATCGATTGTCTGTCCATTCCATTTTTCTTCTGTATCGATAACCTGCCATGGGGATGCTTACTCAATGTGTGGCATGTTTTATTACCCCGTACATAGACAACAGAAGAGACCAACCGTTTTAGTTGTATTCCGAAAAATAGGCCTACAGGCAACATAGAGTGAAAAAATTGCCCTAGTCTAGAAATGGCAGGAGTTAGACTGGATCCCTTGTCTGTTCGATTGACAGTCCGGCGCATTACCTGATAGACCACCGTGCCACACATAGTGTCATGTTATTTGTGGAAGGAAGAACATAACCATCATAACCGACGATATAAGTGGTACATATAGTGGATTCTCGCATTCATTTGAAAAATAATACAGTAGACATATTGAGATTTTAAGACAAAACATGGGTCACTTTAATATGTTTATTTCTGCCAGAGAGAGGGGTTTGGAGCTTCATGTTCGATTCTTGTGATACTATGCGAAATGCATAGACCATCCGTCTTGCAACATCTCGTGTCACTATAATATTAATTACTACGCATTGTTGATGGCCTTCTGGTGCAAAGCATACATAAGCAGCCATGTGAAATGTAAATTCATCAGCTGCCAACGCACGGTTTAATAGTTTTCTGATTGTTTAAATTGATCATTATTAGTTTGCACTGCCACATCACATATCATACCATATCAAATATATAAGTTTACTTATAGTGTGCGTAAGAATAGTGTTGTTATATGTGACTAAATATAAAAAGATGGCTTTGCACTGGTATCGAATTTGTTATTGTGGGATAATTAATGCTGTGGTAAATGCGGGCTTAGAAAATGTGTGTCGTGGGTATCGCTTATATTTCATATAATACGGAACCTGGCGGCAAAAAATCTTTCCAACAGCATCAGACCCCTCCCCGCCCGTCTTCCGATGTCACAGTCGAGCCGACCGAGACAAAGTGACAAAAGATGTGAAGACATGCAGCGGCGCGGCGGCAAAAAATGTCAGTGGTGCTAAAGCTCCGGTAGCCCCCCAATATTAATTTCGTGCCCGCGCCACTGCTGTGAATTAATGGTGATGGCTACTGAGTTGTATTTGTGTAGCACCCTGAGGCATGCCTTCTTTCTATGGGCTTGGATAGTTGGCCAGTTTACTGTATCTAGCATGGAGTCTACGGAGGAATTAATTGTGACGGTGTCTGTAACATGCTGCTCTCCTCTGAATCTTCTCGAGGACAGTAATGTATTTGGTGGTGTAAGGATCCCAGACTGAGCTGGAATACCCCAGGACATGTCTTACCAGCGCTATGTTGGCTGTTTCTATGATTTTCGTATTTCCTATTTTAACATTCTGTCTAAGAAAATCCAGGGTCTTGTTTGCTTTATTTGCTGTGCCAGCGATGTGAGAGGTCCATGTGTTGTCGCCTGTGTTAGTGTTGCCTAGGTATTTCACTTTGTCTACGTTACCGAGAGTGTACCCATGTAGTTTGTATGGGGTGTTTAGTGTCTGCCGTTTGCTCGTGGCGTTCAGGACTGAAAATTTTTGCGGGTTAAATGACACTGACCATTGCTCTTCCCAACGTGAGAGAGCATCCAGATCCTTCTGTAGTTTTCGTGGTCTTTTTTGTGTTTATTTGGCGATGGCAGATTGTGTCGTCTGCAAACATGCGGATGTTGGATGTTGTACCGCCAGGGAGGTCATTGATGTGGAAAAGACAGGGCCAAGTACTGAGCCTTGGCGGACTCTTGTCTAAAAGACTACCGTACATAAAATAGCAATTTAATGGGATCAAGATTCATGTGGAAATGGGTCACTTGCACCATAAACTTCTATAGTCAAAAGCACAAATTAGGTGCTATACAATGACAGAATGTTGGGGGAAAATCCCTTAAGAGGCACATTCACGGTTAAGTTAACGAAGATTGTGATAAAAGTAAGACTTTCTTTCAGTTGTAAAAAAACAATATACTGAGGGTATGTCCCCAAACAGCATTTTTGTTTTAAAATATTTAAAAAAATCTTCACAAAAGGACAAATGACTGGGTCAAGGGAACTTCCAAACTTGCACTTTAATTGAAAAAATATATCGTTATGAAATAATAAAAAGGAATGCATGCTCTTAGCGTCACATGAATTGACTAGATAAATTGCCTCCTCTGCTTAACAACATGTTTATCATCAATTTAACTAATATCACTGCATAACTAATCAAGTGCACTTTTGTCCAGCGCAGGATTTATAACAGCACAGACAAAACATTGGATTGGCTGATATGACCCTAATTTGCAGTTTTAGTAACAAAAGCAAATTATTCGTAATTATTCCATAGCCTGCACTTAATGGTGACAAAATAACTGATAGGAAAAGTGGAATAAACGTTTCTAGCTGAGTCAGTCACCTTAATTGACTACAACAATGACCAATGACTCTGGCTTAGCAAAATGTTAAGTTTAACCAAATGTTCACCTTAATGCAGTGATTCACCTTGAATATAATTACCATAGCTATGTGACCAAACAATTCCAGTTTCATCTCTCATTTACTGCATCCATAAAAGCTTATTCTGAATATGTAGTAACGTGTCTTTGTGTGTCTGTGGTTTGTGTGTACGACTAAGTGGAGAAAACATAAATGGTGTTTGAAAGGTTGTTGTGTGTCGTGGGAAGATGCTGATAACATCTCCGGTCATGTCTGAAGCACCACAGAGGGCTTGAGGTGGCAAAAATAAAAGAACAGTGATGTACGTGTAGATTGATTATAGCAATATATGCAATCATATAATCTACTTATTTACTTACCATACACACATGCAAACCACACGCGCACGCACATTAAAATGTTGCACTCAATAAACCAATGTATTCTTTCTTGTCATCATTACCTCATAATCTTGTTGCGTTGGATGGCAATCTTAATTTAAAAGGCAGTAAGAAACACGAGGTTTATCAGACTGTTTTCAACATTTTATTCATACATGCTCAACACGTACTAACCCCAAGTCTCAACCATAACTTGGGGTGGTCCAAGTGCAGGCCCGTAGGATGAGGGTTTGATGGATGCGTATGCATCCCATTCTTTTTCCTCTGCAGCATGGCTCATGCAAGATTTCGGTTCGAAGTCTCAAAGGTGGTACAGTTAGAGGTTTTTTGGGAGCCTCAAGGGGTGCAGTTGGAAGTTTTTTGGATCCTATAATTACAGGTCAAAAAGTGTATCCCCACGAAAATCACCCACCCTACAGGCCTGATATGAGCATAGGGTGCTACGATGCCCTGTTGCGACGAAACCATAACGCAGTACTGCAAACCAACCATTGCACAACAAAATTTCATCAGTAGTATGAACTGACATCATATTGTTTCGGCGTTTTCCACGTCATCCCAAGAAGACCTGTTCATTCCAGCACCGACTCGACTTCTTTGGGAAGTATTCAAGAATTATGGCATGCCCACATGATGAATACATCAATTTACTTGCTTAAGTGCCAAAAATAGTTGAATATATTGTCTCATTCATTTTGGCATGCATATAACTAGACAACGGCTATATATATATGTAATTTTCGAAGACAGATTCTGAAAGCCTGGATTGAAAGTGCTACATGTGTCATATTTCAAAATGATGTGTATATTCTGTAGTAAAATATGAGGTTCCAAACATGGCCAAAACATAACATCTCTTCAATCGACTATATCATCAATTGAAAACATAATGGAGTCAATTCCTGACATTTTGCAGACCACAGTTAAACAACCAAAGCTACTTACTGAACAGCAGAAACAACGAGTGAGTGAGTGAAAGTGCCAAAGCTAACAAAAGGCAGCATGATAATTTGAACTTTGCCATTGTCCTCTTAACTGAAAGTCCATAGACAGCAACATAAATGAAGCAAATGACAGGATCAATAAATATTTCCCGATAATTTGCCCTGGATTTTCCTTTAACCATTTTACGTCTCCATGGTAAAAGGAATACCATGTGGCCTCCAACCTCCCCTATAGCCACACCTACTCCACCATAATTTTTTTTTGGATTTTTTACTTTTTTTGGATTTTCTTATTTTTTGGTTGGTTATTCTTTTTGCGGTATCTTCATCGACTTCGTGAGCTGTGCCAGTGATTGAATCGAGTTCATCACGTGGTCAACAGGCCGAATCTGTAAATGAAAATTTAAATTAAACAAAAGTTTGTTCAAGAAAGAACCAATAAGTGTTATGATTGCTAGGCATAGGTCAAGTATGTTTGATGAAATACACTTCCAAGTACATTATACTAGTACATTAGGTCAACTACAAGTATAAGTACTTCAACATGTAATTATATTAAGTACACGTCCAAGTAGATTAGATGAAGTACAAGTATGTCTTAGTTATGATGATATATAATATTTGTAACTACCAGAATTATCTGGCACTGCACAGGGAACATTTTTTTCTAGATAAAGCATATTATATGTACCAATGGATATATATCTTCAAATTAAAAGTTTGGGAGCACTGCAGAAATCTTGTTCACTCGAATGTGACTTCAAGTCATTTGCATAGAAATCTGCATAGACATTTTTCTTTAATTTACATTTTTATATTTTATATTTCATGCTTTTGATTTGTCGCCAATATTTGTGTCAGTACCGCAATAAACTAATCACAGTCCAATCTTGGGATATTGCAGTGACTTACACGAAGCCTGACATATGACTACTACCCACCAAAGACAAATCAAGACACGAGGGCGAATTCATACCATAATGTTTTAGATGTTTCTCCAAAATTACCAAAAAAATATCTAGTTAGGATTGCGTGCATTAATTCAATGTCAGTACCATATGGAGGCTGTGAACAGAAATGCAAACCAAATTTGGTCAAGATCAACTAATTACATTTTGTTTAATTTTGTTGTTGTAGAGGTCATGAGAAGAGAGAACAGAGGCCACAAGAGGAGAGAACAGAGGCCACGATAAAAGAGAACAAAGCCCAAGGGAAGGGATAACAGGGGCCGTGTGAGGAAGAAGAAGAAGAATTTGTTTTATTTGACCCAGACATTTCAAATAATACATACAATACATCCATGTAAATAATACAAATACAAAACCTTATGGTAAACATGGTATAATGTATGATAAATAACAAAAAGTAGGGTCAGGAGACTCCTCTAAGACTTTGGTAGTCGCTATCAAGGAGCCACCTTTTGTAATAAAACTTTAACTGATCAATATATCAACTAATGAAATTCTTCCAGATAAAGAAGAAGGAAAAGTTGACAGGTGGTTGTCGGTTCTTAATTTTGCATACACATGTAGCAATTTTGCCTTGTGCATGTTGCTTGATAGTTTTGTAAAAAATAACTTTTAATTGTTGTAATTTAAGGATGTCATCTACTTTTAACAATTTAAGTTTTTTGTGAAGTGGTTCTGTGTGGGAAGTATAATTACTTAAGGTAATAATTCTCAGGGCTTTTGTGAAGTTTTATTATTCTATTTGATTGAAAGCCATATGCCATGATGCAATAATTAATGTGTGGCACTATTAAAGAATTATATAATATTATTATTATATGAAGAGGTAACACATGTTTCAATTTATTTAATTTTATTTTAGAACATTTTATATTTTTTCAGTTTAGATTTCTATCTATAATTAAACACACACAAAATTATATTTTTTGACTTGTTCAATATTTACATTGTCTATCTTCAGAGTAAGTGTCAGTATATTTTTCTTTGCCTTTGGAAATGTCATGTATTTAGATTTTGCTATGTTTAGCGATAATGTATTTATTTTGAGCCATTCATTTATTTTAAAAAGTTCTTCATCTATTAAAGATTCTAAATTGTCGTCATGTATGTTATCACTGAAAGTGTTTAGTGTACTTAATAGAGTTGTATCATCAACATAAATTATGAAATTAAACATTTTACTGGCTTGTGCAAAATCATTGATATATATGATGAATAACAGGGGTCCTAACATTGAGCCTTATGGTACACCTGTTGTTATTGATAACATAATTGATTTTATATTGTCAATTTCCGTAAATTGTTTACGATTTGTTAGGTATCTGCTGAAAAAGTTCAGATTTATTCCATGTATACCATAATATTTCAATTTGTCAATTAAAATTAAATGGCCAATATTATCAAAGGCTTTGGAAAGATCTAGGTAAATATTATTGGGTATTTCATCCTTATCGAGTTGGGTTATTATCCTATCTATTAATTCTAGTGCCACATATTCAGTTGAATGTCGGAATCCATATTGATGTTCAAAAAAAAACTTTAAATCTTTTAAGTAAGATGATAATTGGTCAAAAATAATTAAGTACTTTTGAAATAGCTGGTAGAAGAGATATTGGTCTATAATTAGTGAATACTGCTGGCTCACCTTGTTTTATAAATTGGAATTACCTTAGCAATTTTTAGTTTATCAGGGTATATTCCTGTGGTTATTACTTGATTTGTTAATAAAGTTAAAGATGTGATTAGTGCAGATTGGCGGAGAGACCATCACATCCACGGCTACTTTTGTTGAGTAAATTAATTATTGTTCTCTTTATGGTATCTTTTTCAACGTATTTCAATATAAAATTACAGTTGACTATTTTATTTAGATAATATGAATGATCACGAATGTCTTTGTATTTAATATTATTTGCCAGATTACTACCTATATTGGTAAATAATGTATTAAATTTATTTGCAATTTCTAATTTGTCTGCCACAATAGAATCGGATTCGTTAAAATATTATTTTGAAATGATTTATTAAATTTAGGTTTAGACAGGATTTCATTTATAGTTTTCCAAGCGTTTTTATATCAAATTTAAATTGATTAAAACATTTGTCAAACTATGATTGCTTAGCGAAAACTTCTTTTTAAAATATTATTGTATGTTTTTAGATTAATCAATGATACGCCATATTCAGAAGATTCAGGGTTTGTGATTTTTAATTGTTTGTAAAGTTTGTCTCTGTATTTTATTGAGGTTAGCAAGTCTTGAGTTATCTATGTAGACTTTTTAAGTTTATAGTTATTAAATTTCAAAAATTTTCTAGTCATAGATTTATTTTTAGCTTGATTTATTTCATTGATGATAATGTTATAATTATGGTTTGGATCAGCATTTGAACTCGTATCTAATTTTGTATGTATTTCAGAAGAGATTATTATCATTTTTAATTTTTAACATAGCCTCTTTTAACATTAACTCGTATACATTTTGTAGGATGTTCCTCGTCTAGAGCAGTGTCCATTAGCATAAAATATGGTTAATGATCATAATTTGTTTTCATTAATATTCCTGCTCTACTTTGAAAAATATGTTTAGTTAAATTTTAAAAAAAAGTATCAATAAGTATACCAGTACATGTTGTGAACCTTGTAGGAAGAGTAATTTGGGGAAGAGACTAAATGAGTTAACATGTCAAAGAAAGTGCTACAATGTTCTTGCTCATTTATTGTTAGCAAATTTATATTGTAGTCCCCTGCAAGAGGTTTTTCTGTTGATGATGTTGCATAGATGATATGACCATTGTAAATTCATTTATAAATTTGTTATAGTTTTCAATTAAGGGTCTTGGAGGTCGGTACATAGTTCCAAATGACTCTCTGTGATAAGCCTCCTCCACTGACTTCTATTATTTGTCCCCCCCCATTTTTCATACATATTTAATTTCATCTTTACTTCATAATCAAAGTGTTTTCTATATATACTAATAATCTCCCTTTAGTGTTGCATTTTTTCCTTTCGATATACAGTCATATCCATTTAATTGAATTAATGATAATGAGGAGATAACAGGGACCACGAGATGAGAGAACAGGGGCCAGAAGAGGAGAGAATAGGGGCCACGAGAGGAGAGAATAGGGGCCACGAGACAAGAGAATAGGGTCCACGAGAGGAGAGAACAGGGTCCACGAGAGGAGAGAATAGGGTTCAATGATAGGAGAGAATAGGGGCCACGAGAGGAGAGAACAGGGTCCACGAGAGAAGAGAATAGGGTCTATAAGAGGAGAGAACAGAGGCTAGGAGAAGAGAGAACAGGGGCCATGACATGAGAGAGCAGGGTCCATGAGAGGAGAGAACAGACGCTGTGTGAGGAGATAACAGAACGTAATCCTTTATGCTAGGCAAACACAATCGTTAAAACAGTAAAACGTGTTTACAACTATAAATAGTAGTTAACCAGCGTACGCCATGGTACTGATTTTGTTTGGGACATTGGCATTGATAATTGCGCTGACGAAGTGACTGTGATGAATACAAGTTCCA
Source organism: Escarpia spicata (assembly GCA_963995525.1). Taxonomy (NCBI): domain Eukaryota; kingdom Metazoa; phylum Annelida; class Polychaeta; order Sabellida; family Siboglinidae; genus Escarpia; species Escarpia spicata. The sequence continues at coordinate 80,880,441 of OZ023205.1, forward strand.
TAGTACCTGTCTCCGTTGACTCGGCCTCAACCAAATAGGAATTTGGAGTATTCTCTTGCGCCGAAGGTAGTAGCAGTGAACTTGGTCCCTGTAGACACAATGGTGTTGATGACACCGCCCCCTCTGATGTCTCGTTGGTATAGTCTGTAACTCAACGCCATGGCGTTAGAAACTGAAAGTGAAACTCCATAAGGAAACCCTGAAATAAGCGCAAATGGAACAACACATCACATTGATACACAAACATATTTTTTTATGTAATTTTGATTTTTTTTTATTCCATGAAAGGTAGCTTCAGGCTGGACAAATATACCATTCAGGCTATTAGTATGTCTTGCATTATGTGTTTTGTTGATAATTGTGAATGGACCTTACCTAGACAGAAGTTTTACATATTGAATATTCAATAAGATATGTTTTTTATGTTAATTTACTACAGTGCCCATCTGCTTATTAACATCTTTCTGGAACTAACATTTATATATTTTTACATTTCGTGTTTCTATTTTGTTGCCAATATTAGTGTCAATACCACAACAGTTTAATCACAGCCCCATCTTGGGATATCGCTAAATTACAAGCAGCCTGCCATGTGATTACTGAAAACAAAGACGAACCAAAACATGAGGGCGAATTCATTCCATAGTGTTTTAGTTGTTTCTCCAAAATTACCAAAAATTTCTTTAATTAGTATAGCATGCATTGACTCAGTGTCAGTACCGTATGGTGTGGACAGAAATGCACTCCAAATGTGGTCAAGATCAAGTAATTACATCTTGTTTTATGTTGTTGTTGAGGTCATGAGAAGAGAGAATAGAGGCCACGAGAAGAGACAACGAGGGCCTTTAGAGGAGAGAACAGGATCCATGAGAAGAGAGAACAGGGTCCATGAGGAGGAGAGGACAGGGACCACGAGAGGAGAAAACACGGCCCACGAGAGAGAGAGAACAAGTGCCACGAGAGGAGAGAACAGGGCTCACGAGAAAGAGAACAGGGGCCACGAGAGGAGAGAACAGAGATCACGAAAGGAGAGAACAGGGCACACGAGAAAGAGAACAGGGGCCACGATAGGAGAGAACAGGGACCACGAGAGGAGAGAAAAGGGGCCATGAGAGGAGATAACATGGGTAGTGAGAGACCAGAGGCCATGAGAGGAGAGAACAGGGTCCAAGAGAGGAGAGAACAGGGGCCATGAGCCGGCCGAGAGAACAGGGGCCATGAGAGGAAAGAACAGGGGTAATGAGAGGAAAGAACAGGGCCCATGAGCAGAGAAAACCGAGGCCACGAGAGGAGAGAACATGGGCCATGAGAGGAGGGAACAGGGGCCACAACAGGAGATAACCGGGTCCAAGAGAGAACAGAGGCCACAACAGGAGAGAACAGGGTTCATAAGAGAATAGAACAAAGGCTAGGAGAGGAGAGAACCGGGGCCATGACACAAAAGAACAGGGTCCATGAGAGGAGGGAACTGGGTCCTTGAGAGGAGAGAACAGGGGCCATGACACGAGAGAGCAGGGTCCATGAGAGGAGAGAACAGACGCTGTGTGAGGAGATAACAGAACGTAATCCTTTATGCTAGGCAAACACAATCGGTAAAACAGTAATAGGTGTTTACAACTATAAATAGTAGTTAACCAGCCTACGCCATGGTACTGATTTTGTTTGGGACATTGACATTGATAATTGCGTTGTCGAAGTGACTGTGATGAACACAAGTTCCATAGTACCTGTCTCCGTTGACTCGGCCTCAACCAAATAGGAATATGGAGTATTCTCTTGCGCCGAAGGTAGTAGCAGTGAACTTGGTCCCTGTAGACACAATGGTGTTGATGACACCGCCCCCTCTGATGTCTCGTTGGTATCGTCTGTAACTCAACGCCATGATGTTAGAAACTGAAAGTGAAACTCCATAAGGAAACCCTGAAATAAGCGCAAATGGAACAACACATCCCATTGATACACAAACATATTTTTTAATGTAATTTTGATTTTTTTTAATTCCATGAAAGGTAGCTTCAGGCTGGACAAATTCGTTAAAATATTTTTTTGAAATAATTGATTAATTTTAGGTTTAGACAGGATTTCATTTATAATTTTCCAAGCGTTTTTATATCAAATTTAAATTGATTAAAACATTTGTCAAACTATGATTGCTTAGCGAAATCTTCTTTTTAAAATACTATTGTATGTTTTTAGATTAATCAATGATACGCCATATTCAGAAGATTCAGGGTTTGTGATTTTTTATTGTTTGTAAAGTTTGTCTCTGTATTTTATTGAGGTTAGCAAGTCTTGAGTTATTTATGTAGACTTTTTAAGTTTATAGTTATTAAATTTCACTAATTTTCTAGTCATAGATTTATTTTAGCTTGATTTATTTCATTGATGATAATGTTATAATTATGGTTTGGATCAGCATTTGAACTCGTATCTAATTTTGTATGTATTTCAGAAGAGATTATTATCATTTTTTATTTTTAACATAACCTCTTTTAACATTAACTCATATAAATTTTGTAGGATGTTCCTCGTCTAGAGCAGTGTCCATTAGCATAAAATATGGTTAATGATCTTTTTTTTTTTCTCATTAATATTCCTGCTCTACTTTGCAAAATATGTTTAGTTAAATTTAAAAAAAAGTATTAATAAGTATACCAGTACATGTTGTGAACCTTGTAGGAAGAGTAATTTGGGGAAGAGACTAAATGAGTTAACATGTCAAAGAAAGTGCTACAATGTTCTTGCTCATTTATTGTTAGCAAATTTATATTGTAGTCCCCTGCAAGAGGTTTTTCTGTTGATGATGTTGCATAGATGATATGACCACTGTAAATTCATTTATAAATTTGTTATAGTTTTCAATTAAGTGTCTTGGAGGTCGGTACATATTTCCAAATGATTCTCTGTCATAAGCCTCCTCCACTGACTTCTATTATTTGTCCCTCCCCTTTTTCATACATATTTAATTTCATCTTTACTTCATATTCAAAGTGTTATTCTATATATACTAATAATCTCCCTTTAGTGTTGCATTTTGTCCTTGGGATATACAGTTATATCCATTTAATTGAATTAATGATAGTGGGGAGATAACAGGGACCACGAGATGAGAGAACAGGGGCCACAAGAGGAGAGAATAGGGGCCACGAGAGGAGAGAACAGGGTCCACGAGAGAAGAGAATAGGGTCCACGAGAGGAGAGAATAGGGTCCACGAGAGAAGAGAATAGGGTCCACGAGAGAAGAGAATAGGGTCCACGAGAGGAGAGAACAGGGTCCACGAGAGAAGAGAATAGGGTCCACGATAGAAGAGAATAGGGGCCACGAGAGGAGAGAACAGGGTCCACGAGAGAAGAGAACAGGGTCCACGAAAAGAGAGAACAGGGACCATGAGAGGAGAGGACAAGGGGCCACGAGAGGAGAGAATAGTCTATAAGAGGAGAGAACAGAGGCTAGGAGAGGTGAGAACAAGAGAAATGACACACAGAGAACAAGGTCCATGAGAGGAGAGAACAGAAGCTAGGAGAAAAGAGAACAGGGGCCATGACATGAGAGAGCAGGGTCCATGAGAGGAGAGAACAGATACTGTGTGGGGAGATAACAGAACGCAATCCTTTATGCTAGGCAAACACAATCGTTAAAACGGTAAAACGTGTTTACAACTATAAATAGTACTTAACCAGCGTACGCCATGGTACTGATTTTGTTTGGGACATTGACATTGATAATTGCGCTGACGAAGTGACTGTGATGAACACAAGTTCCATAGTACCTGTCTCCGTTGACTCGGCCTCAACCAAATAGGAATTTGGAATATTCTCTTGCGCCGAAGGTAGTAGCAGTGAACTTGGTCCCAGTAGACACAATTGTGTTGATGACACCGCACCCTCTGATGTCTCGTTGGTGTAGTCTGTAACTCAACGCCATGACGTTAGAAACTGAAAGTGAAACTCCATAAGGAAACCCTGAAATAAGCGCAAATGGAACAACACATCCCATTGATACACAAACATATTTTTTTATGTAATTTTGATTTGTTTTAATTCCATGAAAGGTAGCTTCAGGCTCGACAAATATACCATTCAGGCTGTTAGTATGTTTTGCATTATGTGTTAACTCTAGAGGGAAATCGCTGAGATCAGCGCAAGTGGAAGAACACATCCCGTTGATACACAAACATATTTTTTAATGTAATTTAGATTTTTTTTTTTATTCCATGAAAGGCAACTTCATATAGTCTTTTAGTATTACGATGTGTTTTGTCGATCATTGCAAATGGTCCTTACCTAGACATGAGTCTTAGATATTTAATGTTCGATAGGATACGTTTTTAGATTAATTTACTACAGTGCCCATCTGTTTATTAATATGTTTGTTGTACTTACATTTTATAAAATTAAATTTCATATTTCTGCTTTTTTGTCGTCAATATTTGTGTCAATATCGCAATGGACAGGAGTATGATTGCCTAGACCTTTCCAGGTCATTGCACACATGATTATTTTAACATACTTGCTGACATAACCCCACTTGTAAACTTTTTGGGAATACTGTTGCGAAGTCTGTCTGCCGTCCTGTTCCTTCCTTTCACGTCAAATCCTATCTTCACAATAGTAATGACGCACCGTGGAATTCTACGTGAATCAATGCACAGGTTTGTTCTGTGGAATTCATCCAACTACAAACAATTAATGAACAATGGCCAGTCAGATGGTCTCACAGTTTAAAAGAACTGAAATGATATGATTATAGCGACAGGTATATGTTAACACACAAAAGGAAAAAAAACAATTGGACAAAACAGTCACTTATTTAAATACAACTAAAGTTACGATGACAGTATGTTGCATTGTATTTTATTATTAATGATACAATGTTTTTATTTTGCTACGGTTGTTTTATTATATGGTATTTTATGCTTATCAGGGTGTTTTCATAACCCTTTATACAAAAGTAAAGTTGCTTACTAATGAGTTCAGCTTGTCGTTCAGCTGGACATCCTGCGATGATAATTTCTTCTTCTTTGGTGTCAGCCGTAGCAATTTTAGGAGTAGACACGTGACACAATCAATGTCAATAGAAGGATTTGCTTCTGGGTCGCCGATCCATTTTGCATTACCGAAGTCTACTATTCGGACAGACAAATCGCTCAAGACCATGATGTTGAAATCTGAAACAGCAAAGTTGTTAAACCGCTACCAATTTGCCACGGTCATAAAAGTTAGCCTCATCCAAAATACAACAGTCTTGTTGACTCGAATCGCAAGAGCTCGACTCGAGTAGCAAATTTCAGTAACATAATTGCTACTCAACTCGGATTTAACTGCGAAATTACTCTGGTTCGACAGTGACTTGCTCGAGTAATCATGCAAAGCGTGGTTTGAATATACTGCCGATAATCTTCAGCTATGATCTGCTCCCTGCTGTGTGATATCGTAATTGCTATTTATTGGAAAGAATTCTCACAGACCAATGAAATCACACCATGTAGCGTGTTGTATGTATAGCATCAAGATGTTGATACCACAGAGATAAATATGGAAGACATGTGACCGTAAATGAAGAAAAGTTTACACACTTCCTTAAAGTTCCTTTTGACTCGATTCGAAATTCTCACAGATTTCTGAAGACTCGACTCAGATGATACAATTTACTGACAATAGGTAAAATAGCATGGGGGTTTAATATTTCAAAAATTTAACAGTGTCATGCAGTGACAAATGTTCTTGACATTTTTTAAGTTTCGGTGTTCGGTAACTTTATTGTAGCTTGCTTGTTATAATATATTTGAAGTCAGGAAGTTACATAGCACTTGTTATGAATTTTTTCTTTAAACTATACTTTAGAAACATAAGATTATAACTGTGACCATCACAAGACAAAACTATAAAAAAAATTCCTTGATGAGAAAGCAAACATTAGTAAACAAACATTTTGATAAAAACCACAGGATATGAGGTATTTGCCATTTGCCATTTTGAAAATGATAACATGTTAAAATTGTCTAACCGGTTATCCCAATATGACAACTGGAATTAAAGCTTCATCAATTATTGGTTTTGTCCGTTTTTAATACACTGCCAACAAAATAGAGTCTTTAAACAAACTCGTGAACAGTTCAACAGGAACATACAAGAGTCATCATTAGTGCAAGAGACTGCCAAAGATTTAGGGTGGGAATGCAATTTCACACAAATGTGTCTGTTGGTTTTTTACGAAAGGTGGCTATAGATTCAGATGATTTTGATGTGGTGGAAGTTGATTCCAGACTTTTGGAGACAGTATGTTGATCAATGTGCAGTTTAGTTTTAGGAAATGTTGTGAGACAGATGATCTTAAGTTACTGGGGATATCGGAAAAATTCATGAGACTAACCAAATAGAGTGATTCTTGTGTAGAAATAGTACAATATGTAATAGTGCAAAACTTGAATTTGATTTGATACACAACGGGAAGCGGGTGCAGCTGTGGGGGTAGTGATGGTGAGAAACGAGAGATATTGAGTAACACGCATTCTCTACAACATCGTACACACTGGAAGGTAACCAAACCGACACAATACCAATTAATTGGACTGTGCAAGAACTTGGAACATGCACGGATGATTAATACAGTTAGTATTGACTAATCCAAGTACAAGTATGATTCATTGCCTGGCCAGGGACGTAGAAGCACTTCCGAAACACTTACCTTTGAGGTCGCAGTGCACTACTTTCATTTCTTGGTAATAACATATTCCATCTACCACCTGTGTAAAAATACGCATACACTCATGGATGTCTAGCTTCTCTTGTTTTCTACTGAGCTCTAGTAGAGATCGACCTACAATGGAAAACATACAACATATGGCTGCATTGAATACACAGCATGGTATAAATAAAACAAACAAAGCACCTGTTGTAACACGGTCGGTGAAACTCAAGCTATTCTTTAAATAAATACATTCCCCCATCCGTGACAATTAATTTTTCTTACCAAACAAATGCCTTCCAACATGCACAAAACAGTTGTGATCAAATTCTAGAGAAAAAACATGTAGAGAATACATACCGTTTATTAATTCCATTAAAATGTAGGTTGTTTTTTTATTGTGCAGCATTCCATAGAACTTCACGATGTTTGGATGTTTCAAGCAATTCAAGACTGCAGCCTCACGTATAAACGCTCCGTCACAAATCTGTCACAACATTGATAAATTGTTATTTATAAAGTTGTTTGTTTATGAAACATAACTACAATTATGAATCTGCTCATACGTCATATAAACGTTTGATTAGTTTAAGCAATCTACACAGCGTAGATGATGTCAACATTATCGATGTCGTATACTGCCTTGCTCTAAAATTAATCAGAGATTATTCAGGTAAATTTAGGTTTTATGAGTGAGCTTAGTGAGGCAAACATTATTGTGTGGTACTCCTTTCAGAGTGGCTTTTCAGTGTAAAATTACAGTTAGGACTTTGTCACTACTGTGAACAGTCATGATAGTGACACTACTGTGTAGTAAGGACTGTGTCGCCACTGCATACAGTCATGACTGTGTCACCACTGACTGACTCTGGTCATGTGACATGCTCACGCGGCAAGAATATTTCACTGAAGAAGGCTGCACGATGCAGTCGAAATATCTTAAAACCATAAATAGTAATTTAAGGGTTATGCTTAAACAGGAACGTGTCATTCAATGCAGAAATTTGTTTTTGAGAAAAATATGGTTATTCTCAATTTTGCAATGAAAATATTACATCTCTCGACTGAGACGGTTCGAATCCTGTGCGGCAGTGTCGAACCTTGGGCAAGTTCGTTTGCTGCATATTGCTTCAGTTCATTCAGCTGTATGAATGAGTACCTGGCTATAGACACTGGTGAATATTTGTGGTACGAATAGTCTTCGCGCATTAATTGCAGCGTGACTGAATGCTTCCCAGAAAAGTTGAAATGGTGTTCGATTGAACAGGTCTGCCATGGGGTTAAGTGTAAAGCGCTTTGAGCAGTCCTAAAGACATGATACTGTGCTACATAACAACTTACCTTTTTTTACTTTACATGACTTTGAATATAAACATTATATATATATATATATATATATACATGAACATGCATTTATTTCCTTCCTATTGTAAAAAGACATGTCACGAAAGCCTCTAAGGTCTTGTCCACCCCGCCACCTCGCACGCCATATTAGCCATGTTACTGCCATTGCATACTAGCCAATGTCGTTAGTGATCATCATATTTGGAGTAACTAATTAAGGAATGGATTAAAAAGTATGTGTTGTAACTACAATGTATCACGTACCTCTTTGCTCTTTTTAACGGCAAAAGAAACGTTTGTTGTTAAATCTTTTGCTTTATAAACTTTCCCGGACTTGCCACTGCCTAGTGGTTTTACCTCCTTCGTCCACTGTTTCCCCTCCTGGTACCGACCACCGCATACTACCAGATCCTGTCAACAATCACATAGTAAAACCTATTACTCAGACAGTTTTCCGAAAACACTATGATTTATACTTAATGTAGTACCATCGTAATGATTCTAAGGTGTTATTCTCACTGATGCTTTCGTCACCATATCTAGTCGATCGATGTGTCATTTGTATTGCAAATATCAAATATAAATTGAAATTGTTGGTAACTTTACCGGCCTACTGTTAACAAACTGTCACTGACAGATAAAGATGGTTTTAGTATATATACTCACACACACACACACACACACACACACACACACACACACACACACACACACACACACACACACACACACACACACACACACACACACACACACACACACACACACACACACACATATCTTATTAAAAATGTCATTCAGTTGAAGAAAACAAGCGATGCTAATGAGTTTCCGCCACTTTTTAAAAGTTCGCTTATGATTGTATAGATCCATGGGGACTGTCTGTTCTTTAAACGCTTGAGAGCGGTAGCGACAGCTTTACTGCTAGTTGGGTCGATGTCGCAACTGTCGTCGTACGGGACACTTTAGGCGTCAGCTGTGAGGATGGGGTCTAATGTGTGGCAGGGTTCGTTCAACGGGTCATCAAAGTTCTTTCCAGTGGCCTAGGCAGTCATTTGTGTTGGTGAATAATTCACGAACACAAATTACTGCCTAGGCCACTGGAAAGTTTGATGGAACTACAATTATTGTAGTTCCATCAAGCGCTTGCGACGTGTAGTCCCTCCGAACTTTTTTTAAATGGCTGCCAAATTAACTTTCCCCAAAGCATAAAGCCATAGAGTTGATATCAAAATGTATGTTTTTAGATGCAATGATTTGAAATACATTACTTTTGATCTTCATTGACTTTACAATAGATTCGCCATTTTGAAAGATGGCCTGTTATTCCCGTGTCTTAATATTTACATATCATTGAACCTTGAATTTGGTGTCAATACATGTTTTGGGATAAGACAAAGTTATGGGTGTTCCTTAGATATTCTCTAACACGGGCAATGTCACTTCAAACGTTAGATGATGATGTATATATCTTCTAAATCTACAGCAACGATTTCAAAACATTTCACACATCTCACTGACATCCGCCGCAATGGCTCAGTATTGTGCAGAGCAGGTTGGCTTTGAAACACCGACACTGTCCTCTGCAGCCTTCGTGCAGCCACAGTTGATGATCGCATGGCAAGCTGTGCCTGCAGGTGGCAGTGTCATCAACTGCACCTCCCATTCAGACACGTTCTCCTTTCGAGTGCAGCCGAAGTCTACTGGACTAGGCAAGTGTGGTGCTTTAAGCAGGGCCTGGCACCAGACGCGGCAAGCCTGGTACTGGTAGCCCACTCGCAGCAGGTGTTGCATGAGGGAATCCTGTGTTGGTGGAATCTTTTCGATCTCCCTTCCTTTTTATGTGAAGTGGATCGGTCTGGCCCGGTTCACGTGGGAATCAGAATTACCCCGGTCATACAGTAAAATAACGTACGTCTCAACAGGCTTTGTCTGCCGCCATCTCTCAAAATGGCGGATATTTCAAAATGGCGGATCTATTATAAAGTCAATGAAGATCAAAAGTAATGTATTTCACATCATCGCATCTAAAAACATAAATTTTGACATAAACTCTGTGGCTCTATGTTGTGCAGTTCGGGAGATATGGGAATAATATGTTTTGAAGGGCGCCATCTTAAAAAATGGCGGATATAGGCATGGCGACGAAAGTAAGACATTATATATTTTTTAACCGATCTTCACAAAATGCGGATGTGCATGTCGGAGAAGTCCAAAAGTAACAAATATGAATTTTATGACCCCTAAAAACTACATTTGGACACAAATATTATTGCTCTATGAAACGCAGTTATTACGATATGGAGAAGGTTGATTTGGTGGCCATTACAAAAATGGCCGCCATTTCAGAACGCAACAACATCTGGAATGCCAGCAATCTTTAAAATGGTTCCTTTGGTGTATAAAACAGATGAGCAAAGTGTCTTGCTTTTAGCAAAAAGTGCACAATTCCGTTATTTTCTGCACATATCCGGTGGACTAGTGGTGATCTGGTTTGTGAGTCCAAATCGGCAGGTCCTCAGCTCGTGGAATGTCTCGTGTTGGTCTTGTTTAGCAGCAGCTGTCTCAATTGTTTGGAGCTTTTCTGTCCCAATAGCGAGCTTGATCTTGGCCACGATTTCTTTCACGAGTGAGTTGTTTCTGTTTATCTGTCTCATCTGAGTCTGACAGATCCGTGTGCCTCTATGATGACAAGTGTTGGGTCGGTTATCCATGTTTCTTTACACCACGTGATCGTCCCAGTACTTTGGTGACAGCGGAGTGCCCGGTCGATTTGAGTGAATCCCAGATTTCTTCAATGTTGGCGTCTTCTGGATGGCCATGTTGTTGTTGGGATAGCACGGAATAGCGACTTGACATCTCAATGTGGAATTTGCTACGGCCGCCTTTTGGAATGCATCGAAGGTAAAGCGTTTTGTGGTTGCTTCGTGGCAGAAAGCTTTCGTGCGTAGGTGGATTGGAGAGTAAAAGCGAGCAGCCTGCGACCAGTCCACCAAAGTCTTGTTAGAGGCGTAGCAAAAGGTAGGGCAAGTAGAATTTCAGCATTGCGACACCCATGCTAATGTCTTTGTTGTAGAATCACGTTATCTATTTTTTTTTTTATTATATTCACCGTAGCATAATGACTGTTCAATAAATTGCAGTTATTTTAATAACATTTTCCTGCACTATCTGTTAAAATTTTATCTCTAATTTAGAATAGTGTTTTATATTCATAAACAGATAACAATTTCACATTTTTTTTTTAATGATGATTAATTAAAAAGCATTTGGCCAGTCACGTTGTGTGTGTGTGTGTGTGTGTGTGTGTGTGTGTGTGTGTGTGTGTGTGTGTGTGTGTGTGTGTGTGTGTGTGTGTGTGTGTGTGTGTGTGTGTGTGTGTGTGTGTGTGTGTGTGTGTGCAGTGAAAAATGCGGTTACTTACATCTTTCATAGAATCATCGATGCATCCTCCGAATTGGGAATCACCTTCCTCTTCTGGGTTTATGTTGTTAATGTAGATACCCATTTCTTTATTTTGCATATAAGGAACATTCCAGTGCATATGAACATCATAACTACGCCCAACCACAATTTGCTGAGGTTGGGTATATAATGCCACTAATTCAGTGGTGTCGTTCTTGTTCACCTCTTCTCTCATTTCTTCTTTACTCCTGCAAAACAGTAGGAAACTGCAGAAGTTTGCTACACATGCACGCACGCATGCGCACACACTCACACACGCATTTCTTAAATTTTCTGCATGCCCGCTGGAATTTGGACAAGCACCGCAGCTCGACCTTTCCGTGACACTGCGCTGGTAACTACGGAGTGATTCAAGAGCAATTCCTCGCACATTTTCTGCTTATCATATCTCCAGACATATATAGCTTGTAATAAGTAATAAGAATGCCTGTAGCATTTGGACATGAACATCTCCTAATCTGGCTGCATACTCCCCAAAAATGGCAATTAGTAAAAACAAATTATCTGAGATATACTCTACAGAATCTCATCGCCGTGATTCTCATCAGTGTAAACAATCTATATGGTCGACATTGGGATAGTGGCTTCTGGTGGAAACAGTCTGATTTTCAAATAAACCTTCAGTCTTTTCCATGGGTTGGTCTGGCAATTCAAACAATTTTATGTTTCTCCAAAACAGATTTGCAACTCTTACAATGGGTAATAACCATGGTATAGTAACTGTGAGATAACGCAAGGAATGGTTGGAGATGTAGTAATCAGTATGGGGAAATATAAATACTGGTCGCAATGCCTATTAAAAATGTCTTCTACTGAAGAACACTTGCAGGAGGGTGCCATCTCCTGAAGGCCGGACAACTAATTCTGACCTGATATACCTGACGATATGCGTGTAGGGTCAGTTTTAAATGCAGTGCATTTTTATGGTTGGTCGTTTTAAGTATTGAATATTTGTGATTGGCTCGATTTTTCATAAGTATGCCAACACTACGTTTATGTAGAAGATGTGAGAGATATTCAGTGGAAATGATTGGAGGTTGGGTCACATTCAAGTGCACATGATTAGGGGAGCGGTCCTTAAAATTGATTACTTGTAAAAATCCAATGGCATATGTGTGGTTTTATCTAGGATATGTCTCTCCGTGAAAAGCCGGGCAACTCAGTTAGTATAAAGTATCATTGCATAGCATCTAGAAGGTTCTACAAGAAGCATAAGTTGTACAATAACTGTGTGATTTAATTGGCTCTCTACTACTCCCAATGGTACATTTTTTGAATGTGCATCATAAGCTGTACTGTATCATTCACAAGGTGTATTTCATAGAGTAGCATATGCACGTAAACGTAATGCTCTTGTCGCGTAATGTACCAAATATTCATGAAGTATGTTGATTCTTAACTCACGTCACTAAGTTCGCTCAAACATAGTCATTTACGTGTCACAAAACAACCAGGCTGTCAGATGTTGGTGACATCATATCGGTAAGTTCCACTGAGGGCGTGAGGCCTTTAGCATGGTATGCAGCTGTGCGGCTTGCTGTTTCAGGCTGTACATGAAATTGCAATCGCTGAATTGAATGTCGTTTGATATCATCATAACATAAGAATCTTGTTTACATATTTGTCGCTGGACGGACACAGGAATTGTATTTACATTTTCCGTTATTGCCGTTTGAACATCACGAATGATCAACTTTGTAATATATCCGCGACTGTGTATATATTGCAAGATTAAGCATTACTGATGTTCAAGCGGCCACAACTAAAACACTTTAAAATAAATCCTGCATACATTCAGAGGCATATTTTTAGATACGATTATTATATTTACGATACTAAATATTAAGTATAATTGTAAATATAGGCATTCGCGGTGTTCGAACAGCAATAACTAAAAAAAAGTAAATACAATTCTTGCGTACAACCAGTGACAAATATGTAGGTATGATTAATATCGTTACGGTGATAGAAAAACAATTCTGCGAATGCAATTTCTGGTACAGCCTGTAACACCAACCCGCACAGACCTGCACTATGCTAAGAGGCTATGCGCGTGGTATAGTTATGGTAATTATACCAGTTGTACCATTGAGTTAGGACGTTTTACATTAGTTTGTTTGCTTTTGGCAAAACTGAATAGACGTTTGGTGTTTTGTTTGACGGACTTTTCAATTTTCGATATGTAGTCACAATAGCTTTCTCTCTTTTTAAAAGTGGTTCGTAGTTCAGAAAATACTTGGTAATCAGATAACGAATGTGAGCGGTGTCTTTCTCGTTCAAGGTTGCGATCACATCGATATCATACCATACTGGGTATTTACGTCCACGAATGCAGATACGAAAAACGGCTTCGTTAATGGCAGCATACAAACTGTCATAAAATATATCAAAACTGTCGTCAATGTCAGTACTGTCCGTGAGAAATGACCACGGGATACAAGACAATAAGTATCTTAGGTGAATAAGGTCCGCTTTGCGATAGTTATAAACAAAACGTTTAGCGGGTTCCTGCTTTGGCCGGTTGGCACATAGCAGTTCACAGTGTAGGGCGTCGTGTGTGGATTTCACCGCCTTGTCTATTTTCTTAACATTACATTCTGCACCATGCACAAAGACAAGATCTAGTGTGTGCTAGTTGCACGTGTGGTCAGCGTTACACTGTGCAAGACCGTATTCAGATAACATTTCAACACACAATGGTTTGGATTGGTCCATGAATGGGGCATAAAGCCTATTGTGTTGTTTTACGGTGTCCATTGAATGTCTGGACGATGGAAATCGCCCAAGACTAACACACAATCGCAGTCAGGGTTCATAGCTCTAGTGACCAGTTTCAGCGATTTGTCGACCTCTGATCATGTGTCCACATCCGACGAGGTCGGGACGTTAACACACCCTAGGTAGAGGCTTTGTCCCGTCAAGCGCGTTTGAGTCCATACTATTTCCAGATCAGTTCCTAGACCCAGCCTACGTTTGGAGTTGTATGTATTATTCACTGCAACCAAGGGACCACCGCCGCAACACTACTCGTTGTTTACCACAATTGTGCTGTCTCTGTCTCTTCTGTATATGTTGTATGTTGTTGTATTTGGCAATACCTCGTTGTCAAAAATAATCCCCCCGCAGCCATGTTTCAGGTATCGCTATGAAGTTGTAGTCATGATCGGTAAAGAAAATGGTAGTCTTGTAATTTGCCGACGATGCTAGTAGTGTTCTGGTAAAAGAGTTTGTGGGTCTTGCTAGATCCGGGGTTGGGATTTAGAGCCATCAAGATGAAACCGGCCGTCACGCGTGTGTGACTCCGTCGACGCATGTCACCGCCGTAATGGAGACCCGACGACTTGTGCATTCTTCGGGGACACAACACGAAACGACCCGTGCTGATTCTATGTTGTATTGGGTCGATCGGCATCGGCACCCAGCGACGCTTCGTCAGGGTTTAAGAGTGCAGCCATGCGTGATCTCGACATAGCAGTTCAGCTGGTGCAGGACAATAACGAGTCCTCGGTGGGCGATATTGGCAGCTTTTACAATAAAATCAATATATCAGTCTCTAAAACCACATAAAATCTGTATAAGGCGTAATGTTGTAGACGCACTCATGTACCATTCACGTATTGTGTAGCGCGTACGCAGCAGTTCAACGCTCGCTTCAGTAGTTTTTAAACATACGTTTACCTCCACGCAACGTCTCTGCAACGTTGCAATACAACGTGTCGTTGAAAGGTTGCAGCAACGTCGACACAACATAAAATGATCACCTGACCAACATGTGACATCAGGACAACGTTGCGTAGACGTTGCGTGTTTGCTGGGGGTGGTCACTAATCTGACTTTCTGAGCCACTGGAACACAGTCACCTAAATTGTTGGACCAGTTGGACGTTCTGCCTTTTCTCCTGGTGGCTTTCAAAACAGTTAACTCTCATCCATAAAAAAAAATTCGTATATATATGTATGCTTGGAACAGGCGCATTGAATACAACCACATGACATAAGAATCCCCATCTACGACAGGTGTAACGGCTTGAATCTCAGAAAGTTCTACTGAAAATATTCTGAGGGGAAGCTTTTCAAAACCCGGCAATTCAACTCCTAGAGAACTCTGCTCAGAAGTATAGAAACTGCCAGTCTTAAAATATTTTAGTATTTTCCCTTGATCACGTGTGCGTGATTTGCTGATATTTGGGTGCCAGCGTCCCTGTTCACAACGACCCCTTTAAAAGCTGCTATAATAATAATAATGTATTTATTTCAGACAATCATCATGTCCATATATACAAGCACATCAATAAAAGTATGTAAATAAATAAAAAAATACATCGATAAGAACAATATGTTTAAAAATTATATAAATCCCGGACCCACTGGTGCCGCAGTTTCGAAGTACAATACACGTCGCTAGTTTTAATGCTATAAATAATGGGATTCAAACACATGTCAATCCTATTCATTAAGCTAAAAATAGCCTTTCTGATTACACATTTACCCGAGCTGACATTAGCTGTAGCAAACATGTGGCTAGCGCTACATCTCATGGGCAAATTGTTCAATATTCTTAAAGAGTTATTATATGCAACAACGAATTGCTGAAAATTAACTTTTCTAAAGTTCACCCGTAACGCACACATATAGATATTACCAAAATACGCTGTAAATAGCTTATTTTTTACAGCAGTTGAACAAAAGTGGAACTTTTGACGTAACATTTTACTCTTGGCATACAAAAGTCTCACTTTGGCTTGCATGTCAGACTCATCAGACAAGTTATTAGAAATGACATGTCCAAGATATTTACAAGAGGTGGCAAAGTTTAGCCTCCTAATGTCACTTCTTTAGACAGATTTGACATTCTAGATTCAAAGTACATGACCAGGGATTTACCTGCTCACATCCATATGAGTAACACATGTCAAGTAGTGTTTGTATCCTTTAGCAGAAGGTGCAAACAGAAGTAGATCATCGGCGTATATAAGGTGATTAACAACCATGTTACCAAGACTACAACCGATTTGTTTTTTGTGCAGTTGTATACTCAGATTATCCATATAAATGTTAAAAAGCAAAGGGGATAACTTCCCACCTTGCTTAACACCATTGCCTACCGAGAAGAAGTCCGAGTAGGTATTTCCCCATCGTATGCATTAAAGCCCTGCGCGGGGCGGGTTTTGGCCTGCAGCCCGCGGGGGCCCGCAACCCGCGGCCCCCCGCGGGCTAGATTTTTGCTCTTGTTGCGGTGCGATGCGGGTTAAGTTTCAATTTGTGCGGGGCGGGGCGGTCTGCGGGTCAGGTCACTGCGGGGCGGGGCGGTCTGCGGGCTAGTAATTTCTACATGCGGGCTACTGTAGGCTGATTTTTGTAACTCATTAATGGTCACCAGTTACTCAAAGGTGGGACATTCTTTGAGCTAGTTAATTGGGGATTACTGGATTGCCATTTTGTTTGTGTTTAAACAGTGTTATGATAACATGTGCTGGCCTGCCTTACCAGTTTCAGTCAGGTGTGATTAGTGGCTTCTTCCAGGAGGAAGTATCAGTTCAGGCCCTCAATCTGATAAGCCACCAGGATGTCCATAAAGAGCAGTTACCCCACCAATTAGACAGGAAATGCCTTTGATGTATGGAGACTGGAGACCATGCCACTTGGCACTGGCTGACAGAGCTAACTGCTAAGAACAAGAACTGCCAGTCTTCCTCTGTAGAAGTAAGATGGCTCAAGTCAAACTGCCTTCTACACTAGTATAATCCGGTGCCAGTAGCCTGGTCCAGAGGGGATTTTGAGCCTGTTATATAGACATGTGAAAACCCTCTCAACGATCAGTAGTCTACGATCAGAAAATATAAATTGCAAACTTCTAATATCAGCAGATTGCAAATTGCAACACTGCCTTTGTGCTCAAGACTCAACCTTTGAACAACTCATGTTCATGCAGTACAATGGCAAATAGATTATAAGATCATAGGATGCCACTGAAATTAATGCCAGCGGTGTGAATTTCATTGTTCTTCATAAAAAAGATCAACTGCCATTGCATATTCACTTGTGCTGAGTTATATCAATTAGATTAATTCATAATTTTAAAATACGTTAACATTTGTACTCGTACCTTTACTTTGCCCCAGGTCTGCTTATCACCTTCAGGCATTTACATTATAATGACAAAGGTTCTATTTTTCTTAAAGATGGAATTCCAAGTACGACATGGTTGTCACCCAGCGCCGTGCATTTGTTAATATTGTAAACAACAACGATTAATAAAGATGATATATTTTTAATGATTCCATGTCACCTATTGTGGGCTGCGGGGCGCGTGCGGGCTGACTTTTGACTAATTACTGCAGGGCGGGGCGGGTTGCGGGCCAAGTTATTGCGGGGTGGGGCGGACTGCGGGCTAGCATGTGGTAAAATATGCGAGGCGGGCTGCGGGTTGAGTTGTAATATGCGGGGCGGGCTGCGGGTCAAATGACATAGTTGCGGGGCGGGTGCGGGCTCAGATTTCCAGCCCGCGCAGGGCTTTAGTATGCATACACATTGATTATTGAATTCATTGCTGAGTACTCTTAAGATATAGTTCGGTACATTTCGTTGTTCTAGTTTCGTTAAAAGTTTATATCGGTTGACACGATCAAACGCCGCTGATGCATGTTCAGTGTAGAACCTTAATAATTCCTTAAATGCAAACACGCATAACTCCGTTCCATGTTTAGGCTTAAAGCCAAATTGATTGGGAATGGTTTCCAAGTACATTTCCATTCTGTTAAAAAGAACAGTGTCTATTATCTTCGAAAATATGTTCGATATACATATTGGCCTATAATTCCCTTTGTCGTTTACTCGTCTATTCTTGTCTTTAATAATTGGTACAATAACAGACTGTGAAATTTCTTTTGGTAAATAACCATGCACCAGAATCGAAGACACAAGGATAGACAAAAGCACAGCGAGATGATAATCAGCGAACTTAATATGTTCTGCATTGATACCGTCCAGACCTGGTGACTTATTTTTTGAGAGTCCATTAATAATATCCATCAGTTCAACTGCACCAACAGTCATTCCCTTATTGCCAGTGGAACAATCATAACAAACTTTATCACATCGACTATCCTCCACATCATTAAATAAATGTTCATAATGATGCTTCCACATTGACCCGATGTTTACGTCACCGTGCATATTATCAATGTTTGTCGGAAGTTTTACTTTACTGTTCGTACAGTGCTTAATTTCTTTCCAACATTTGCTGTGGTCTTTTTGATACAACTGTTCTGCAATGTTATCAGCAATGATAGATTCTTTCTCCCTTTTACATTTTCTGATCGCCTGCTTGAATTTCATTCTGGATAATTTTATAACATTGTCTAGGTTTGCCTGTCTCTTTCCATATACAGTAAGCATCACGGGCTGCACAATGAAGCTCTTTCTCTCTCTCGTTCCAACCTGGTACAACATTATACTTATAAGCATCTTTGCGATTTGACCGGAGTGTGTGACCACACCTCTTCAATGTAATCACGATAGAATTGTAAAAGTCATCGAGATCATCATGATGATTACAGTTATGACAATTGGGATCATTGCATCTAACACCCGGTGGAACATTCAGTTTGCTCAATTCAACGTTCGTGCATTCTCTGTATGCGTCAATATCTTGTGGGTTTAATCTGTCCCACTCTATGCCTTGCTTAATCTCATTAGTATTGCCACTACCACTAACGCATTCTAGTACAATATCACTCTCTATGCTGAACGATATCGGGTGGTGATCAGAATAAATAACGTCATAAAGTATAGACATGTTAGATAGGCAATCCTTCGCATCAGCGGTACATATGATATGGTCTAGCCATGATGTAGTTCCCCAGGCAGAACTAACGTATGTATATGTGTCTATCGGGAGAGTATCTTGATCACATATAGCCAGAGTAAATTCTTTGCAGAAATCAAGTAAGATATTCCCAGAAACAAATTTCTTGGAAATATCCGCGTTAAAATCACCAACAATAGTGATGCACGAGCTATTAATATTATTAACATATACAGAAATTTTGGACATATAATCATTGAACTTGTCCCTGTTTTCCTCGCACTCATAAGGTAAATATACGTTTAGTAGATAATACTCCTTGTTACCCCAACAAATTCTTATGCCGCATAGCCAGTCATAGCATTGGTCAAGAATGGTGATGTATTGATCAAGGGAATGTTTCCATAAAAAAAACCTACACCACCATACGGCCTACCAGTTAAAATACCACAAGATGCATCTACAGGAGAAACACCATATCCCACATAACCTTCGTGACAGGTGTTTAGTATATGGCAATCTTGTTTAGTGAGCATAAGCTCTTGTAGGCACAGTATATCACATTCCATTAACACATCATTTAAGAAGGGCATAAAACCTTTAAATCCATTACAATTAAAAGATGTGATGTTAATTTCCATAACTTAGTTCTTTGTGTTAAAGAATTTCCTCAAGTATACACCAGATGGCCAGTTGTCCGGGTCATAAAACCTATATGCGTCATTGCATATAACATCAACCTTTGAATGAGGCATAACTCTCATGCTTAGTTTTTAATTTCACACATTTGGCCTCGAGCTTATGCACATACTTCACATACAAAGACATGTCATCGACAGTGACCGTAGGATCCAGTCGTGAAATAAATGCTGTCAGGAATCGTCCATTTCCGCGTGCCGATCACCGCCTTCGAACCGTTACTGCGCCTTTTCTTGCCAGACACCAGCTTAAAGTCATCATCAACGATAGTCTTACTTAGTTGTTTTGCGACACCCGGCGCACGGTTCCCGATAACGTTCGCAGCTGGTAGAGGTGTTATGTTAACCATCGCAGGGCTACGCTGACGAGTAGACGTAGCTCGAATGTTACTCGCGTTTACGTCGGCCGACGTGTGGCTCGGTTCGGCTGTGGTGACTGCGCTGATCGGCGGCAGATTCACCCGAAGCGTCTGTCGATCATCTGTCGTGAGCTCAGGCTTACGCTGAGGCCATATCACCGGGCCCGGTTCCCTCGATTTGACGGCTGTCATGTCACGCCGCAGATCCGCCATTTCTGCCCGCATCGCACGAAACTCGGAGATAATATGTGACCAAAGTCGATGTTGTTGACGTCGAGCGGCAGGGTGGACAAATCCGTAACCGCAAACACTGGCAGTCCCCTAGGCGACTTGTGCAGCGCCATCAGTAAATCTTCAATGTTGTTTTTCTCTTTCTGATGCCTTTGCCGGCGCCGCGGCCCTGACGCAAAGCAAGATTCTTGACGACTTCGCATTCGTATAGGGTCTGTTTAGCTGCTGCGATCTCGCTGGAAGTGAAGTGGTCTACGCACAACTTTACCAGCGTGTCATGCGCCATGATGTCCATCTTGTTGAAGAGATAGTAAAGTATACCATTGCATACGATGTGAGTTTGGCCATCCGTCTGAACTTCGGCAGCACACTGACCACGGGCCGTAGATCTGCAGTTGGCAGTGTGATCGCTTGCATTGTTCGAAGGGGCAGCGCCGTCAGTCATAATGGTTGTCATGCTGACGGGCGCTAGAGCGTGACCAGTGCGTTCACAGTCAGAAGAACAAAGCCGTGGCACGGCTGTGTTATGCAATATTACAGGTAGAACCCAGTCAATACTGGGCGATAAAATGTGGTGTGACCACAATCATATAGAATGTCCGATAAACTCACGTTAAGATTCGAATTTAAAAGTCCCACTCCGAGTACAGATTTCTTCCAATTGGCTTAGTTCTGTCAGTCTAATCACAGTGCTTTCTGTATTTAAACAAGTATTTGAAAGTATTTCAACATTTCAAATACTTTAGGAATGTATTTAAATACAAATACTTTCACGTCAAATACAAATACTTAAAAAAAAGTATTTAAATACTTTCAAATAAAAATGTATTTGACCCCATGTCTGGTATATATATATATATATATGTATATATATATATAAAGCAGCATATATATATATATATTTGTTGCTGCTGCTGCCGTCGTCACACTTTCGTATGAGTATCTGCATGTCTACCATTCATGTTTTAACCCTTAGCAAAACAATTCTATAGAAAACTATAAATTTCCTATAGTATTCTATAGTTTTTCTATAGTATTCTATAGAAAACTATACATTGGCGATGGAAATCTTAATTTCCTACAGAATTTTATAGAATATTTTATAGAATTCTATAGAATATGTTATAGTTTTTAAAGAACCTATAGTTTTCTGTAGGATTCTATAGAAAACTATAGAATATTCTATAGAATCCTATAGTTTTTAGGCAACCTATAGGTTTTTTGCATGAATCTGTAGAAAACTATAGAATATTCTATATAAGTTTATAGTTTTTAGAGAACCTATAGTTTTTTGTAGGATTTTATAGAAAACTATAGAATATTCTATAGAATCCTATAGTTTTTAGAGAACCTATAGTTTTTTTGTAGGATTCTACAGAAAACTATAGAATATTCTATACAATCCTATAGTTTTTAGAGAACCTATAGTTTTCTGTAGGATTTTAGAGAAAACTATAGAATATTCTATACAATCTTATAGTTTTTAGAGAACCTATAGTTTTTTGTAGGATTCTACAGAAAACTATAGAATATTCTATACAATTCCATAGTTTTTAGATAATCTATTTTTGTTATGTACATGTGGTGGATGTTACATATAAATATATATATATGTCAGTATGTCGTAAACTAAAACGATGCTACTGTATTATTTTATACTGAAACATTCAGCTAAGCATAATACTAGTTATGAATCCGGCAGCGCCGCTACCGCATCCCATAATGTTATTACCCGTGAGTCATTTCGGCGCGTAACATTCAATTTCAAACAGAAGAAGGCCAGACGACCTAGCGCGGAGTCTGTAGATTCCGGACAGAGTCATTATAATGAAGACATTTCGGCCATTCATGCCACGAGACAATTAAACGGTAGGACATTGCCAAAGATTGCTGTGTGTTGTTTTTATAATTATTTGATCCACAGAGTAAAATACTGTTAAAATATTACGAAATAGTTATAGACAGACAGCCGTTTGCGTAACCGCCAATTCCAACCTTTAACAAGATTTAACAAGATTGCCACCCAGAGAATTAACTCTAGGTAGCAGGTGGACAAGGAAGCCCTTGGCTTATCGAGAGTCCGACCCTTTTATCTATGTGTATCCCGCCCGTCTGAGGTATGTGTCGATTTTATTTTTAAACATATTCACGCTACTAGCACCCACACAATCAGCAGGTAATCTGTTCCATTCATTTACAGTCCTTTGTGAAAATGAAAACTTTCTTATATCCAATCTACTCTGCTCCTTTGCTAATGCAAGTTCATGTCCTCTAGTCCTTCTATCTTTCTTAACTGAGAAAAACATATTTCTATCAATATTTTCATAACCCTTCAATATTTTAAACACTTCTATCTGATCTCCTCTCAATCTCCTGGTCTCTAGTGTTGTTAAACCGCATTTTTTTGGCGTATTTCGTAACTAAGATCCCTCAGATTTGGTATCATTTTAGTTGCTCTCCTCTGCACTCTTTCTAGCATATCTATGTCCTTCCTGCGATATGGCCTCCACGCTTGAATACAATATTCTAAATGAGGCCTAACTATTGTTTTGTACAACGGTATTATTAGCTCTTTTTCCTTATACGTTATGTTTCGCCTAATTAGTCCAAGGATTTGATTTCCCTTTGAAGCTGCAATTCCGCACTGCTCTGAAATCTTCATATCAGCACTAACGGTTAACCCTAAGTCCTTTTCTTTTACAGTAGTACTTAGTACAGTACCCCCCATTGTATATTCTACTTCTTCTTTCCCATGTCCTATGTGGAGGCATTTACATTTCCCAAAATTGAACATCATTTGCCACTTTTCAGACCATTTGATCAACCTGTCAAGATCATCTTGTAAATGCTGTCTATCTCCATCACTTTTAATCCTTCTAAACACTTTTGTATCATCCGCAAATTTCAACACCTTGCTTGTTATTTCATCATCCAAATCGTTGATGTATATTAAGAATAATATAGGAACTAATACTGATCCCTGTGGTACCCCACTCAATACCGATTTCCAGTTTGAAGCCTCCTCATCAACTACTACACGTTGTCTTCTGTCAATCAGCCATTGTTCTATCCAGTTTATTATACCATTTCCTATGCCATGGGCCTTTAGTTTAAGCAGTAATCTTTGATGTGGTACTTTGTCAAAAGCTTTTTGAAAATCTAAGTAGACGATATCTACTGGTGATCCCTCATCTACCCACTTAGTGATGTCTTCCAAAAAACATAACATATTTGTTAAGCATGACCTCGCTTTAAAAAAAACATGTTGAGATGGGTTTATCAAGTTTTGTTTAACAAGAAAATCCACCATGTGATCTTTAATTAGTCTTTCTAATAATTTACAAATCACTGATGTTAAACTCACTGGTCTATAGTTATCTGACCTTTTTTGAATAACGGTATAATGTTTGCTTCTTTCCATTCTAAAGAAACCATTCCCTCTTCTAATGACAAGTTGAAAACTGTTGCAAGTGGTATGCTAATTTGTTCTACAATTTCCAATAGTAGTTTGGGTGGAATACCATCCACTCCAGGTGATTTATTATCCTTCATAGCCCTTATTTTCTTAGCTACCATTTCCGGGGTTACAATTAATTGTCCTAAATAGTCTGAATCTGCCCCCTTGAACTTAGACTCTGGTTTTGGCAGTGAACAAATATCTTCCCTGGTAAACACTGAACTAAAGTACTCATTCAGGTCTTCTGCCATTATGAATCCCTCTGATATTATATTTCCAGCACTATCTTCTAGAGGACCGACCTTATCTTGAACTTTCTGTTTGCTTCGAACATACGCATAAAAACTCTTGCTGTCATGTTTTATATTACTAGCTAATTGTTGTTCATAGCTTCTCTTTGAATTTCTAATTTCAGCTGTAGCTTGGTTAAGTGCTTCTTTATAATTGTTGTAGTCTTCATCATTTCCAGTAAATCTATATGACTTCCACATCATTTGTTTATACTTAATTTTTCTAATGGCTTCTTTCGATAAGTGTTTCTTTTTGGACCGTTTTCCTTGTTTTTTTTAAGGGTACAAATTTATCGATTATGCACTTAATTTCACTCTTTAATATATTCCAGCATTCTGTTGCCGTCTTATTTTTCAGTGTCTTATTCCAGTCTATCTTTGCTAAATATTTCCTCATGTCCTTATACCTTCCTTTGTGGAAATTTCTCCTATACTGCTTTTTGCTATTCCTTTCTGATTTTACTTTGATGGTAAAATGTATCTGGTTGTGATCGCTACTCCCCAGTGGCTCACATATCTTGACATTGTCAACTAATTCATTCTGTGAGGACAAAACTATGTCTAACACATTCTCACCCCTGGTTGGTTCTAGCACATGTTGAGAAAGGAATGTATCTTGAACTAAAACTAAAAACTTGTGGTCCTCTCTCCCCATACTCTGTAGAGATTTCCATTGTATATGCCCATGGTTAAAATCCCCCATAATAATACAGTCCCGTTTGCTTACTTCCCTTATAGCGTTTTTTATTTTTTTATTCTCTTCTATGCTTATGTTTGGACTTCGATAAACTAACCCAACTGTTAACGTTGAGTTTCCTGTAACTATGTTACACCAAACAGCTTCTTCGCAATCTGCTTCTCTTTCTAATTTTATTTCATAAGCCTGAATAGATTCTTTAATATATAAAATAACTCCACCTCCCTTTCTTCCTATTCTATCTTTTCTAAACATTACATATCCTGTCAGTCCCAATTCAGCATCTGATATATCGGTGGTGGTCCAGGATTCGGTTATACCTATTATATGAGGGTCAATATCTTCTACCATAATGTTTAGTTCATTTCTTTTGTTTACTATACTCCTTGCATTTAAACAAACACATTTATATCCAGCTTCAGAAGAGTTTTCCAGACTGTTATTTGTTGATTACATCGATGCAACGATTTTACCTCGTTTTCTATACCAAATCGATCATTCCGTCACTCCATATTGTTTGTGTATATCAATTATTGTTTGAGGTACACATCTAGCATTATTTTCTTATCAATTATTTAACATTTAGCCAGATGGTAAAGTGGCCTCGACCCACTAGAGAGTAGATTTGCCTCAGTTGTCGCTCATTTCATTGTACGTACCAATACAAACCAACTGCATTGCAGTGGCCACGTGAATGAATAATAAAAACAAGTAAAATGCAACACAGACTGTTAACAAATACCCTAAATTAAGTGAAAATAGAATGCAAATATGTGATCGATGATATGTGTGTGTTTCAAGTTCAAACATTTTACTTTTTTGTGATGCATAGCCATAGGCCATAGCCAGCTAGGGACTAGTGTAGCCTATAGGTATATAATTAACATTTTTAGATATAAACATCAAGTCTATACTAATGTATCTAATGGCAAACATTTTATTTTTTACAACAACTATTTATTTTGATTCATAATAACAATATTAACAATTTAGTTGTCTGTTAATGTTAATAATCCTGATAATAGTGATATATATATAAAGGTAGATTACTGTCACAGTACTATACCTACTTGTTCAAACATTATATGGGTACCGACTACTGCCGATAATGGGAACCGGTGGCCAAGTCGTAAAGCACCGGTCGAGGGGACTGGACTCGAATCCAACTATCGGCCACAGTTTTATAAAACTTGGGAAAAAAAAATTTCTTGGAAAACATACTAGGCCACTGGTCCCTTCTAACTGTTATCTGCCAGAGGAAATAAAAGATCCCACACATGGGATAAATGAGCTAATTTGAGTCCATCCTGTAGTGGACTTACTACCTGTTGGGCAAATAGATGAGGATATTATGAGATAAAACCACAGTGCAACATTGTAATAGGACTTTGCTGAATAATAAGTATTTGTCAAAATGTTCAATTTTTTAGATTTATGATGTATAATATAAGCCACACATATTGTATTTGTATTGTGTTCTGTTCCATTTATTTCAGGTTGGTGTCATCACTGATGTCCAAAAGCAAGATTTGTCCATTCTGACAGCACTGATACCAATATAAGTGGTATAGTGTTTGTGTGTATGCATTCTGAATTATTGAATATTATGATAACATACCCTGTACAATTATAATGTATATTGCAATACAGAACTCGGAATCAATTTATTTGACCAATAAATATGGTACATGTGTAAGGTTTCAGGGCAAAGCGCAATAGTGTAAATATCTAAAAATTGACATGATATTGAATATCTCAATACTACAAAATCATAATGACCGATATCTAGACCCAGACTATTTTTTTACAGTAAAGCCTGTCTTGGATAACCACCTGCTTGCTCGGTTCCTCTTATTATCATTAATAAAATTTACACCCACAGTCTGTATGGTTTTTCAACATACACAACAAACTTTCTTATTTTAAATTATGAATCCTGTTGTCGTATTCATAATTGCTTTATATGTAAATCGTAATACGTATTGAAATGTATACTTAAGTGTCCATATGTACGTCAATTTGTACAAGAGTACATTTAATCTCCTTGTATTATGTATGTATGCTGATACACTGAGTACTTATCAACTGTAAAACAAGGCATATGCATTTTGTGACATGTAAAATTTTATGTTGATTATATTTATTGGGTGGCTCCTGTGCTAGCGATATTATATATCTTAATGGGAGTCTCCCGACCTTATCTAGTATTCATGTTATTCATTGTGTACATATCGTATATATAGGTCAAATAAACTGAGTCTGAGTCTGAGTCTTAAAATTTACCATATTTTCAATGTTTATTGACCTGTCATGGGCGACCACCCGTCTTGAAAGACCACTTTCGCTTGGCTGAAGTGGCGGTCACTCAAGACAGGTTCTACTGTACATTTCAATTTTGCCTAGGCAAATATGTCACCAGAGCCGCATGACGTTTATTGTATTTTACCCTTAAACCCTTCCTATATATACTATTGTTATGCACTGGTAATAATGCACGAGTGTATAAATACAGTGTGGTACGCCACGTTCCAAGTAATGGAAGAAAATCATTCAACCATGCCAATTATGTTCAGTCAGAATGACTGACCCAACAACAGTTTCCAATCTAACATTCTAGAAATGTTGAGAAACAACCCATCTTGCTTAGAGTCACTATCAACTGTTCACCCCTACCCTCTTGACAGTGTCATGCCAAGTGATTTCGGTTTTCTCTTTCTACCACACGTTTTCCTTGCTCTCTTTGTCAGTATCAAATGGAATACCATGTTGTAGCTGTTTCAAAATACCGTGGTAGTATACCAGCGGATATGGGTCAAATTCATTGACATGTATTTAAATACAAATAATCTTGAAGGGTTAAATATGATAAAATGAAAAAGTATATATTTCAATACAAATATGTATTAAAGGTACTTTTCAGAATTCTTTTTACAAAACCGCCAATAGCAAAAAAATAGCAAATCTTATATTGAGATATATTGTTTATCAACATAATTTGACGATGGTATGTATAAAAATGACATGAGATGTCGCTTACTGACTGGCAATCTTTGATGTTTGTACCATGTATGAAAATACCATGTTGTACCTGTTTCACAATACCATGGTAGTATACCCGAGTACAGTGTATATCAAGTCACTGGCATTGGAACAGGAAAGGGGGCGTTCCAAAAAACACCACCTTGAGGTTCTTCAGACATCTCGATCTGCACCCCCTTGAGGCTTGCTAAAAAACACCTTAAGGCACTCTGAAAACCTAAATAAGCACCCCCATTCCGCAATATTTAGGGGTAATCCTATCTGCAGCCCCCATTCACCACAAACTGCACACCCCTAATCCACAAATATTAGGGACTAAGCCCCCCCGGCAGGTTCCAATGCCTATGTAAGTAAAACAAGTATTACCATGTTTAATTTGTTTCCTACATGGATGTTAATTGATGTGTATTTTAGCAGTAATATATTTCATGTTTCCAACAATATTTGTCTTGCTATCCCTGTTGTGAATGTCATTGTGACATGTAGTCTGTGCTATTTCAGATAATGGTTCATTACTGTTCACGAGTATTTAAGGATTAATTTCTTGACATGTATGCTCAATAATCTATTTGTTGTATTTATCATATACTTAATTGTTCATATTGTATTATAATGTATACGTAAGGATTTGAAAAATGATATGTGTCATTATTAGCATTGCTTGCATTTATGTACATGTATGCTCAATAGACTTTATTTTGTATTTGTTTTATTTGGTCATTCAATATGCTTGGATATTACTGTAGATTGCCTGTATAATTATTGTATTTCAATATATGATATAATAAAAATATCTGAAGATTAACGTGCACCTCTGTTAATGAGTATGTCATACAGAATATTTTCTACAGGATATATTCTGTAGGATATATCCTCCAGGAAGTAGCCTATATAGGATATTTCTTATAGGAAATATTCCATAGAAAATACTATAGGATATTTCCTATAGTTTTCTATAGAACATTTCCTATAGAATATTCTATAGAAAATGTCCTGTAGTTTTCTGTAGAAAACCGCAAAAATCCTGTAGTTTTCTATAGAAAATGTCCTATAGTTTTCTATGGAAAACCGCAAAAATCCTGTAGTTTTCTATAGAAAAATTCCTATAGTTTTCTATGGAAAACCGCAAAAATCCTGTAGTTTTCTATAGAAAATTTCCTATAGTTTTCTATAGAAAACTGCGCAAAAATTCTCTAGTTTTCTACAGACAATTTCCTATAGTTTTCTATAGAAAACTATGCACAAAAATCCTGTAGTTTTCTATAGAAAATCTATAGTTTTTTTGGCTAAGGGTTAATTGCATCGTCATATGTCTTGTCGCACCACCACACCTGACCTATTTGAGTGCTAGGCCATGGTAGGAGAGCCACAGATTTGTCAGAAAGATAACCTTTATGAATACGTTATGTCTCATATCAGATAACACACCTTAATAACAGTCGCTGTATAAAAACAAGTTCCATTCAACTGGTTAACAAGTAGATGTGTGCGGTCATGCGTGACCATATGTAGCAGTTAGGCTGGAGGCACTATGTGTCAGCAAATATGTGCACTGCCGCTATGCAAGCATACATCTGTCTGATGCTGGTGTACTAAGTTGAAAACACTACCTCTTGAGAACACTGCAGAATTAAGCTCAAAACACTACCGTAGTAGTGATGATTTGAGCGTCTTACACCGGCGACCCAGTTTCATACGACTGCTAGTCCCGGTCGCCATATTGGTTTTTATGAAACGTACATTGCTGCGGTGGTAACTACATAAAGTTACAATATTATCATTAATGTGGTCATATTATCTGCTTTTAATGTTGATATATTAAAGCGGTAACGTTTATCTCCCTCTCTGTTAATACAGTTTTAGTGTGACGTCGTAGTGCATCTTACCGTTGGTGGTTGTTTTCAGCGCTGCGAAATTGGTTGGCTTCTTCGAAAGAGTCCATCGTAGCACACCAAATTTGCAAAGTCACCAATGACGCTAGGCGTACATTTGCACTCTATTGAGAAGAATACGAACTAAATAATAAAGGCAACATATTTCGTGGGCTTCCTTAACCTCAGTGGCGCCATCTTGCGATTTCAAATTTCCCCTATAGTATGCTCCCTTGGGTTTGAATGTTCATTTTATTAAGAAACTATCAAATTTGGCACAGGTGACTTTTGATAGGTACTAATCAAATCCTGATATAAGACATACATTTGGGGATTCGTCAACACCCCCTAATTAGCAAACGTCCAAAATGGCCGTCGCCAATATACGCTAAAACCCGATATGCATGGTCATATCTTAGCTATAATAATATATCGATTCAGATGAGTTTGATATGCAATATGATAGTTTTGGGTATGTCCGATCGATCGAACAGGTTTTCATCATCATCCAAGGTAAAGGTCAGGACGTTTATATTTTACCTAAAATAGCTTTAATTTGTCAGTACAACTGACCTTAATTGGAGCTATTTATCTTATGGTAGACGTATTGCATGGTAGATCGTATCATGCTGTACAAAAACAAATGTCTCCATGATGTTAAGGTCAAGTCCAGAAGGTCAATGATATGACCCCTAAGTGCCGCTCAATACGTATACATATTAATTGTTAAGAGAGCAATCATGTCAAAATCATGAGTGTCGGGTTTATCAACATCAACATTCAACGGCGCATATTTTGAGACCAACCATAAGTTTAAAGGTGATTAATGCAATCCGAAATTACGGAAAATGTTATCAGGAACTATCCTTTTTAATAAAAGGAACCCACTATAGATAGAACAATCATATAACTGGCGTGGAGCAACAATAGATACTACACGAATCAACTCAGTAGTAGTAAGGTGTTAGTAGGGATCGAGTTTCATGGTGCTTCCTTCCCATGTGCATATGGCTGTGCACACAAGGCCCTTCTTATAGCAGGAACACCTTCCTGTGCAGCTTATAGTGCATCCGCAACAGGCCTGCTTTTCCAAGGCTTTCGCCGTTAGAGGGAGGGGAGTCCAGAAAGGCACACAACCCGGTTCACACTCAACCCACACCCAGGAGCCTGGGCTCGACAAGACTTTTTTGGCCACGGGAGATTGCCACCACACGTGTCCAACTTGATAGGTCGCTCTCTTGACATTCTCTACCAGGGCTGCTTTTGTTGATGGGAGGTACACGAATGTGTCAGATTGTAAGAAACCACCTGCATCATATAAATTAGCTGGACAATACGCAGTGTGTAAACAGAATCGTTAGAAATAAGTTAGCCAGTTCTAAACAGAGTGGACGC
Organism: Escarpia spicata; assembly: GCA_963995525.1. NCBI lineage: Eukaryota > Metazoa > Annelida > Polychaeta > Sabellida > Siboglinidae > Escarpia > Escarpia spicata. The sequence goes on from OZ023205.1 coordinate 80,911,781, forward strand.
AGCCGAGATTCGGAATGCAATGGCTAATTAGAAATGTGTAAATTGCATAGAGCAGTGTTGACACAGCTCGGCGCCCCGGTAACATAAATCAGGGGCGGGGCAACATTACTCCAGAATTGTATAAGCAAGGTATGCCGGACTGTTCGCAGCCTGCAGGTGTGTAACATTAATCCAGCCGGTACTCTCTACCGGTGATCGAGTCTCATTTATTTTGCTTTGTGGAAGTCGCAGTGTGTAACAAAGGAATTCAATAGAGGGTACATTATAATTCACATTCGATAGTTTGAAAGAAAACACTCATCTTGCCGGATTGACAGGCAGAACGTGGTTAGGTTATACTGACGTCCTTGCAGAGACGGAAGCCTTAATAAGTGAAGTTCGCATGTCCAGTGGTTTACGGATGCATAAACATGCATGCGTAAAGAAGGTTTGCCGGGAAATAAAGAAGGGTTTTAAAAATGATTAGAGAATCTAGAGGAGAGGGGGCGGCGAAACTCTCTACAGGGACGGTAGAAGATGTCTCTGGCATTACTTTAGAATCAAAATTACAACTTTAATACGGGACTGTTTGCCCATACTTTGTTTCGCTTAAAATTACCGGCAGACTTTTTACATTTTAAACGTGGAGGCTCTGGAGGCGGCGGGAACGTGGTACGGCCAAGTCTTGATTTCACTTAGATGATGAGTCAAGGCAGAACTTATCTTATATCAACGACGTGTACATGAAGTGTTCTATATTATCCGTGAATAAATTCGGCATGAAACTGGAATATAGCGTTTCTACTTACCGACTACTCATACAGACACCTAGAATCGGGGGTGTAATTTAAGTCCGATTCTGGCGAGCGTGAACCCAACATACACAACACACATACACTCCTGTGAGGTCAGACCCCAAGACGCACGCAGCCCTGAAAGGGTCCAGACTTTACAAGATGACTGAGCGAATATTTGCTGGCGTGCTTGGTTGACTGCAGTCAGAGGGTAGAACGCAGAGTATAATGAGACTACGAAACTCTTAGTGACATTGATATCCTCTGAAAACAGGATGAGAGGCCTTTCCACCAGGTTGTATAACGTGGTTGTTTGCTGTGGGCTTGTGCTCCACATTCCATATGCTGAGGTCTTCTCCGTGCCGGAAATGAAGACTGTGTTGTTTGGTCCTGGCATAGCATGGAATGCGGGGAGACCGTATGCCTTGGTGTTGCAGATGTCGCGGAAGGAAATAGATCTAAACTTCTTGCCCATTCCAAATGACACCCGGCCACTATTTCTCCGAACCTCAATCTCAGTGGAGAAAGGGATCTCCAGGACTAGGATGTCAGTGTCGTTTTCAATTATCAGTATGCACTTGCTTGTAGCCTTTTGATATTGCATTTCCCCCATGCAACATTACACTCTTATCGAACTCTTCGTGGTTGCATGGGCTGAGGGATACTCCGTTCGTATCACAGGGTCGTCATCGCATGGTGCAGGAACCATCAATCAGGTTCGCGTCAGCCTCATCGAAATGTGCTTCCATGCATTACAGCAGATCGGGCTTTTGGCCACTTCACAGATTGTCATAGTTTGATAAGGACGGTGGGTCATCAAACAGGTGGTCGGCATTGCCTTCCTTGACATGCTGCGCGATGTAGAGCTCCTAGTAGGTGCAGGTCTTTTTCGGTGCTCTCGACATGCTTGCTTTTGAGTTTTTTGTATCCTTCCTGGAAAAAGGGCTTTTGTTCATCTTGATTGGCTCAGGAAGGCCACAGCTTGAAACTGCATGCACTCGTTCACGAAGGCTGAATGTTGTTTCTTTCCCTTTTTGTTGGCGCACAGGATACATTGCGCGATGATGACGTCGGCTGTCCTCATCAAAGCAGTCCCCTGCCTCTTAGAATGTTGCGACGAGTGTATTGGTGTCTGCCTGAGAGAGAGCAGGAATCCGATAGCTATTACAAAGTGATGGAAATGAGAAGATGCCGGAGAACTACAACAGCTATCTGCGCAACGAAACCAATAAGGTGGAACTGTTCCACTATCTCCCAGGATTTATAGCCCAGTACGTCTTATACGAGGGGAAGGTCGTTATTACAACTTGCGGTGAGAACGTACTCCAGAATCCTACACAATGCAATGACGACCATGCAATTCGAATAGAGTATAATCTCGGTCCATGCGGTCCTAGGCACGGCCTAGTGGTTGAGACGATGCAATATCAGTGGACGACAGCGAACCCATTAACGGCAATGACGAGGAACGCAAAGACTCGGCAAAAGAGGAATTCACTAATAAGCTAGTGCACTCCGCAGGCAAGGATGGGTTGAAGCACGATAAATCAACCCACTCACCATCGGAACACACTGAAGCGTCTGTCGGAAACCCGATTGTTGTGCAACTAGAAAACTGTGACGGCTACACTGGAAAACAACGAGCACCTGCAAGGCAACTTTATGAGCAAGGTGTAAAACGGGGGAAGAGCATGAGACGCAGCTATAGGCAGCACCACAGCAATTTTGCTAAACCACTTTGACATTTACTACTGAGCAGGCCTACTCCATTGAAGATGTGGAAAATTAATACTTGTATCGACTGAAACTATGACACAGAGGACCTAACGATGGAGGGCCACGACCAGTCTCCTATGCAAAGATCGCCATACATCTGGCGTTTCGAAACCTTTACCCCGACATCGACTGGAACACCTTCAACAGCGAGGCGACAGTTGTTCTAGGGTTGTTGAAAAAGTGTACGAAGCCAACTCTCCCCGCCATCCCTGAGATCCTGAAAACATATAACATTGCAAAGTTCTACACGAGAGTGTTGGAAGACAAAACTATATTTCTTGAAGTGATACTTGTCATGAAAAGGAGCAGCAGTACTAGGGAGTGAGTTCATCAAATGCGTAGATGAAGGTACATACACAGTTGAGTGTTTAAACTAGATGCACTGGGGGGATACTTAGAACCACCTAAAAGAGATGGTGCAAGCAAATCTTCAAGAAAAGGTTCACCATATATCCACAAAAAATTACTTAGATGTGTATGTTTAAATATCAGAAGCATAGTAAATACGAGAAGCGATATAGAAATCATGATAGCATGTGTTGACCTGGATGTAATAGGCATCAAAGAATCATGGGCACAGTAAGACATGGTAGATGCTGAACTAGATCTATCAAGTTGTGTCATGTTTAGAAAGGATAAACGAGAGAGACGAGAAGTCGGAGTCATTCTATATATTAAATAATCTATACATGGCATATGGAGTACGACTGAAAAGTGAAGTAGTTTACGAGGAAGCTATTTGGTGCAACATAGTTACCAGAAAGTCAACATTAATAATAGGACTAATTTATTGTAATTCTGGCATACAACAAGAGGATGATGTAAAACTGTACAATGCTATAAAGGAGATTAGTAAAGGACTGCCGAGGATGCCGAGCTGGATGCGTTGGTAGTGAGTTAAACTTTATATTGCGTTATTATACACTTTCGCCTAAAATGGTTGACTTGCCCTCTTCAGGGGGCCACAACGGCCCTGCGCGACGTGGCGCTTGAAATTGTCTTTCCTTGAAAGTATCTTAGTGGTACTCTCAGTGGTATTTGAACATACCATTCAGTACCACTGGACCATTCAGTGATCAATCAGGTTTCAGTGGTACTCGCAATGATATTTGAACATATCATTCAATTTTCAAATCAGTAGGTCTCAGTGGTACTCTTAGTTGTATCTGAAAATATTATTCAGTACCATGAGGACTCTCAATGGTATTTTCAAATGCCATTCAGTATCACTGGATCATTCAATGATAAATCAGTAGGTGTCAGTGGTATATGCGACCAGTACCGGAGAATTGTTCTCATGATGGGCAATTTCCACACCTTATTAACTTTACGACACGGATTGGAAAAATGTTCGGAGATGCAGGACTTTGTGATCAGGCGAAAGAATCTGACATTATTGCCGAGGGCTCTATCAACAAGGGTTTGCTAGGCAAACAATACAACCGCACCGTTCGTCTCCAATAGCGTGCATATGAAGCTTTGATGTAGCTCGCTTGGAAAGGATTCCTTGAATAGGAATGGGTGGAGTCGGATCATCCTGACGATTGTGTCAAGTTTAACAATTCCTCCACATATTGCAGATTATTCATATGTAAGCCTGTCAGGAAGCTGTTGTTGCTGCCGTGATCGGTGTTTCATGTACAAAGATAATGGACTTGTTCGTGGTCTGTCTGGATGTTCTGCGACAACATCGTGGATGTTTTGCGCGGTTTTGAATGACGTACATCGGCATGGTGAGCATCCTGCTTGGGCTATTCTGAGGAGACAGGGAGGGCAACTCGAATATTCACTTGGCATGCATCGAACAAGTGATTTCCTTGTGCCTCGATTTGGGCAAGGTGAACTAGGCAAGGAACTTACATGTGTGTTATGCACTGATGACACAGCCTGAAAAGAGTGTCCAACAGTATACCAACATTTCATACGAGGATACTTTCCATTCAGACTAGATAACCCATTTGGCCATATCCAAGGTAACCCATTTGGCCATATCACATTGGACTAAAATTACAGAAGAAATAGTCGACAAGGATAAACAATTGCAGGAGGGACAAAACGCTGATAATTCACTGCAGCGTTAGAGTGCACAGAAGCAAACGGACCTTGACTCAGTTGTTTACATGCTTCGCTTAGCATTGATCGGCTGGTCCCAAATATATCACACCAAAGCGATCACGTCCTTGATCAGCGTGCAACGATGATTAAAAGATCTGGTTGGATAACTCTTCAAAAGTGTGAATATCTCCGTTTAGCTTCTGTATGAGAGCCGTTGCATCAATCGAGACCTTCATCTGGCTGGTCCACCATACTTTCTACATGCAGTGCAAGAGCAGATGGCTAGTTTTCTTCATGCTTCCGTCAATGTTTGCAACTGACCATAGATGCAACCCAAGAGGATAGGAAAACACAGTGTGTATCTTATTTGTGCAATCAATTCCACGATACAGAAAAACCTCCTGTCAGTCTTAAAGATTATTTCTTTATTTGATCCAATCACTCATTTGTTCTAACATTCACCAAATATTTTCAAGTTCATTTCATTTTTTTGATATGGTCGTATAAACCTATACCTTACTGAACTCGCGGTTCCTGAAACACCTAGTACACTTGTTTCCACTTTTGCTGTGAATGCAGGGGATCGTCAGAGACGTCAGGTGTAGCAGCTGCACTTGTCGAGATGACAAGATTGGAAGGGTCCTGCCCAAACACATTTGGATCAACAACTGCTTCGACCGGTATTGGGTCCTAGACAAAGAATGCCTCACACAATTGCCTCATAGCAACATCACTGTGTTCTGCTGTAAAGTAGCAGCGCAACTCTACCCCAGGCCGGAGGCTGAAGCATGTTTCCTCCTCCTGTTTGTGTATCCTTGTTGACAATTTCTTCTGTAATATTTGTACAAGGTGTTGCGTAACATTTCTTCAACAGTACACATTTCTGTCGCATGTTGTTAGGGGCAAACCTACAAATGATGGTTCCCGCAAACGCGGTTAATGCTGCATCTGCAAATTTCTCGGATAGCTATATTAACGTTTTTATAATTCACAGAAGTAGGACGTGCTTGGTTGTCTTCACAGCACCAACACTCACAGCATTTATAACACGCTGGGTTATTGACCAAGCCAATCTGTTAACTCGAGCAGAACCGCCCACTCATGCACCGAGTAAGACCCGAAGAAATGTATGTAGATATGGCAGAACAGTAACATCATTAATGTGCTAGTTCAAAATGCCATTATTACTTCCGCCTCAAAAATAATTCGAGGCATTCTCTACGTGTTCGACATACAATATGTCTTGGAATATATTTTATTTAACCAGACGTTGCGGCTAGTTACCTAATGTATCAGACGGAAACGTGCTCATGCAAAGGGCGGTAAAATTGATTATTGCGGCGTCACCTTTAAAGGTATTATTGGGCCACGTTTTACAGCCATACATTTGGAAACAGATTATGTGCACAGCAATACGTAATTGGCGATCACATAACCTCATTTACATATTTTAGTGAATTTATATATTCGAAGGCAGAAGTTTATACATAACATCTACAGGTTAATAGTAGGCATAATTTCTGAAGTTTGGGTTTTATTAGGTTAATAGATCATATGCATAACTTATTTATTCTGTGTCTGACATCACACGTCCGTAACACATATATGTTTACGTTTTCACACAAAATTTCATGCAAATCTACCAAGCCGTTTTGCGTTAAGAGAGAAATTAAGTATGTATGGTAATGTTCCCGTTTCCAGACACCAGATGGGGTACGTTTATGTTTTGATGTGACTACAACCTACAGAAGCGGTACAGAAGCTATCTAAAATAACAGAAATATAACAAAGTATATATAGTTTCACAATAAATTTAAAAATGAATCATCTATGTCAATAAAAGGTTACCAAAACTGAATGTGTTTGCATTTTCCTTGACTTTCCCCGTATAGTTTTGCAACTAATGATAACAGAAAGAGTATATGAGTATTGTCGTTCTCGGCATTTTATTACGAACAACATTTGTTTATACAACTTTTAGATCCAATCAGTAGGTGTGGCTGTAGGACACGAGTTTTGAATAGCTCGACTTCCACTTGAAAATGGCAGCCACGTTTAAAGATGACGTCCAAAAAGGTAATAAGCTACGCTTCTGAAAAGTCCATCACCCATTTTCGGACACCTCAGATATTGGCATAACTGAAATTCACAGTGGGATTTAGTCCATCAATTTGAGAATCAAATCTTGTCTGGCTCATGGATTATACTGATGTCATCAAATGCGAAAAAGTTAGTCCTAATGACATTACACGTGCAGGAGATTTCGACAACAGCAAACGCCCATGTAAGCCGCCTAATCAGAACAAGATAGCTGATGCGGACTTTTGGCAGTCAAACCTGTATAACCAGGGGCGCATCCAGAGCGGGAAGTATATGGGGCATAGGCGGATCCAGGGCGCCTGGGTGGCACGTGCCTCCCAAACCTTTTGAATTAACGTGCCCGTAGACCTCGTGACCGTGCCCCCTAGATCGTTGGAAATGTGCCTCCGTTCAGATTAATAATAAGTTGAGCAGCTCCCCCACGAGCCGAAATAGGAGACAGCGCGAGACAGCGACAAGAAGGTGAAATTGCGGCCGCGCAGCGACGAACAATTTTCAACAGCACCCCTCCGCTAAAAAAGACACATTGGACCGTATCAACGGCCCGTTCCTGGAAAAGATGGGACTATTTTCCAGCCACTCTTCATACTACATCACTATATTGTGGGTAAACATTTTCAACAGCAGTAGCTAGCTTTACTATTAAAACATAATTACTCAGACAGGTATTTCGAATTTAAATTTCTATCTTACTAACTATGGATTTCTCACTAATCAACCAAGATATAAAACTATAGTTAGGCATGGACAACAAAATTGTGAACAAATGTCGTGTTTGGCTTTTCATACCACACATATAATCAACGGATTGCCATCTACGTATCTACGTATGGACAGCCAATACATAGAAATATTTAATAAATAGGGTACGTATGTTTTTCTTGAAAAATTCGAGGTTACTCAGGGTTGATTTTGGTTGGGTTTTTTCTGGAAGTCCAGGAAACTCAGCTAGTGTGTGTGTGTGTGCAGGTGGCAGTGAAAACATCCGCGACAGTGTTGTTTTTATTTGGACAGTGTTGTAAGCCTTTGAATGTCAACATAATATTATGTCAGTGCCACATATCATCGCAAGTCCTACATCGTTTGTATGTCCGTTCCGCTGTCTTTTGTATCGATAACCTGCCATGGGGTTGTAAAGATGGCGCAACTGTAGTTTCCAAGTGGGTGCGCATTTGGAGGGTTTTGGTGATCCTGAAGGGGTTGCAGTTGGAGCTCTCAGTGCAGATTGGCTTTGATCCTCTGCCCATAGAGTTGCACAAGCTCGTCCATCGCGAAATGCCACAGCAAAGCATTAGCGTGTTGGTTTTCTCAAATGTAATCGGTTATCAAAATAATTATAACATGCCAACCAGGTATATTACCTATTCTAGCTGCAAGTTAAACATAACCGTTCACCGAAGCAATCAAACAAAAGATAAAACACGAAACAATACTAGGGCACACGGCATTGGACGATGCCCGAACTGAGGACAAGCAACGATATTAACCAATTATATCTGGAAATGTGTACCGGGATCTCTATAAATCTTTTTAAACCACACTTAGAAGATCAATATCTTTTTGTGAAATAATGGAATTGTAGAATGTCATCCTTCCTAGAATCGGAGAAGCAACAGGAAAACAAATAACACATAATATACCACAGATGACATGTGTTATATAATTCAACAAGCAATACGGTCTAACGTGTGCAACCCAATTTCCGTAGTAGACCTAATTCCGTCAAACTGTTTAATGCTCTCCTATTGCGCGCACCTCACTAGCAGCCGACATCAAATTTAGTAAACGCTAACTTCATGTGATTGGTTGAGGCGTGTGACAAAATGAAAGACGACATGTAAAGTCTTCTTTAATTTCGACGTTCAGTTGCACACATTACACTCACGACCCGTTTGTTTGTAATACCGCATTCGCCTATGCAGCCCGTCATACCAATACATGGCATGGGCAGAGACTCGATGGATCCACTGTGTGGTCCCTATATAGCATGATCGACTTGATCAAGCCACACAAATGTCTCCTTACAGATTCGAGATCGTATATGCAGGGACAGCCCTAAATAGTAACCACCGAAGAGTTGTTGCTAAATTAAATATGCGTCGTATGTTCGGAATGTGGGGCAAGATGCACAAGTCACGTTCGGAAAAATGTGTGCAATATTGCACCGAGAAGTTGTCATGTCAAAGTATCAGAATTGGATATTGTGCAACCGTCGCCCATTAGCAACAGGCAGTGGCTGCGAACATCAATGCAGGTGACAGCTAGGATTGTATTGAAAGTGCTATTAAACCTGCTGCAGAATCCATAGTTGGAATAGTCCCACCGACAGCTAGGCATCATACCATCTACTGCTCTGAGCTAAACAGGATGTCTATCTCCCAGAGGACTAAGGCTGAGAATCTATAATACCACCGACACAACACAGAACAACACATTAAAGCAGGAACGCTACATCCTTCTTCTTGCTATGTGCCAAAAAGTTCTGGAGAATTGCTCGACTAGATTATATACATTAGCAGCCGAAGTCGAAAGATTGCACGATGGACCCAAGATGTTTCACGAAGTCGGGATATTAACTCGAAAACTGTATGTTCAGAGAACGAAACATGACGAAAAAGGTCGAATAGAGATCCATATTTGAAACACGTAGTCACATCTGTTACAGGTAGTGTACAGTGCAAATATCATTATGAACATTGGCATTCATATTTCTTTGTGAAGAAAATTCTTCCATTAAGTAATCATGTAAAAGAAGTCATTGTAGGGATGTTACAAGGATTTATATCCATAACTATACATAAAAGATTGTTTTATCTCCTAATAATATTCTCCTTTTATCTATTGTCACTCATCATCCAGGTAATCAGGATCAGCAAGACCATCCTCATGCTCTTCACCCTCCTCATCTACATCCTCATCCTCTACACTCTCAGCCTAATTAGCCACAGCAGCAGTAATTTGGCCGGTGACGAAATTGTACAAACAAGGGCGGTGGTCTTCCTGGGGTGAGTGTACTTCTCCACCTGAGCATCAATGAGACCCCGATCATCCGCATCCAAGACACGCCGGTGCTTCAACTCCTCCTTGTGCTGTTTCTGCTCAGAATGGCCTGGTGGATGAGCAGAGTAGATATAGTCCACGCGGTTTGACACGTGCACGGTGATGGGGAAGGCGTCAATCCACTCACAAACAAGCTCAGCAGACAGAGCCATGCCCTTGAGAGCTCCCTGCCGAACTTGATGGCAGTCTGTTCCAGTATCCCTCATGGTGTCGACAAACAAAGGCGCCGGACACAAGGTCCGCCTAAGCCTCAGCAGGGAGCGCACGCATCTCCAGCAGGCACTGAGTGAGATAGCAGGCGAGAGAAGAAATACTTCAGCATGCGCGCCATGGTTAACTGTTTTAAGTAAATGTCACCCTTTCTCTCTCTGCACACTCAAACTGATGGATGAGGAGTGTAGAGAGAATGATGTTGTCCACCCAGTGCCGGCCAGTTGGATGGAGGCGAGCAGTGTCCAGATACTGCTCTATCTGCTCAAATGTCTTCGGCCCTTTTGATAGAAATCGTTTCAAGAGCGCCGCTGATACGCCCCGAAAGGACCTCATGGCTTTCTCCCAGGACTTCCCATTGAAGATATCTGTCAGCCCCCGATATGCTGCGGCCAAGTAACTTCAAACGCTGAAACTTTCATCAGCTTCGTGATGCAGCAAATGAACGACTGTATAATATGCATCCCACCAGGAAGGGCGATTACGTTCTGAAACTGCACGGTACCAGCGCCAGTACTGTTTGGTTACTACAAACAACTCCATGTCAATGGAAAGATGAACGAATGCCATCCCCATGTCAAGCAGTGACCTCTGCATGTACGTGAGTGTTGTGAGGATGGTGTTTGGGTGAGAGGGTGGCGCGTCAATCAAAGGAACAAACATATAGGTGCTCGCAGATTTGAGTACGTACTGGCTCCTGGCTAGATGATTGTTGAAGCCATTCCACTGTGTGTCCTTCTCTTGGGCAGCCATCCTTCTCTTGGGCTGGCCTCTCGAGCACACGCCTCGGTGAAGCTGATCCCGGTGGTCTTGCCGGTGGGCCCCGCGGGGGACATCACCTTCATATCGACCAGTGGCCATCTTGGATTTATGCAAATTACCATAGTTGCCCAAAGTTGCTGTTTGGGCAACCAAGCTGAATTTGTTCTAGGACCCCCAAAAAGTACAACAACAAAAACAAAAAAGTTCATAGGATTGAACATTTGTAGGTTGGCTATTGGTTACATATGAACGTCAAATAGACTAGAGTTCCTTTCGCCTGGTCAGAGGGGATTCCGTCGAGGTCGAAGAAGTTACGGCTGACGTAGTGTTTGGACACCGGTGGTTATGAGCCACGGCACAGAGATACCGCGTCGCAATCGAGACACTTGTCATAGCATATCGTTCGGTGAATGTCCGTATTCGTGACAATAGGCACGCTTCGATGGGATAGCCTCTGCCCAGTGCTATTTATCATCATCTCGAGACGGCCCTGAGAAGTATCCGGTCACAGCTGCCTCCACAAACAAAACCAATCATGGACACCGGCGTGCCACACGACATCGAATACGAATACGACAGATTTCGTCAGCTATTCAATCCGTGCTTAATTTCTTAATCAAGTTTATACAACTGCCCCACGCAGCCAGGCATAATGGATCCTCGGTCGCCACCAACGAATCAAAAACGGAAAGAACATCTATTCAAAGACAAACAGACCACATATCAGAGAAATGTCGGATAACGAAGAAATTAGAGTCTATATTCTAGGATATGAAGAGGATGTTGCATGTCGTAAACAGCTCGCAAGTGTAGCATTCTGTAAGCTCCGGACAGTCTGGTTCAGGCGGAATCAGATTACCTAAGCGTTACGGCTGTGCCTCTATGCATAATTCGTTGTTCCTGTACTGACCTGCAACATGGGCACATGGAGTCTGACTAGACGGACTTGAACAGGCTGAATTTGTACCACCGCCGCCACTTTCGTCAGATTGTTGGTGTTCATTGCCCACAGAAGATGACGTCAGAAACCTTGCATCGTCGATGCCCGGTATCGACTTTTGGCCACGTGTTATGTCTACTACCGAACGTCCCTGCTCGTTTTGTTATTGATGTGTACTTCAGACTAGATAAGGGCGGCTTGTCTCCTCGTGCATTTCATATCAAATTATTGGACCGTATGCATGTGATATACTGTCTCTGTAATGCAGTGAAAATGAAAGTACAGCTTTCTTAAATGTAGTCTGGACAAATTAATGTTGAAAAGCACACACACGGTCAGTATCGTCTAGATATCACCATGTTGAACTATGCTGCAAGTAATATCCATATTATTAGGTGGAAGTCATAAATACCGTCTAACTGTCCTACTCCGAGACACTTCGACACACACACAATCCAATCAGTCAGTCAGATATATCAAATATTCAAATCAAACTACACAAAGCTAACGAGAATCTTTGACAGAAATACACATATGTACATGTATTCGAAATATGATGTTACCCTCCTGTGTGCAGTAGTTTTGTACATAATGCTAATGTAATTAGTGACACAGACAGCCAAATCTAAATACTAACTCATGTATGCTATCTTATGCTATTATGAAACTGCATGTATGATCGTTACATCTGCTTAACGGGTCGCGTACGTCAAATCATCGAATGGTGACATCTACTGATAATTTTGATGGGAGTGTGGATTCACTCTCGCGTGACTGTTGATATGGTATCTGCACCAACAGCATAACATCGACTGCACACCGTTTGTCGCTCAATTGTGTATATACATAATTTGTACTAGTAAGTTTCTCAGTATGTAACAATTAAGTAATATGATGCTAATTGTATCGTTGCTGCACACATTATCGCTATTTGCGCTATTGTTACTGAGCTACTATCAAAATTTTGACTATGTACTAGTGCTAGTTAGCTGATGAGGCAGAGGACATTATTTCCGGGGGATACTTGTGATTGTGGGATTGATGAGATATATGGTTGGACTTGCTGGTGAGAGTGGTTGGTGTAGTGGTTGCATGATGGTATAATTATATAGATGTTCTGAGTGATATGTGGCGCCTATATATATATGGGTTGGTGGGTTGGGCAGGTTGACATGTCATTATAGTGTACAGAGTCACCAACGGGCTAATAGCCAGAGTGGCTGGTAATATTGCACATATTACTATTTCAGGCGCCTCGAGCGATGTTGCGAGCATTAAACGGACGGAAGAATGTATTGTTTTTCATGGCTACAAAGAAAGATTAAATGATTGGAAAGGTCGACTAATTTGTATAATGGATTTGATGATGATAATGACGATTGGTTCTTGAGACCAGTGACTGCATGGTCTTGATAAAGGTAAAGTTGTGTTCAATGAAACTTACTGCTCGAGTGGTACGTTTTATTATTTGTTGGGACGTTTTCTTTATTCGTTTTTCACAGTAGAATACATACAGTCAAGTATGTACTCGACTGTTAGAAGGTATTAATTTAGTTGACATAGCATTAATGCATTTTCAAACCGAATGATTCAATCCAGTTTTCCAGCAATCAAAATAAACATGACATCTCAGAGATCAAACATGACGGCATACAAGTGTTACTTTAAAAACGTTGCCTTATGTTTTGTCATCTGCGACCAGAATTTCAACAAAAGATAATAATTATTATTGTGACGGATTGGATCGAGTGCAGTAACGCGCCATGTACTCGGCATCCATTTTTGATGGCTTCACGGAGCTTTTGCTAGGCAACAGGTCACATGATGGCAGCGGCGTGTCCAGAGAGAATATATAGTTGGGAGGGGGCACAAAACCTCCGCTGTCGGCCGAACCAAATCGTGTTGAAAATTTTTTTTCGCTGCTGCGCCGCCATCACTTCAGATTCCGCTGTCTCGTCTCTACTGGTGACATCGATGTGAACACGGTGGGGGCAGGGCGTTGCTGTTAAAAATTCCCCTTGCAAGCATAAATCATTTTGTTAGCATTTATTCAGTGATGGTGAATTCACATTCTCACAGCCAAAACGTTTTCGAATAACATATTTAAGAATATTTAGCATATAAGTGAATAGCGTCTAGCTGCACGAACTTAGGAAACTCCAGTAGTCTACCCAATTCTAGACCACTTCAAAATAGTGATCAGTACTCACAGCCCGGTAGATGGCGCAATGGGTTATACAAAGATGGCAGAACATGCAGACGACGAACATGAAGTTAAAAGAAAACACCACATTCGACATAATCTCTGTGCGACAAGACCTGCATATAGAGAAGGGAGACATCCAAAGGCCGTAAAGGTTTGTGAGTCAATGATGTTACAATCAGCGGTGTGGCTACGCTGTACTGCGCCTAGTAACCCTTCGTCGAGTACCTTTGGTGAGCGATAATAGATGATAATATTCAACTCTGACGAACTTACGGATGCAACTGTACTTCGATTAATGCATAATATTTAATACATTTAAGTAAGATATGTATATGTGTATAAGCCATAAATTAATGGACAAAATTCCCACCCCAACTAAGACTATATGTCAAACTCAAAGTCACAGACAAAGTGGTTTGTATTTCCTAGTTGTTTCCAGCACTCGGCAACGTTCTATTAACAGACTAGTCTGTATATATTGTGGTTACAATGCTATGGTCTTATGAGGTTTCATTCAACTAGCCAGCTTTTTTCAGAACATTATCGCCAAGCCAACCTTTCTATGTTGGCACTGAGGATGGTCACTGCCAGGGTGCTTGTCGTCCTCAGTGGTTCTTTTACGTCCCAAATTGAGATGGGACCAACATTAACTTGATCTCCGAATTACAAGGGATACACAGTCCCCAATGTTGAGAGCCAGGTTTTTACACCAAATATACCATACCTGCCCGGTCCGGGTATAGAACTCGGGGCGCCGGCATGTCAGGCGGATGTGCTAAACTACCCTATCGCGCGCCCCCGTAATTGAATTAGGCACATCAATGAATTCCGTAGCTTTAAATGTAGTTAATGTACTAATATTTTTGTGGTAAAGTGTGAATTTTTATCACATGAATTTCCATTTGTGGACAAATAAAGGTTATTGTATTGTAATGCAGCCTTTTATTGAAATGTAGCGGTCAGTCGAGTTATTGTGCTACTGTTACTAGTATTACCCAATATTAATTTATTCATCAAAGGTACTCAACCAATTCAATTGTCTTGCTCCTCGCGTTTCTTAGTAATTTCACAAAAAACAGAGGAATCAAGTACTCCCAATGATATCCTAGTTCGTTTATGCATACGTATTAGTTCGTTTTTTTAATAAAATTAATACAAAAACTGCGAACTCTTTCGTTTTTAGTAAAAACCGGATCCGGTTTTTTGCTTCGATTTTAGCTGATTATGGACATTGAACTCGGCGTGGAATCGTGTTCTTGTCTTCTCGTGATCGCGAATTATGGGCGATATTGACCTTTGACCCCCACCCTTTGGCGCTGTTGATGTTATGGAATTCCGAGTTTAGGCAACGAGTGGACGTCCACGAACATACATGCCACCGACACGGCAAAATGGACTAAATTAGACTGACCAAAACAGTACCCATGCATAAAGGTGTATTTCTATTAGAGAACGACTATGGAAGAAACAAAGCAAACAGAAGGAGTTGGCGACAGTGCCAGTGGACTGTGGCCGTGGTGTCAGTCACAATATCAACACAGACAACAGACGAGATGTAACGTTCGCAAAGGTTCTTCCAGACAGGTTAGTAATTTCGATTTATTCAGCTAT
Organism: Escarpia spicata; assembly: GCA_963995525.1. NCBI lineage: Eukaryota > Metazoa > Annelida > Polychaeta > Sabellida > Siboglinidae > Escarpia > Escarpia spicata. The sequence goes on from OZ023205.1 coordinate 80,927,274, forward strand.
AATCACGTATATTTAGACGTATGTATATATATATTAATGTTGCTTGTACGAAATTTATTTGATTTTTTTCCTTTTAGTCATTGGCAATGGCGGTATGGGCGGCCTGGCTGGGCCCTGTTTACTAGATTAATATCAGCTAACAATACGACGCTATGCCTATGGCATATACTTATGTCAATGATAGTGACTATAATATGTCTATGTCGTATGTGGTAATAGGCTAGTAGCCTAAGTAGGCTTGGGAAAATAGTAATAGTGTAAATGCATTATAAATGATCCATAACGATTATAATTATTGAACCAATGTGTACATAATTTACTAACAACAGTAATGTAATAGTAATTTAACAAATGTATTACTTTTATATAAAAAAAATACTATTATGGGACATAATTTGTTTTTATTTGAATTCAATTGTATGTACTCTTGGTATTTAATTATTTACAAGGAAAATGTTTTTTATTGTCCCTTCTGTGAGTTTTTGTTATGTTCAGAAAACCAGCGCCCCTTAATACCATGGACATTAATGCCCATAACATGTATATATTATATAAATAGCTCTTGACCGTTGGCATTGGTTGCATTTGGCATTGCATTGCAACGTTTGCGAGTACATTAAAATGATTATTGTTAGAAACAATCAGTGCTGACTATTAATACATGTACTATATTTTCAGAACTTGAAGTGTGTCGACACCACATGCAGATGTATGCTTCAAAGCTCTTCACCTTCAGGTAAACGAGTGTTATAAAATGTGGTTACTCTGTCACCAAACCTGTTATCCAAATTATAAATACAAGCAATAAACAAGTATGTCATAGGCGGATCCAGCCGGCCTGGGGACAGGTGCCCCCCTAGACCATAATAATTTGGCGTGTCTGCAAATCTTTTATAATGGGCCCACGCGACTGTGTCCTCCCAGACCGTTTGAATGTGCCCCAGTTTAGGTGATAATAATAAGCTGAAAGTTATGGCGTCTTCCAATATCACCACTCCAGTGGAGCGGGTGATGTTATGGCAGCGTGGTAGCGACACAATTTAGACTACACCATTTGGTTTGGCCGCCAGTGGAGGTTTTTGTGCCTCCCATACTCAATTTCTGGATCAGACATTCACTGCTAGGTAAGTCATCGTCGTATCTGTCAGACATTCACTGCTAGGTAAGTCACCGTCTTATCTGTCAGACAGTCACTGCTAGGTGAGTCACCGTCGTATCTGTCAGACATTCGTTGCTAGGTAAGTCACCGTCGTATCTGTCAGACATTCACTGCTAGGTGAGTCACCGTCGTATCTGTCAGACATTCACTGCTAGGTTAGTCACCGTCGTATCTGTCAGACATTCACTGCTAGGTTAGTCACCGTCGTATCTGTCAGACATTCACTGCTAGGTTAGTCACCGTCTTATCTGTCAGACATTCACTGCTAGGTGAGTCACCGTCGTATCTGTCAGACATTCACTACTAGGTAAGTCACCGTCTTATCTGTCAGACATTCACTGCTAGGTGAGTCACCGTCGTATCTGTCAGACATTCACTGCTAGGTGAGTCACCGTCGTATCTGTCAGACATTCACTCGTGTCTATAGTTTGATTCGTGTAACCTGTTGGGCTAAGTTTAGTGTTTCGTTTTTTTTTTTTTTTTTTTTTATAACCCAGGCGCATACTGGTGCAAAATCCGTATCTTTTAACATAGGGTTAAAATGGCCTATCCTTTAACCCGGGCGCGGTCTGGTGCAAAATCCCTATCTTTTAACATGGGATTTGCACCGGGGAACGGATGCGTACGCGGTAAACCACCTACTATAATACTCATGTGTATACGTGGTTCTAATAGTTAGACAATTTGCATTTTAGCATACTAGCACTATTTATGTAGTCAGCTGATATGTGAAATATTCAATGGTAAGAAGTGTTCTGTACTTCATGTTATGTTTTAGAAGCGATGGTGACTGGCGTTAGTTTCAGTGATAACGATATTTGTATATTCTGCTGATATATGAAATGATCATCCATTGTAACAAGTGTTCCGTAGTTATTTTGATGTTTTAAAGGCAATAACAATATGATTGTTAATCACGGTGCGGAAGAAAAATATCCAAACCATTATACAAGTCGATTGTGTATATCCTGGTGTTATTGTTCCGTTGCTGTTTAACATCAGCAAGCGTTGTAAACATTATTGTAATTTCGATGATTCGTTCAGTATTTGCGTACGTATTTTTATTCTTGATACGTCAGTGCTGTGTTCTAAATATATTATTCTGGATACAGTGTTCTAACTATCTAATTTAAAATCAACATTGTCTGTCGTGTATCCGTCGACTATTCGCTTTTTTGTTATTATCATGTGTTGCATTTGACGTGTCACGAATAGCGTACGGGGTGTCCTGCCTTGGCAAAAATTGAGTAGGTGGGGGTCGGTTACATTGGATGTTGGGTAACCTGGTGGCGGAGTGACCCCCACCGTTACGGTGGTAGTGGTAATTATAGTGCAGTCATGTAGTTAGTCATGTTAGTAAGTAGATGTCTCGGAAGTTATATGCTTAGAAATTGTAGGTATTGCTTAACAATGCTGTTGGGGACGGCATGCTTGCTGTGTATTGATGTATGTATATATGGTGTGGTTTTATGTATATATGGTGTTGTTTAATATGTGTTAGTGAATAAATGTCATTAAGTTGGCCTGTTTCAATCAACATTGGTCTTGTATCGTTGCTTTGCACAGAAAGGTGTATGTGGCAGGGGCGCATACATTGATTTTGTGTGAGGCAGCGATGCAATATTGATAGTAGTAAAGGGGCAAATGGTAGCGCCCTCTAGTAGAGAGGCCTGGAGTTCCCTAGTGATCAAGCTGAGAACAACGCGGAGGAATATGTAAAGGAGTGATAGAGGCTATAAAGGCCAGCCACAAAGGAAATCCAGCCTCACTCTCTGGTTTGGTTTGATTTAGTGTATCATATTGGCTCGCCAATCACCAACATTCTGTTTGAGTTTTTATGTCGATTTAGTTATATTTAGTATCTTTGTTTTGCCCACCCTCCTCCCTATATCACTTTACTTGTTGGTTCAGAAGCTTTTTAATTGGCGCTTTCACTATAAGGGCGGAGTGACCCCCACCGTTACGGTGGTAGTGGTAATTATAGTGCAGTCATGTAGTTAGTCATGTTAGTAAGTAGATGTCTCGGAAGTTATATGCTTAGAAATTGTAGGTATTGCTTAACAATGCTGTTGGGGACGGCATGCTTGCTGTGTATTGATGTATGTATATATGGTGTGGTTTTATGTATATATGGTGTTGTTTAATATGTGTTAGTGAATAAATGTCATTAAGTTGGCCTGTTTCAATCAACATTGGTCTTGTATCGTTGCTTTGCACAGAAAGGTGTATGTGGCAGGGGCGCATACAGGGTGTTTGCGTTTATGATGTATCTTACTGTGTGAGCCTGTGCTCTGACTTTCCATGCTATTTTGGTATCGTTCGGTTAGAAACTCTTCGTTTTTTAAATAAAGCGTTGCGCTGCATCATTAAAATGCAAGATTATGCGATGCTTTGCAAAACTACCTCCATTTGTTTCCTTCTCCATCTTACCACGTTCTTGTCTTCATGTGTTTTTATTACTTATTACTACTATGACTGCAATATCGTACATAGTGTGAATGTGATTGTGTGGGAGTGTGTTTTGGTGTGTGTGTGTGTGTGTGTGTGTGTGTGTGTGTGTGTGTGTGTGTGTGTGTGTGTGTGTGTGTGTGTGTGTGTGTGTGTGTGTGTTTGTGTGTGTGTAATAATAATACACTTTATTTAAACACCATCAAATCCAGGACTAATGTTTTCACAAATCACCAATCATCTAAGAAGCATAAAAAACGCATTTAAGAGAATTAAATAAAGTTAGGAAGCAAAATCCAAGTATATATACACACACACACACACACACACACACACACACACACACACACACACACACACACACACACACACACACACACACACACACATATATATATATAGATAGATAAACCTATGCATAGTAAAATTACGGGTAAACACAATGGTAAAATAAACGATTACCAAAAGTGCTGAACAGCTGAACATACTGGATAAAATAATAATAATAATAAATAAAAGCTTAAATTACATTAAATAAGTTGACTAGATACTAAAATGTGATTCTGAGATAAATAAGACTAAAAATTAATTAAAACTATATGCATGAACAATACAAAGGTTAAATGATGTCCGATTATATTAGTCTGAGAACAGATATGTCTTTAATAATTTTCCAAGCTGCCTTGTGTCCTCAATCGCGCGTAATGTGTGTGCTTGTCTGTATGTATGTTTGTCTGTGTGTCTGTGTGTCTGTGTGTCTGTGTGTCTGTGTGTCTGTGTGTCTGTGTGTCTGTGTGTCTGTGTGTGTGTGTGTGTGTGTGTGTGTGTGTGTGTGTGTGTGTGTGTGTGTGTGGCTGTGTGTCTGTGTTTGCGTGTGTGTATGTTTGTGTGGATGCCTGTGTGTGAGTGTGTATATGTGTGTGTGTGTGCGCGCGAGAGAGTGTGTGTGTGAGTTAGTATGTATGTGTATGTATGTGCGTGTGTTTTTTTGTGTCTGTGTGGATGGATTTAATAACTTCTTTTCGCACATTGATAAAGATCTAACTGCCAAAATAGACCCGCCAGTAAATGGTGCCTAAGTTCATGACTATCTTAACAACAAAAATTAAAAAAACATGTTCTAAATTAAATCCAGTAAGTGAACAAGAGGATGGGATCATCAGTGCATGTAAAACAGAACCTCAACAGACAGAAATTATATCAATATGAAACTCATAAAAAAGTAATGCAATATATTACTATGCCATTAACAGCAATATTTAACATGTCTTTTGAAAGTGGAGTTTTTTCGTCCCGCATGAAAATAGCAAAAGTTATTCTTGTATTTAAAAATGGTTCTAAAACAGAATTTGATAACTACAGGACAATATCGTTGTTGTGCCAATTTTCCAAAATACTTGAAAAACTCTTTAATAAAAGATTAGAAGAATTTATTAACAAAAAGTATATCTTGTCCAACAGCCAGTATGGCTGTCGATCCTCAATGTCCAATTCACATGCACTGCTTGACCTGGTCGAAGAAATTAGTACGTCATTAGATACCAAAAATACATACTTGGTGTTTTTATTGACCTAAAGAAAGCTTTTGACCCCGTAAATCATTCAATATTACTAAAAATACTGAATTTATATGGTGTTCGTGGAGTGGCTGGGAAATGGATGGAAAGTTATTTATGCAATAGAAAACAATTTGTAAAAATAAATGAATGTTCATATAATCTTCTAAATGTTTCATGTGGAGTACCACAGGGGTCTGTGCTAGGCCCCAAATTGTTCATCTTATATATAAATGACATGTGTAACGTATCAGAACTTCTTAAATTTTTGCTCTTTGCAGATGATACCAACATTTTATATTCTGATACCGACAAACATAGACTAAAACTTGTTTTTAATGAAGAACTAGACAAACTACAAATATGGTTTACTGTTAATAAACTGTCTACGAATATTTCAAAAACCAAATACTTTACCTTTAGTAATTGCAAGATAACCATTGACTTCAATATAAAAATCTATAATAACACAATTACTAGAGTCAACATGACAACACTGCTTCGAGTTTACATTGATGATAAACTTACTTGGAAATATCACATAAACAGTATTAAAACCAGGTTGTCTAGACTAGCTGGAGTAATTTATAATGCTAGTCGTATCCCAGGAACCAAAAGCTTACTTACTTTGTATTACTCACTCTTCTTACCAATAATGAGTTACTGTTGTGAAGTTTGGGGAACTACGTATATCACCAATGTTCATTGTATTACAATCTTACAAAAGACGGTGATCAGATTGGTATGTGGTGTTGATAGACTTCATCATACTCGTATGCTATTTTATAGATGTAGGATACTAACATTTCAAGACCTAGTAGATTTTAAGATCTTGTCAATTATGCATAAAGCGTATAACAATTTACTAGTACCTGTCAATGTGCACTCTTTGTTTACAAAACAGTCTTCTTCACACACATCCCGAGTCCAGTATCAATATGTCAGACAAAGTGTTCGAACAAACGTGAAGTTAGTGTCTATCAGTTTATGGAGTAAAATGTTGGATTTCATTGCCTTCCAGTACTGCCATCAAGGTGTATTATCAACAAATATATGTAAAAAAATATACGTCACTGCTAAAAAAAACTGCTGCGAGTCAATATAAAATACCGATTATCACAAAATTACTATTATTAATGTGTATTTATGTAATCTTTTTCATGTGTTTTTGTAAGCAGATAATTCATAGGGGTATACAAATACAGGGCAACACGCTTATAACGAACTACTTTATGGGTAGCTAACGAGTTCGTTATATCCGTGAATTCGTTATATGCGTGTAGTGTTGTATGTGACAGTTTTTAAACTATTCGCCAGGTGTCTATCAAACCCCAAGATACTTTGTTGTGTAACATTTATTTAGATGACACATAAAACAGTTACAAACGTTACTATTAAGTGTAGTTATAGTATAAGATCGCAGACCACCCTCTGTGAAAAAGTAACGAAATACAATATCATGTAAACACATAGGCGAGCACTTCGCACAAGCACACTAAAACATGATCTGTGCCGTGGCAGGATGGAACCACGCCCGCGGTAACTACTACTTCTTGTACAACACACATAGAATGACACCAGTTAATCTGCTTTGAAGAATTCCTCCATTGTCGTTTGTTTGCTGTTGGCTAGGGCACCAGACAACATAAATCCTCAAGCCAGTTGCAGTGCGCTGCAGCGTCGTCTGACTGCGTAGCCGTGTTACGGATGAACTGTCGTATACGCGCAGCTAACAATCACCTTTGATGATTTCCTTCATGGACCTAGCACACACAGAATGACACCAGTTAATCTGCTTTGAAGAAGTCCTCCATTGACGTTTGTTTGCTGTTGACTAGGGCACCAGACAAAAGGAAATCCTCAAGCCAGTCGCAGTGCGCTGCAGCGTAGGCCTGTTACGAATGATTTCCCTCATTGACCTAACTACTTTTCCCGAAATTTGTTCGGGAAAAGGTGTTCGTAATAACCGTGAATTCGTTATACCCGTGTTCGTAATATGCGTGAACGCTTATAATGGAAAAGATAGGGGAAAAATCCGTACGTCAGAAATTGTTTCGTTATATCCGTCAATTCGTTGTATCCGTGTTCGTTATAAGCGTGTTGCACTGTATAAGAATTTCTCTTCAGTATACCCTTTTTTCTGACATAATTATTTATTGATGTATCACACTTTGTGTATTGTTCTTATGTTGAAAAACTGTTTTCTGCCTTACGCAAGCATAATATGCAGTTTTCACCAACAATTTTTGAAATAGTTCAGCAGCGTATCAATATTATTAATCAGAACCACTTATTTCATCAATGGCATGCAAACGAAGCGTCAAATAAGTTGTTTTAGTGAAATATGTTGCAGTGTTGTCGTCGGCCGTCGCAAATGTTAATTTTCGGGTGTGTTTGTGGGTTCCGAGTTCGTATTTTCGTTTTACACGGGTGAGTTCCGGTAAATATGGCGACCGTTGTGTTTACACAAATTCAATAAACACTTATAATTTATTCATTGTGTTTAATTACCGTAGATTCCGTAACATCTTATTCAATTTGTTCTTTGTACATTCGCCGCTTGAAGGTCTGTTACGCTGGCCAGTCATTGTGGGTGGAAATTCACCGCTAGCCTTCGTTTTCCACTCTCAAGCTTATCGACGCCGAGCGTTCAGCGATTTCCGATGTATGGTGCGCCGTCATCGCCATAATTACCGACACCGAAATTCACCGCAATCATGTCAAATCACGGTGAAATAGAGACTGTTCCTAAGACTTTGAATAAAGCTAAGAGCGACCGTGCCAAACCAAACGCAAAATTACGAATTTCATCAAGAAAGGTGATTCGTTATTGAGAGCTGATGAGGGACTTCCAAGTACTGAATTTCGACATCTCGCTGAACGTATTCGAAAAGAATTGGATGTTCTACACGTCGACAAAGAACATTTTATCACCTTGAAATGCAGTGCGTTAGTGTTAGATGATGAATCTACTGATGAGAAAAGGGACTTTGAAGAACAAGTAATTGCAGATATTGAAAGCAACTACCTTGATGAAGTTAGAGACAGAGCCCTACCTATGACCCATGAACTCATCAAGAAAGCTGAAAGTGTTCTACGCCAAGATTTACCACCGATACCACTTTTACCAGCGCCGCTCGCCCCAGCTCCGGCAGCCCAAATGCAAAAGCTCAAGTTTCCAACATTTTCTGGAGACATCCGTGACTACAAGCGATTCAAAGAACTCTTCATTCATTTCACTAAACACCTAGACCAAACCGAATGTCTGTATCAGCTAGTCGAATCCATGCAACGTCCCGTCGAGAGGAAGAAAATCAAGCCGTGTACCAACATCAACAGAGCTTGGGAAATTCTTGATGAAACCTATGGGGATGACGACCGCCTCGTCGATACTCTTCTACATGATCTTGAGGACTTGAACTCGTACGCTACAAAAGGAAAAGTCAATCTCGCTGAAATGGAAAAGTTCACTGAAGCCATCCAGAACTTCATCACTCAAGTAGAGGGCATTCATATGACGCAAGACTTAAGCGGTCGACTATTGGTCACACAGATCCGCCGAAAGTTATCGGAGGAACACTGCCTGTTATTTTTACAAAGAGTTGCTGATGGAAAGTCGGAATACTCGGTCTATGGTTTAGCCAAATGGTTGAACTCCCACCTCATTCTTCTCAAAAAGACAAAGTCGCAAATCGAATGTGTTAACCATTCTCCGGTTCTACCGAAATCGAAAAGTGCACGACAGTCTACGGTGTCCTCTGGAGCTAGAGGAAGAAAAGGTTATGGCGTGAAATCTGACTTTGTGAATACTCGGAAGGAATATAACACCATGTCTACACCGAAGTGCCCGATTCATCCTCAAATCTCGAATCACTTCTTGAAAGGCTGCTACAAGTTTCGCAATCTCCCACAAGCCGAGAAAATTGACTTGATGAACACTCATGGAATATGTCACCGATGTGGACATAACAACTGTGTCGCTGGAAAACATCCATTCAACTATGATGACTGTCAATTCATTGCGAACTGTCAGATTCCGACATGTGGTATGAACACTCACTTTTCATCGATTTGCCCACGTGTGTATGGTCTAGACGGTTACAACCACTTCGATAGGAAATCTATCAGTGCCAATGCCTTGAATGCTGATGCTGAAAACTTCCATCCTTCGAAATCTCAGCCGATCTACAGAAACTCAAATCCTATGGTTGAATCCAGCAGTTCAGGCAAGGAACGTGTCACATGTGCTCTGCCAACCGTCATGGGATATATACGTTTTGGTGCAAAGAAGACCAAGGTCCGGATACTCCTCGACACCGGAAGTCAGATATCGTTGATACGTGAAGGAATCATTCCTCAGTCAGACACTTGTCACATGCAAGATTTCAACCTTACAACGGTTGGAGGTGTTACTGTGAACCACAAACTTCGTGTCGTTGAATGTACCCTCGAAAGTCTAGATGGAACATTTAACAGAGAAGTCCGACTTACCGAGATGAAGAGACCATGTGGTGATGCTCAGATTGTCACCAATTCACAACTCCGACGCTATCCTCATCTTGAGGACATCGATATCGTTGAAGCTCACGATGAGAAAATTGATGTCTTGCTTGGTGTGGAGAATGGTGACATACTCACATCAGAAGAACGTGTCATGGGTACAGACTTCGAAGATCCAGTTGCTGTTAGATGCCCATTAGGATGGTACATTCAAGGAGGTCGTGGTACAGAGGACATTCTTGCTAACGCAATAGTCAACTTCACACAAGTGTCCGCTATCGGTGATGTAGAAGATTTCTTAGGCATCGAACGTGTGGGCATGGAACCGAGACACTGCAAATGTGTAACTGAAGAACAAGATCACCTAGCGACGCAAACTATGAAGGAAAGCGTAGTCCAACTAACCGATGGTACCTACCAGATTCGCCTCCCATGGAGGAAGTCACCGCAAGGTTTGCCGAACAACTACGATTACGCTGTCAAACGCTTCATGAACCTGGAGAAGCAGTTCCGGAACAAACTTCGCGAATGGGAAATTTACTCGAAAGTGATGGACGATCAACTCAACCGTGGAGTTGCTCGTCTTGTGCCGACTTTAGAATTCGAAGCAGACATCAGCCAGGGCCAAAAATGTTGGTTCTTGCCTCATTTCGCAGTGACGAAAGACTCCGTTACTACTCCAGTACGTGTTGTCTACGACGGCAAGGCTAGGTACCAAGGACACTGTCTGAATGACTACTTTGCCAAAGGTGACAATCTCAATGTAAACCTCTTTGATGTTGCACTTCGCTTCAGAGAGTACGAAGTGGGTGTGATCGCTGACATTAATAAGATGTTCCAAGCTGTCAAAGTCACTACAGAAGATGCCCGCTTCCATCGTTACGTGTTTCGCAAACATCCAAATGACCCGATTCAGGTTTATGAACTGCTCACTGTTACCTTTGGTGACAAACCTTCTCCTACAGCAGCAATTGTCGTTCTCCGTCATGTTGCTGCAAATAATGCTACCGATGACTCCGAGATCCAGCGTATTGTCGCCAACCAGTTCAACGTGGATGATCTGAACGACTCCCAGAGATCGATCGAGGGCACTCTCCGCCTGAAACATAATCTTACCGTCGCTCTTGATAGAGGGAACTTCAAGATCCGGAAATGGTTGTCGAACAAGTCAGATGTTTGTGACACCGAGTACTATCCTAAGGATGACATCGCTGTTGCACTCGGTACACGTTGGAACCTAGTAGAGGACACACTTAGTGTCAAAGAAGTAACCCTCAACGAATGTACTCCGACGAAACGCAACATTCTCAAGACGACTGCATCCTACTACGATGTCTACGGAATGCTGTCAGGAATCCTCGTCCGACCAAAGATGTTGCTTCAGAAGCTCTGGATTTTTGGCCTTGATTGGACACTCCAGTTAGTCCAGACAGTGACTTGTTTCAGATGTGGGAAAGTGTGAAGCAGGACCTGAAAGATGTTGGCACCGTCAAGATTGAACGCTGTCTGATCCCAGAAAAGTTCCGCGGAATGTCGCCATTGCCAGAAGTATCCCTCCATGGAGCCAGCGATGCTTCCGAAGATGCCATGGGGATTGGAGTCTGGCTGAGATGGTCTGCGAAAGAAGATGATGATGCTGAGCTATCGTTCGTTTGCGCCCGAGCAAGATTGACTCCGTTGAAGCAGACAAGTATGCCGCGTAAAGAGCTTCAGGCAATTCTTCTCCTGAGTCGCATGATGCTCATTGTGGAAAAATCTCTTCGGATTGAGATCGCCTACAAAAAGATATGGACAGACAGCATGACAGCCATTAGCTGGCTTAGGGGACAATCGAAATCCTTCCGTTCGTACGTGGCCAGTCGAGTCGGGGAAATAACGTATGACTTTGATCCCTTCACTGACATTGCTTACGTACCGAGTGGTCAGAATGTCATTGATCTCGTCTCCCGTGGTGTTGATGTCAGTCAATTGCAGAAAGTCATTGATGGACCTGGCTTCCTGAAATTACCTCCCGTCTACTGGCCTACAACTCCAAACAACGTCCCAGTTGACAGGGACGATGCTGAGCAAAAGAAGTTTCACATCCGCAATGCCAAAGTGCTGACGTTGAATGTGACTCGGCTTGATCCTATCGTCGATCCGACAAAGTTCTCCAGTTGGCCTCGTTTGGTAATGATGACAGCCCGGGTGATGTCTCTGAAAGACTTACCCACGACCCAGTGGTTGAAGCAATTCGTATCAAAGATCTGTCAACTTCCGTCACGCCGAAGAATTAAAGAAGCTGAACTGTGTGATATGCTCAGAAGGACCTTGACCTGGAAGATAAGCACATATCCAAGCTGAATCCATTCGCCGATGACAAACAAGTCGTCAGAGTAGGAGGTCTTATTCGCAACGCTCCGCTGTCCTTCGACATCCGTCATCCATGTCTCCTGCCGCGGAAAACTCACATCAGTTTGCTCATCGCCCGTGACAGACACAGGCATGCTCTTCACAGAGGACATCTCAGTACTGCCGCTGAAATCAGGAAGACGTACTGGATTGTTTTCGATACGAACCTCTGCAAACGAGTGGTTCGTGATTGCAAGGTTTGCAACCGTCATCGAGGAAAACCTTTACAGCAAAAGATGGCCGATTTGCCCAACTTCCGCATCAAGCCTTTTTCACCTCCCTTCCACACGACGATATTGGATTACCTGGGACCGATCCAAGTGAAACTTACCCGAAACACCGTTGCCAAGGGATGGTGTGCAGTCTTCGTCTGTGCTGTTGTCCAAGCAGTACATCTGACGTGTGTTCAAGACTTGTCGACATCCGCGTTCCTGCAAGCCCTTGAACGTTTCATCAGTATCCGAGGACCTCCGGCTCTTATCATCATTGACAATGCAACGTGCTTCCGTGGTGCTGACAACGAGATCCGTGATCTTCATCTTAGCTTGAATCACGACGAACTCTACAACCATGGTCTGAAGTTCGAGATCGATTGGAAGTTTGGACCTCCTGGTGGTCCGCATCATCAAGGTCTAGTGGAGCGCATGGTACAAGAAGTGAAGAAGTCCATGAAGCACTTAGTATAAACCGACAAACTAACCTTCATTGAGTGGGAGACTGTTTTTTTGCAAATCGCCGGTCACCTAAACAGTCGTCCTATCACTGCCTCGTCGTCGTCGCCTCTCGATGAACCGCCTATCACGCCCAACCACTTTCTCATTGGTAGGGGCGATCTTCCAAGTCCTCAAGTGCCATGTGAGGAATATGTCGGCAACACACGAAAACGACGCGAACTTTGCACCTCAATGGTTGAAGGATTCTGGCGCCGTTGGATGATGAACATTCACAGGCTCTCCCCTCGGAAGAAATGGTCCAATACTTGCGACAGCCTTACTGAGAGAGACGTCGTTCTTGTCGTGGATGAGAACGCCAAGCGTGGTCTGTGGAAGATGGCCGAAGTCGTCAAGACGTACGTCGGCAATGATGACCTCGTGAGGGTCGTCGAGGTCAAGTTTGCAGATGGCCATCTATTGAAGCGTCCGGTGACCAAGCTGGTTCTCCTGATGAAGAGGAATGAGAGACTTGACATTCAGTGACATTTGTGACATTAATGATATTCAGTGACTTTTGTTTGTTCGACACCCCTGTCGAGTTGGTGTCCCCTGGGATGTTGCTGTGTTGTCGTCGGCCGTCGCAAATGTTAATTTTCGGGTGTGTTTGTGGGTTCCGAGTTCGTATTTTCGTTTTACACGGGTGAGTTCCGGTAAATATGGCGACCGTTGTGTTTACACAAATTCAATAAACACTTACAATTTATTCATTGTGTTTAATTACCGTAGATTCCGTAACAAAATACTTACAATATTCGTAAGACGATAATCAATTCACGCGCCAAACGGAAGCACTAGGTTTCTGCCTCATCGTGTTCAAAATCATCAATGTGCGACAAATCGCAACGCATTCACTGTATAAATTCCACGGGTTGTTCGTTAACTTTCCTGTGGTGATTAGGGTGAATAATTGCTTACAATTTCGTCCGATAAATTTTAATGTTACGGTTGTTTACATCACCGTCACCGATATGGTGCACTGTAGTCACGTGGTCTGCGTTCGCTATCAAAATATCTGTCAAAAATCTGTTTGCCTCGTTTTCATTTGAGACAAATAACTTTGTTGCAAGTTTGTAGACGTTCTTTGCTCATTGTGTCCGATATATCTAACTAAAGATGCATTTAATATGAGATCCAGCTATATAATCGTAATGAGGCAGAAACTCAGATAGGGCAGAAACCGAGTAGGTGACTATACATGACGAGCTGGTGCTGTTGCTAAATGTATCCACTAGGGTGTGGCAAAATTTGGTAGCGTTTAGTTCAGAGGTTAATCGCCAGGATTATTTAATAGAGGGTCCTGTATGCAGGACTGGATAAAGCGGCCCGGCCACGACCGTTGTAGGATCGGTTTATATTGTTAGCTATTATTTACGTCTCAATATTGGGGCATGCCATCAGGGGCCTTTTTACAGCAATGAAACATTATCGTGGGAAAACTGCTTTTGAACCTACAAGCAAATCATTAAAACTTCGATAGAAAAAAAACACGCAATGGAAACGACTCACAGGGAAACATACAATATGTAATGTGAATAATAACACCGCATAACTTATGCTGCCTTTGATGTGATACATTCTGCGCGATTAATTATTTAAGCGTTGCATATTATACATAGAATACTAATACACGGAAATACACAACTTACTGACATCATTAGCCATACTTGCGCGCCATGTGCGCTGCTGATTACCTCTAGTTGGAGAGCACGGGGGCTGAAATGGACGTCCCGTGCTATTTCTGGTTGCCCTGTTGCTTTTAAAACTTCAAAACTTCCAGAGTCCAGAGGGCAACCCTCTTAAATCATTTGGCTTCATTTTGAAAATTAGACTTACATTCAGGCCAATGGGATCTCTGAGTGAGCGTGTTGTCGTATTTGCATGTTTTACTAGAACCTGAGCTACAATGCTAAATTTTGAATCGGGATAACCGAAGTCGAAATGTTTCATTTTTGGAGGCCCAAGACAAAACATTGAACAATATGTCAAAAAATCCACTTCAATTTCGTCGTCGACTTCATATAATATTTTACGCAGGTACTTTCATGCAAATTCAAAATTAATAGATAATACATCAAATTAATATATGTGTTCTTTTAGCTAATGCACAGTGCAACAACACTGACCATGGCATGACGCCAGCCAATTGGACTGGATTTCATTAAGTACAGTAGTCCCCCTCTTATAAGGCCCCCCTCGCCGATGACCACCCGGGTTACGCGGCAATATTTTCATTGCATTAGCGTTGTCTATCACCCCTCGCTAGCTGCCAACCGGCAAACGCGGCCAACGGCCGGTGTTACAGGAAGAGTCTATCCCTCGGCAGCGGCCAATCGATGTCGATGTTTATAACAAATTAAGTAGGCCTACCATAAACACACGTCGTGCTAAGTTGGCATTCGTACTTGTGTTACAATTACTATACATCATTTCCACTTTTCCCGGTGAGTTAATATGATTAATGAATGAGTTCTGAACCAACATATATCAGTGAATAAGCAGGACAGGCTTCATCATAATATGTTGTTACTGATCAAATATATTATACAAAATAACAAGATGACGAGGGTAAATCCCTTCTAGTCAAACTTATCCTACCGTATCATTTAAAGGCTCAGAATAAGCAGTGGACAACACGTTTGTACACAACACACATTAGGAACAGCTGACCAACATTTGCATGAGATTGCATTTGGATGAAGAATGCACACACATCTATGATGATGATACATATCAGAATGTCATGCTTATGTTTGGTAGTGCCACAGTACGGTAAGTAAAAATCGATCGTAGAATGCTATTTCAAGGATAGTTTTAGAAAAGACTGTGCATGGAAGATGGCTAGAAGTTATAGTAATCGTGGATATTGATTATGTATGAAGGTAGCTATGCTACATTTTATTTGATGTCGACTTAGAAACCAAAGAGGCATTTTCAACATATTGCTTAAAGTTTCGTATCGAGCCTCCTCAACATTAAACACACTGATATGATATTACGTGACATTATTTCTACTCAGCAATCGGCATATATCGATACAACATTTGACACTATGCATATTTGGAAATACAATTTATGAAAATGCGCCCATTCCGTCTGATTGTAAGACCAATTTTCAGACTCAATCCAGTTCAGCTTTGAGAGGGTTGCCCTCTGACATGTTGTTCAGGAAGGTTTGATGTTTACAAAAAACAAAGGACAATCAAACATAGTACGTGGTATCCAAAACTCCTAACATTAGGACCCTTGCTCCGTGACTAATATGTTCCAATACACCTTGCAGATCATTTTGCGAAACGCTGAAGTTAAGCTCAGCCAATAATATCGTTGACAACCATGATTCGGCTCATTTTCGTTTCAGCCAACCGTAGCTCATATTGCATGTTGTGTTTGAGAAGTAGAAGAAGTTACTTGAATATATACAAAATTGTTCAGCTGCTCGTAAGAATAATCGAATGCGTAATTACGTTAGGGTTTCCTGGAGTCATAAACGTCGTCTGCACTGTTCTCACGGGTGTAATGTCGCGAAGGGCGGAGTCAATGACTTGTTTGAATCACCTAACTTCCATACATGTGGATTGTATATTTGCCAGGTGTATTGCAGTTAAACTACGACCCCTATCTTGCAAGGATGATATCCGCTAAAGTTTGCTCTACATAGTGGCTGTCAAACCCATCTTGTAGTGCATCATTGGATAATGTTTGGGCAACTAACATGCCCTGGGTGATGTTACGAATATGTTTGCTGTGGCAGTCATTTAACTTGTTAAGAACTTAACTTACCGTTGCCCAGCTGTTGCAGTTGTACACCATCAGTGTTGTATATGTTTATTTTAGTTTATAGGAAAATACCAACGAATCCATGGCTTCGGAAAGATTTTGTGGGCTATGTTTCGCCCCATACAAGTGGTAATGTTGTGTAGTGCCGTGGTGCAGTGGCTAGAGTCAACCGAGAGAACCCGGGTTCGAATCCCGTGCGGCGGTGTCGAACCTTGGGCAAGTTCGTCCACTATACGTTGCTCCAGTTCACTCACCTGTATGAATGAGTACCTGGCTATAGACAGTGGTGGATATCTGTGTACGATTAGTCTTCGCGCATTAATTGCAGCGTGGCTGGATGCTTATCAGAGAAGTCGAGATGGTGTTCGATTGAACAGGTCTGCCAGGGAGTAAAGTGTAAAGCGCTTTGAACAGTCCTGAGGACTGGATACTGCGCTGTGTAAGAACTTACCTTTTATCTTTTTTTAATGTTGAACAAGCTGCATATTTGCGTTCGCCACGGCGACTTTGTTGAAAACATCAGTGTATGTCATTGTCTACCAGGTCGGGCCGAAGCTATACTCGCAAAATTCATCCCTCGGAAGCAAACTGCTGCGTGAAGTGAAGAATAATGTCTCTGTGAAAAACGCGTTCACCCGTGACAGTCGCATTCACTGCTTGGCCGTAGTGAACGGTCAAGAGAAGAAAGTGACTATTGTCAGCGCGGACGACCTATTCAAGCTAGGATGGAACGCAGATAAGATCCAGCGAAAGAGGCTCTACATGAGTGGTTAATTCACTCTGGACTTATGTTGACGATTTCATGAGTATTGACCATGTATTGACCATGGTTGATGGAGATCTCAGGTGCTCCATGTGCCCTATTCTAGTTCACTGGAGATACATGAACTTTAAAAACATCGGCAATCAACGAAAGGTAGACATATTTTGCGCAATGCGTTTTGGTAATACATATTTTCTATGTTAATTATATGATCATTTCTATGTTAATTTTCATGATCATTACGTCGTATTATAGTTGTAGAAAATATGTTTTCTACAGTCAATACTTAAGTTGTTTTCATTTTGGGGAGGGCAATGTTTATACATTTTCATTTCACTATGTTTATTGTTAGTCGTTTTACATTTTTATTTTTGGGACAATGCATAATATATAGTATTTCCCCAAAGCTTAGTGTTTACACAATAATCATTTTGTGCTTTGTTAAATATACTTACGTTATTCTGATTTTACGTTCATGTTGTGGCAATGCATATGCTGTAATTTATTTTCAAACATGTTGTGCTGATGCGAACAGTACGTTGTGTTATACGTGCATGCGAAATATTCGTAATATTCTCTTTTACAAATATATTTGTATTATGCTCAAGGCATAGCTAGTGCAGCTCTTTCACAAAGACTAGTACAACTGTCCATGTTCATGTGATGAGTTCCGTAAACACGGAGCACTATTGTTTATCCAATTCCAATGTGATTGATAACAATTATTTAATAGCCCAATTTGGTGGTCTAGAGGAACATTTTCTCTATCACATCATAATTATTATTAGAAACGGATGAAATGAAAGAAGATGGTGATACTAAACCAGTTCAACATTCACCATATTTTGACGACGATAATTTAGTAATCCATTTAACGAACAAGCAAAGTAAATTTATCGTGCTAAACCTAAAATTAGTGTTTAAATGCAAAAATTTACGAAATTAAAATAAAGCTAGAGACATTCAAAAGTAGTGGTTGTGAGATTAGTGCTTTATGTTTCCATGAAACATGGCTCGATGAAAACGCTGACACTTCTGTATTTCAAATAGATTTATATACATTAATATGCCTAGACAAAATATGTAGAGCACATGCTGACTTGACAATCTACTTCAGCAACAAATACAATTGCAAATCTGTAAATATCCATGCGAATACAAATACTTGGGAAGGTTAATTTATTAAAATAACATGTTGTGTCATGAAGAAAAAAATCATTCTTGGAAATATATATATATAGACAACCTAGAGATATAATTGAAAACTACTGAATATTTCCAAACGAATTTGCATCAAATTTAGTTGCTTTACACAAATATAAAAGCGAAATAACAATTGCAGGAGATTACAATATTGATTTGCTTCAAATTTACGAAAAACCCATAATATGATAATATTTTGATACAGTCGTTTCACATGGTTTCTTCCGTAAAATTACTTTGCCAACTCAACTTTCAGAATATCATATATATAAATAAATATATATATATATATATATATATCTAATTTTATGGAAATTACGTGGCGTTAGCATGGCGTTGGTGTTTGATATAGCTATACGTTATTGATTTCCATTTTATTTTATGCCGCTACGCATCCTTCATCTCTACTTAGTTTCGTACAGCTGTTTCTCATTCATTTTCATTTTCTTATATATATGTACCTGTATGTCTGAGTGTGTGTATACATGCAAAGATTACAGTGAGCGTTTAGATTAAGAAGGGTTGGCTTCGGTTACCACTTGCATTCAAGTATCTGAATTAGCTTATTGAAGTACAATGTCCTGCTCCATGCTAAATGCATAAGACGTGAGACCACCTTCAATAATCAGTTTATAAACAATTGTTGTTAGTTAACACAGAACAACACTTTTTTAAGAAATGACAACTTTTAGCATTTCACTCTTAAATGATGAGTTAACAAATTGTTTTAATGTATCTCTTGGTATACAATGAAATGGAAAGTCGGTTGAATTAAAGCTCTGCCATGGCTGACTATCACTGTAGGAAGTATTTTAGGCAAAATCAAGTCTCAGAAAATACTGGTTTTGTACAAATAAAAACTGTACGTAAGGTGCACAGGTGAATATTACTAAACCAACTAGGCTATATATAGCTTATTATTTATACAAGTTGAACAAAAGTGACGTTTCTGACGCAACCTATAAATCATGGTATGGTATAATACTATAAGTCTAACATTCGCTTGTCCGACGTCATCTTCGACCGATATATCATTGCGGATGCAGATTTTTCTACGATTTTTACAGAACGGTAGAATAACAAACCTGTCTTTGTCTGTTCGCACGCCGCACTTTTAGAACCTGGCGAGCCGCAGTTGTGCTGGAAGACGCAATCGTTGGCGTCGAAACACCCGGCCTGTCGAGTGGGGATGGAGGAAGGCAACAGGTGCCCCAGTGTGGGACAGTGATGATCACGTTGAGGGAACCAGGCACGTATTTAATATACTTCTTACTTCTGCCGTATTGAGTCAAATGATTCACCATCAGCAGAGTCGCATCCAACACAGCCGCGGAGGATAGTCGGTTAGTGTACATATTGGACTAGCGACATACGATTCGCTGCAAGCCAACAAACTAATATTTTATTTTCGTGGATGGGTATATGTGTTTTTGTAATTCGTTCTATTCCACAATCTTGTCTCTTCTATTCTCTTATGCAAATCCTTTGAAACGTGACACATATACTTGTTACTGGTTAGGCACATCTTAGACAAAACTGGTCAAATTACAAGCTAACCTGACAGTAGAAGACAACATTTAATGACCGTTCCTGAGGCAATATTTTCTTGCTGTTGAGACTGGATCTAATAGAATGCGTATTTGATGTCTTGTTCAATGTGGCGCTGTTGTATTCTGATTGTAATTTGCAGATACAATTCCATTGTAAAGAATGTGTTTTAAAGAATTGTATTTAGCAAACCTACAAATGTTGTAATGCTAATCTCCATTTCAGTCACGCTTGACATTATTAAGGTAACATTGATCTATATCAGAGGGCAAATTTTACCTTTTCAGTTAGTGATTGGTTTATAAAAAGTCAGGTTTCCATGTATTGGCAATCAAGAGAGGTTGTCGATTGTGTCAGTTACCAACATTTGCAAGGTGATGTAGGGAGAATGTGTATATATCATTTAGCCTTACCCATGCATGATTCTATTCAGGTTAAAACAAATGTGTATCTTCAGTTGAATGTCAACTTTGGTGGGCGAGGTATCCATTCAGTCTCACCCATGTGGAATCGTAATACATGTTAAAACAAACATGCATATTCGCTTGTATTCATATTATGGTTGGACGAGGTCAGTGGATGTGTGTATCCATTCAGTTTCACCAATTTTGGATCGTATTACATGTAAAAACAAACGTTTATACTTGTGGACTTTTAGCTTTGTAGGGTGAGGTAGGTGCATGTGTTTATCCATTCAGCTTCACCCATGGGGCCTATATTACATTTTAAAGAAACAAGTGTATACCCGTTTGAATTTCAGCATTGTGTGGTTGCATAGATGACTTGGTATCCATTCAACAATACGTGAGCATATTGTGAGTAGAGGACATAGACACATTCTACATAGCATAGTTCGGATTCCGTCAGAACAAGGTCATTTAAGTCCTGGGGTTGGTGATACCATCACAAATGCGAAAACTTATGAATATTGTCCAAGATATACGAGTCTATTCCTTAGCTAATTGGTAGGTCGTTGGGATGCTTTCAATACAATACCAATTGCTTGCGATTGTGTTTACAATCAGGATACTATTATCAATTCACTCATGCAGGTGTGTTGTTATGATTACATACATGAGTACGGTGTATATTGATTTAATTACACAACAGTTGTCAACAATTACATCCTGAGTATGATCATTCCTCTGTTAGATACATCCACCTACTGCAATTAAGATAGGTGTTCACGATTTCACGGGCTTGGAATATATTCATAGTCCCAGTCATGTATCCGCACGAGTAGTCACTGAATAATGTGTATTTCAATACACTCTGTACGGCATGTGTAATTATGCTCACAAAGTTTATCATGTATTGTATCCTTCACAGTTGGAATTTGCACCTCCTGCTGTTGTTTTTGGTTATTGTTCCAGATTTGAGATGCCACCACTGAAGCGACAGGTTGCGCCATCTCGTGGGGGCATGCCATCGCGGCACGACGTTTGCTGTCAGCCCCAGCACGCGACAGCGGACCGGAACTTCCACTGGACGGTGTAGTTCAACTAATCGAAGAAATGGACTCGTTTCAGCCATTAGAGTCAGTGAGTGGTAGGGCCGATGACGTTATGTGTGTGTTAGGGATAGAGTTTCCACCTCAGTCAACAAGTTACAATGTCATAATTCGACAACTGGGGGGCAATCTTCCTATTAAAGTGAAGCAAAAGATTTGAAAGGAATACTTAACTGATCTCCGCATGTTGCTAAACGGTCAAAATATATAAGAGTACCAAAGCCAGCAATTATCGCTGGAAATTACCAATATTAGTTCCCAGCAGGCTTTGACCATGGCAAAAGCTGGTTCCAGTAAATCAATTACATCACATAGCCAGTGGTTATCTGCATTTACCATGTATGCGGCTATACACCCCGAGCGATTTCCAAACTAAGTCCCAGGTTTGTTTAAGCACATCTCCGACGTTGAGGAGATGGTGCGCCTGATTGGGGGCATAGCTCGGAGAATTTATTAAGTGTCTTTCCGCAGGGAAAAGAAAGTGCAGCAGTTGGGATTTGGGCAGATTCACCGGGATGAACGCTTTCTCTGCCTTGACCAACCCACACACGTCGGGCAAAACTCCTTTCGCAGCCTGAACACCCGCTACCCAATTATCCGGGGTGTTCCCTCAAGGGCTGGGCGTTATACGAGCGGAAAGTGCTTCATTTTTTTTTAAATCTGGCTCCTGCATCGAATCGATCTGTCCATGCAAGCATGCGTGTGTCCGATGTTGGACCGGGGCAAGCAGATGGACCTGGCTATATTAGATTTTTCGAAGGCGTTTGACCGAGTACCTCATCAGCGAATCCTGTTAAAGCTATATCATTATGGGATCAGGGGATCCACTTACAGGTGGATCGCTGAATTCCTGTCCAATAGATCTCAGCAAGTAGTCGTTGATGGAGCATCATCCGACTAAGTCTCTGTTATCAGTGGCGTACCCCAGGGCACGATCTTGGGGCCGCTCCTGTTCCTCCTGTTTATCAACGATCTACCTAATAACCTTCATTCCAGCACTCGTCTATTTGCTGACGACTGCATCATCTACAGGGAAATTTTATCTATGGACGACTGTCAAATTCTCCAAGAAGACCTATCCAACCTAGCAGGCTAGGAGAAGAAGTGGAGCATGGATTCTCATCAACAAAAATGTAATATCATGACCTGCACAAGATCTAGGAAACCCAAGTCCTTTAAATACTAACTTAAGGGCCATACTTTAGAAGTCTCCACCTGCTCAAAGTACTTAGGTGTTGATCTGCAAAGAGACCTCTCTTGGAAACGACACACTGAGCGATCAGCAAAGAAAGCACATGGCATGCTGGGTTTCCTTAAGCGGAATTTGAAGTCGGCCAGTGAAGACACAAAAACTAATGCCTACAAAGCCCTGGTAAGTCCCCACATTGAATATTGTAGGCATGTCAGGATGGCATAAATTGTAGCTAGACCAACAGCACCTGGACATTTAGCCTGAAAGAGATGTACATTAAGACTGCAACATTATGGTGTGAATGTATCAACCATTGGAAGTAGCTGTTGTCGCTGCCTCAATTCGAAATGAGTAACGTTTGTACATTTTGGAGTCATACCCCCGTGTGCTAGGTAGGCTACCAGCTGATTGGCGAAATATGATGCAGAGACTGGCGTTATATCAGCAAAGATTAAGAGTGGGCCAGGTGTGGAACCCCGAGCCCCGAAGTATCGTTTGATGACAGGGATAGGACAATGCTGAGATTGTGATTCATTTTCAAGGACAACAGGCCTGTTGGTTTCTTAGTGCTTATAATGGCGTATAGCAAGCTGCATGGAATGTATGTGTGGTCCTTACACAAACTTCATATCATCCAACTGTATAAGATTATCTGCACGTACACCTGGAAGCCTGGTAATTTCTCCGATTCGCAAGAAACCATGAAATGCTAACATAAACATAGCAGCTATGCAGCATTGTAAAAACCTGTCAGGTATAACAACCTGTGTTGCCGTTACCAGCTGAGCGAGCATGGGGAGATCAACTGGGCGCCTTGGGTCTACTGACCCCGCCTTCTTTAGAACCCCAATCAAAAGCATTTTAATATAAAAGGTGTCCGTTGGGTCTGGCAAGTCAACAATCTTATGGCTGAAAGTTAGTGCTGAAACGGCAGATACAATGGTTGTCTTTGGTTGATGCTGCATACTATGCTGCATACATGTGCGTGATGAAACCTGCAAGAAGGGCGTGTGACAGAGGTATTGTTTTGGTACCGGGTGCACTCAATTCAAGATAACGTTTGAGCCTACCGAGGCAGTACCGTTATGAAGCTCGCGTGGTTGGTGCCAGCGATGATCTAATCAAATCGCGTTCTAATGTAGCAGCATTTTAGGCCTCAGTGACTGTGGCATTACTGTTGGTTCAGCATCTAGCCACCTGCATGCTTTGCCTCGTCTATCTGAAAGCGAGACAGGTGATTAGCAATGATATTCTGAAAACCGGGAACATATTGACAACCGAATAAAATGTTATACTTCAAACAGAACTACACTAACATTTGCACCAGTTTCATGATTCGCTGATTTCTGGAACTCAACTTGTTGGCTATCTCGACAACCCTGGCGGTGTTAGCTAGATAGCAACCAAATCCCACATAACCAGCACTAACAGATAAAGCTCAACTAGTGTTATGTAGGACGATGGAAACGATCCGTGCCATTTCCCAGCTAACCACTTTTTGCTAAATACTGCTACAAAACCTATGTCATTGTACGCTTCATTCAATGTATAGTTTGATAGTTTGAGAAGACAAAAACGTTTGCTCCAACAACATACATCTACCATTAAATGAGTATAAGAAAGTTTGCAAGGCTTGCAAGTCTGCTCGGGCGTCACGGTGCAATGCGACATAATGATGCGGATGGCTGATTCCCAGGGATAGCTTTATTAACTTATGAGAAATCTTCTTCCGTACGAAACCGCAAGACAGCAAAATTGTAGAAGACATATGAGCGATTGTTAGTCCCATAAAGTGACTGTACGACGCCTCGCTAGACGATGCACTAAGGTTGTATTGTGCGCGGCACTTACTTGGGCAGGCACAATGGAGTAGCCCGCAGCGGAGGCCGAAGGCCGACGGGAGCGTCTCCTCGATGAGGGGCTGTACTTCACGGCGGCAATACGGACTGCTGGCTATTGTGTAGCACGGGTATTTATAGGATGTGTGTGTGTGGGTGTATTGTTAGGGTGTAATGCGGATGTGCGTACTTATATTGTGTGTGCGAACTATTTACAGTGTAGCTCCGCACTACATTTCCCCCAATCATAAAAAGAACAGGATATATTACGATGAATATGTATGCGGTATTGTATGCAGATAGCCGTGAATTATGTATGGATAATTACAACACAAAATATATACACTAAATGTGACCGGTTAACCAAAACCAGAACGCCGACTAGCATCTCAGGCAAAGGCTTCACTCAAGTCTCAATATTTCATATTTAGGTTATTTCCTTTTTACATTTAATTAAACCATTTACGTAAACCCGAACACCGACGTAATATTGAATTATTTAGGGTATTTCATTATAAATACATTTAATTAAACCCAACCACCATTATTTTAACACTTGTATAATAAAGCAAAACGAACTTATTGAAAATGAAACTTCGCTCCCAATCATTATAAGAATCTATACACAAATTATATGTAGACCCCGGACACCGACAGGTGTCTCAGGCATCATGTACTACGTGAGTACGTCCCATATACTACGAGTACGTCCCGAGCACCGACGAGTGCCTCAGGCATCATACACTACGTGAGTACGTCCCATATACTACAAGTACGTCCCGAGCACCGACGAGTGCCTCAGTCATCATGTACTACGTGAGTACGTCCCATATACTACGAGTACGTCCCGAGCACCGACGAGTGCCTCAGGCATCATGTACTACGTGAGTACGTCCCATATACTACGAGTACGTCCCGAGCACCGACGAGTGCCTCAGGCATCATACACTACGTGAGTACGTCCCATATACTACGTGAGTACGTCCCGAGCACCGACGAGTGCCTCAGGCTTCGCATACTGCGTGAGTATATATACACGAAAATATGTATGTTCTAGAACCCGGACACCGACAAGCGTCCTAGGCAACTAGATTGTGTTTGTGCGTGTGTGTATGCGTGTCAGAATATCCTTCGGCTAGATGAACAGGAATTACTCAGTCATCATATTCCACGAATGCCTGCATGGGCAGCCTTCGGTGGAACAAGACTAACGGATCATCCTGACCCTTGAACTGTGTACATTCTCCATTTTGTCGTAACCGACAAAGCAGACAGTAACGCTACTGCTACTTGCAACAGTCGTGGTCACCATCGCTGCCGTGCACCATTTCTCGTCATAAGGGAACTGTGTTTCGCAAGGCATGCTAATCAGCGCTCCGCAATTGTCATTGTTAGCGATTTTGTCTGTCAGTAGGGGAAGTTCCATCATTGAAAGTCTTGTTTGTAGGCACCGGAAGTTGTGTGGCGATACGGGTGAGGACACATGGACTTCGTGCGTCTCATCTGGCTTTAATGGTGTACCCTTGTACCTGACAACATCCGACTCTTTGTCATAAAGACTACAGTCGACAGTCGTTCTCTCACACCTGTTGATGGCACCTCTCAACCGAGTAGTACCCATTTTTTGCTGAGGCACTGACCCGCCAATGACATCAGTCATCTTTGCGGCATTTCCGTCGAATCGACATGCCAACGCTTCATTTGGCAATGTGGCGGACGCTATGTGTAGCAATTGCACAGAGAAGTCGCCGTTGTCGATATATACCATGGACACATTACCCGTGCCTGTGTCAACCCTGGTGATACAAGTGATATGGTCACAACAACGTCTCCTCTCCCTTCTAGATTTATCATCCTGACCACTACACCAACTCTCCTCCCTGACAAACGTTTGAGATGCATAGTAATCGTGCATTTCAACAGGCAAATGGGTCAACCTGTCGTCCCGCAGAAACTCGTCCGCGTTAGCAACTTGCGCATTGTCACTGTTGTTGTCACCGCTGTCAATGTCTTCAGTTATTCCGAGAATTCTGGTTTGTTTCTCAGCTCCCAATTGTTACCTGTCTCACCGAGAGGCGCGTCATTGACCTGCTCCGACAATCGAGTCAATGCAGTCTCGTCACCCTCCAGTTGACACCAGAATTGGGCTGATGATACACACGCCTCCATCGTGCGACCAACTGAGTCCGCCCGAGACATACTCAAGTTGTCATTGTGCGGTCCGGTATCGGCTGTCTTGCTGTCCCCTTCGTCCGGCGACATCTCCGCATTTGGCGTTATTCGTTCCGGGAAGTGGGACGCGATATCAGCTGTATCATCCACTGGCGGTGCTCCAGTGTGTCCCATGTTGTCTCGTCCTGGGTCAATGTGTGTGACTATGTTGGAGTAAGGGTTTGCATGTATTCTAGCGAGTAACGTCATCGTCTCTGTCAAGTCGCCTGGAGCGATGACTGCAGTTACAGACCGTACGCGTTCGATCTTTTCTCTGTCTGTTTTGGGCATGTATCTGTTTTCCTGACGTAACGTGAGACAATCTAGGTAGCTGTCTTTCTGTGGGACTAGTTCACGTTTCACGCCGACTGGAGTGTATGTGTGAACTAGTTCAGGATCATGTAGCTCACAATTATTGTGTTTAATAGTGCCGGAACCGACTGGTTCCTGACATTTGTCAATTTCTAACGGACTTGTTGTTTCATGGCGACCGACAGCGTGAGGTGAAACATATGTGGCGCGTAACGTTTCGTCTTCGGACGCTACATGTCCCGCTGACATTGACAGCCTTCTATCTAGAACAGCATTTTGACTACTGATGCTAGTGCTAGATGGACGATTTCCTAGCGCAGAGGAGGGCCCACACATTCCACTTGTGGAATGGTCATCGCAGGATGATTTCTCGTCATAAGTGAAGACTAGAGATTGATCGTTGTAGGTATACTCATACGATGTGTATGGACGCGTACACTCGTAGTCTTCCATAGTCAAATTTGTCATCTTCATCACACCATCCGATTTCTCCTTTTCCGTACGGCGTCTGAGAAGCTTTCGATTCATCTTGTTCATATCTTTTAGAGCTTTCCTAATCGACTTTGGATGTTTGTCACAAGCTGCTAAAGCTATTTCGTTCTCCCTAACACCCTTGAGGAACAGCTTTGCGGCACATTTAGTTACGTCTTTGTTTCCTGTCCCTCTATATCTCCTTTTGACGGCATGGTGAACACGATCAGCGAAGTCTTCCAAACATTCGCCGACTTCCTGCTTCATATCTTGGAGATTTCGACGCACAAGGCTTGGATCTTCTTTTGTTTCAAATTTGCTCTTCAGGCGTTTCATGAGCCTGCGATAATCGCTGCAAGTCTTGCGGGAACGGGTCCGGATGTAATCAAGTGCTTCGTCGCGCAAGCATTCCTTTAGCCTCTGTAGTTTTTGGTAACTACTCCAGTGATAATATTTTGCAGCACGCTTAAACAGGTGTAGAAATGTGTCCCAGTCTGTGGATGTTCCTGAGAATGTAGGTAAATTGGGTCCATTGGTTTTGTCATGTGTGTGATGCCCATCGGTTGTGTCGTGTGTGTGATGCCCATCGGTTTTTGGTGTGGTGTCGATTCCTCCCATTGGTTCGCGTTTCACACCGACTGGAAGATTTGTGTTGCTAGTAGGTTGAAGTGGGGTATCCTTCCTGCGTGCTTCTTGTCCCAACAACCGCGAGGGACCGTAGCTGTATATGCCATCCTTTGGATGCGCATCAAGGAGAGGTTTGTCATAAAAAGGATGACCCATTGATTTGGAATGGCTCTTATACTCCATGTTCTTACTCTCATACATTTCCCATCTCATTTCATCACCTATTTCCTGTGACCTGCGTCTATTCATTGTGTGATCCCATTCTTCCATCTCCCTTTTCATTCTTTCTTCCAGTTCTCTTCTCTTTACTTCCCTCACCCTCATGAATTCATACTCGTCAATACCAAACCTGACCCTGTTTGATCTCTCTCTTTCATATTCTTTGATTTTGCAATCCCTCTCATCAAGTTGCGTATGATATTGTGCTTCCATCCTTTCCAGTTTATCTTTTAACATCTCTACCTCAGAATCACATTCTAGCGAAACAGTCGCTTCTTTTGGAGGCTCCTCTAGACTAATCCGTCCTGTTTCCAGTAAGTTTTCCCAAAAGGTGGTAGTACTATCCGTGACTGTCACTAAGTCAGAAATTTCTATTTTGTCCTTCTTGAGATTCAGAGAGCATGTTGACATCTAGATGCGTGTAAATGTAAGTGTAAATGCCAAACTGTGTATACAAAGTAATGCCTACTATTTAACGACGTTAGTGGCACTGTTGATTCAAAAATTAGGTAATTCAAATCAAACTGAACAGTGCAGCTCAGATATTTTAGAAAATCAATATAATTGCACAATTACCAACACGTTTTAGTGAGAACAGTAAACAGTACCACGCGATAGATACATTACAATTACGTCGGCGATAATACCCAATTAGTAAGTTCAGGAAGTAAACCAAAAATATAGCTTGATTTATTATTAACAAGAATGTCATAAACACGATAAACTCTTAACAAAACTTAAGAAAGAATTCAAGTATAAAGTTATCCGTGGTTCATGTAAACACAACGGCGTGATCAAAGGGTTAAACCCAGTTTGAGTCAGCTAGCAGTCGCGTAGCAACCGACGGCGACGCGCGACGAACGACGCGCGACGCTGGTTGTATGCTGCCAGCGACCACGCCCGTAAACTGGTTGTCCCGACGTCAAATTGTAATTGTAGAACTTTCAAATAATTTTCAATTAAGCGGTTGAATATTGCTATATGATAATTAGCAGACCTTATACCACGTATAATTACTTCATATTATGCGTAGACAGAACCGGCAGATTCCTATCATACGCACAGGAAAATTGGCGCGTAAATGTTTAAACAATTAACGCTTGAAAACCGACAGGTTTCTCCTGGTTAATTGCGCGTATAATTACTCCATATTATGCATAGACAGAACCGGCAGATTCCTATCATACGCACTAGAAAATTGACTCGTAAATGTTTAAACAATTAACGCTTGAAAATCGATAGGTTTCTCCTGGTTAATTGCGCGTAGAATATAAATTGTTTAACATGGAACTATAACGCAGATTCGCTAGCAGAAATATACCCTGCTCGCAGCGCCAATATTGTGCGCGGCACTTACTTAGGCAGGCACAATGGAGTAGCCCGCAGCGGAGGCCGAAGGCCGACGGGAGCGTCTCCTCGATGAGGGGCTGTGCTTCACGGCGGCAATACGGACTGCTGGCTATTGTGTAGCACGGGTATTTATAGGGTGTGTGTGTGTGTGTGGGTGTATTGTTAGGGTGTAATGCGGATGTGCGTACTTATATTGTGTGTGCGAAATATTTACAGTGTAGCTCCGCACTACAGTTGTTGCCTTTGCCACCTTGTCCGCCGTCAACCTGACCTCAAAGTTTTGGATGTCAACCTCAATGTCATACACTGTCTGGCAGGTCGAGGTCAGACATCTCTTTTCCTTGTTGAGAGGGATACCTAGATTATCCGACAGCTGCTCGAAAGACTGAAGGTAATTGAGACAGACCATTGCATTTGCATCCACAAAATGTGTAACACGAGCAAATGTGTGACACTGCCAACAGCGAAATGGTGCTGTAACATCCATTGCACTGCCCGACTGAAACGCTGGACTATCTGACAACTAATCGCAGAACCCATTGGTAGAACTTTGTCTTGACAGAATTTCCCTTCGTATGTCATACCCAACATATGCTAATCTTGAGGTTTAATTGATATTAGCCGGAACGCATCTTTAATGTCTGCCTTAGCGATGAGACAACCCTAACCTCATTCTTGCACATTAGGGATTCATATTGAACAGTAGTGAATGTGTAGAAATTTATTATTAGACATTTGCGAATGAAGGCTCGATAAAGGGACATGTTACTCTTCCTAGCAAAATTAATTTCGTTAGTTTATCTTCAACTATAAAATCAGCCTTGAGGGAAGATTGATGATTTCCAAACATCCGTAAGTATTGTGGACCGTCATAGTGAAGGAAGAACCCCAGTGTGAACCCGTTTAGAATAACTAATTCTTCCTGCTGATCATAATTTAGCAGGTAGTCAGCGAGCCCGTCCCCTTTGATTGGCGTTAGGAGCTTGTGTCTGGGCTGGGAGACGAACACCTTTGGCAATGGGTCGGTTTGATGCTGGAGCCATATTTTTTCAAAAATGAAGCACTGTCGTGTAACGCCCAGCCCTTGAGGGAACACCCCGGATGATTGGGTAGCGGGTGTTCAGGCTGCGAAAGGAGTTTTGCCCGACGTGTGTGGGTTGGTCAAGGCAGAGAAAGCGTTCATCCCGGTGAATCTGCCCAAATCCCAACTGCTGCACTTTCTTTTCCCTGCGGAAAGACTCTTAATAAATTCTCCGAGCTATACCTCCAATCAGGCGCACCATCTCCTCAACGTCGGAGATGTGCTTAAACAAACCTGGGACTTAGTCTGGAAATCGCTCGGTGAGTATAGCCGCATACATGGGAAATGCAGATAACCACTGGCTATATGATGCAATTGATTTACTGGAACCAGCTTTTGCCATGGTCAAAACCTGCTGAGAACTAATATTGGTAATTTCCAGCGATAATTGCAGGCTTTGGTACTCCTATATATTTTTTTCGTTTAGCAACAAGTGGATATCAGTTAAGTATCCTTTTCAAATATTTTGCTTCACTTCAATAGGAAGGTTGAACCCCAGTTGTCGGTTTATGACATTGTAACTTGTTGACTGAGGTGGAAACTCTATCCCTAACACATGCATAACGTCATCGGCCCTATCACTCACTGACTCAAACGAGTCAATTTCTTCGATTGGCTGAGCAACACCGTCCAGTGGAAGTTCCGGTCCGCTGTCGCGTGCTGGGGCTGACAGCAAACGTCGTGCCGCGATTGCATGCCCCCACTAGATGGCGTTACCTGTCGCTTCAGTGGTGGCATCTCAAATCTGGAACAATAATCAAAAACAACTGCAAGGAGGTGCAATTTCCAACTGTGAAGGATACAATACATGATTAACTTTGTGAGCATAATTACACATGCCGTACAGAGTGTATTGAAATACACATTATTCAGTGACTACTCGTGCGGATACACGACTGTCATCCTGTCATGATTGAAGTTCCTGTGCCGTACTGAATTTAATTAATAATTCTGGGACTATGAATACATTCCAAGCCCGTGAAATCGTGAACACATATCTTAATTGCAGTAGGTGGATGTATCTAACAGAGGAATGATCATACTCAGGATGTCAGTGTTGACAGCACATGTAATTGTTGACAACTGTTGTATAGTTGTAATTAAATCAATATACACCGTACTCATGTATGTAATCATAACAACACGCCTGCATGAGTGAATTTTTAATAGTATCCTGATTGTAAACACAATAGCTAGCAAGTGGTATTGTACTGAAAACATCCCAACGACCTACCAATTAGCTAAGGAATATACTGAACAGTATTCATAAGTTTTCGTATTTGTGATGGTATCACCAACCCTAGGACTGAAATGTCCTTGTTCTGACCGAACCCGAACTAAGCTACGTAGAATGTGTCTATGTCCTCTACTCATAATATGATCACGTATTGCTGAATGGATACCAAGTCATCTATGCCACCACACAATGCTGAAGTTCAAACGGATATACACTTGTTTCTTTAAAATGTAATATAGTCCCCATGGGTGAAGCTGAATGGATAAACACATGCACCTACCTCGCCCTACAAAGCTAAAAGTCCACAAGTATAAACATGTAATACGATCCCAAATTGGTGAAACTGAATGTGTACACACATCCACTGACCGCGTCCAACCATACTATAAATACAAGCGAATATGCACGTTTGTTTTAACATGTATTACGATTCCACATGGATGAGACTGAATGGATACCTCGCCCAACAATGTTGACATTCAACTGAATAGATACCTCGCCCAACAATGTTGACATTCAACTGAATAGACACATGTGTTTTAACCTGAATAGAATCATGCATGGGTAAGGCCAAATGATACATACACATTTTCCCTACATCAGCTTGCAAATGTTGGTAACTAACACAATCGACAGCTTCTCTGTGTTGACAATACATGGAAACCTGACTTTGTATAAACCAATCACTAACTGAAATGGTAAAATTTGCCCTCTAACATAGGTCAGTGTTACCTTAATGATGTCAAGCATGACTGAAATGGAGATTAATATTACAACATTTGTAGGTTTGCTAAATACAACTCTTTAAAACACAATTTTTACAATGGAATTAGAACTGCAAATTACAATCAAAATACAACAGCGTCACACTGAACAAGACACCAAATACGCATTCTATTAGATCCAGTCTCAACAGCAAGAAAATATTGCCTCAGGAACGGTCATTAACTGTTGTCGTCTACTGTCAGGTTATCTTGTAATTTGATCCGTTTGATCTAAGGTGTGTATAACCAGTAACAAGTATATGTGTCACTTTTCAAAGGATTTGCATAAGAGAATAGAAGAGACAAGATTGTGGAATAGAGCGAATTACAAAAACACATATAGCCATCCACGAAAATAAAATATTAGTTTGTTGGCTTGCATCGAATCGTATGCCGCTAGTCAAAGATGTACACTAACCGACTATCCTCCGCGGCTCTGTTGGGTGCGACTCTAATGATGGTGAATAGTTTGACTCAATACGACAGTAGTAAGATGTATATAAAATATGTGCCTGGTTCCCTCAACGTGATCATCACTGTCCCACCTGTTACCTTCCTCCATCCCCACTCGACAGGCCGGGTGTTTCATCCCCAACGATTGCGTCTTCCAGCACAGCTGCGGCTCGCCAGATGCTAAAATCTGCGGCATCCGTACAGACAAAAACAGGTTTGTTATTCTACCGTTCTGTAAAAATCGTCGAAAAATCTGAATCCGCAATGAAATATCGGTCGAAGTTGACGTCGGGCGAGCGAAAGTTAGACTTACAGTCTTATACCATACCATGATTTATAGGTTGCGTCAGAAACGTCACTTTTGTTCAACTTGTATAAATAATAAGCTATATATCCTAGTTTAGTAATATTTACCTGTGCACCTTACGGACTATTTTTGTTTGTACAAAACCAAATTTTTCTTAGACTAGATTTTGCCTAAAACACATCCTACAGTGATAGTCACCCATGACAGAGCTTTAATTCAACCGACTTTCCATTTCATTGGTTACCAAAAGATATATATATATATATATATATATATATATATAATCTAATATGTCCTTATCAGGTTAGTGGCCTCTGGTGACGGGGAACCATCGATGAATGTAGCAGGTGAAAACAAAACATATGGACAGTGAACATCATTTATCTGGAACATAACAGTTGATTTGTCATAGATAATGTAATTTGTAAACCAAATACGAATGCCAACTCAGCACAACTAGTGTGTATGGTAAGCCTACTTAATTTCTTATAAACATCGACATCGTCTTGTAATTAAAACTAGCAGTTTCGGCTGCCGATTGGCCGCTGCCGAGGCGTAGAATCTTTCTGTAACCCCGGCCGTTGGCCGCGTTAGCTGGGTGGCCGCTAGTGAGGGGTGGTTTGTATTAGACAACGTTATTGCAATCAAAATATGACCGCGTAATCCGGGTGGCCGTCGGCGAGGGGGGCCATATAAGAGGGGGACTACTGTCTATATATATATATATATATATAGACAGTAGTCCCCCTCTTATATATATATATATATATATATATATATAATTTAAGCCAATGGTTTTTGTGGTTTTTTATGCTGTTTATGAATGTCATTTTTGTTGAACTGTGTACTCATCAAAGATGTGTAATGTATATATGTATATATATATACATGTATATATATATACATTGTACAGTACCGGCATAAAGTCATGGGAACAGCAGCAAAATATGACATATTTGGTGTTCTGACCAGCTTTTTAGATAACCATGTATATGTAGACACATTGTTTCTTTATGTGATGCTACAGCCATCTTATTTTACTATATTGATTGAATGATTGAACGTTCATTCAACAACGACACCAACAACATAATACATGCACAGTATGGTTTGCTGCTGCTGCTGAAAGGACATAGCTGAAGTCATATACTTATGTGTTGCTATGCCCTTCTCTTATGCTGGTAACATATAATTATTGTTCCTTTTCATATTATAAATAAATATTTGTTTCTTCAAAAACACAAAAAAATGTAAAAAGTAGATTTTAAAAGATACTTTCTTACTTAGACTTAATTCCTCCTGTTCCTTTCGGGACATCGGGCGACGAGCTTTCTCCATCTACTACGGTCTTTCGCAATTTCTTTGGCCTCATTCCAGGTAATTTCCATTTCTGTCAGATCTTCTTTAAATGTCTTGCGCCAGGTCTTAGTCGGCCTTCCTCTCCTTCTCTTTCCACCTTCTGGTACCCATTCCATTGCTACATGTGCTGTTCTCTCTCCTGGTAGGCTTAGGATATGTCCAGACCTGCTATCCAGACCTGCCCTCCTCATCACTTCTTCATTGGTGATGTGCTCTCTCCACGATATGCTCAATATGAACCAGAGACACGTTGGTGGGATATGTATTGTTTTTTTTATATCCTCGCCGTATTCCTGCACGTTTCACAGGCATATATCGCTGTTGGTATTACGATTGACATGTAAAGACGTAGTTTTATGTCCTTTCCGATGGTGAACTGGACCATATTGGACGTAGTCTTTGGAACACTGCTGATGCCTTGCCTATCCTAGCTCGTACATCTACTTCCGCGTCGCCTTTCCTAGAGATGTAGCTTCCGATGTAATTGAAGTTCCCGACGCATTGCAACTTAAAAGATACACCTTCATTTATTTTAATAACCTTGATAATTTAGTAATTGTACCACTCATGTAATGCTAATAATATAAGATACACATTGCATTTGATTTTGATGATTTCATTATTATTTTCCATATTTCAAATGAACTTATGAACAATTATGAAAAACAGTACAAATAGTGGAACATTCTTAGGGAATAGTTACACAATCAAATGCATATCATAATAAATCACTGCTTAGTGACATGTTACATTCTAGGAATAAAGAACATTGAAGTAAAAGGTAAATATAACACAATAATTACAAAATAATAATTACCAAATAATGTTAATAACGTGTGTGCTGCCTCTTCGCGGCGATCACTGCGGCACACAGCGAGGCATAGAGTGTACAAAGTGGTGGTAGTGTGCACAACATCTTACAAAACAGTCAACACTATATTATAGGTATTAAATCTGGTTCCTTTATTCCTGTCTGCCATGCCCTTCCTTCTCATCACCTAATTTATTATGACCATACCTAGGTCAAAATTACCTTTTCATAATGAAAATGGTAGGATTGAAACTGCGTTTATGTGAGAGTGTAGCATAGCCATATTGCTGTACGATAAAAGTGATCCAAACGATATCACGGGTTCATGTTATTTTGGAGAGAACATAAATGCCCAGTGTATCATTTGGCTTGCGTAGAACTATGTGTTCAAATTTAACTTTATAAAATCGCAAAACGGCTGCAAAACGGCTACGGATACGTAAAACATTCTAAACCGGACGTGTTGCTGACAACCATGCGCGAACAGTAAAGAACGTGTCAAGCGGTCAACGCGACTGGTCTGTATAAATATCTGATAGGTACAAATCAGTAGTAAACACTCCCATGGTGACGTAGACGGTGCGAGGGCTTGGCTTTAACAATGCATGCAGTACAAGTATGAGTGTGTTATCAAGCTTTATATAAACGTATTGGATTTTGAGAATTTTGCATAAATGACCATGCTATAGCGAGTATAAAATAATAATCATAATTATTATTATTGCAGCAATAACAATAATTTTGATGATTATAATGATTATATAAATAAATAAATTATATAATGTATAATGCAATGGACGTGTCATACATATATATGTGTGTGTGTGTGTATGTGTGTGTGTGTGTGTGTGTGTGTGTGTGTGTGTGTGTGTGTGTGTGTGTGTGTGTGTGTGTGTGTGTGTGTGTGTGTGTGTGTGTGTGTGTGTGTGTGTGTGTGTGTGTGTGTGTGTGTGTGTGTGTGTGTGTGTGTGTGTGTGTATCTTTCTAACAAATGTCTTCAATACACCCGAATGCATGAGGTACGGTATTTCGGCTTTATTTAGACTACCAAAAATGCCAATCCCCTTGTTGCCGTTACACGCACAACGACGCAGACCATGGTATTCCGAGTATTTTTAGACGACATAAGGTAAATTTTAATAGGTGTTTTCATTAAAGCAAATTACACAAAGCGTACCCAACTGATTTCCGGTCATTGCGCAAATCGAAACACCTGCAGTTTGTTCGCGTAACGTTATGAAAAATCGAATAACATCCATTTTGTGTACGATACAAATCTTTACACCGATGATAACCCTTTTATTTACCCACAGCACACTTCGAGAAACACACCTGACGTCCACGATATGCCTTCTACATTCGTAAATCACTCATGCACCACATCGTTGTGGTACCCCGCAGGGCACCGTGGTGTACGGTGCCCTTCCTTCAAATAATCTAATTTATTCATGTCACGAGTACGTCAACGCGTGACCCCGATTATTGGACCCAGCAACTCAGCGTCGTATTGTCAAGTCGGTATACTGTAGTTGGTTTAATGTAGATTCAAACGTTCTACCAACAGCATGTTTGGATGCGAATCATCGCACCTTAAAACAAGCAAAAACTAAATTGGCGGATTCGATATTAAGTGCATACGCAATACCTTGAGCATTCACTGTAGAGACCTCGTGACGAATAAACAGCTCCGAATACGATCAAGACAACCTCTGGCAACAACTATTTACAAAAGACGAATGGGCTCGCTCGGCTATGTCACGAAGTTCCCTGCTACTAGATATACTCAACAAGCAGTATAGTGGACGCCTGCTGGTGAGTGTAGGACGACTAAGAATGAACTGACGCCACGCTGTCGACTGCGACCTACCCCGGGTCAACACAAAATAAAGCGACTTCATAATGCTAGTGAAAACAGTTCTGGGTGGGGTGCTTAGACTGTCTCATGCGTCTAGAGACGAGGGTGCCTCTAAATCTAAGCAAGCCTACGTCATTGAGACCGCGTGTATTATGTTGGAAAAGTAAATCATTGCATAGGGCGTCAACAAATTGCTACTTGTAGTTAGTGATTCTATAAAAACAAGTTTTACCCGTGACTCGTGCGTGCATGTGTGCTTGTGTGTGTTCGGGCATTCGTGGATCCGTGCAAATTAGCGTCTGCGCGCATTCGTGTTTTATAACTCGAATTCACTTGACCTTCGATTATTATTATATTTATTAGATAATGTTACATTTGCTTTGACACGTTTGGCTACGACACATGTTTTGATGGTATTTATGTCCTTGGATGGCGGCTGTACCTTATCAATCATACTAACATTAATGCGACAAACGTTCGCGTCATCAAGACGCAGTTTTGGATAGTCATCTTGTGATCTGCTTTATATGACGTGAAAAAACATAACAGGTACATCACTAAACGATCCAGTACACAGCAGATGGATTGGATATTTCCAATTAAGCTCACAAATTTTTACATAATTATTAATAACTGAGTTCACAATAAGTTTAACATGTTATTGGCAACAGATACAAAATTAATGGTGCAAAGGTAAAACGTGGTGGTATAATTAATATCATATAAAACAAAAACTTAATCAATATTAATCATGACGAAAAGCAACACGTATTGAGCCTAAAATCAGTCACATCAGTAGTGATCGTCCATGAAGTACTTCACGGCCCTGGCCAATGCTTTGGCGAACTTCGGCCTGCGAACGGATGAGAAGCGCTCCTGTCTAGGGATCTCAACCTGGATAGCGTCGACGAGTCCGCCGAAACGGGATCCGTGCGTTCTCACGTTGTACCCGCCCGCGTAGTAGCCATTGGTTCGCGGCCTGGGAAAGACGGGAGACGGCACGACACGGTACCCCTCGTTGCTTAGGTAGTGGCCAAGGCTGTTTGGGGTCGTGTCGCGAACAAGGTCTTGGAAGCAGTAGTTGTCTGCGGAAAACAAAGGACGTGGTTAAAGTTTTATATACGTAGGACTATGTTATCGTGGTGTATTTGTCTATTTCCTTATGGCGTGGTAAGCTTAGAGATCTATTCTGTAATCATCAGGACTGCATACTAAATAGCCTGTCATCCTGGAAACGTGAGTAGTAGACGTGTGGATGAAGCCCCCGTGTAAAAAGGTCACGCACTCAAGATCAAAGAAACATCAAAGAAATAGGCTCCGCCCCAAAAAAATTTCCTAAAACTTAGCACCTATACAGAAAAAGTCAACATCAAAGGATTTTGCACTTTTTCCTAAAACGTCGCACCGGTTGATTGATAGGGCCACCCATAGATGCTGACCTGTTGCCCTTTAGCGTGTGTTTCTGTTCGACCTGTTGCCCTTAGTGCGTGTAATGTATGTGTTTCGTTTCTCTATACTTGAGGGGCGTGATTGACAGGATCAACAACAAATCAGAGGTTTAGAATGAGTTTGAGACCTCAAACTGTTGTATTAAGGGGATGGTCAGCGTTGACCCCGTGTGCCCTTTGCGTCCTTTTGATCGTCAGACCTAAGGTAGGGCTAGAATAATTGAATATTGCCTATAGTCATTTACCGGCATAAAACTACTGTATAAAAAGAGTTGCTTGCTAATTGGGGGTACCTTGATGAGTACGCAATTAGTACTGAGTGGTTATAATTACTGTACCAGTACATAGCCATGTATAAAACTTCTACGCTGTTAGGCGCCTGTGTTGTGAAATCTGATACAGGGACGGGTGAAAGTCCGGACGCTGCTAGTGACTGGCCGCTGTAATGTCTCTCTTTACTCAGTGGCGCTGTTTGGATCGCTAAGGTAGGCCTAAAACAACTGAATATTGCCTATAACAATTGTACCCGGCACGCAACTACTGTATAAAAGTTGCCTGTTAATTGAGGCGGTCTTTTTTCGTTTCTCTGCACTGTAGTGGTGATCCAAGGTAGGGCTAAAATAATTGAATATTGCCTATAGCCATTTACCGGTATAAAACTACTGTATAAAAAGAGTTGCTTGCTAATTGGGGGTACATTGATGAGTACGAAATTAGTACTGAGTGGTTATAATCACTGTGCCAGTACATAGCCATGTATAAAACTTCTACGCTGTTAGGCGCCTGTGTTGTGAAATCTGATACAGGGACGGGTGAAAGTCCGGACGCTGCTAGTGACTGGCCGCTGTAATGTCTCTCTTTACTCAGTGGCGCTGTTTGGATCGCTAAGGTAGGCCTAAAACAACTGAATATTGCCTATAACAATTGTACCCGGCACGCAACTACTGTATAAAAGTTGCCTGTTAATTGAGGCGGTCTTTTTTCGTTTCTCTGCACTGTAGTGGTGATCCAAGGTAGGGCTAAAATAATTGAATATTGCCTATAGCCATTTACCGGTATAAAACTACTGTATAAAAAGAGTTGCTTGCTAATTGGGGGTACATTGATGAGTACGAAATTAGTACTGAGTGGTTATAATCACTGTGCCAGTACATAGCCATGTATAAAACTTCTACGCTGTTAGGCGCCTGTGTTGTGAAATCTGATACATGGACGGGTGAAAGTCCGGACGCTGCTAGTGACTGGCCGCTGTAATGTCTCTCTTCACTCAGTGGCGCTGTTTGGATCGCTAAGGTAAGCCTAAAACAACTGAATATTGCCTATAACAATTGTACCCGGCACGAAACTACTGTATAAAAGTTGCCTGTTAATTGAGGCGGTCTTTTTTTCGTTTCTCTGCACTCTAGTGGTCCCTTTTGATCGTCAGATCCAAGGTAGGGCTAAAATAATTGAATATTGCCTATAGCCATTTACCGGTATAAAACTACTGTATAAAAAGAGTTGCTTGCTAATTGGGGGTACATTGATGAGTACGAAATTAGTACTGAGTGGTTATAATCACTGTACCAGTACATAACCACGCATAAGTTCTACGCTGTTAGGCGACTGTGTTGTTGTGAAACCTGATACATGGACGGGTGAAAGTCCGGACGCTGCTAGTGGCCGGCCGCTGTAATGTGTCTCTGGCGCTGTTTTGGATCGCTAAGGTAGGACTAAAACAACTGAATATTGCCTATAATCATTGGTGCCGGCACAAAGCCACTGTATTAAAGAGTTGCCTGTTAATTGGAGCCTCGTTGAGGCGGTCGAAAGTGGCTATAATCATAACCATGTACATAACCACGCATAAGAGTTCTAGGCTGGGTTGTTGTGAAAATTGATACAGGCACTGGTGTAAAGCGACAGCTGTAACGTTCCTGCTTTGTCGTGAGTCGTGACGCCTTCTAGTGTATTTATAGCGTACAGTGTTTCGTTTATAAGCAAGCCTACTATAGTTCTGGAGTTCGTAGGGACATACAGTGGTTTTGTGCGTTGGAAAGAATCAAACGACTATTATATAGTTTAATAATGAATAGTTTAATGAGTTTAATGAGTTATATAGTTTAATGAGGTTTAACTGCGGAAGATGGCAAAGGGTAGTCTATTCGGTGCTCTAGGACGATCTGGCTCGACGTAATCGCGGGGTAATCCAAAGCCGTTCTGTGGTGGGCGCCGTACGGGGCCCCTAGGCAAGCTTGCTGGGGTGCGTAGAGGGGGTGACTCGAGCCGTTCTGTCACTTCCCGGGGGTCAGGAGCGGTCCGTGGGCGATGAAGATCAGGGATTGACATCCATATATCTGTGTCTGGGTCGTAGCGCCATTTTGGCCTAACGACGCCGCGTACCCTGGCAATCGGCCGATCGCCCGGCCTTGGTTGTAATGGCGGCGGCGGTGGTTGGGGCGGAAGTGCAAATGCCAAGGCGCGGAGCGTGTACCCACGTCCCCAGCCTTTGAGGGGCCATTCATTGGGCGACCTGTGAATAGAAGCGACTGAATAAATAAATGAAAATATTCTTGTATATGAATGTTTGTTTGGCTCATGGACAGTGAATAGAAATAAATAAATAAATATGTTTACATAATTTGTGTAAGTTGTTTGTTTAGCCGTTTGAGTTGTGCAGTTTATGGTGAAGACGTGTCGTGTGTGGCGTGTTCAAATCTCGCCTGTGTTAAGTAACCAAACACAACAGGAGGTGCACACTTACGTTCAACAATTTCAGCCGCAACATCACCGAGTTGCATGGATATTTCCACCTATATTTATAGTTGCGTATGAATGTTTGTGACTCATCGTGAATAGAAATGACTAAATAAATAAATGATTCTTGTATAGGACTTGCATTTTAGGTGCACCCAAATAAATAAACCCGTGAATATAAATAAATAAATAAATAAATGATTCTTGTATAGGACTTGCATTTTAGGTGCACCCGTGAATATAAATAGTTATAATTTAATAAAAGAGTGTGACGTACCGTTTGTGCTGTGTGATGACTGTTTTGGAGCAACTTGACATGACGGCTTGTTTACGCGGTGGCGAATGACGCATTAGTTTATGTGGGCTGTTGACTGCGCCATCGGGGTGCGCACGCATCGAGAGGCGTGTTTACGTGGTGGTAAATGACGCATTAGTTTTATGTAAGTTGTTGAATGTCCCCCCTTGGTTGCGCGCGCATCGAGAGACGTCACGTTCAGCGTTATGTAAGTTGTTGACTATTGTTGTGCGTAATGTTTCAAAATCGTTTAATGAAATTCTAAATAATCGAACCTAAGCATGCTATAAGATCAGTCGGGGGTCAGGAATTACGTGGTGATGTCGTAATAAAGAAAAACGCTTTAAAGAGACGATTTTACGGAACATGTACCGCGTGACCGCGCTATTTTTTTCAATCGACAATAGCCTTGGCAGACTTGCCTGTTGTGTGGCGTACGTGATCAGGTGCACGCGCACCCTTTACTAGTTCTGTATAAAAGGGGCAGGCAAACTATGTGTGTTGTGTTCACAGTGATATCGTAATGGCAGACGACTCATCAGCCCCCCGGAAGAGGGCCAGAAAGCAGGCGATGCCGAACCTGCTCACTCGCAGCGCTTCATCGACTGTACAGGGGCGCCCGTCTTCGGCGCTTGGCGCGGCGCCGGACGATGTGCTGCTGCGTCCTATCATCCCAGCAGCACGGGGCGGCGCGCAACCTCAGCCGACTGCACCGTTACCTGGCGCGGCGCCTGCACGCAACAAGGAGAGCGACGCGGCTACAGGGCCGGCCCAAGAGCCCACGCCGGGGGTATCGGGACGTGAGCCGGAGGCGGCGGCAAGCACCCACCGGCCACCTTCTGAGAGGGGCGCCGTTGTATTGTTGCCTTCGACGGTGAGTCTACACGCGCTGCAGGTGGTCGTGGACGGCTGTTATAGGATAAGAGATTATCCCACTATCGAAGCAATCTGCTGGCGCGATAAGTGCGTGTACGAGGGCTGTAAGCGCTGTCGACGAAAAGTATATACGACTATGAACGGTGATATGATGTGCATGTCGCATGGTGTCCAGAATGAAGTGCAATATTATTTTTCTATGCGAATGATGCTGAAGGACGGATCGGGGGTGGATGATGAAACGTGGGTAATTGTTTTCGATAGGGATATGGCGCGCCTCGTTGACTACCAGGCCTCCTATCTGGCCGAACTCGATGCCAACGAATTGCGTGACACGGTGCTTGCGCTTGTTGGCACTGTCATTGATGTGGAAGTGCGGAAGACCACGTGGGTTGGGGTACCCTCCTATACAGTGCGCTCGTTGAAGAAAATAAGTGATTAGTGTTTGTTTTACTGCTTTGTTTTGTTATTGTGCTGCAGAATAGACGGCGTCGTCATATGATAGTCAGACAAGCGTCGTCACCATACAGTTTACGCCGCGGCAAAAAACACGACGATTTAGGGAGGAGTGAGTGATTAACCCGTTGCGCTTCTTCGTGCTGTAGAATGGACGACGGCCGCTCGTGGGATTCTGCATCATGTGCCATTAACGGTCGGCCCTTTCTTTGTGTTCCGCAGGATGTGCATCGTCTCTTGGGTGCCATAAAAGCGATCACTGCTGCGGCACGCCTGGCCAGCGCCAGGCCTGATCTGGCTGGCCCCGTCATAGAGGCCCTGCTCGATGTGGCGGCCGACTATCGGACATTGAAGCGTTCTCTACCAAAGACCGACTAAACGGCGTGTGACTATAATAATAATAATAATAATATTTATTCTGCAGGCCAATCCGGTG
Organism: Escarpia spicata; assembly: GCA_963995525.1. Classification (NCBI taxonomy): domain Eukaryota; kingdom Metazoa; phylum Annelida; class Polychaeta; order Sabellida; family Siboglinidae; genus Escarpia; species Escarpia spicata. The sequence continues at coordinate 80,971,176 of OZ023205.1, forward strand.
GCGCGCGATCGAGCACTCGACTCCGTGTTGGAGCAGGTACTGGTTATGTCGGACGCCGCTATGCGATCATACGCCGATGCCTTTGGCGGGACGATGAGAACGAGGACGCCACCGCCGTACGCAAGTTTATTCCCGTACGTCATCGAGGAGGGGCCCACCGCGTCGCCTGAGATGGCGCCACCGCCGCGGCTGGTCTCGCCCCTCTCGTCAATTTCGGAACACGAGAGGTGCCTCCTGGAGGCCTTTGCGGAGTGGATAGGCGACGGCATATTGGACCGGGGACGACCCAGCTGCGGTGAGTGCGCCCCCAACGAAGGATGCCCGTACGTTCACATGGCCGGCTACCGTGCGGGTCGACCGAGACGCCACTACCCGCGCGTGTACGACGATGTGGGCGACCTGCTTAGGCGGTATTTTCAGCCCGTCCTGACGTTTTATACGGCGCGTTCCTTGTTGCCGTGCTTTACACAATTAGTGCACATCCTGAGCGGCCGCATGGGGCAGACCGGCCCGAATCGGAGTGCCGAGATTGTACTCATCAAATATGTGTCAGATTGGTTACTTACCACTGATTGGAACGACGTCATCGAGTGCGCCACGCTGGAGGCGGCCACCCAGGAGTATTTGCTCCGGAGGAGCGGCCTTGACGTGGCGGAAGGCATCGATCGCTGAACATTATGCTGCTTAAACTATACTTAATAATAATAAAGAGTGCCTAAACGAACACTATATCGCTGAATAGCGCGTGATGAACATTATTATTATTAATAAATAGATCTCTATATAGATCGCTTTCTTGCTTGTTGAATTGAACGCAATAATGCTTGCGAATTATGTCGTCGGTGAATAAAACGTTGAAAACGTATTCATTTGTTATATCGGTGTCTCGTAATAAAAGCGTTTTGCCGCCATTGAAAAAAAAAAAACATGGGCCGTCGCTGTTTGATGAACACTATTAATAAATATATATATCTCTCTCTCTCTCTCTCTCTCTCTCTCTCTCTCTCGTTGAAAAAAATCGCCGCCATATCCCGCCGCCCGCATCACAGGCCAGTTGAACCTGCTTAAACGAACACTATACTTAATAATAAACTCCTCGTGTCGTCGCTTAATAAAACGTATTCATTTGTTCTATCCTTTTCTCGCGTCGCTTATTGAATTGAACACAATACTGTTTGCGCATTTATGTCGTTGGTGAATAAAACGTATTCATTTGTTATATCGGTTTTTCGTCAAAAGCGTTTAAAAAAATCGTCGCCCGCATCACAGGCCAGTTGAACCTGCTTAAACGAACACTCCTCGTGTCTTCGCTTAATAAACATTTGTTATATTCCTTTCTCGCAATAATAAAAGCGTTGAATGGGCGCCACCCATAATCGTTGAATGTCCCGCCTACAAAGCAAGTAATGCTGTTAACAGCGCGTGCGTTGTCGTCGCTTTATAAAGCACATCCTACAACAAAACAGAAGGGTCCTAAAAATTGAAGAAAAAAAATCGTCGTCCGCATCACAGGCCAGTTGAACCTGCTTAAACGAACACTCCTCGTGTCGTCGCTTAATAAACATTTGTTATATCCCTTTCTCGCAATAATAAAAGCGTTGAATGGGCGCCACCCATAATCGTTGAATGTCCCGCCTACAAAGCAAGTAATGCTGTTAACGGCGCGTGCGTTGTCGTCGCTTAATAAAGCACGTCCTACAACAAAACAGAAGGGTCCCAAAAAAGGCCTTCCGTCAAGTCAGCCAGCCAATCAGAATGGTCCGCCGTCCTGTATAAGAGGCGGCGCGCCGTCGTCTGCGGCTAGTCGGAGGAAGTGCTAAAAAATAAAAGCAGCTATGCCGAACTGTCCCGTGTGTGGTCGAGAGGATCTGGCGGGCCACTCCTGTAGTCGTTCGCAATGCCCAAACTGCGGCGTCTATTTCGCTAAACGCTATAGTTTTTTGAAACACGCGAAGACATCGCAAACGTGCGGCAGCGACAGGGGGACCGCACGCGAGTGCCCAAAATGTGGTCGCTCTTTCGCTAGGCGCCACACAATGCTGAGGCATCTGAGAAGGTGCGGCGTAGTGTCACCACCGCCTGACGACGACGACGGCAACGAGGTGCCGCCCCCTAGCGACCTGGCGGTTGGACTGCGTCGAGTCATCGAAGAGCACTGGTCGAGTATACAGACGTCGGTGGCGCGCGGCCGCATACAATCCCGCTATAATTTCCAATTAACCGACTGTCCGAACACGCGCGCGCTCGAACCCCGTCTAAGACGAATGTTCGAGGCGCAAACGCGCTCCTTTAAGATCAACGTGAGCTACGCGTTTATTCTACGCCACAAGGTGACGGGGCGCCTCCGTTATTTTCATTCATCCTGTAATTGTTGCGGCCGCTTCCTGGAAGTGCCCGCTCTCGTTACCGACGCGCGTTCGTTCGAGCGCTTCCTCGAGGACGTCCGTACGCGCGACGTTCTCCAGTACGTGATCGCGCAGCGCCCCGACTCGGGCTGGGTCGCCGAATTGGTGACGAACGCGACCTACTTTCTGAACGCCATCATAAATCATCCTATCGGTTGCGTCGACGGCGCGCTGCACCTGCCGGCCTACCTGCGCAACAACAGGGCCGTCATCGGGCTGACGAAAGACCGCCGAGGTGACCCCTACGCGGATAACCTATGCCTGTTCCGTTGTCTGGCGCTGCATAGGCGGCGCCTAGAGGCGGACAGCGACATCGATCGTTTGACGGCCCCCGCCAAGCGCCTATACGACGACTACTGTAGAGCCACTGGCACGACGCACGCCGCCGGCATCCCCCTCAGCGCGCTCGACCGGGTGGAGGCAGTCTTCGGCGTCAACGTGGTCGCCTATCGTCTGACGCGGGCCGACACCGCCGAGCTGGCCCGTCGATCGCTCGGCGCGCACCCCACGACCCTGAACGTCAACGTATGCGGCGCACACTATTCCTATATACGCGACGTCTCGATGTACACGAAAACGTACATGTGCGGCAAGTGCGCCAACGCCCTGTGGCCGACCCTATGGGAGTTGCGACGCCACGAGGCGACGTGAGACGGCGGCGTTCGCCACGTCTTCCCCGGCGGCCTCTACCATCCGGCGCCGTCCGTGTTCCAGCAGGTGGAGGACGAGGGCGTCTGCGTGGACGACAGCCTGCGCTACTACCCGTTCAGGGCGACGTTCGACTTTGAGTGCTACTTCGTCGATACCGACCTGCCGCCAGACACCGCCAAGTGCCGGTGGCTAGCCCGTCACGAGCTGCTCAGCGTGAGCATCGCGTCGAACGTGCCCGGCCACGAGGCGGCGCAGTGTTTCGTCACGACCAACGATTCGGCCGACCTCGCGCGGCACCTGATTGCCGCCTTGGAGGCCACAAGCGAAGCGGCGTGCGCGGCTCTGCGTCCGCTGTACGATTCGACCTTCGACGCACTCGATGCGCTCGACGACGACTGGCGGCGCGCCGCTCCCACCGAAGACGCGGCCAAGTCGCCGTACAGCGCGCTCGCCAAACGCCTGTGGACCTACCTTCGCCAGCTGCCCGTCCTCGAATTTAATTCGGGTAAGTACGACATGAACGTCGTCAAAAAGTACTTGGCCCCCCTTCTCATGACCTCCGTCGATCAGCACACGTCGTCGGCGTTCACCATCAAGCGCCAGAACAACTATATGTGTCTGGCGACGTCGACGCTGAAATTCCTGGACATTACGAACTACCTGGCCCCCGGCGTCAGCTACGACCGCTTTCTGAAGGCGTACGGCTGCGCGGTGACGAAGGGCTACTTCCCGTACGAGTACATCGACGTGGCGAAATTGAACGATACCGAATTGCCGCCACGGGAAGCCTTCTACAGCCACCTGAAACAGGAAGGCATCTCCGCCGCGGCGTACGAGGTTTGCGTGGCGGCTTGGCGCGACGAGGGCATGACGACGATGCGCGACTTCCTCGTGTGGTATAATAATAGAGACGTGGTGCCGTTTCTCGAGGCCGTCGCCAAACAGTTCGCGTTCTATCGCGAGCGTCGCATCGACATGTTCAAGGACGCCATCAGTGTGCCCGGCCTGACGCTACTGTATCTGTTTAACGATCTGCCGGCCTCGGTCACCTTTGCCCTCTTCAACGAGTCGAATAAGGACCTGCACCGTCTCCTGCAATCGCAGATCGTCGGCGGTCCCTCGATCATCTTCGCGCGTCATCACGAGGCGGCCGTGACCTTTCTACGACGCGACGAGGCACACCCTTGTCGCTCGGTCGTGGTCTTTGACGCGAACGCCCTCTATCTGTGGGCGATCACGCAAGAGATGCCGACGGGTTGGTACACGCGCCGCCGCGAGGAGAACGCGTTTCGGCCGGAGCGTGTGCACCGCTACGGTCGTATGGCCGTGCAGTGGTTGACGTGGGTGGCCGACCGGACGGGGGTGCGCATACGGCACCTGCTTAACGGACGCGAAAAGCGCATCGGCAAGTACCGCGTCGACGGCTGGTGTAGCGAAACGGGAACGGCCTACCAGTTCCACGGCTGCTACTTCCACGGCTGTCCGTGCACGGGAAAGCCGACGAACGCCGTCAACGGAAGACCGATGATCGAGCTGTACGAGGCGACGCGCGCCGTGACGACCTACCTGCACCGTTTCGTCACCGTCGTCGAAATGTGGGAGTGCCAGTGGCGCGCCGTGCGGCCCCCGTTGACGCCTGCGCCGCCCGACGAATCTCGGTGGCGGCCCGTCACCCCTACGCACTCGACGATCTTGGAGGGCGTACGCGACGGCACTCTGTTCGGCCTGATCGAGTGCGACATCGCCGTCCCGGCCGCGCTGCGCGCCACCTTCGCCGAGATGCAGCCCATCTTTAAGAACGTCTGCATCGATCGCGACGCTCTCAGCCCCTTCATGCGACGCTACGCGGAAGCGCACGACCTCCTGACCAGACCTCAGCGAACCCTGTGGGTAGTTTTTTCGGTACGAAAATTCTACTCGCGACGCCGCTACTGCGGTGGTATCTAGCGCACGGCCTCGTCGTCGACCGCATCTATCAGGTGATCGAATACGCGCCGATTGCGTGCTTTCGTCGCTTCGGCGACGCGGTGTCCAACGCGCGCCGCGAGGGCGACGCCGACCCCGATAAGTCCATCATCGCCGACACGTTTAAGCTGCTCGGGAACAGCTCGTACGGGAAGACGATTACGCGCGTCGATCTCCACCGGGACATCAAATACTGCACTACGGTCGGCGCCAGCCGCCTCGTCAACGATCATCGCTTCCGTCAGCTCGACGTCGTCGTACCCGACGCCCTCTACGAGGTGGCGCTGAACAAGCGCACCGTCCGCTACGCGCTGCCCGTCCAGATCGGCTACTTCGTCTATCAGTACGCGAAACTGAGGATGCTGGAGTTCTATTACGACTTCGTCGCCGTCTACATCCAGCGTCCTCTGTTCGAGTAATGCGCAATGGACACCGACTCAGCCTACATAGCGCTCCCTGGCCGCGACGTCGACGAGCTGGTGACGCCGGCCCTGCGCGAGCGCTACTTTCGTCAACGCGGCGCCTGGTTTCCGGCCGAGTGCTGCGATGCGCACGCGGACGCGTACGTGCAATGCCGTCTCGCCGGACGCGCGTGGGAAGCGCCGCCCCTCTGTTGCACGCAACGACGCCGCTTCGACAAGCGCACGCCGGGCCTCTTCAAAGAAGAGTGGTCCGGCGACGGCATCGTTGCGCTTTGCAGCAAGACGTACTATTGTTTCGGCGCCACCGACAAGTACAGCACGAGGGACAGAGCAAGCGGCAGAACGACGCCATCGACAAGGACGCCTTCCTGGCCGTGCTGCGCGACCAGCGGAGCGGCGTCGTTTGGAACCGCGGCTTTCAAGTGAAAGACTCGTCCGTGCTGACGTACGTTCAAGAGCGCGCGGCGCTGAGCTACTTTTACGCTAAGCGCCGCGTGCTCAAAGACGGCGTCACCACGGCGCCGATACGCGTATAATAGGAGGGCCGGCCCCCGCGCCTTATAGGCGCCCCCCTAGGGGTAGGGGCCCTAGCTAGGGATTGGGCGCCGCCTATAAGGCGGCGGAGGAGGATGTACTAATAAAATATGTATACACACACACACACCATGTACGTTTTCATCGTTTTTGTTTATTAGTGCGAATACAGTGTAAGCGGAAAGCGACAATAATAATAATGTTCAAGGCTTTAGCCAGTCGAATACGAGACAGTCGTTGTTCACCCTATCGGGTCCGAATAGGGCCTGGAAGCCCTCGAGCGGCACGCCGCGGCATCGCAATAGCAGGTAGGCGACGCAATATTGTCCGCACACGTTAGATACGACGCTCTGCAGTCGCTTGTCGTTGTGCGTCCACGAGGCGCCGCAGTTGCGGCGCAGGAAGGCGCGAAAGTCGTCGTGCAGGGGCGGCAGGCCGTACGAATCGAAGTAGTCGCCGCGGCCGTCGACGTCGACGTAGAGCGCCACCCAGTGCGCCCCCGGTTCGCCGCCGTCGTCGGTGTTGCACACGAATGCCGCCGGAAGCTCGGTGAGTCGCCTTTTCGGTAGGCCGTCTCGCGGCGTGACGCCGTCGACGACTCTCCTAGTGTACGGGTCGATTCGTAGGCGGCGCATCAGTTGAAACGTGTCCATGCTACAACGATTCGAGCACGACGTTCCGGCTCATGTCGACCTCCACCACCCCCTCGAATTCGGCGTGCACGATGACGTTCACCGGTCGGGGTAGTGGGGCAGCGAAGTGTATTTCGGCACGCAGCGCCCCCTTACGCACGAGGTTAAAGTTGTTCCCGTCGCAGCAGTCGGGCGTCAGATCGAAACCGAAGATGGTGTAGCCGCCGCCGAAGTCGTAGCGCGTCAGGTCGTTTCCCTCGTCCTCGTACCCTTTTCCCGTCGCCGCGAAGAGGTTCATGTAGCTTCGTATGTAGTGCCGATGCGCAAAGTTCGGCTGCAGTGGTTTGCTCGGTATCTGGCGACCGTCGGCGTAGAGCGCCACGAAGTTTATGTCGTTGTGTTTCCCGTTGAACGGGTTTTTAACGTACGTCCCGTTAAAGGCGTCGTTGTCTATCAGGAACATGAACACGCGTTTCGGGAGGACGCCCAGGTAGACGTTCTCGTGCGTGTGAGACATCGTCCCCTGCGGTATCGAGAACACCTTGGTGTCGACACGACGTATCGGGTACTTGACCGTCCCGCGCTCCAACGCTTTAATGTGGGCGATCTGGACGGTCGGGTTCACCTTAGCTTTTCGCACTTGCAGGTAGGTCTCCAACAGCACGATTTTCCACCCCGGGTCGGCTGCGTCGCCGATGAGCGCGAAGGCGTCCTTCGCGCGCACCAGTCGCATCTTCATGTCGACGCCGGCCACCAGGTACCGGTTTTGCATGAACATGTTGACGTGTAGGCGTCCCATCATCTCCACCTCGTTGCTGTTCGCCGTGAGGCTGCCCCGCGCCGCGTACCCGCCGTTCCCCCCGCCGTCGGTCGTCTCCATATGGCCGGCGGTATCTTTGTACCACAGGGCCCCCTGGAGCTGCGTCTCTTTCGCATCCTTGCCGTAGCTCAGCAGCGTTTCGAGGTACGCCCGATACGGGTACGTATTGGTCGACGGCGTTACGAGCGTTCCATTCAGCGATACGTCGACTTGGCTGAACATCGAATGGAGAAAATTATTGACCGGCGCCACGACGGAATCGTTCGCGAGATCGGTGCCGTCTCCCTTGACCAGTTTGAATCGGACGTACAGTCTAACGCTCGACAGGTCCACGTAGTCGTCGCCCGAACCCGGGACGAGAAATTCGATAGGCCCGCCGGCGTCGAGAGACGTCAGCGGCTGGTAGTCGACCCACTGACCGCTCACGATGCTCGTCTGCGTCATCGGCATGTCGAACAGGTCCAGTTCGGTCTTGATGCCCTCGCACGATTGCCGATGCACGAACGCCATTTTTGTGTTTCCTAACGACTGAATATATCGCTCGGCGGTGACGTCCGTTTTGGGCGGCGCCCCTTCTTCTTACTGGCCGTTGCCGCCTTACCCGGTGGTTTTATTCGGCGGCGGCGTTTTTTCGGCGGCGGCGGTTTATTCAGTAGGCCGTCGAGTAGGTCGGCGCCGGCCTCTTTCGCGCGCCTTTTTACCGCCTGTTTCAGATTCTGGCCGGCGACGACGTCCTGCGCCGTACGTATGCCCGTGTTAAGGAAGCGCTTCCCCAGCGCCACGGCGCCCCTCTTAATAAGCGGCATGGCGCTTCGAAACAGGCTGCCGAAGAGATTGCCCAGACCGTGACCCCGCTGGCCTCGGCCACCGACGAAAACGGCTAGCGCGCCGCCGACCTGACGAAGGTAGTAGTCGTCGTACGCGTTGCGCGTCGTCATCGTCAAAACAGTTTAGATTTGCAGCGTCTGATGTGAAGCGTCGTCACGAGTTTTCCCCCCTCGAATGGTATCGGTTGACCGAAGTCGTCCCTTATATCGATCTCGACCGTCTCGAATTGGCGCCTCAGGAGGGGCACGTATTGAATGCGGTCGAACGAGTTCGCAATAGTGGCCCCGTTCAGCCCGAAGATGGCGACGGGTCGAAGGAGCGGGGCAAACGTGTCGCCGACGATGCGCGTCTCCACGATATCGGTGTACACGTACAGCGTGTCGATACCCGCGTTCAGGTCCATCGTATGCGCGCCCTCGTGCTCGTAGGAGTAGGTGGCGTTTCCGCTGCCGGCCATCGGTCCCAAGATTGGGCTCGTGATAACGGACGATTCGAAACCTAGCACGTTCTTCAGTCGGCTATCGGGCGGCAAGCTAAATTCGACACCCTGCGATAGATGTAGCATCATCCGGTTGGTGATGGTGCTGTACGTCAGGCGTGCCTTGACGGTGTCGGTGCTCAGTTTCACTAGTTCCTCGTTGAGCTCTCGCGTCAGCTCGTAAGCGCTGTTGTAAAACCCGTAAGGAATTTGCCCCTGTCGGAAAACTGCCTCGCCGCCAAAGTTAAACAGTGTATTTGGCGACGCCGTCCTGCAGGACAGATGAAAGTACGAGTCCGCGACCCTCACGTTGTACCACGTGTGCGGGTACTGTATATTTACCATACCGCACTCCCATTGACCCGACAGGTCGATGCGCCGCGGCAGCTTCGTGGTGTAGTGAGTCAACGTGTTTTCGGGGTGCTCTTTCATGGACGCGTTGCTCGGCAGTACCAGGTAAAAGTCAGACGACGCCATCATCATATAGACGGACTCGGGAGCAGGTAGCCGAGACAGCTACTCAGCAGGGCCGTCCACAGGTTGGAGTCGCCCTGACCTCTCGACAGATTGTATATACTCACGATGATGACCGAGTACAGGATGACGACCTGGCATATGAAGATGATCTCGGATTTAGGGCAGTCGCTCCCGAAGAAATGCCATGGAACGTGTTCGTGGACGGAGGGGGTGATAGGCGCGGACGCGTCGACGGAGTCCGCGCCGGCGTCGATCGCGAAGGCGCTTGACTCGTTTTCGTCGGCTTCCCCGGGTGTAGGCCGCCCGCTTGTAGGCGTCTCGTTGGATGTCGCCCCGTCGGTCATCGTTGCGCCACTGCGGTCTCTCAATGCAGCAGGAGCCCTTATAAAAGAACGAAAAACCGTTGCATAGGCCCGCCTCGTGTAGGCGCCAGCACCCCATATGGCGCGTCCACATGATGACTGTCCGGCGACGCCACGACCGCCCTACCCTTTATAGTCCACGAGCGCCCCGGCGTCGATCCAGCTGTTGAACGAGGCCGGATAGCCGCTCCATTTCACGAGCACTTCAGTGCCCCCCTTACGGCGCCGTAGAACGTCCTCCACGCGATACAGTTTGTCCTTCGGGACGATCACGCGTTGTACTTCCTCCTCGTAGAAGGTGCCCTCTACCGGCGTCCCGGCGTCGTCCTCCAGCCGATACACGGGCGGCTCGGACGGATGCGCCTCTACGATGGTGAAGAGCTCTTCGCTCCAGTTAGGCATGTACCCTTTTCTGAACCGACCCTTCACCTTGCTGATGCGCACGCGGTCTCCCTCTCGCAGTTTCGGTTTACCACCGCCGGAGGCGCCCCCGTACAGTCGTTGCCATACGTTCTCCTGGTTTTCGGCGTTAACGCTCGCCGGCGTCCTGCCGATGCTTCGATGGTAGTCGTTGTTGTACGATCGTACGAGATGCGGCAACGCCTCTACGTGTCGCAGCGTCTGATGTTTCGTAAAATAGCGCCACATGCGCGTCTTCAGCGTCCTATTGAAGCGTTCCACGACGCTCGCCTTAGTCTCCTCGTTATGCGTCACGAAATGACGAACGCCGTGGCTCCTCAAGAGTTTCTGTAGGGGGGCGTTGAGAAACTCCACCCCCTTGTCCGTCTGCAGGGCGTGCGGCGGTCGTTCCGCCTGCAACAGGATCTCGAAGGCCGCGACGAGAGACGGCCCCGACTTACTCTTCAACGGGACGCACCACGCCCGCTTCGAGAAGACGTCGATAACCGTCAATAGAAACGTTATGCCGTCATTGAATTTTTTTCAGTGTAGCGACGTCGACCAAATCGGCTTGCCACTGCTGGTTTCGACCACCGACGATAACGCAGCGTCGTTTGAACTTTCGTTTAACCGGTTTGTGCAGGGTGTACGTATCTTGGGCCGCAAGCCACCGCTCGACGACCGGTTTGCGTGCTGCGACCCCCCTATACAATGCGTCGACGCCGCCATAACTGCCCGCCTGTTTCGTGTCGTAATAGGCGCGCCTCAGAAGAGAATCGTCTCGTTGACGACGCTTTCGTTTAGCGCCACGAGTCCACCCGGACACCATGACAACGTTGATAAACAATCACGATTGACGCACGCCAATATGCCGACGTAGACAAGGACAAGCACTATGGCGGCTACGACTACGATCACCGACCTTCGCATTGCTGATCTTAAGACGACGTCTCCCACTCTGGCGCTTCGCTACGGCGTTTTTTAACGGCGGTCCGCCTGTGTTGCTGCGTCCACGTCTTGCCGAGCCGAATGGGCTTAGCCGGCGTCGACGCCGTCTCTTCTACCCGTTTCGACTGCTGCATGGCCTTCCGATACCGGGGGTTACCGACGAACTCCATAGGAACGTTCAGTCCCCTCATACGCTCCCCGAACGTTTGCCACCCTACAGGAGGGGCCATCTTCTTTCGTGTTCGCATAAGGTCGTTCACGAGGTCGACCATGTTGCTCCCCTTAACCGTTCGACCGTCGTACACGAACTCGCCGCGGTCGTTCCATCGACACAGCGGATCGGATTTCATTTTTGCAATAAGTCGGCCGGCTTTCGCTTTCAGGGTTTTCGGCACGCTGTCCACTATTTCGCGCTCTATGGCGTCCGAGGGCGGCGCCGTCGTTGTCGCCTCTGTCGTCGCCGCCGGCGTCGACTCGCTCACCACCGACACGCGTACTGGCTGCGCCGCTCGGGCCGCCTCTAGCGCGTTGTAGCGGCCCAACAGCTGATTGTACGACACCGCCTTATCGTGATCCGATAAATCCGATCGTTCTAGAACGTTTTTCATATCACTGTCCAGGCTACTCATCGCACGCGACCGGGTCGTGCTCGGCGGTTGGTCGATGAGCGGCAGTAGGCTCTCCACCAATCGCGGATCGACCAACGCCATCTTCTTTGTGTGCTGCATCCTCTCACTTTTTCCCGCCGAAAGTCTGTCTGAGCAGGGGCAGTAAAACGGTGCTTGCTAACGGTGCCAGCAGGGCCATCAGAAAGGCGCCCGACCCCGTTTGCAGAATGGCCCGTTTCTGTTTGACGGGCACCTTTTTGTTCGCCAGCTTACGCAAATGATTCTTGTATTTTGCCAGTACTTTTTTCTGCTTCGCCGATATTTTCACGTTCCCAATAAGAATGTTGTAGGCGCAATCGCACAGACTACACACGAGGTCGGCGTCGGCGTCGGCGATTACGGCCTTTCGCAGTGCGACGTTCTTCTTAGTACGGCTCAGCAGCTGCAACGCCAGGACATGCCTCTTCACACGGTCCGTCATCCTTAAAGCGAATGACGCGCCCCGTGACGGCGCCCTCCTTTTATCGCCTCACGTAGGCGTACTGGAGGCGATCGTCTGGAAATATACACGTGCGCATGCGCATGGACTCCTCCGTTTCCTGTTTCAAATCTACGAAAAGATAGCCGTACGCGTCCGACGTGGCGTCTTTGAAAGACTCGATCATGTAATCAACCTTACGCGGATACATCTGTTTTGCTAGGTGACTTATTTGACCGGCATCCCGGGGGCTCTTGAATAGTACCATATATTGAGCGTTCAGACTAATCGTGCGGCTCTCTTTTCCTTTCGGAAACATATTCTGCAGCAACTGTACGACGGACGTGTTACAGTGATGGCTTTTTTTAGTAAACAGGGTCGTGACCCGACTATTGGTTTCCTCCATGAGGTCATCGAGCACTAAAAGCGTCCTCATTTTACCGTCTAAGCGCGTCGGATCCGGTAGACCCTCTACGAATTCTATTGTAGACGGCATCGTCTTGTAGGCGTCCTGCCACTGGCCGTAGCACCACAGGACTTTCTCGGGCGGCGGCTCGATCATGGCAGCCGAATGCCATATTAGGCGAGCGACGAAAGTAGTCTTGCCGCACCCCGTGGGGCCGGCCACAATACACGTAAACGGATGCTTCAACGGCACGCTGCTCATATCTACGACTGTCGCGCACGCGGCCGCGACCGCCCCCTTTATTCGTTTCTTCTAAGCTCCTCGCGCACCTCCATCACTAATTTACCGAGCATATTCTGGCCCTCTCTGCCGCCAATGCCAATACCCCAGAAGCCATCGTGCGACGGCACCCACTCCACCAATTCGGCTTCCCCGGTAGCCAATAGGGCGTCTTTCAACTTCTCTGACCCCCCGAACTTGCTCATCAGCAGGGACTTCATGCACGCGACCCTAACGGCGTACCATTCGGCGTTCGTTCTCCTTTTCTCGATTCTGGAACTCCGGCGTTTTGCGCAATACCCCGACCACGCCCCTTTGATACACTCAGCAGTTTGGGTATCGTCGTGAAACATCGCTTTTCTAAAATGATAAGCGTGCTCTAAGGATCTGAAGCCCCGACCATACGCCGCCACTCGACACGGATACCAGTTCGATAGGAACGACGCACTCCCACGGAAATGTATAGCGGGAGTCATCGTCATGCTGCTACTGTTCACGTCACCGGCCGCCCATACTATATAGTAGCCTTAGTGACCAATCATTAATACGGCTGGGCGGGTTCCAGCCTCTGATTTGTCGTTGGGTCTGTCAATCACGCATAGAGAAAAGAAGCACACACTAAAGGGCAACAGGTCAGTATTGTTGGATGAGCCCTATCAATCAACCGGTGCGACGTTTTAGGAAAAAGTGCACAATCCTTTGATGTTGACTTTTTCTGTATAGGTGCTAAGTTTTAGGAAAATTTTTTGGGGCGGAGCCTATTTCTTTGATGTTTCTTTGATCTTGAGTGCGTGACCTTTTTACACGGGGGCTTCAGCCACACGTCTACTACTAACGTGGGTGTTGTATTTACATGATTAATTTACAATAAACTCTGCAACTTTCTTCCTAATTAATATAATAATAATACACTTTTATCGTGCCTATATGACTCTCACCAATAACACATTTATTAACACAACATTTGACAACATGCTTTCGGCCTAAACAGTTTATGTGTTTATATTTTTTATTTACCTGTATATTTTTGGTATAAATTCATGATCCTTAAATAAACAATGTGTTAACTATGATTACGATTGCGATTATTATTATTATAAGTTCGCCACCTGTCTTTGAATGCATCTCAAGAAAAAGTGCATTTGGTCCAGTGACAAAAAATCAAAAATATACATTACAAAACTAAAGCTAAGATTCCATCTGTACAGAAACTCGTACGGATGCTGCACGCATACTGTGGAATACCTCTAGTGAAGGCATTTCTGTGAATTTCCTATTCTTGTACAGATACGTTTCGAATCGCGAAGTGGAGTAATTAATTTTTCCGCATCCGCATGACAAAACTCATCCGACTGTGTACGTTTGGAGCTACTTCCATTAATTTCCACCGGGCACTGTATACATTGTTTTGGCGCGTGTCGCTTCCGCATTCTGTTTCCGTACATAAAGAATCCTAGCTTAGCGCCATTATTTCATACACACCTGTGTCACAAACGTGCGTGCCGATGGCTTTTATGGTAGAGTGGGTTGCCGAGAAGCCGCCCCTGTTCAGACGCGCCTTTGAGATGGCGTAGCCGAGTTCGGTCCAGTTGGCGGCGTGCGACTGTCCGTGGATGTCGAGTAACAGAGCGCGGCCTCCAGTAGACGTCTTCGCGGCGTTGATGAAGGCAGTGAAGTAATTGTAGGCGCGTACGGCTTTCTGTGAGTACAAAACATCCCAATATGCCTGTTATTGTGCCTTCGTGAACCTGTTTCGTTTCGTCGAATAAAAGTGCAGTGTATTTTTGCGATTTTTTTTTGTATACAAAATTCACCTGCTCTGACATCAGTACATTTGAGTAAACAGATTTCTAGGTGGTGTGATTGAAGAAGGTGTTGACTGTAAAATGGTGGAATGCATGATGATATGAATAAGCAGAAGGATATTTGGCAGCAATTTGCCTGTTTGACCCTTTGGCGGAGTAATGCTTGCCGGCTTTAGTAAATATTGAAGGGTGTCACACCTACAGGCATTTTACGAGAGCTAGAAATATATTAGATTTTGAATAAAATCGACCAGCATCCCAATGAGATGATGGTAACAGCAGGTGAGAGGTGTAAGACATTGTGTAGGTATTGTTTTCTTATAATCAGACAAAACGTTAACATGGTCGCCAATGGGAAACTAATAGCGTGCTGACCCCTGTTATTGTGCCTTCGTCAACCCATAATCAAGTTTGTGTGGCGTCATAACACACGCACGAACGCAAGCAAGCGCGTAGGTACATTCACGCAAGCATATGCACGCGTCTAATCTATCTTGACATTGAATTGAATTGAAATGGAATTTTAAAATAGATTAATAAAATAAACTGGTCAAATAGCAACACACATTGGATGGAAAAAAGGGTTCACTTCCACAGATGCAAACTCTTTTATTAGGCAGGTTATAAGCGTAGACGTAGATGCTTTTATGATTGTGAAAGCACACAATACCTGGACATTGAGCGTTGCCTCGTTCACCTCACGGTTAGTGTCGAGCTTGCTGCGGTGAAGCCGGTTGTAAATGACATGAGGTCGATGACCAGTCAGCAACTGCAACTCATCCGCGAGGGCGGTGGAGATAGACGACGTAAAGCTGTAAAAAAGCATAGAGGAGATGCATCACGTACTGCTGTTGACAAGAAAGTGTGGAGATGAGCGACGTTGACGTACATATAGCTGTATAAAACAAAGTAGAGATAAACGACGTAGACAGCTGTATAAAACAAAGTAGCGATAACTGGGGTACTGTTGTATAAAAGAAAGTGGAGATGATCGCCGCATGATTGTTTGCAATTTAGTGGAAATAGAAGAGGAACAGCTGTGTAAAGCAAAGTGGGGATGAAAGAGAGATATATATATATATGTATAAAAGAAAGCGAAAATGAATGAGGTACAGCTGTAAAAAACGAAGTAGAGATGAAGGATGCGTAGCTGCATAAAGTAAAGTGGAAATCAACAACGTATAGCTGTATCAAACACCAACGCCACCTTATTTTCATAAAATTATACACACACACACACACACACACACACACACACACACACACACATATGTGTGTGTGTGTGTGTGTCATATTATGACATATATATATATATACATACAAACATTACCGTGTGCGTTTAGATTAATCGCGGTTGGCTTCAGTTATCATTTGCATTCAACATCTGCATTAGCTGTATTGAAATACAATGTCCTGCTCCATGCTAAATGCATAAGACGTGAGACCATCTTCAATAATCAGTCAGTTAACACTGAACAACACTTTTTAAGTGCAGTGACTCAACTTTTAGCATTTAACATGAATATTACTAAACTAGGCTGTATATAGCTTATTGTTTATACAAGTTCAACAAAAATGTCATGTCTGACGAAAACTATAAATCATGGTATGGTATAAGATTATATATAAATAATAATTTTCGCTCGTCCGACGTCAACCTCGACCCATATGTCATTGCTGATTCAGATTTGAACGAATTTTACAGAATGGTAGAATAACAAACCTGTCTTTCGCTGTTCGGATGCCGCAGCTCGTGGCATCTGGCCAGCCGCAGTTGTGCCGGAAGACGCATTTGTTGGCGATGAAACACCCGGCCTGTCGAGTGGGGATGGAGGTAGGCAACAGGTGTCCCCCGTGTGAGGCGGTGATGATCACGTTGAGGGAACCAGGCACGTATTTGATATACTTCTTACTACTGTCGTATCGAGTCAAACTATTTACCATCAGTAGAGTCGCACCCACCAGTGCCGCGAATAGTGGGGTGGTGTGCATCTTTGACTAGCGGCGTAGGATTCGCTACAAACCAACAGACAAATATTTTATTTTCGTGGATGGGTATATGTGTTTTTTGTAATTCGCTCTATTCCACAATCTTGTCTACCACTCTCTTTTGCAAATCCTTTGAAAATTAACACGCATACTTGTTACTAGTCATACACATCTTAAATCAAACTTATCAAATTACAAGATACTCTGACAGTAGAAGACAACAGTTAATGACCGTTCCTGTAGCGACATATTCATGCTGCTGAGGTTGGATCTAACAGAATGTGTATTCTTAAATTTGGTGTCTTGTTCAGTGTGGCGCTGTGGTATTCTTGTTGGAAGTTGCAGTTCTAGTTCCATTGCAAAGAATTTGTTTTAAAGAGGCCTGGTTAACAAACCTACATACAAGGAGGTGATCGAATAAAAAAGTATTTCTGTCCTTTTTGTCACTTATAAAAGATCGAATAACTGGAGGTAACGTTAAATGTTGTTAAATGGTTGCACTGCAAAAACAAAACTCCCTATCTCCGTATATATATATATATATATATATATATATATATATATATATATATATATATATGTATATATATATATATACTACATCTTAGATGAGTATATTGTTCAACAAAAATGGCATTCATAAACAGCATGGAAAAACCCACAGTTTTGTATTGGCTGAATTTTACCCGCCCGAACGTGTCTCATTAACATATTGGCAATGCATTGTGGGTATTTCTGGGGTATGTATATACTACAATATATATATATATATACTACTCATATATACTACATACATGCATACATACATACATACATACATATATACTACTGGACTAACAATGTCGTCACACGTGTCACGGATGTGCAAGTCAGCGTACTACCACCTCTACTCAATTTCAAAAGTAAGACATTGTGTTACTACTGTTGCGTGTAAGACACTAGTCCACGACATGGTGACATTGCGGCTGGACTTCAGTAACGCGGTCCTGTACGGCATCACCGAGGCATTTATGAACAAGTTGCAGATGGTACAGAACTCGGCGGCAAGACTTATCTCAAGACACCGAAAGCACCAGCACATAACACTTGTGCTGGTTGAACCGTACTGGCTCCCAGTTCGCTGGCGTATCCAGTACAAACTGCTGGTCCTTTTTTTGACGGCTTTACATGGTCTTTCTCCAGCGTATATCCAAGATCTTATAATACCGTATACGCACACTCGCAACCTTCGATCTGCTGATCTACACTGCTTGTAGCCCCGCGTACAACTTAGAGGGCAACGGCAGACGAGCTTTCTCCGTGTCTGACCTACGCTCTGGAACGCTCTGTCAATAAACGTTCGTCAAATACTTTCAAAACTTGCCATAAAACTGTTATATTTAAACAGGCGTACTTCGACTGAGGAACTGTGCTGTATGACACTTTTTATGAACATATATTTAATCAATCAATTAATTAATTTATATTATATATATTTTAATTTATTTATTATTATTTATCTTTTAATACAATTGTATATATTATAATATATATTCTTTTACTTAACATTTTAGTCACATTATACATATACAATGTTGTAAATCTTAATAATTATTATATTTACCGGCATCCTTATACATATGTGTTTTTATATGTACGTTTTATAATGTGTGTACGAGCCTATGAATGGGCTGGTCCCGGAGATATGACGCTAGTAATAATAATAATAATACATACTATATACTATGTTGCTGAATTATATGCGAACTTGTTCGATACATCGGCTCGACGATCGTTGTTGTTGTTGTTGTTGTTGTTGTCAGGAAAGCTGATCGATCACGCCCATTTTGTAAACACGCTACGAGACGAGTCCCGCAATCTGTATCCCTTATTCTTGCACGAAATCAATACGCTATTTATATTTCGATTAGGACATTGTATGACATATGTTGCAGTTGTATTATTTCGGGATCTGTAAATGTTGTAACTTGCTGATATGTCCTGTTGTTCACTTGGTGTTGTTTTTTTAACCGAAGCTGCCCGGGGTGGTAGCGCTGACACTTGACAGCTGTGCCTGTGGCTGTGACCAGGCAATCCCAGTCCCACAGTAATGAAGTATATCTAATTCTAGCCATCATAATTTGACAATGCAGGTATCACTGTGTAGGCCTTTGTCTGCTATTTATAATAAAATAAAGTTGTAGCATTACAATATTGATAACAAAAAGTTACACAGCAGTCAGTCATTATGTTCTGTATATAAATTATGTTCCGGCAGGGTTTTGTTTTACCACATCTTGTTTGGGCAAAGTATTTATGATACAATAACATATGTTGTAACATTATTCTGTATAAAAGTTCCACAGTTTAAGGACATATTAAAAAGCATAGTTAGTGGACCTGCTAATTCGGCAGCACATTCCCTAAGGATTACACATGATATATATTGTCAGGACCGCATGCTTTGTTTACATCGGTGCTTCTTAGTACTCCGATGACATCATCGTAAGACACATTGATCTTAGTCACTGAGTCGGGTTAATAGGAGGGAATACTTGGATAAACAAGGTTGTCCACTAATGTAATGACAGACTCAAAGTGGTCAGAAAATAGTTCTGCTATGTCAGCTGGACTGTCTGCCTCAGTGCCTTTATATACCATTGAGTTAGGACGTTTTACGTTAGTTTGTTTGCTTTTGCCAAAACTGAATAGACGTTTGGTGTTTTGTTTGACGGACTTTTCAATTTCCTATATGCAGTCACAATACATGTCTCTCTTAAGTTTCTTAAAAGTGGTTCGTAGTTCAGAAAATACTTGGTAATCAGATAACGAATGTGAGCGTTTCCATGCTTTGTGTGTGGTGTCTTTCTCGTTCAAGGTTGCGATCATATCGATATCATACCACATTGGGTATTTATTGGGTCCACGAATGCAGATAAGAGAAACGCATTCGTTTATGGCAGCATACAAAATGTCATAAAATATAATCAAAACTGTCGTCAACGTCAGTACTATCCGTGAGAAATGACATCGGGATACAAGACAATAAGTATCTTAGGTGACCAAGGTCCGCTTTGCGATAGTTATAAACAAAACATTTAGCGGTTTCCTGCTTTGGCCGGTTGGCACATAACAGTTTACAGTGTAGGGCGTCGTGTGTGTATGTCACCGCCTGGGGCCGGTTTCATGAAGCGGCGTCACTTTACGCACAAGTAGACGTTATACTGGTCGTAGTTAAGTGCAACTAGCTGGTGTGACTTACGACCGGTTTCATGAGAATAATTTAACATTCGCATAACTACGTCGACGTAGAATTGACCTAGTTACGTTGCGATGGGAATTCCTGTGTCCGCAGTAAAATGTAAGCACGCAGGAAATAATAATGAGCCATAAACGTTCGTATGGTGTAATTTCGAACGAATGCATATTTTATTGCTAAGTGTGGCTTTGCATAGAAAATGTATATGTAGTACAGAGTGAAATTAGCACGAATACTGCCACACTTGAACAAACTATGAAAGACGCGAATCACAGCGTCTGACGTCTCGCTTCCTTTGGCTTTTCTAAACCTTCACTTAAGAAGTTACGGCGCTGGGAAAATGTCGAAAGTACCGGTAGCGTTAGAGTCGGCAGTAAATAGACAGCGTAAAGCTAACTTTTTTTTCAGACGGAGAGGTGACAGTGCTATTGGAGGTATACCAGCAGTCATTTGCTTCAGAGCAGATTTCCCAGTCAAGTTACTCAAAAATAGAAAACTTGAGTGTGGATAGAAATTGCCACGGCCGTGTCGATTTGTCGACAAGGAGACCGGGAGATGTCCGGAAGATATGGATGAACATAGAACGGGTAGAACTTCAGGCAAATGCCGCATCGAAGGCGAAGCGGCCAAAGTCAAAGACAGGAGGAAGCCCGCCACCACATCGGCCATGGTTTGTGGTTTGTCACATATGGTACTGAACACGTATTGACCAACCAGTCCACCTACGATACTTGCCACTCTGTGCACGATTCGACACACTGTTGGTTTGGTTATTCCGAATGTATCTGCGACATCAGTTTGAAAGCCCCCACAAGCAAAAATTCGCAACGTCACCATAAGTTGAATCGAGGGCGGCAGTCCTCCTTTCCGCCAAGCTCGTCGGTCAGCCACAATAATATATAATTTCTTCTAAACCTATAATGTTCAACTTGTTCATCGTCGTTTAACGAATCAAGAGGGTTATTCCTATCTCTGAACACTCTTTCTCGTCTAATGTGTCTTCTTTGAAGTTCATGCACCAAACACCAAGCTATTGATGATTGTAAATATATATGTCTCGTGTGTGCTTTTATCTTAGTACTTGGGGAGCATCCCGCGAATATTTCAAATAACGTAAGCTTACGCCTGCTATATACCAAGCGCAAAGTTACGACCAACTAGCAACGGCTAATCGAACTTAGGATACTCATGAAACCCAAATAACGTAACTTTACGACGTCGTAGCGGTCGCAACGACGTCGTAAATACGCTCATGAAACCGGCTCCTGGTCTACAGCCTACATTTGGAGTTGTATGTATTATTCACTGCAACCAAGACACCATCGCCGCAACACTTCTTGTTGTTTGCCACAATTGTGCTGTCTTTGTCTCTTCTGTATATGTTGTATGTTGTTGTATTTGGCAATACCTCGTTGTCGAAAATAATCCCCCGCAGCCATGTTTCGGTTATCGCTATGAAGTTGTAGTCATGATCGCTAAAGACAATGGATCAGTATAATGTCCTAAAGACAATGGATCAGTATTAGGTCTTATATTATTCTTAATATACATCAACGATTTGGATGATGAAATAACAAGCAAGGTGTTGAAATTTGCGGATGATACAAAAGTGTTTAGAAGGATTAAAGATGATGGAGATAGACAGCATTTACAAGATGATCTTGACAGGTTGATCAAATGGTCTGAAAAATGGCAAATGATGTTCAATTTTGGGAAATGTAAATGCCTCCACATAGGACATGGGAACGAAGAGGTAGAATATACAATGGGGGTACTGTACTAAGTACTACTGTAAAAGAAAAGGACTTAGGGTTAACCGTTAGTGCTGATATGAAGATTTCAGAGCAGTGCGGAATTGCAGCTTCAAAGGGAAATCAAATCCTTGGATTAATTAGGCGAAACATAACGTATAAGGAAAAAGAGCTAATAATACCGCTGTACAAAACAATAGTTAGGCCTCATTTATACTATTGTATTCAAGCGTGGAGGCCATATCGCAGGAAGGACATAGATATGCTAGAAAGAGTGCAGAGGAGAGCAACTAAAATGATACCAAATCTGAGGGATCTTAGTTATGAAATACGCCTAAGAAAATGCGGTTTAACAACACTAGAGACCAGGAGATTGAGAGGAGATCAGATAGAAGTGTTTAAAATATTGAAGGGTTATGAAAATATTGATAGAAATATGTTTTTCTCAGTTAAGAAAGATAAAAGGACTAGAGGACATGATCTTGCATTAGCAAAGGAGCAGAGTAGATTGGATATAAGAAAGTTTTCATTTTCACAAAGGACTGTAAATGAATGGAACAGATTACCTGCTGATTGTGTGTGTGCTAGTAGCGTGAATGTTTAAAAATAAAATCGACACATACCTCAGACGGGCGGGATACACATAGATAAAAAGGTCGGACTCTCGATAAGCCAAGGGCTTCCTTGTCCACCTGCTACCTAGAGTTAATTCTCTGGGTGGCAATCTTGTTAAATCTTGTTAAATCTAAAGTCTTGTAATTTGCCGACGATGCTAGTAGTGTTCTGGTAAAAGAGTTTGTAGGTTTGGCTAGGTCCGGGTTTGGGATTTACATCCCCACTCAGCATAAGCAGAATCGACAGAAGAGCTATCAAGATGAAACCGGCCGTCACGCGTGCGTGACTCCGTCGACGCATGTCAACGCCGCAATGGAGACCCGACGACTTGTGCATTCTTCGGGGACACAACACGAAACGACCCGTGCTGATTCTATGTTGTATTGGGTCGATCGGCATCGGCACCCAGCGACGCCTCGTCAGGGTTCAAGAGTGCAGCCACGCGTGACCTCGACACAGCAGTTCAGCTGGTGCAGGACAATAACGAGTCCTCGATATTGGCAGCTTTTACAATAAAATCAATATATCAGTCTCTAAAACCACATCAAATCTGTATAAGACGTAATGTTGTAGACGCACTCACGTACCATTCACGTATTGTGTAGCGCAGCAGTTCAACGCTCGCTTCAGTAGTTTTTAAACATACGTTTACCTCCACGCAACGTCTCTGCAACGTTGCAATACAACGTGTCGTTGAAACGTTGCAGCAACGTCGACACAACATAAAATGATGACCTGACCAAGATGTGACATCAGTACAACGTTGCGTAGACGTTGCGTGTTTGCTGGAGGTGGTCACTAATCTGACTTTCTGAGCCACTGGAACACAGTCACCTAAATTGTTGGACCAGTTGGACCTTCTGCTTTTTCTCCTGGTGGCTTTCAAAACAGTTAACTCTCATCCATAAAAATGTCGTATATATGTATGCTTGGAACAGGCGCATTGAATACAACCACATGACATAGGAATCCCCATCTACGACAGATGTAACGGTTTGAATCTCACAAAAGTTCTACTGCGACGGCCAGATTGTCACCTTAAAAATATTCTGAGGGGAAGCTTTTCTAAACCCGGCAGTTCAACTCCTAGAGAGTATGCTAATATACGTGAACTCTGCTCAGAAGTATAGAAACTGCCGGTCTTAAAATATTTAATATTTTCCCTTGATCACGTGTGCGTGATTTGCTGATATTTGTGTGCCAGCGTCCCTGTTCATAACCACCCCTTTAAAAGCTGATATTAAACTACATTAATTTGGTTTGTGGACTTATCTGAGCTACAATCCCATATTTCTTGTACGGTTTTCTAGAGAGATGTAGCACAGAGTATTATTGACAGGAATGTTTCTGCTCTGTGTGCAGTGGCAGACAAAATACCATATTTCTTTAAGTTGTATGAATTTACGTGATATTCAGATACAATATATTTATGTGACCTCGTATGCAATTTACACCCTTAAATGAGATGGTTTTAGTAACAAAAAACATGAATGGCATGAGTCAACATAGGCAAAGAAAATGGTGAACAGCTAAGATAAAGATATATATACATGTATATATATATATATATATGTGTGTGTGTGTGTGTGTGTGTGTGTGTGTGTGTGTGTGTGTGTGTGTGTGTGTGTGTGTGTGTGTGTGTGTGTGTGTGTGTGTGTGTGTATATATATAATATATATAATATATATACACATAGTGTGACGACGGCAGCAGCAGCTGCCGTCATCACACTTTCGTATGGATATCTGCATGTCTACCACTCATGTTTTGTACCTGTCATATGTCTTGTCGCACCATCACACCTGACCTATTTGGGTGCTAGGCCATGGTAGGAGAGCCACAGATTTGTCAGAAAGATAATCTTCATGAATACGTTATGTCCCATATTAGATAACACAAAGAGATACTACCTTAATAACAGTCGCTGTATAAAAACAAGTTCCAATCAACTGGTTAACAAGTAGATGTGTGCGGTCATGCGTGACCATATGTTGCACAGTTAGGCTGGAGGCACTATGTGTCAGCAAGTATGTGCACTGCCGCTATGCAAGCATAAATAATGCCGGGCCTGAATGGGCCGGGCTTCTATATACGTTTTCAGGTCGAGCCGGGCATGGGCCTTAGCTAGAAATAACTTATTAACATTTGGCCAGGTAAAGGTGTAACGTGAGGTAACCTCTCCCTTGGGTCGTAATTTTGCCATGACAGAAACAATGAAAGTATGTGGCAAAACGTTTAAAACATACCAAAATGCTATTGTCTGGATCATATTGTAACCAATATTTATGAGCACATACACCAACAATAAAATTGCAATATTAATATTTCTAAAGTGAATAAGACTTACGTCAATGTTTTCAGTATTCCTGTTATGGCAAAATTATGATCTAATTAAAGGGCTTTTAAATGATTCCACTATTGTATTTTGCATTGTTCCAAAGATCATCATTTTGCCAACTGTTGGCTGGCAATCTACAAGTGCTATACTGCACAGTTGTTTTGTTAGTGTAATTTTGAAATGCAGATCTTCTTATAACCCATCATGCAAAACAAAAAAATACATATTTAGATCTACAGTTGTATGTAATTACACATTGCCAGCAGCAGCAGTTTTGTATTAACCGATTGTATGGAATTGTATCATATACGTTTTCTTAATTGTGTGGTGCAAACGTGGTTTAAATACCATTCTAAAAGTATGCGATACATTCCAGCAAAAATATAGTCTATTCAACTATGCGCTGACGCCTTCATGATGCCAATATTCTGAATATAACATAAATCTACTCATAATTTCAAAAGAAATGTTTGCAGCTTTTTAGCTGAATTTGAGTTTACACTGCGGTCACTGTCTGATGCCGGTGTAGTAAGTTGAAAACACTACCTCTTGAGAACACTGCAGAAGTAAGCTCGAAACACTACCGTAGTGGTTTTGCGGGGTAATGTTTTGAGCGTCTTACACCGGCGACCCAGTTTCATACGACTGCTAGTTCCGGTCGCCATATTGATTTTTATGAAACGTAAATTGCTGCGGTGGTAACTACCTAAAGTTACAATATTATCATTAATGTGGTCATAGTATATGCTTTTAATGTTTATATATTAAAGCGGTAACGTTTATCTCATTATCTGTTAATACAGTTTTAGTGTGACGTCGTAGTGCATCTTACCGTTGGTGGTTGTTTGCAGCGCTGCGAAATTGGTTGGCTTCTTCGAAAGAGTCAATCGTAGCACACCAAATTTTCAAAGTCACCATTGACCCTAGGCTTACATTTGCACTCTATTGAGAAGTGTACGAACTAAATAATAAGGGCAACACGTTTCGTGGGCTTCCTTAACCTCAGTGGCGCCATCTTGCGAATTCAAATTGTCCCTATAGTATGCTGCTGCCTTGGGTTTGAATGTTCATTTTTTTAAGAAACCACCAAATTTGGCACAGGTAACTTTTGATAGGTATTAATCAAATCCTGATATAAGACACACATTTGGGGATTCGTCAACACCCCCTAATTAGCATACGTCCAAAATGGCCGTCGCCAATATAAACTAAAACCCGATATGCATGGTCATATCTTAGCTATAATAATAGATCGATTCAGATGAGTTTGGTACGCAGTATGATAGTTTTGGGTATCGATCGAACAGGTTTTCATCATCATCCAAGGTAAAGGTCAGGAAGTTTACATTTTACCTAAAATAACTTTAATTTGTCACTACAACTGACCTTAATTGGAGCTATTTATCTTATGGTAGATGTATTGCATGATAGATCGTATCATGCTGTAAAAAAAACAAATGTTTCCATGATGTTAAGGTCAAGTCCAGAAGGTCAATGATATTACCCCTAAGTGCCGCTCAATCCGTATACATATTAATTGTTAGAAGAGTTCAAACCGCAATCATGTCAAATTCATGAGTGTCACGTTTATCAACATCAGCATTCAACGGCGCACATTTTGAGATCAACCACAAGTTTAAAGGTGATTAATGCAATCCGAAATGATGGAAAATGTAACCAGGAATTTTTTTTTTTTTTAAAGGAACCTACTATAGATAGACCAATCATATAACAGGCGTAGAGCAACAATAGATACGACAGAAATCAACTCAGTATACAGTAGTAAGGTGTTAGTAGGGATCGAGTTTCATGGTGCTTCCTTCCCATGTGCATATGACTGTGCACACAAGGCCCTTCATATAGCAGGAACACCTTCCTGTGCAGCTTATTAGAGAACATTATAACCGGTCCCTTGCTCCCGCATAATAACCGGTCCCTTATACCAATGCGCAAGCGCTACTAGAAACGGAACCATTACACACTCGCATTTCAACCTGTTCAATACTTGTTTAGTTATTGTCATTTCACGCTTTCTCTTTAGTAAAGTGACTGAACAAATGGAACTCTGTTCTTATTTATAACTAAACAACTTCATGGCGCCTGTGAACGTTGAGTGTCCGATCGAGGATTGTGACTAAACGGCTACGCACGCAGAGGCGGCAGTGGTGGCTGCTATGCTGAGTGTACACGCCACTGTGCACGTCGCTGTCCCCCGGGCGCTGGGCGCGAATGCGAAGATGGAGAAACTCAAGCGTCCTTCCGTAGCACTGGCCGGGACGGGCGAGGCCTGGTCATACTTCATAACCCGCTGGGGTGAGTACAAGACGGGTACTAAACTTGTTGGACCCGACATAGTCGCACAACTACTGGAATGCTGCGAGGAGGAGTTGAGAAAAGACCTCACTCGCGCAGCGGGCAAGAGCCTAATGAGCAGTGACGAAAAAGACGTCCTCACCGCCATGAAGGCACTCGCCGTCCGAGCGGAGAACACTATGGTAGCTCGGGTAGCCCTGTCTAACATGCGGCAGGGACACGAGGAGCCCATCCGGTGGTTCAACGCCCGTATCAAGGGGCAGGCGGACACATGCAAGTACGAGATTAAGTGCACTAAGACGGAGTGCGATCAAGTCAACGACTTCACAGAAGAGATTATACGCAATGTGATTGCCCGCGGCATCGCAGACCAAGAGATACAACTTGATCTGCTCGGTGAAAAGAACCAGGACATGCCATTAAAGGACATGATTGAGTATATCGAGGCCAAGGAGTCTGGAAAACGCTCGGCATCGCGTCTACTCGACCCTCAGAACACGGATGCGATCAGCAGCTCGTATCGGCGGGGGAAACAGCAGAACGTCCGCAACAGGGGAGGAGCCAGGCCGGAGAAACCGAAAGCCAAGCCCAAAGGGGTGTGCATCTACTGCGGCGAGGTGGGTCACGGCAAGACGCCCCTGTGGCACACCAGACGCACCGAGTGCCCCGCGTATGGTAAAAAGTGCCAGAAGTGTGGCCGCCAGAATCACCTCGACAAGGCGTGCCTGAGCGGACGACCGACTAAGCCCCCATCTGAGGAGACAGACGATCTGTATGACGAGCAAACGGCAGCTTTCGTCGAGCTATGCACGGTCACCATGGACAGCGCGGGCGACGGGTTACGCACACTCCCCCTCGCTCACCATCTGTACGATGATATGTGCGATAAATGGACGAAACGCGAGTCCAACCCGCAGCCGTACATCAACCTCACTCTTACCAACGAGCGCGAAGATTACAAAGCGCTGGGTTTTGACCTCCTGAAACGCACCCGCGCAGTATCCCTGCCTGTCATGGCCGACACGGGCTGTCAGAGCTGCCTGATCGGCATTGGAGTCACCCAACAAATGGGCCTGAGTACCAAGGACTTCATACCCGTATCCATGACTATGAAGGCTGCGAACAACAAGGGAATTCGTATTCTCGGAGCTGTGGTGGTCAGATTCGCCGGTAACAGTGGCACTCGGAGATTGGAGACGCGCCAAATCGCGTACGTGACAGACACCTCGGACCGCATATTCCTCTCCCGCGCAGCTTGCGTGGATCTGGGCATGATCTCGGACAAGTTCCCAACACTCGGAGAGGTCACCTGGCGACCTCTGAATTGTGTGACTGCCCGCGACGTGCAGAGCCGCCGACCAAGTCGACCACACTCCCCATGCCGGCGACCGAGGCTAACAGAGAAACCTTACAGAAACACTTACTCAGAATATACGCTCAGAGCACTTTCAATACGTGCCCGCACCAGCCCTTACCGAGAATGACAGGCCCGCCGCTACGTCTTATACTCGATGAGGATGCGACGCCGGTTGCCCATCACACTCCCATCCCCGTGGCCATACACTGGCAAGACGAGGTAAAAGCAGGCCTTGACCAGGACATTCGTCTCGGCGTGTTAGAGGAAGTACCCATCGGTACGCCGGTGACATGGTGTCACCGCATGGTAATCTGCGCGAAAAAAGAACGGCAAGCCGCGACGCACCATCGACTTCCAGGCCTTGAACAAATATGCGTTCCGCGAAACCCACCACACCCAATCCCCGTTCCACCAGGCGAGACGCATACCTAACGGGAAACGCAAGACCGTATTCGACGCATGGAACGGCTACCACAGTGTCCCTCTACACGAGGACGACCGCCACAAGACGACCTTCATCAATCCATGGGGACGCTACCGGTACCTATCGGCTCCACAAGGGTATATAGCGTCAGGAGATGGTTATACACGACGATACGACGAGATCGTCGCGGACATTGGTGACAAGACCAAGTGCGTGTACGACACGCTACTATGGTCAGATACGATCGAGGAGAGCTACTTCCAGGCGGTCCAATGGCTGGATATATGTGGCCGGAATGGAATCATCCTCAACCCGGAGAAGTTCGTCTTCAGCGCACCCACAGCGGACTTTGCAGGCTTCACGATCACCATGACTGACGTGCGACCATGCAGCCGCTACCTGGAGGCGATCCGCGATTTCCCACAACCGCGTAACATCACCGACGTCAGATCGTGGTTCGGGCTGGTCAATCAAGTGGCCTACGCGTTCAGCATGGCCGAACGAATGCATCCGTTCCGGAAGCTCCTGAAAAATGGAGAACGCTTCAAGTGGTCCCCGGAGTTAGAGGACATATTCCGCGAGTCGAAGGACGTGATCGTTCAAGAAATCGAGCGCGGCGTCCGCATCTTTGACAAGACCAAGCCTACATGCATCGCCACAGACTGGTCGAAGGAGGGCATTGGATTCTGGCTATTTCAAAAGCACTGCCGATGCTCACCAATCAGACCCTTCTGCTGCAACGACGGGTGGAAAATAACCCTGGTCGGCAGCAGGTTTACACACGCAGCAGAATCCAGGTTCGCGCCCATAGAGGGCGAGGCCCTCGCAGTCGCGGTCGCCTTGGACAAGGCGCGCTACTTCGTGCTGGGTTGCGAGAACTTGATCGTAGCGGTAGACCATAAGCCGCTGCTGAAACTCCTTGCGGACAGAGCCCTTGACGACATACCTAACCCCCGCCTCAGGAACCTCAAGGAGAAGACCCTGCGTTATCGCTTCCGCATCACACATGTCCCAGGCATGAAGAACAAGGCGGCAGATGCCATGTCACGTAGGCCGGTCGGCACCGCGCTACCATCACTCATGAACCTACCAGACGACAATGTTGCCATAGTGAACCACCTATCATCCAGCATGCACACCAACGTCTTATCTCTCCTACGCCGAGTCGAACCGGATGACGACGACGACGACGACGTCGAGGAGGACAACCTGACATGGTGCGCCGCGGGCCTCGAATCATTGCGATCAGTGACATGGGACCGTGTCAGGGAGGCTACCAGCAGCGACGTCGATATGCACACACTGGAGCAAATGGCAACCGACGGCATCCCCGACTCGAAGATCGAGATGCCAGAGACGATTCGCGACTATCACCAGTACCGCGAAAACATCACATCGACAGACGGAGTGATCCTATACAAGGACAGGGTTATCATACCGCCCTCACTCCGCGGTGATGTACTGAGCACCCTACACGCTGCCCACCAGGGCGTATCGATGATGACCGCCCGTGCAGAATCCTCTGTGTTCTGGCCAGGCATATCGGCCGACATCAGCACCACTCGGAAAAATTGCGAACACTGCCACCGGATGGCACCCTCACAACCTGGAGCGCCGCCCATCCCACCGATCCCGGTCGTTTACCCCTTCCAGGCAGTGTGCTCGGACTTCTTCGTACACAGGGGCGTACACTACCTCGTGACGGTGGACAGATACTCAAACTGGCCAATCATATCGCAGTCGACAGGTGGCGCCACCGGCCTCATCAACCACTTACGTCGCGCCTTCGTGACGTACGGGACGCCAGAAGAGCTCGCATCGGACGGGGGTCCGGAGTTCAACTCTACTGAGACCAGGTCTTTCCTGCACAGATGGGGCGTACACCACCGCCTATCATCGGTGGCCTTCCCCCACAGCAACTGTCGTGCAGAGATTGGGGTGAAGACGATGAAACGACTCATCACCGACAACACCGGTCCGAAGGGAGAACTGGACACTGACGCTGTGCAGATAGCGATACTACAATATCGCAACACACCCGACCCTGACACAAAGATCTCCCCGGCAATGTGTGTCTTCGGCCGCCCGACACGCGATTTCATCCCGATTATCCCCGGGAAATACAGACCACATGAGACTTGACGTGAGACACTCAAAGCAAGGGAGGAAGCCCTCCGTAAACGACACATCCGCACAGCTGAAACCTGGGCGGAGCACACTAAACGCCTTCCACCACTCGCGGTAGGGGACTTAGTCCGCGTACAGAACCAGACAGGACCTCACCCTAACAAATGGGACAAGACGGGCAGTATCGTTGAGGTACGTCAGCACGACCAATACGCGATCAAGATTGACGGATCGGGCAGAGTCACACTTCGGAACAGGAAATTCCTGCGCAAGTTCAGCCCAGTTCACTACGACCGGCCGCCAACCCGATCGATCTATGACGACCTAGCAACCCGCGTCACCGTACCAACACCCGTCGTGACACCGCAACTACCTGACCTCGATAACGACCCTGCGACACCTGCGACGCAGACGGGGCACACACCGCCACCGACACTGACGTCAGCGAGAACACCCCAGCGCAAGACACCGCCCGCTGCAGTCACGCCTGCAACCCCAGGACGAGACACACCGAGGCGCGCGAACCTCCAGACGCCACCACCAGCCCCAGAGACCCCGAGATCTCCACCCCATCGGAGCCTGAGGTGGAACCCCTAGCACCACCAATTGGTCAACGACGATCCACCAGAGCGACCAGCGTGCCTACCTGGCACAAGGACTACTCCATGGGATAGTCAATAAACATTTATCAGCCTTTATCCAGTAGCATAAAGACTCGGAGGGAGATCGAGAACATTATAACCGGTCCCTTGCTCTCGCATAATAACCGGTCCCTTATACCAGTGCGCATGCGCTACTAGAAACGGAACCATTACACACTCGCATTTCAACCTGTTCAATACTTGTTTAGTTATTGTCATTTCACGCTTTCTCTTTAGTAAAGTGACTGAACAAATGGAACTCTGTTCTTATTTACTTATAGTGCATCCGCAACAGGCCTGCTTTTCCAAGGCTTTCGCCGTTAGAGGGAGGGGAGTCCAGAAAGGCACACAACCCGGTTCACACTCAACCCACACCCAGGAGCCTGGGCTCGACAAGACTTTTTCGGCCACGGGAGATTGCCACCACACGTGTCCAACTTGATAGGTCGCTCTCTTGACATTCTCTACCAGGGCTGCTTTTGTTGGTGGGAGGTACACGAATGTGTCAGATTGTAAGAAACCACATGCACCATATAAATTAGCTGGACAATACGCAGTGTGTAAACAGAATCGTTAGAAATAAGTTAGCTAGTTCTAAACAGAGTGGACGCAGCCGAGATTCGGAATGGAATGGATAATTAGAAATGTGTAAATTGTATAGAGCAGTGTTGACACAGCTCGGCGCCTCGGTAACATAAATCAGGGGCGGGGCAACATTAATCCAGAATTGTATAAGCAAGGTATGCCGGACTGTTCGTAGACTGCAGGTGTATAACATTAATCCAGCCAGTACTCTCTACCGGTGATCGAGTCTCATTTATTTTGCTTTGTGGAAGTCGCAATGTGGAACAAAGGAATTCAATAGAGGGTACACTATAATTCACATTCGGTAGTTTGAAAGAAAACACTCATCCTGCCGGATTGACAGGCAGAACGTGGTTAGGTTATACTGACGTCCTTGCAGAGACGGAAGCCTTAATAAGTGAAGTTCGCATGTCCAGTGGTCTACGGATGCATAAACACGCATGCGTAAAGAAGGTTTGCCGGGAAATAAAGAAGGGTTTTTAAAAGGAGGTTGATTCGAGAATCTAGAGGAGAGGGGGCGGCGAAACTCTCTACAGGGACGGTCGAAGATGTCTCTGGCATTACTTTAGAATCAAAATTACAACTTTAATATGAGTCTGTTAGCCCATACTTTGTTTCTCTTAAAATTACCGGCAGACTTTTTACATTTTAAACGTAGAGGCTCTGGAGGCGGCGGGAATGTAGTACGGCCAAATCCAGAGTCTTGATTTCACTTAGCTGATGAGTCAAGGCAGAACTTACCTTATATCGACGACGTGTACGTGAAGTGTTCTATATTATCCGTGAATAAATTCGGCATGAAACTGGAATCTAGCGTTTCTACTTACCGACTACTCATACAGACACCTAGAATCGGGGGTGTAATTTAAGTCCGATTCTGGCGAGCGTGAACCCAACATACACAACACACATACACTCCTGTGAGGTCAGACCCCAAGACGCACGCAGCCCTGAAAGGGTCCAGACTTTACAAGATGACTGAGCGAATATTTGCTGGCGTGCTTGGTTGACTGCAATCAGAGGGTAGAACGCAGAGTATAATGAGACCACGAAACTCTTAGTGACATTGATATCCTTTGAAAACAGGATGAGAGGCCTTTCCACCAGGTTGTATAACGTGGTTGTTTGCTGTGGGCTTGTGCTCCACATTCCATATGCTGAGGTCTTCTCCGTGCCGGAAATGAAGACTGTGTTGTTTGGTCCTGGCATAGCATGGAATGCGGGGAGACCGTATGCCTTGGTGTTGCAGATGTCGCGGAAGGAAATAGATCTAAACTTCTTGCCCATTCCAAATGACACCCGGCCACTATTTCTCCGAACCCCAATCTCAGTGAAGAAAGGGATCTCCAGGACAAGGATGTCAGTGTCGTTTGCAATGATCAGTATGCACTTGTAGCCTTTTGACATTCAGTTCCCCCATGCAACATTACACTTTTATCGAACTCTTCGTGGTTGCATGGGTTGAGAGGATACTCCGTTCGAATCACAGGGTCGTCATCACATGGTACAGGAACCATCAACCAGTTTCGCGTCAGTCTCATCGAAATGTGCTTCCATGCATTACAGCAGATCGGACTTTTGGCCACTTCACAGATTGTCATAGTTTGCTAAAGACGGTGGGTCATCAAACAGGTGGTCGGCATTGCCTTCCTTGACATGCAGCGCGATGTAGAGCTCCCAGTAGGTGCAGGTCTTTTTCGGTGCTCTCGACATGCTTGCTTTTGAGTTTTTTGTATCCTTCCTGGGAAAAGGGCTTTTGTTAAACATGATTAGCTCAGGAAGGCCACAGCTTGAAATTGCATGCACTTCTTCACGAAGGCTGAATGTTGTTTCTTTTCGTTTGCGCACAGGACACATTGCGCGACCTGGTCTGACATTATCTTTTTAGTGTCGAGAATGATGACTTCGGCTGTCCTCATCAAAGCAGTCCCCTGCCTCTTAGAATGTTGCGACGAGTGTATTGGTGTCTGCCTGAGAGAGAGAGCAGGAATCCGATAGCTATTACAAAGTGATGGAAATGAGAAGATGCTGGAGAACTACAACAGCTATCTGCGTAACGAAACCAATAAGGTGGAACTGTTCCGCTATCTCCCAGGATTTATAGCCCAGTACGTCTTATACGAGGGGAAGGTCGTTGTTACAACTTGCGGTGAGAACGTACTCCAGAATCCTACACAATGCAATGACGACCATGCAATTCGAATAGAGTATAATCTCGGTCCATGCGGTCCTCGGTCCTAGGCACGGCCTAGTGGTTGTGACGATGCAATATCAGAGGACGACGGAGAACCCATTAACGGCAATGACGAGGAACGCAAAGACTCGGCAGAAGAGGAATTCACCAATAAGCTTGTGCACTCCGCAGGCAAGGATGGGTTGAAGCACGATAAATCAACCCACTCACCATCGGAACACACTGAAGCGTCTGTCGGAAACACGATTGTTGTGCAACTAGAAAACCGCTACACTGGAAAACAACGAGCACCTGCAAGGCAACTTTACGAGCAAGGTGTAAAACGGGGAAAGAGCATGGGACGCAGCTATAAGCAGTACCTCAGCAATTTTGCTCAACCACTTTGACATTTACTACTGAGCAGGCCTACTCCCTTGAAGATGTGGAAAATTAATACTTGTATCGACTGAAACTATGACACAGAGGACCTAACGATGGTGGACCAGTCTCCTATGCAAAGATCGCCATACATCTGGCGTTTCGAAACCTTTACCCCGACATCAACTGGAACACCTTCAACAGCGAGGCGACAGTTGTTCTAGGGTTGGTGAAAACGTGTACGAAGCCAACTCTCCCCGCCATTCCTGAGATCCTGAAAACATATAACATTGCAAAGTTCTACACGAGAGTGTTAGAAGACAAAACCATATTTCTTGAAGTGATTGTTGTCAGGAAAAGGAGCAGCAGTATTATGGAGTGAGTTCATCAAATGCGTAGATGAAGGTACATACACAGTTGAGTGTTTAAACTAGATGCACTGGGGGGATACTTAGAACCACCTAAAAGAGATGGTGCAAGCAAATCTTCAAGAAAAGGTTCACCATATATCCACAAAAAATTACTTAGATGTGTATGTTTAAATATCAGAAGCATAGTAAATACGAGAAGCGATATAGAAATCATGATAGCATGTGTTGACCTGGATGTAATAGGCATCAAAGAATCATGGGCACAGTAAGACATGGTAGATGCTGAACTAGATCTATCAAGTTGTGTCATGTTTAGAAAGGATAAACGAGAGAGACGAGAAGTCGGAGTCATTCTATATATTAAATAATCTATACATGGCATATGGAGTACGACTGAAAAGTGAAGTAGTTTACGAGGAAGCTATTTGGTGCAACATAGTTACCAGAAAGTCAACATTAATAATAGAACAAATTTATCGTAGTTCTGGCATACAACAAGAGGATGATGTAAAACTGCACAATGCTATAAAGGAGATTAGTAAAGGACTGCCGAGAAGGACGAGTTGGATGCGTTGGTGGTGAGTTAAACTTTATATTGCGTTATTATACACTTTCGCCTAAAATGGCGGCTCGAACCGTATGGTTGACTTGCCCTCTTCAGGCAGCCACAACGGCCGCGTGCGACGTGGCGCTTGAAATTGTTTTTCCTTGAAAGTATCTTAGTGGTACTCTCAGTGGTATTTGAACATACCATTCAGTACCACTGGACCATTCAGTGATCAATCAGGTTTCAGTGGTACTCGCAATGATATTTGAACATATCATTCAATTTTCAAATCAGTAGGTCTCAGTGGTACTCTTAGTTGTATCTGAAAATATTATTCAGTGCTATTAGGACTCTCAATGGTATTTTCAAATGCCATTCAGTATCACTGGATCATTCAATGATAAATCAGTAGGTGTCAGTGGTATATGCGACCAGTACCGGAGAATTGTTCTCATGATGGGCAATTTCCACACCTTATGTAACTTTACGACACGGATTGGAAAAAATGTTCGGAGATGCAGGAATTTGTGATCAGGCGAAAGAATCTGACATTATTGCCGAGGGCTCTGTCAACAAGGGTTTGCTAGGCAAACAATACAACAGCACCGTTCGTCTCCAATAGCGTGCATATGAAGCTTTGATGTAGCTTACTTGGAAAGGATTCCTTGAATAGGGATGGGTGGAGCTGGATCATCCTGACGATTGTGTCAAGTTTAACAATTCCTCCACATATTGCAGATTATTCATATGAATGCCTGTCAGGAAGCTGTTGTTGCTGCCGTGATCGGTGTTTCATGTACAAAGATCATGGACTTGTTCGTGGTCTATCAGGATGTTCTGCGTCAACATCGTGGATGTTTGGCGCGGTTCTGGATGACGTACATCGGCATGGTGAGCATTCTGCTTGGGCTGTTGTGAGGAGACAGGGAGGGCAACTCGAATCTTCACTTGACATGCATCGAACAAGTGATTTCCTTGTGCCTCGATATGGGCAAGGTGAACTAGGCAAGGAACTTACGTGTGTATTATGCACTGATGACACAGCCTGGAGAGAGTGTCCAACAGTATACCAACATTTCCTACGAGGATATTTTATATTTGGCTATATCACATTGGACTAAAATTACAGAAGAAATAGTCGACAAGGATATACAATTGCAGGAGGAACACAAGGCTGATAATTCACTGCAGCGTTAGAGTGCACAGAAGCAAACGGACCTTCACTTCGTGGTTCACATGCTTCGCTTAGCATTGATCGGCTGGTCCCAAATATATCACACCAAAGCGATCACGTCCTTGGTCAGCGTGCAACAATGTTTAAAAGATATGGTTAGATAACTCTCCAGAATGTGAATGTGAATATCTCAGTTTAGTGTCTGTATGAGAGCCGTTGCATCAATCGGGACCTTCATCTGGCTGGTCCACCATATTTTCTAGATGCAGTGCAAGAGCAGCTCGCTAGTTTTCTTCATGCTTCCGTCAATGTTTGCAACTGACCATAAATGCAACCCAAGAGGATAGGGAAACAGAGTGTGCATCTTATTTGTACAATCAATTCCACGATACAGAAAAACCTCCTGTCAGTCTTAATTTCTTTATTTGAGCCAATCACTA
This sequence comes from Escarpia spicata, assembly GCA_963995525.1. Lineage (NCBI taxonomy): Eukaryota > Metazoa > Annelida > Polychaeta > Sabellida > Siboglinidae > Escarpia > Escarpia spicata. Next base: position 81,008,134 of record OZ023205.1, read on the forward strand.
ATTTTATCTAACATTCACCAAATGTTTTCAAGTTCATTTCATTTTCTTGATAGGGTCGTATAAACCTATGCCTTTCTGAACACCTAGTACACGTGTTTCCACTTTTGCTGTTAGTGCAGGGGATCATCAGAGACGTCAGGTGTAGCAGCTGCACTTGTCGAGATGACAAGACTGGAAGGGTCCTGCCCAAACACATTTGCCTAGTAGTTTTTCAGTGGATCAACAACTGCTTCGACCGGTATTGGGTCCTGGAAAAAGACTGTCTCACACAATTGCCTCATTGCAACATCACTGTATTCTGCTGTAAAGTAGCAGCGCAACTCTATCCCAGGCCGGAGGCTGAAGCATGTTTCCTCCTCCTGTTTGTGTATCCTTGTTGACAATTTCTTCTGTAATATTCGTACAAGGTGTTGCGTAACATTTCTTCAACAGTACACATTTCTGTCGCATGTTGATAGGGGCAAACCTGCAAATGATGGTTCCAGCAAACGCGGTTAATCCGCTGTGCTATTAATGCTGCATCTGCAAGAGGTTAAGATAATTCCGGTGGTTTTACATAGGTGGACCTTCTCTTTTTCCAACACTGTACACTGGAAGCAATGTCTCGGATAGCTAGATTAACGTTTTTATAATTCACAGAAGTAGGACGCGTTTGGATGTCTTCACAGCACCAACACTCACAGCATTTATAACACGCTGAGTTATTGACCAAGCCAATATGTTAACTCGAGCAGAACCGCCCACACATGCACCAAGTAAGACCCGAAGAAATGTGTGTAGATATGGCAGAACAGTAAACATCATTAGTGTGCTCGTTCAAAATACCATTATTACTTTCGCCTCAAAAATAATTCGAAGCATTCTCTACGTGTTCGACATACAACATTTCTTGGAATATATTTTATTTAACTAGACGTTGCGGCTAGTTACCTAATGTATCAGCTGGACGGAAACACGTGCTCATGCAGAGGGCGGTAAAATTTATTATTGCGGCGTCACCTTTAAAGGTATTATTGGGCCATGTTTTATAGCCACACGTTTGGAAACCGATTATGTGCACAGCAATACGTAATTGGCGATCACATAACCTCATTTACATATTTTAGTGAATTTATATATTCGAAGGCAGAAGTTTATACATAACATCTACAGGTTAATAGTAGGCATAATTTCTGAAGTTTGGGTTTTTACTAGGTTAATAGATCATATGCATAACTTATTTATTCTGTGTCTGACATCACACGTGCATAACACATATATGTTTATGTGTTCACACAAAATTTCATGCAAATCTACCAAGCCGTTTTGCGTTAAGAGAGAAATTCAGTATGTATGGTAATGTTCACGTTTCAAGACACCAGATCGGGTACGTTTATGTTTTGATGTGCCTACAACATATAGAAGCGGTACAGAAGCTATCTAAAATAACAGAAATGTAACAAATTATATATAGTTTCACAATATATTAAAAATGAATCATCTATGTCATTAAAACGTTACCAAAACTGAAGTTTTTTGGCATTTTCCTTGACTTTCCCCGTATAGTTTTGCAAATAATGATAACAGAAATATGATATGAGTATTATCATACTCGGCATTTTATAACAAATAACATTTGTTTATACAACTTTTAGATCCAATCAGTAGGTTTGGTTGTAAGACACGAGTTTTGAATAGCTCGACTGCCACTTGAAAATGGCAGCCACGTTTAAAGATGACGTCCAAAAAGGTAATAAGTTACGCTTCTGAAAAGTCCATCACCCATTTTCGGACACCTCACATATTAGTATAACTGAAATTCACAGTGGGATTTATTCCCTCAATTTGAGAATCAAATCTTGCCTGATTCATTGACCATACCGATGTCAAGTGCGAGAAAGTTAATCCTAATTACATTACGCGTGCAGGAGATTTCGACAACAGCAAACGCAAGCAAGCAAGCGGCCTAATCAGAACAATTTAGCTGATGTCCAGATTTTGGCAGTCAAACCTGTATAACCAGGGGCGCATCCAGAGAGGGTAGTATGTGGGGCATAGGCGGATCCAGGGGGCCTGGGTAGCACGTGCCTCCCAAACCTTTTGAATTTACGTGCCCGTAGACCTTTTTGAATGGGCCCTCGTGATCGTGCCCGTTAGATCGTTGGAAATGTGCCTCTGTTCAGGTTAATAATAAGCTGAGCAGCTCCCCCACGAGCCGAAATAGGAGACAGCGCGAGACAGCGACAAGAAGGTGAAATTGCGGCCGCGCAGCGACGAACAATTTTCAACTGCACCCCTCCACCAAAAAAGACACATCGTATCAACGGCCCGTTCCTGGAAAAGATGGGACTATTTTCCAGCCACTCTTCATAATACATCACTATATTGTGGGTAAACATAAAAGTATCTAGCTTTACTATTAAAACATAATTACTCAGACAGGTATTTTGAATTAAAATTTCTATCTTACTAACTACGGATTTCTCATTAATAAATCAACCAATATATAAAACTATAGTCAGGCATTGACAACACAATTGTGAACAAATGTCATGTTTGACCACACATATAGTCAATGGATTGCCATCTACGTATGGACAGCCAATACATACACAATCGTACAAAAAGCAAACAATCATATATTGAATAATCACAGCATTCTCAATGAACGCCTATTAAAGTGGTACGGCATATCTGGCACAGCTCTAAGCTGGTTTTCGTCGTATCTAACTGATAGATACCAAACTATAAAGATTGGGAACTGATTTTCAGCTGCACTGCCGGCTTTATTTGGTGTTCCCCAGGGTTCTGTTCTTGGGCCTTTGCTTTTTACTCTTTACACCACGCCACTAAGCTCTGTTATACAAAGACATAACTTAGATCATCATCTTTATGCTGATGATACTCAGATCTACATTTTGTTGGCTACCCCGGATACAAATCGCTCCCTTAACCAACTTAGTGATTGCCTTCAAGATATCTTCCACTGGATGACTGACAGCAAGTTGAAATTAAATGCAAATAAAACTGAATTGATCATTATTGGTACTCCAATGCAACGTTGTAAACTGGGTGTTTTTTTCCCTACGCGTATTTTGAATCAGTATATCACGCCAGCAACCTCGGTACGGAATCTAGGAGTGATCTTTGATAGTAACTTCAATTTCCGACAACACATATCTCAAACATGTCGCTGCTGTTTTTATCATATTCGTGATCTTCGCCGTATTCGCCGGTATTGTCATTTTCTGTTGCTAAGACTATTGCAACAGCGCTTGTTGGCAGCAGACTTGACTATTGCAATTCCCTCCTTTATAATATCGCTAGCAAGGATATCACAAAACTTCAGCGTGTCCAAAATTGTCTAGCAAGAGTAGTTACAAGATCTCCTCGTTTTTCTCGCTCTGTACCACTTTTGAAGTCTTTGCATTGGCTTCCTGTACGATATCGTATAATATGTAAGATCTGTACCATTACATACCAGGCACTGTCCAATAAGCAACCATCTTATTTGCATGTATTGCTTACTCCTGTAAGAAAACCTATCCAGCTTCGATCATCTAGTTCTGACCAACTTTTTGTTCCTAGAGTCAACACTAACATTGGAACTAGGGCTTTTTCTGTTGCTGCACCAACTCTTTGGAATATGCTTCCTCTTAGTGTTAGATCAGCTGAAAATATTACAAAATTCCGTCGTCATTTAAAAACGTATCTTTACAACCTTGCTTATCCACCGTAGCTCCCTAGCGCCTTGACCCATCTGTTGACAACTGGAAAACTACTTATGGATTTTGAGATTGACCAACCCTTTTGTTTTGATGCGCCTCTGAGCTTGGTTTCCAAGGATTTAGGCGCAATAGAAGTTATCTTATTATTATTATTATTATTAAATAGGGTACGTATGTTTTTCTTAAAAAATTCCAGGTTCTTCAGGGTTGATTTTGGTTGGGGTTTTTTCTGGAAGTAAACTCAGCTAGTGTGTGTGTGTGTGTGTGTGTGTGTGTGTGTGTGTGTGTGTGTGTGTGTGTGTGTGTGTGTGTGTGTGTGTGTGTGTGTGTGTGTGTGTGTGTGTGTGTGTGTGTGTGTGTGTGTGTGTGTGTGTGTGTGTGTGTGTGTGTGTGTGTGTGTGTGTGTGTGTGTGTGTGTGTGTGTGTGTGTGTGTGTGTGTGTGTGTGTGTGTGTGTGTGTGTGTGTGTGTGTGTGTGTGTGTGTGTGTGTGTGTGTGTGTGTGTGTGTGTGTGTGTGTGTGTGTGTGTGTGTGTGTGTGTGTGTGTGCAGGTGGCAGTGAAAACACCCGCGACAGTGTTGTTTTTATTTGGACAGTGTTGTAAGCCTTTGAATGTCAACATAATATTATGTCAGTGCCACAAATCATCGCAAGTCCTACATCGTTTGTCTCTCCGTTCCACTTTCTTTTATATCGATATAACCTGCCATGGGGTTGTAAAGATGGCGCAACTGTAGTTTCCAAGTGGGTGCGCATTTGGAGGGTTTTGGTGATCCAGAAGGGGTTGCAGTTGGAGCTCTCAGAGCAGTTTGGCTTTGATTCTCTGCCCATATAGGGCGCCACTAAAAGATAATATATCTTCTTTATGTGACACTAGGATAGACTGTCGTTAAAATACTATTTCGTTCTCTTTCTTTCTTTACATTATCATAGTCTGGCAGGTATCCCGAACATCGATCACGTTAATGCGAGGCTTTAAAAATAGAGGTGTCACCAGCTCTGTGAATCTAGAACACTTACACATTTACTCAATGTGTGGGATGATTAGATAGACAACAGATAGAAGAGACCAACGGTTTTCGTCATATTCCGAAGATAGGCCTACAAGCAACATAGAGTGAACAAAATTGCCCCAGTCTAAAAATGGCAGGATGTAGATTCGATCTCCTGTCTGCTCGATTGACAGTCCGGCGCTGTGTACACACACACACACACACACACACACACACACACACACACACACACACACACACACACACACACACACATATGTATATATATATACTAGAGTTGCACAAGCTCATCCATCGCGAAATGCCACTGCAAAGCGTTACTGTGTTGGTTTTCTCAAATGTAATCGTTTATCAAAATAATTATAACATGCCAACCAGGTATATTACCTAGTCTAGCTGCAAGTTAAACATAACCGTTCACCGAAGCAATCAAACAAAAGATAAAACACGAAACAATACTAGGGGCACACGGCATTGGACGATGCACGAACTGAGGACAAGCAACGATATTAACCAATTATATCTGGAAATTTATACCGGGATCTCTATAAATCTTTTTAAACCACAATTAGAAGGTCAATATCTTTTTGTGAAATAATGGAATTATAGAGTGTCATCCTTCCTAGAATCGAAGAAGCAACAGGAAAACAAATAACACACAATATACCACATATGACATGTGTTATATAATTCAACAAGCTAAACATTTATAAATTATCGCTGAATAAAAACAAATCAAAATATATGATTTTCCATATGCCAAATAAACGCACAACGACTTTTACACCTAAAATAGATGATGTAAATATTGAAAAAGTAGACGAATTTATCTTCTTAGGGTTGACTTTGGACTCAAACTTAAATTGGAAAAAACATACTGAAAAAGTATCAAATAAATGTTCCAAAATAATTGGCATATTGAATAGATTAAAATACGTACTACCTGTGCAAATAAAAGTTATGTTATATAACTCGTTACTATTATCTCACATTAATTATTGTATTATGGCATGGGGTTATCAGGGAAACAGAGTTATGAAAATCCAAAAGAAAGCAATGCGAATAATAACACTAAACAAATACAACTCACATACTGAACCACTCTTTAAAAAACTAAACCTGTTAAAAGTTGAAGACATCTTAAAGCTACAAGAGTTAAAATTTTATTTCAGATATATTCACAAAAATCTACCGGATTATTTATTAAAATGGCAAATTGTTCCAAAAGATAACATACACAACTACGACACTCGGAATACACAAAATATATATACATTCAGAACTAAGCATGACTTTGCAATGAAATGTTTGAAATACAACTTGCCACACGCTATAAATAACACGCCTGATTTAATTAAAGATAAGATATACACCCACAGTATGCGAGGATTTTCAATATATGTAAAAAATTATTTTTTACAAAAATACGATTATAGGTGCACATTATCAAACTGTTATACATGCCACCAAAACATATAATAAATGAAGTTTTGAAAATGTGCAATCGATTACAAAGACGCTAGCGTAAGAATGCATAAATGAGTACACGTACATGCAAAATAAAAAAAAATACAGTTGCAGGCATGAACACACACACGCATACACGCACACACATACACACACACACACACCCACGCACACATACATATACACCTTTGAGATTGACATTATTGTTGAATAAAAGAACCTACGTTATTTTTACGTAAATGGGGTGGCTCTTATGATAGCGACATTTTGTCTTAATAGGAGTCACCGACCCCGTCTGATATATATATATATATATATATATATATATATATATAGACAGTATGTTATCAAATAAAAGTTTTTTTTTTTTTATTCCTGCAAATTACTGAATTACATACTTATGTATCATGCGTAGTATATATATTTGTGTTTGTATATGCTTTATTGTTTTTCTACAATCAAGTATGAAAAACAATTTGTACTTTTTATATACATGGGGTAAATAAACTTCTTCGTTCGTTCGTTCGTTCGTTCGTTCTAACGTGCAACCCAATTTCCGTAGTAGACCTAATTCCGTCAAATTGTTTAATGCTCTCCTAGTGCGCGCACCTCACTAGCACCTCACTAGCACCTCACTAGCACCTCACTAGCACCTCACTAGCACCTCACTAGCACCTCACTAGCAGCCGACATCAAATTTAGTAAACGCTAACTTCATGTGACTGGTTGAGGCGTGTGACAAAATGAAAGACGACATTTAAAGTCTTCTTTCATTTCGACATTATGTTGCATTCATCCTGCCGTCCGACTTTACACTCACGACCTGTTTGTTTGTAATACCGCATTCGCCTATGCAGCCCGTCATACCAATACATGGCATGGGCAGAGACTCGATGGATCCACTGTGTGGTCCCTATATAGCATGATCGACTTGATCAAGCCACACAAATGTCTCCTTACAGATTCGAGATCGTATATGCAGGGACAGCCGTAAATAGTAACCACCGAAGAGTTGTTGCTAAATTAAATATGCGCCGTGTGTTCAGAATGTGGGGCAAGATGCACAGGTCACGTTCGGAAAAATGTGTGCGATATTGCACCGAGAAGTTGTCATATCAGTATCAGAATTGTCATATCAGTATCAGAATTGGATATTGTGCAACCGTCGCCCATTAGCTACAGGCTGTGTCTGCGAACATCAATGCAGGTGACAGATAGGATTGTATTGAAAGTGCTATTAAATCTGCTGCAGAATCCATAGTTGGAATAGTCCCACCGACAGCTAGGCATCATACCATCTACTGCTCTGAGCTAAACAGGATGTCTATCTCCCAGAGGACTAAGGCTGAGAATCTATAATACCACCGACACAACACAGAACAACACATTAAAGCAGGAACGATACATCCTTCTTCTTGCTATGCGCCAAAAAGTTCTGGAGAATTGCTCGACTAGATTAGATACGTTAGCAGCCGAAGTCGAAAGATTGCACGATGGAGCCAAGATGTCTCACGCAGTCAGGATATTAACTCGAAAACTTTATGTTCAGAGAAAGAAACATGACGAAAAAGGTCGAATAGAGATCCATATTTGAAACACGTAGTCACATCTGTTACACGTAGTGTACAGTACAAATATCATTATGAACATTGGCATTCATATTTCTTTGTGAAGAAAATTCTTCCATTAAGTAATCATGTAAAAAAGTCATTGTAGGGATGTTACAAGGATTTATATCCATAACTATACATAAAAGATTGTTTTATCTCCTAATAATATTCTCCTTTTATCTATTGTCACTCATCATCCAGGTAATCAGGATCAGCAAGACCATCCTCAACATCCTCATGCTCTTCACCCTTCTCATCTACATCCTCATCCTCTACACTCTCAGCCTAATTAGCCACAGCAGGAGTAATTTGGCCGGTGACGGAATTGTACAAACGAGGGCGGTGATCTTCCTGTGGGTGAGTATACTTCTCCACCTGAGCATCAATGAGACCCCGATCATCCGCATCCAAGACACGTCGGTGCTTCAACTCATCCTTGTGTTGTTTCTGCGCAGACTGGCCGGGTGGATCAGCAGAGTAGATATAGTCCACGCGGCGGTCTGACACGTGCACGGTGATGGGGAAGGCGTCAATCCACTCACAAACAAGCTCAGCAGACATAGCCATGCCCTTGAGAGCTCCCTGCCGAACTTGATGGCAGTCTGTTCCAGTATCCCTCATGGTGTCGACAAACAAAGGCGCCGGACACAAGGTCCGCCTTAGCCTCAGCAGGGAGCGCACGCATCTACAGCAGGTAGTGAGTGAGATAGCAGGCGTACTGCACTGACTAGCGAGGAAGAAATACTTCAGCATGCGCGCCATGGTTAACTGTTTTAAGTAAATGTCACCCTTTCTCTCTCTGCACACTCAAACTGATGGATGAGGAGTGTAGAGAGAATGAAGTTGTCCACCCAGTGCCGGCCAGTTGGATGGAGGAGAGCAGTGTCCAGATACTGCTCTATCTGCTCAAATGTCTTCGGCCCTTTTGATATCGTTTCAAGAGCGCCGCTGATACGCCCCGAAAGGACCTCATGGCTTTCTCCCAGGACTTCCCGTTGAAGATATCTGTCAGCCCCCGATATGCTGCGGCCAAGTAACTTCAAATGCTGCAGCCAATGAACGACTGTATAATATGCATCCCACCATGCAGGATGGGCGATTACGTTCTGAAACTGCACGGTACCAGCGCCAGTACTGTTTGGTTACTACAAACAACTCTATGTCAATGGAAAGATGAACGTATGCCATCCCCATGTCAAGCAGTGACCTCTGCATGTACGTGAGTGTTGTGAGGATGGTGTCTGGGTGAAAGGGTGGCGTGTCAATCAAAGGAACAAACATATAGGTGCTCGCAGATTTGAGTACGTACTGGCTCCTGGCTAGGTGATTGTTGAAGCCATTCCACTCCATAGGATCTTGACCCTGGCCTAGGCTGTTGAGCCACTGTGTGTCCTTCTCTTGGGCAGCCATGAAACTGGCCTCTCGAGCACACGCCTCGGTGAAGCTGATCCCGGTGGTCTTGCCGGTGGGCTCCGCGGGGGACATCACCTTCATATCGACCAGTGGCCATCTTAGATTTATGCAAATTACCAGAGTTGCCCAAAGTTGCTGTTTGGGCAACCAAACTGAATTTGTTCTAGGACCCCCAAAAAGTACAAATCAACAAAAAAGTTCATAGGATTGAACATTTCTAGGTTGGCTATTGAATACATATGAACGTCAAATAGACTAGAGTTCCTTTCGCTTGGTCAGAGGGGATTCCGTCGAGGTCGAAGTAGGTACGGCTGACGTAGTGTTTGGGCACCGGTGGTTATGAGCCACGGCACAGAAATACCGCGTCGCAATCGAGACACTTGTCATAGCATATCGCTCGGTGAATGTCCGTATTCGTGACAATATAGGCACGCTTCGATGGGATAGCCTCTGCCCAGTGCTGTTTATCATCACCTCGAGGCGGCCCTGAGAAGTATCCGGTCACAGCTGCCTCCACAAACAAAACCAATCATGGACATCGGCGTGCCACACGACATCGAATACGAATACGACAGATTTCGTCAGCTATTCAATCCGTGCTTAATTTCTTAATCAAGTTTATACAACTGCCCCACGCAGCCAGACATAGTGGTTCCTCGATCGCCAACAATAAATCAAAAACGGAAAGAACATCTATTCAAAAACAAACAGACCACATATCAGAGGAATGACGGATAACGAAGAAATTAGATTCTATATTCTAGTAGATGAAGAGGATGTTGTAAGTCGTAAACATCTCGCAAATGTAGCATTCTGTAAGCAGATTACCTAAGCGTCACGGCTCTGCCTCTATGCATTATCCGTTGTTCCTGTACTGACCTGCAACATGGGCACATGGAGTCTGACTAGACGGACTTGAACAGGCTGAATTCGTAACACCGCCGCCACTTTCGTCAAATTGTTGGTGTTCATTGCCCACAGAAGATGATATCAGAAACATTGCATCGTCGATGTCAGTGCGAGCCGATCAGTCGATTGGCCCGGAAAGCCTGGTGGCGACTTTTTGGCCATGTGTCATGTCTACCACCGAACGTTCCTGCTCGTTTTGTCATTGATGAGTACTTCAGACCAGATAAGGGCGGTTTTCGCGGGCGACCACAGGTGATATTAGGTGAAGATAAACAACATTGGACATATGTATTCGTTCGTTGTAAATTCTCTGTAGGCGATAACGAGTTGTCTCCGCGTGCATTTCATATCAAATTATTGGACCGTATGCATGTGATATACTGTCTCAGTAATGCAGTGAAAATGAAAGTACTGCTTTCTTAAATGTAGTCTGGACAAATCAATGTCGAAAAGTATACACACGGTCAGTATCGTCTAGATATCACCATGTCGAACTATGCTGCAAGTAATATCCATATTATTAGGTGGAAGTCATAAATACCGTCTAACTGTCCTACTCGCAGACACTTCGACACACACACAATCCAATCAGTCAGTCAGACATATCAAATATTCTAAACAAACTACACAAAGCTTACGAGAATCTTTGACAGAAATACACATACATACATGTATTCGAAATATGATGTTACCCTCCTGCGTGCAGTAGTTTTGTACATAATGCTAAAGTAATTAGTGGCACAGACAGCCAAATCTAAATACTAACTCACGTATGCTATCTTATGCTATTATGAAACTGCATGTATGATCGTTACATCTGCTTTATGGCTCGCGTACGTCAAATCATCGAATGGTGACATCTACTGATAATTTTGATGGGAGTGTGGATTTACTCTCGCGTGACTATTGATATGATATCTGCACCAACAGCATAACATCGTCAGCACACCGTTTGTCGCTCAATTGTGTATATACATAATTTGTACTAGTAAGTTTTTCAGTATGTAACAATTAAGTAATATGATGCTAATTGTATCGTTGCTGCACACATTATCGCTATTTCCGCTATTGTTACTGAGCTACTATCAAAATGTTGACTATGTACTAGTGCTAGTTAGCTAATGAGGCAGAGGACAGTATTTCCGGGGGAAACTTGTGATTGTGGGATTGATGAGATAGATGGTTGGACTTGCTGGTGAGAGTGGTTGGTGTAGTGGTTGCATGATGGTATAATGATATAGATGTTCTGAGTGATATGTGGCGCCTATATATATATGGATTGGTGGGTTGGACAGGTTGACATGTCGTTATAGTGTACAGAGTCACCGACGGGCTAATAGCCAGAGTGGCTGTTAATATTGCACATATTACTATTTCAGGCGTCTCGGGCGATGTTGCGAGCCTGAAACGGACGGAAGAATTTATTGTTTTTCATGGCTACAAAGAAAGATGAAACGATTGGAAAGGTCGACTAATTTGTATAATGTATTTGATGATGATAATGACGATTGATTCTTGAGACCGGTGACTGCATGGTCTTGATAAAGGTAGAGTTGTGTTCAGTGAAACTTAATTACGGCTTGAGTGGTTTTATTATTTGTTGGGACGTTTTCTTTATTCGTTTTTCACAGTCGAATACATACAGTCAAGTATGTACTCGACTGTTAAAAGCTATTAATTTAGTTGACTTAGCATTAATGCATTTTCAAACCGAATGATTCAATCCAGTTTTCCAGCAATCAAAATAAACATGACATCTCAGAGATCAAACATGACGACTTTAAAAACGTTGCCTTATGTTTTGTCATCTGCGACCAGAATTTAAACAAAAGATAATAATCATTATTGTGACGGATCAGATCGTGTGCAGTAACGCGCCATGTACTCGGCATCCATTTTTGATGGCTTCACGGAGCTTTTGCTAGGCAACAGGTCACATGATGGCAGCGGCGCGTGTCCAGAGAGAATATATAGTTGGGAGGGGGCACAAAAACCTCCACTGTCGGCCGAACCAAATCGTGTCGAAAAAAATGTTTCACTGCTGCGCCGCCATCACTTCAGATTCCGCTGTCTCGGCTTTACTGGTGACATCGATCTGAACACGGTGGGGGCAGGGCGTTGCTGTTAAAAAATTCCCCTTGCAAGCATAAATCATGTTGTTGGCATTTATTCAGTGATGGTGAATTCACATTCTCACAGCGGAAACGTTTTCGAATAACATATTTAAGAACATTTAGCATATAAGTGAAAAGCGTCTAGCTACACGAACTTAGGAAACTCCAGTAGTCTACACAATAATTATTATTCTAGTTCACTTCAAAATAGTGATCTGTACTCACAGCCCGGTAGATGGCGCAATGGGTTATACAAAGATGGCAGAAAATGCAGACGACGAACATGAAGTTAATAGAAAACACCACATTCGACAAAATCTCTGTGCGACAAGACCTGCATATAGAGAAGGGAGACACCCAAAGGCCGTAAAGGTTTGTGAATCAGTAATGTGACAGTCAGCGGTGTGGCTACGCTGTACTGCGCCTAGTAACCCTTCGTCGAGTACCTTTGGTGAGCGATAATAGATGATAATATTCAACTATTGCTAGGTTCGTTGCAACTTTCTGACGAACTTACGGACACAGCTGTACTTCGATTAATGCATAATATTTAATACATTTAAGTAAGATATGTGTATAAGCCATAAATTAATGGACAATTAATTAATGGACAAAATTCCCACCCCAACTAAGTCAAACTCAAAGACGTCACAGACAAAGTGGTTTGTATTTCCTAGTTGTTTCCAGCACTCGGCAACGTTCTATTAACTGACTAGTCTGTATATATTGTGGTTACAATGCTATGATCTTATGAGGTCTCATTCAACTAGCCAGCCTTTTTCAGAACATTATCGCCAAGCCAACCTTTCTATGCTGGCACTGAGGAAGTGCTTAAAAACTGGATCTGCGCATGCGTCAGGTGTGGTCGTTTCTTTTCGTTCGTTCCGACAGCTATTGCATTAATCTCGAGATCAACATATTTGGATTTGTTTTAACTTGATTATATACATCTACAACAATATCTAGATGTAGCCGCATGGTGATATTTGTGTTCGAAAGTTTCTAAATACGGTTTTAGTACACTGGCTTCCTTAGCAACAAGTCACGACATTGATTGGCATAACAAGATGGCGTAAATTGTAAACACTGAGTTGGAAAGGGCGCGTAACACAAACCCCCCAAAGTCAACTGAAACAATAGTGCTGGTTTTCAAAATAATTTTATTTACTCAGGCTGCATTCAGAATAAACTAAACTACTCGCAACTAGAGCCTTATTTCTACCGCATTTAGTATTCTCAAGTCTCGCTGAGCGTGTATTTCCTGCCTCAACTGTACACTTCGGGTAAACAAAGGCTATAGAGTATAGTACGTATAGCTCCATCCATATTGAAACGCGCAGGTCAGGCTGCTAACTAATTGATTGCCAAGTCTAATAGGAGCACCAATATACCTTTATACTAACAGGCTTTTCGCACAGGACGTCTTTTAAAACCCGGAGTCGCCCTGGGTAAAAATCCCTTGTTAGCTGCACTATATAATAAAGACGTCTTGTCTGCACTTGACATTTAAATAGATCGTTTAACCTGATACCTGTGCGAAATCTTTCAATTGCATTGATCATAATATAACGTAGGTTAATTAATAAAAGAGAGAGGGAGAGACTTGGCTTGCAACTGGTTTCTTTTGTGAAATCCTATAACAGCATTGAACATTTTATTGTAAGTACATTTTATTTTTCAACATTTTAAAATCTACACCATATTGTTTTTATTTTTTGTATTGTTTTTAAACCTTCACTATTTATGTCGGAGTATCTGGACAGTCGTACAGCGGCATAATTTATTTATTTAATTTATTTTTTAACACATTTTAAACTACCTGAAAATTTCCAGGAAACTTGTCACCATAAGATGGACCTACGGGTAACAACAGCTTTCATACTGATGGTCGCATTCATGGCGGGACTTCGACATGGTAATGGTTTTACATCAGCATCACTTCCTGATAATATAAATGCTGGATTCCAGTTTGTGGGTGAGAGGAGGATCCAGACAGCTTTGCTGTTTGGAGCTGATATATACATCAAGCGTGTCGTGAACAGACAGTCACGATATCCATCTGCGAACCAGCGAACAATGTCCACTTATCTGTTACTTGCACTACTGATCTCGGGTGATATACAGTTGAACCCCGGACCAGTTAAGTATCCATGTGGAGTATGTAAGAAGGCTGTTGCCAGAAATCATCGTGCTATGTGTTGTGACGAATGCGACACATGGATCCACATTGGTTGTTGCGGGGTATCACCCAAAGAGTATCGCCATTTACAACATTCTAATGTCAGCTGGTACTGCACTCACTGTTCATTACCAAATTTCTCAAACTCCTTTTTTAACGACAGCTCCATATTAAGTGACCCTAACCCATATGACTTGTTGTCAGACTCAGTGTCTGAAAATGGTGACAACATTGCAGACTCTGAGTCCGAACCTACAAACCGGAACAAACCAACCAACAAGCCTAAATCAAAACCAATTAAGATTATGGTCATTAACTGCAACAGCATACTAAGCACAGATAAACGCACCCAGTTTATGAGTACTGTGGAGGCCGAGGGTCCCGATGTAGTGATTGGCACAGAGTCGCACGTAGATGCATCGGTGTCTGATGGAGAAATATTCCATCCAGGATACGATGTCTACCGAAAAGACCGAGACAGGAATGGTGGAGGAGTATTCGTTGCCATAAAGAATTGTTTTATTTCGTCGGGGATGCCCGAGTTTGACTCTGACTGTGAAACTGTATGGGCAAGAATACAGGTGTTCGGGTGCCGGACCCTGATAGTGGGATCATATTATAGACCACCTAACTCCACTATCGATGCACTATCTGGTCTGGAGGATTCGCTAGGCCGTATTAGCTCGAAATATCCAGCGGCAAACATTGTTTTGGGGGGTGATTTTAATATGCCGGGCATCGACTGGGAAACCAAGTCGGTGATCAGAAACCCCCAGTATGGCAATGGTATGAGTCAGAAGCTGATTGATATCTGCAATGACTTTTCATTGGACCAAGTGGTAAGAATACCAACACGCCTCAACAATATACTGGACCTGATTCTTACCACAAACCCTAACCTGTTCAGAAATATCTCTACTATCAACGGAATTAGCGACCATGACATTGTCACCACCGATCTCGACATGAAAGTACCAATGAACAAGAAGAAAGCCAGAACCGTTTATATATATAAACGAGCAAACATTGGTGCCATTAAAAAAGAGTTAGATGAATTTAATATAAACTTGTTTGGAGAGGATTTCAATTTGCGATCAGTTAATGAGAATTGGAATATGTTTAAATTAATTGTACTGGATAGCATGAACAGATTCATTCCCACAAAGAAACTATCAACTAGGAATAATCTTCCATGGATGACAAGACATATCCACAGACTAATCCGCAAGAAACAGAGACTATATAACAAAGCAAAAAAGACACAAAACAATCAGGATTGGGCTGTCTTCAGGAAGCTCCGGACACATGTAAAAACAGAGCTAACCGCTGCGTTTCATAACTATATTGATAGCATGCTTGACGTCGAGTGTAATGAAGAAAGGTCAATCCCTAAGAAATTTTGGTCATACGTCAAAAATATAAGAAAGGACTTTGTTGGTATACCATCACTGAAAGACCACAATAATCACCTGGTTTCGTCTAGTAAGGGGAAAGCAGATATACTGTCAAAGCAGTACCAAACTGTCTTCACAAAGGAAGATCTTGTCAACATCCCAGTCATGCCTCAGTCACCATATTCCGCAATGCCGGGAATCACAGTCACTGTACATGGAGTACACAAGCTGTTACTCAGACTGAAGCCCGGCAAAGCGCATGGCCCTGACGCAATCCCAAACAAAATTTTAATGGAGACAGCTGATCAAATTGCACCTTGCCTGGCTAGAATATTCCAACAATCCATCGACACGGGTGAGGTCCCCCTTGACTGGAAACATGCTAATATATCAGCAGTATTCAAGAAGGGTGACAAATCAATCGCAGCAAACTATAGGCCAGTATCCCTCACATCAGTATGCTGCAAGCTATTTGAACACATTATCTACAGCAACATAATGGACCATCTGGACTCTAATAACATCATCGTAGAGTACCAGCATGGGTTCAGGAATAAACATTCATGTGAGACACAATTAATTGGTGCCACAGAAGACATTGCAAAGAATATAGATAACGGCCACCAAACTGATCTCCTAATACTGGACTTTTCTAAGGCCTTTGACACCGTGCCTCATGCACGCCTTATGAGAAAACTCCAGTATTACGGGGTCAGTGATGGAGTCACCAACTGGATTTCAAATTGGCTAACTGACAGAAAGCAGAATGTAGTAGTAGATGGCGAGTCGTCAGAAGAAGTGACAGTCGAGTCTGGGGTACCACAGGGCACTGTACTGGGCCCACTTCTTTTTTTATTATATGTCAATGATATAGGAGAGGGGATCACCTCTAATATCCGGCTTTTTGCCGACGATTGTATTCTATACAGGTGTATCAATGACAGTAATGACGTAGAAGCCCTCCAGTCCGACCTGCATAGGCTGGTGGACTGGTCTGCAACCTGGCAGATGCATTTTAATATCAATAAATGCTCAGTTATGCATATCACCAAGAAGAGAACTATCCACCGATCTCAGTATACCATCAATGGAGACAGCCTGGGAACGGTACACCATCACCCGTACCTAGGCGTGGAGTTCTCTGATGACCTCAGATGGAACACTCACATATCCCACCTATCTGCCAAATCTAACCGTATATTAGGTTTTATAAAGAGAAATCTGTATAAATGCTCAGAGAAAACTAAACAATCGGCTTACTTTGCACTAGTCCGCCCTAATCTCGAATACGCGAGCGCTGCTTGGGATCCATACACCAACAAAAATATTAACGAACTTGAGAAAATACAGCGACGAGCAGCGAGATTTGTAATGGGTAACAACAGTCGGGAAAGCAGCGTAACATTAATGATGAAAACACTCAAGTGGGAGTCCCTAGGGCACCGCAGAGAGGTCAGCCGCCTAGCAATGTTCTATAAATCTGTACATGGAGAAATAGCCCTTCCTTTGCCGAGCCACCTCGTTCACTCAATCAACAACACTCGTGGCCACAGTGAACGATTTATTCAGGTGCCGGCAAGGACTCAGGTTTATGCTAACAGCTTTTTTAATAGAACAGTAAGGAACTGGAACGGACTAACCGAAACAGTTGTGTCTGCAGCCACGGTGGATACTTTTAAATCTAGGCTGGGCAGACGACTCTAAAAATTCCCTGTAGGGCTATGCCATATGCCCCCCGTCCCCTATATTGGCGTAATGACCATATGGTTTTTGCCAATTATTATATAGACATAGACATAGAGGGTGGTCACTGCCAGGGTGCTTGTCGTCCTCAGTGGTTCTTTTACGTCCCAAATTGAGATGGGACCAACATTAACTTGATCTCCGAGTTACAAGGGATACACAGTCCCCAATGTTGAGAGCCAAGTTTTTACACCAAATATACCATACCTGCCCGGTCCGGGTATAGAACTCGGGGCGCCGGCATGTCAGGCGGATGTGCTAAACACTACCCTATCGCGCCCCCCCCGTAATTTAATTAGGTACATCAATGAATTCCGTAGCTTGAAATGTAGGTGATGTACTAATATTTTTGTGTTAAAGTGTGAATTTTTATCACATGAATTTCCATTTGTGGACAAATAAAGGTTATTGTAATGCAGCCTTTTATTGAAATGTAGCGATCAGTCGAGTTATCGTGCTACTATTACTAGTATTAGCCAATATTAACTTATTCATTAAGTTACTGTTAATATGAAATGACTGGTTAATGTATATTTATTAACAAATTAATGTGGTTTACTGTTTGCATAAATAATACAAATATCTTCATAATGATAGACATTATGGCCTTTTACTGAAATGTGTTGGTTTGTCGAGGTTGCGCACTAATTAACCAATATTGACTAACTAATTAAATTATTATATGATTTGTTAATGTCAACTTATTACCATTATTAATACGGTTATACACATTGCATAATATGTATAAATATTTCATAATCATAGACATTATGACCTTTAATTGGAATGTGTTGGTTTGTTAAGTTTGCATGCTACATAACTAAAATTAACTAATTAATTGCATTAATTTGGTTATACTTAGTACTAAACTATTAAATATTGTAAATTTATTACTCTAGCCAATGTGTTTGAAAACCCTGAAAAAATATATATAATATATATATTTCAATACTTTTTTATTTATATTATAAATAAAAAAGTTACGACAGTTTAATTCAGTTGGCAATTGTATCGTATGTTGACTTACATTTACTTTGGATTGAAAATCGTTGACATGGTACCATGTCAAGGCTTTTTTCATTCAACCTGTTTTGGCTCCCAGTTTTTGTGGTACTCCCCTAGATTTTGGAAAGTAGGGGCCCTGTTGGCTCCTACAAAATTTAGGATAAATTATAACCCTGATAAATATAGGCAGATTCACCAAAATGAAGTGGTGTTATAAAATTCATATAAGTATATGTCACAGTAAAATTGTACTATTACATTTATTGTCTCTTGCTACAAAAGCTACCCCTAAAATGAGGAAATCTTCAACAAAATGAAGGTGATCATTAAGTAGCAAAAATACTGGACCAAACACAATCATATATCTTATACAGACCAGAGCACAGCTTATCTTCCTCCTTTGTTATGCACTGCTACTTTTTTAACTTTATATGGAGTTAATTGTAGATTATCTAGGTATTTATAAAACATTCAGACATAAAATACTAATCCGTGGGTGAACATTGTGTGAGTTTTGTCATAAAACAAACATTTGGTGAAGTACACCTCCATTATGTACAAGTTCAGTCAATCTGTTACTTCTGTCTTCAGGTATACACAGTGAATCAGGAGTCATGCTACCTCTTGCTTCAAGGGGTGCCAGCACTCGGGGTTGTCAATGACCTGATTAAGTTGTGTGCCCTCTATGGGGCAGTGGAAGAATATCGCATCCTCCATGAATATCCCACTGAAGACTTTCAGCAGGTCATCTGGGTGAAGTATCAGAAACTGCAGGCAGCCAGGTAGGTAGTGTATATCTTTGCAAAGGTAAGGTGTTGTTTCATTAAGTGTAGCACAGTGAGTAGAGCATCGGACTCTCAATGAAGAGAACCCGAGTTTGAACCCTGTGCTGCCATGTTGAACCTTGAGCAAGTTCATACACTCTACGTTGCTCTAGTTCACTCAGCTGTATGAATGAGTACCTGGATACAGACAGTGATGGATATGGTGTTCGATTGAACATGTCTGCCAGGGTGTAAAGCACTTTGAGCTGTCCTACGGACCGAGTTATATAAGAACTTACCTTCTTTTTTCATTGTGTACTCCTGCAGTAGAGCAGTGGCTGCTTCAATCACCTAGTTAGAACTGAATTAAAACTGGTAGTGGTACTAGTAGGTTCTTTATAATAATCTTAGGTGTCTTTGGGTTCCATCTGAGATATTGACTGAGGATAATTGTTGATGAGCGTGTGACCCTTCCACCTGTATTTTATAATACTATGTAAATTTGTAATGCACAATTAATCTAGACAAAGGTGATGAAAAATAAATGCATTTTCTTGTTATGTTTAGAATAGCCAAAAGGAAGCTGGATGACTGTTCATTCTTTGGAGGTGTGTTGCATGCTTGCTATGCACCTGAATATGAGACAGCGGATGACACTCGGGCCAAACTGCTTGAACGTCGAAGAGAGGTTGCCCGGCGAATTCGTTTACAAGGTACATCAGACCTGTTTCAATTATAGTTGTTTTATGCTGGAGTGATAGTACAAGTAACTGAGGGAACAGCTTCTCAAGTCAGGTGTGGATCCAGCAGACATGGGGTCAAATACATTAAAAAGTATTTAAATGCAAATACTGTTGACATTTCAAATGCAAATACTTTTCAACAGTATTTCATATACTTTTCTAATTCTCATGACAACATCATGCACAATAAATAATGACAAAGAAGAGGTATACTTGACCATTGTTTATCCAGAATTAAGGGAGTTCATTGAGTCAATAGTACCATGCTCTAATTGGTTACACATTGTTAATTTCTCCCCTGTGACGGGTTAATCCTGTTATCCATTTCCTGTGCCCACTAATGCACTAAACTATGACAAGTAGATTAAGCCACACACTATCAATTAAATGCTTGCTATTAAACCTGACCCTTTGGCAGGTCAGCTGATACACTGATATCCATCTAACAATGACCAAAGTTAATGCTGAGTTAATGGTCAGAGCATGCAACTGGCTGCAGTTGGTCAGCTAATAAAAGTGCTACAGGGAGGCCAGTTTTCTCTCAGTGATCACATAAGTAACATGAGTGACCTGTATCAACTGCCTGGACCAAGCAGCAATATAATTAAGCACAGCTGTGATAAAAGTTTTCATTGACAGAATTAAATGCTATGCTATAAGTATTTGAAAAAAGTATTTAATTTTTCAAATACTTTTAAAATGTATTTAAATGCAACTGTTTTTGGCTCCAGATTTTCAAATGCAAATACTGGATCAGTCGCATTTAAATGCGTTTAATTGCACTTGACCCCATGTCTGCGATCCAGGGATGATAGTCTAGGGGTCCCAAATCTTCCACTTGTAACCCCTCTTGAGGCTCGCCAAAAACCTCCACTGATGGCCAAACCAAATATATTCATATTGGGTGGGCTGAGCTGGAGCTTCAGCATGACTCCGTGTTTGCCACTCCGCCGTTGTGCTGTTGGATCATACTGTCAAACATGTTGACAGTTTCAGAAGCTCACCAAAAACCAAAAATGTTTCACCCCATAGGACTGACCTAAACGGGGGAACATTCCAAAGGCACACCACTCTAGTGCAGGCATACCACAGCAAAATTCCAAATGTCTAGGGGGCATGAGTCCCTAGGCCTCCTGGACCTGCCTATGCAAATATCAGTAAAAGTATCTTACTGCGAAATATAAAGTGGCTGACAAAAATCTTTCTGAGCCACCATTATAAGATAATCATACTAAAAACCACAATTAAGCCAACATTTTGTGTGACTGAAATGTCCCATCCTCGAATATAATAAACATGTTCTAGTTGGAGAACGTGTGCAGATTTATGCTAATGAGTCAGACAATAGGAAAGTACAATTATTTGTTTGCACCTTGATCTATAAAATTTTATTTCAGGTAAGGTAACAAAGTAAATGTACATGTCACATACTCGCTTTACTCTACATTAATTGAGTGGTTCCATTACTACTGATATAATTGTTTGTAACTTGTGTGCAGTTTTAATAATAAGTTTAACTTTACATAAACAAGAACCTTTATTCTTTAAAATGTCATATTTTTAGATAAAGCAGAGATAAGCCTGACTTCTACTCCAAATATTGGAAAATTAATTAATTTGTAAAATGAATGAATATTCCCAAACAATCCCAATTGGTGTGAAACAATTACTTTTTGTGTTGAAACATTCATGTTTGTCAAAACAGTATTATCTTTCACATGTTTCACCACATTTAGTATGTGTTGTTGCATACATGCACTGTTAGTAACTGTTGTTCGTTTTACATAAAAACAATTATTGCAGCTCTTTGTGGAAACCGGTCCAACTCCTAGAAAAATTGGTGCAGCACTTTATTATTTTATATTGCCAGCAGGTCCCCAATGTGACGAGACCTTTCAGTTCTAGACCTGTCCTGGTGGTAAACAGTTATGACTAATTTGTTGTATGAAAACCAACCAAACCTAAGCATGAAGATAGCAGACAGTTCGCTATTAATTCTGTTGAGAAATGTTAACAGGTACATTTTGTTTGCGATTCGTCAGGCTATTTTCTTGCTGATCAAGTCAACATAAGTATTCAAGTGACAGTTTACTGGGTATGACACAACTAAGTGCAAATGTTGTCCATGTTAGTCTTATCACTGAAGTTATTTAAACCTGCAAAATAAGTTCAGATACAACATTTTGCTGGTGAGCAGCATTGTTCTTGGCTTATAACCAAACCATGATGTGTGTGTATGTATGTATATATATTCATATAAATATATGTATGTATGTATATATATATATATATGTGTGTGTGTGTATGATGATGAGATATTATGCAGTTTATGACACTTACCTGGGTCTTATCAAATATATTTGATTGTGGCTAATTACAAATTCATTGTGATGCCTCTCAGTGTAACAACGCGTCAAGCAATTCAATCATTGTAATTTATTTCATGTTATTGCCACTTCATAGGATATGCCTGCAGGCTTTGCTGGAGTTAGTGCAAACAGAAAGTAATCTGTTATTAGCAGAGACCTGGGGCTGAAGTACTCGGTACTCATGTACTCATGTACTCGAGTACATTTTTGAAGTACTCGTACTCATGAAACTTATGGGTCATGGACTCGTACTCGTGCTCATACTCATTGTACTCAGTTTTACGAGTACATCTGAGTACTTTCTCAATATGTACTGGGGAAAATAAATATATTTGGTTATAAAATTAAAATTTCCTGAAATATTTAAATGTTAAACTATTTTTTTAATACTTTGTTATTTCTGATAGTATACAACCTTACCATCCCTACACATCCCAGAACATCCTCAGTCTCTGATAACAATGACTATGATACCCAAACATGGCAACAGGCAGCATCTTTTCCCAGTCAGAAACACCCTGTTAAGCAAACATAATAATTGTATGCTTGCAGTTCAGGCCTGTTTGTTTAATTAAGCCATAAAGAGCCAATTAGCAGTTAACCCACCAGTTAGACAGGAAATTCCTTTGATCTATTCTGGAGACCATGCCACTTGGCACTGGCTGACAGTGCTAACTGCTAAGAACAAGAACTGCCAGTCTTCCTCTGTAGAAATAAGGTGGTTCAAGTCAGGCTGTCTCCTACACTAGTGTAATCCCATGCCAGCAGCCTGGCTAAAAAGTCCAAAGGGGGTGCTGAGCCTGTTATGTGGACATGTGCTAACCCTCTCATCAACTAGTAGTCTACAATCAGAAAATATAAATTGCATACTTATAGCATCAGCAGATGAATGTGAGGTGAACGAATACCTCAGTCAGCCATGTACAGATTGTCACAGTGACCCACTGCAGTTCTGAGTTTTCCAACTCTGGCTCAGTTGGTCCCTCATCATCTCAGCATTCCAGCCTCATCAGCCCCAGTTGAAAGGGTATTTAGCATAGCCGAGAAAGTATTCTGCCCTGAACGGTGCAGCCTGAAAGACTCAACCTGTGAACAACTCATGTTCATTCGGTGCAATGGCAAATAGATGATAAGATCAAACGATGCCACTGAAATTAATGCCAATGAAGTGAATTTCATTGTTGATGAAATAGTTTTTTTTTAGTTTTCCTCATAAAAAATTGATCAACTGCCATTGCATATTCACTTGTGCTGAGTTATATAAATTCGATTAATTAATAATTTTAAAATACGTTATTATTTAATATTACATTTTTTTTTAATGTACTCGTACTTTTACTCGTACTCGTGATAATGTACTCGTACTTGTACTCAGCTTTTAGCAATGTACTCGTACTCATCCATCGTCAAAGTACTCATACTTGTACTCATAAAAATGTACTCGGCCCCCGGTCTGGTTATTAGAGATGTTTTTTTTTAAGTTCAATGTTTTAACAAACAGCCTGTCACAACATGTTAACACAATTCCATTAGTTCTTTTTCAGTAAAGTTGCTAGACTGCTAGTTTTCTTCGGCTTAATGCAAAAGGGAGTCATGTTTTGAGAATGTGCTGAAAAACGTGTAAACCTAAAGCATCTCCAGAGACACTTTTAAACAGATTTTAAGCAAGTCTATATAAATGTGTTGCAATTGACTCCTGTCAGTCTGTATGTGTGGGTACCACCATTGTTATTACTTACTATAGTGTACTACCATCATTACCAGAGATAAAAAAGGCCAGTTTGTGAGTCTCCACAATTTTGGCCTAAGAACCTTTGTACAAAGGAAATTGAACATTGTTACCTAACTTGTTTGCAGTTGTTGTCATTGTATTATGTTTTGGATCAAAACAGTGCTACCTTATAAGTTATAGTCCTGGCTGAAATATGCAAAGTGCCTAAATGCCCAGAGTGGCCAACCTTCCCTTGAAGGTGTCCAGGGCAAGGGACTATGCACTCAGGCAGCTGGTTCCATAGACAGATACCAGCTGGGAAGAAGGATTGGCTGCTGATGCCTATGTCATGGTTATCTTGGCGGTTGGCCTTCAGTGTTGTAGAGATTTCCAGGGAAGGCTCTGGTTCATTTCAGTGGGACTACCCGTCATGAATCTTGCGGGCTGGCGTGGGACAGCTTCCAGTCTTTGGATGCTGGTCTTTGTGTGGGGGTCCCATGATGAGCTGACATGTTCCATGATGGGTTTAACCAGTGTCTTGTAGCACTGTGCCTTGATCTTTGATGGGCAGCTACTGAGGTTCCTGCTTTGTGTCTTCTATGTTTGTTCAGAGTTACGTTTAATACATTTTATGTTGAAAGTCCCTGTAAGAGTACACGGTCCATGGTACTGTTTCTCATGTAAGCTTAGCCGTAAACAATTTCATTACATTAGAGGACAACACCTACTCAGGGTTCTTTTTAATATGCACACAAAATTGTTCCATGGGCTTTTTAATGGATAATAAAATGTCACATGTACAGTGTAATGTGGGAAGTGGATCGTGGTAGCTTAGAGCATCAGACTCTCAATCAAGAGATTCCTGGTTCAGATCTTGCCATTATTTCGAACTCAGTGTATGTTTGTTCACTTTGTAGATCCAGTTCACTCAGCTGTACGAAAAAAGTACTTTGTACTAGACAGCAGTGGATGTTTATGTACAAATAATGTTCACAAAGTAATTTCAGCCTGGCTGATTGCTTCCCAAAGTAGAGATGGTGTTCGATTGGACAGGTCTGCCAGGGGTTGAACTGTAAAATGCTTTGAGCAGTCCTAGTGATTGGATAATGTGCTATATAAAAACATGCCTTTAGGTCTATGTAGCACTTGTGATGACAAGACACCCAGTAGCTTGAGACGGGTAACCAAGTGCACCCTGTTCGTTTTATATTGTAAAATCGTGGCAATATAGTAAGTAAGTAAGTAAATTTATTTCCTCATCCAGAGTTAAAATGATAAGTGTTTTAACATACGTGCAGTCCAGAATATACGGAAACAACTTTTGAATCAATTTTTGATGTTTACAAAAAACTGCTGAGCTGTCAATCCTGTCATTCAAATCCTCAAATAGCGAGCTTGGATATTTCTGAGAAAGGTCGAGACCCGACAGGTTATGATGACATGTCACATGATCTACACATCCTTCTCGTTAGTAATTGGACTTTAGACTTAAATTTCAACCAAACGTGATTCATTAAAACACATTTGGGCTGTCAGTATGTTATAATAGATAGTTTATTCTATATAACATGGTTTTACGAAAAAACGAACAGACAACCTGCCTTTATGCCACGTCTGATATGATAATAAGCAAGCATATTATGTAGCTAACATATGGTGTTTGTTTGTTAACATCCAGAAGCTGTTCATGGGTCTGTTGTTGACATTGTTTGTTGACAGAAGCTGAGCAGCAGTCGACCCCTGGAAAGAAGACTATGATCCACGTAGAGACTAGCTCCACAAAATATGACACAGATACAGTTGTCGCCAACACTGACTCCGACGTCCACGCCACCCCAGCACCACAGAATCCGACAATTGGCAGCATCCCGAACCCTTCCCATCATGCACTTGGTGGATTCCCACCACTACCACCAGATGGACACAACCTAGATGTATCCGTTGACTGGCGGAATATTCCGCCACCGCCTTTTCAGCATCCGATAATGCCTTGGGAGCACAATCGGTTTCCACCGCATTCAGAAATCCAACACAGAAACGAAGATAGCAGGTCGTTTGCGCCATGCTCTAGCAATCCCACTAACATCACACACAATATCCCAGTCACACACGCCCCTTATCCAAGCATGACCCCCGGCAAATATTCGGGAAGCACGCCTCATGAAACCACCCCAGTTGTGTCTAACCCCGCCCCGACGGACCGCCTCACAGAGCTGCAATCTGCAGGAAAACTCGTCGTGAAGGAATACAAACAAACAACAGGTGCAGCACCCAAGTTTGTGCCCCGTCAACTGGGTAAGGGGAAGACAGTAAAGACACGCCCCACAGCTGTCGATATAAACAGTGAGCAGGTGCGTCTGAACGCGTGTGTCTTGGGTCCTGTCAGTGGTCCAACGTTGCCGAATGGGTCTCGAACAAAGGACCCGTCAACGACACATACAGACCAAGCTACAGTATGTGATGCATCATACGGGAAGACCATCTCTTCGATTCGGCAGACCATCAAGCAGGTATGCTTTTTTTGCTATTGCTAATATAGCTGGGACTGCTTACATGGGTGGATCAGGTGTAAACGATGCATATTTTACTTACAACTTTTTTAAATTTTTTATTATGAATGCACACAAATAAACGATTAAATACCTACAATAATTGTCAAAATACTATTGCATTAAAATATTCACACTTTCATAGATTATCTAATCTAACTGGTCAGTGATTTTAGCCGCAGTATGCTCTCAACAAATTCCAGTAACAACAGATCTTATTCATGATTAGTTTTAACTGTTACTATGTTGCCGTGACTTTCCATATACATGTTACAGGATGACAGGTGAAGTAATGCAGTGACATACTTTTATTGTAGAGGTACAACTCTAAATAGCACCCATTGTATATTATTGGTTGTGTTCTTTAGATCCTGTGGTTACTTTGCAGGTTTCATCAACTCCACAAGAAGACCCAGTCACAAAGAAACAAAGAACCAGCTGACAGATCCCTCCTCCAAACACCAGTGCAGTGAACACATTAACTGTCAACTCGACATATACAACTGTCCATCCTCATACCATAGGATTTCGAAATGAGGGCCTTGTAACAAAGTCACACTGTCTGTGTCTAGACACAGCACCATGTTGTGACAAAGTCACATTGGCAGTATCTGTGTCTAGACACAACACTGTATCATGATGAAGTCACATTAGCTGTCTTGACCAGTCCAGTCTTGACCGTGTCTTTGCCACACGGGTGTGCTGTGAAGGTGGCCAGACTCTTGCCATCGAGTCCATAGTGAAGCGCCCGGTAACAAGTGTCACAGAAGAAGCACGGGTCCTCGGGGGTCAGCGGACTCTCATGTGTCACCCATCTGTCAACAATACAATCATGCACCTGTGCATAAACAATGTGTACTAATCCGTTTGTAAATAATAAACTTAGTTTATGGTCTGCGAGTGGTTCTCTGTGTTCATATTGTGCATAGTCATTTGCGAGTAGACGATCTGTGAAAGCTGATTATTTAAATAGATTATAACATAATAAAATTTAATTTCAAATATTTTAAGATAGACCCAACAATAAGTTACATGACAACAAATGATGCAAGCAACAATGGCATGTCAGTAACAGTTGACATTGCAAGAATAACAAATAGTGTCCTAAAAAGGTTAACATAAGAATGTGGCAGGCCCAACAATTAATTTGAAGGCCTGATAATCCCAGTGATCAAGCTGTTGCTGTCATCTTACAAATATCAAAGATGTAATATTAATGTATATATATATTATAATCTTCCCAACTTAAAATATGGTCAGCCCCATTTTCCTACTGTTTCACTGCGTCTGTTCTTTTGATAGTTGCCCTGCCTAGATCGGCATCGTAATAATGTCCCATCATATCTGGCTTCTTACTGTTCTTCTTTCTGAGCTCCAATGCATACCAATCCATTTCCTCAAATCATCCATCTTTGCTCCTGTAATTCTCCAGACTTAGTTGACTGTCTCCAACCAATATCGTTATGCCGACGTTATACACGACCTTAACCAGACTAATGTAGAAGGTATTCCATGAAATTGGATCTTAGTAAGCCCAAATCCTTGTTTTAAATTTTATTGTTTCACCAACGAAAAGTTAAAATTGTATACGAAACATTTAAATAGTCAATTCTAAATAATAGCAGAGCTAACATCCTAACCACAAATCCCTGGAATTGATCGCTGGTGTCGCCTAGTTCCCACAGTGTAGACCAGCAAGTAAGCTGGGACGAAGTAGAACTGATTCAGCAAACAGCCGTACATTTGTGTTGCCAATACACCATTACCATTCCTGGTTCAAGAAAATTATTTCGGGTAACATGACAGACAAGGTCGCTTTTTAAGAATCCCTGCCAACTCATTTGATATATTCCCCTCTGTCATGATTCATCTGCCTTACCCCGTGCATTTGCACTCTCTGGTATGTAATCCTTCGTTGCTGACGCACTATATATGTATACAAATGCACATAGTTGGTAACCACACCATTTCTATATCATCAAGACTAATCTTCAACCCCTGCTTCTAGAACGACTCGTTCCATGCTTGCAAGTTGCAACGCTTCTTGTCATTCATGTCCGTCCCCACTAATGTTGCTAGATTGGCCGATATATATATATATATAAAAAATGCATGGGCCAACCGGGCCTGTAACTTCTAGCAGTTGCAGGCTGAATACAAGATTCGCAGGCCATGGGCCCACAGTTTTATCAAACGGTGGATGTGACTGCGACTAACCTAGCAGTGAATGTCTGACAGATACGACAGTGACTTACCTAGCAGTGAATGTCTGACAGATACGACGGTGACTCACCTGACAGTGAATGTCTATCTTTATACGACAGTAACTCACCTAGCAGTGAATGTCTGACAGATACGACAGCGACACTGACGTTCTGACCTCTGCCCAGTCAACAAGGGATACTGCGTGAGGTCATTACAGTCTTCAGGGTGAAGCAATCTGTCACAAGCACATGTCAATCAGGGTTCGAATTTAAAAAAAATAACGAATATTATATCTTGTGAAAAGCAGTATGGTAGGGTTGTCGCTCACAATACGCGTTTTAAAGGGGAAGTGGTGTAAACTGCATAACCATATCAATTGAAAATAAAAGTGTAAATATAATGAAGATTGTTGTTATATATGTTCTTTGCGTGAACCATATCTTAATATTGTTACATAGTATAGCTTTCAATCTGAACAATAATTAAAGTATTAACTCAGGGCAAGGGAGGGGATTTGACAATTAGTACATTCTGCATGAATAGATGTGAATAACCACTTTTGTTAACTGTGCTGATAACAGGGACCACCACCCCCAAAGCAGGGACCGCATAACATGCTCTGGTGTCGCGGACCACTATGGATACAACTGGACTACAGTATAATGTAACACTATTAAACCATAGACAATGTGTTTTGACTTACCCTGTGGGTATGTAAGTTAATTGCCATCTGTGTTAATTTAAAAAAAATCTGTTAATATAATGTTGACCTACGTATCATTGAGTTTACAGACGCTGTTATCTGTAGACAATGCACTGAGGACATTAATTCTCCTACACTCCTGTAGAAATGGAATCCATGCATCCAGGAATCACCATGATTAATCTAGCTCCAAGTTGAAGCACAGGACGGTTGTTTCCTCAAGTGCTCATAAGAATGTGGGCTCTGTTAACCCGAGGGACAGGAGACTAGTATGGGCTCAGTCACAGGCCTGGCCTTGGGATGTAGAGCCCACATTTCTCTCTCTAACTTAATCTCTTAATAAACGTCATTCATTTGGCCTTCTTTCATCACTATTCATGACTTGTGTTGGTGCTTGCATAAAAGTTGGTTTCATAATATCAATAACTATCAAAATAATTATTTAACATAATATTTAAGTGTTTCACAATGGTATCATAAGCTTTATAATTTAAATATGTCCATCATAAAAATAACTGCTAGCAAAATCCCCATCCCTACTCATTGAGTTGATATACATTGTCAGTCTACCATTTCTATAATGCAAAAGAAGATTGATTATTTAATTTAACATCAATTCTGTTATTTTCAACATAACAAGATTGTAACATTCTGTTTGCCACTAGGCACAGCCAAATATTCATAAATTACACTTATTACTATACAAATATGACACTTTGAAAGGATCTAGCAAGTTGACTGTGTTAATTCTAACAATGTGAATATGTTAAAAGTAGAATTGATAAATATCTGATCCGGGCAGGTTATACATATGGGAAAATCGTTGGACTATCGATAAGCCTAAAGTTTACTGGTCCATATGCCATCTGGAGCCTGTACTGTAACTTAGGATGGGAATCTTGTTAAGTAAGGTGTGTAGAAACCAAGCCAACCTCGAGGTCACCATTATGTATTATAACTGTGCCTAAATGTTCCTCTGCATTTTAAACCTCAGGTGATGTTTAAAATTAAGAATAAAATATTGCTTTCTAAGCCACTGTTGAGGCCCAAATATGGCTCCGGTCTGCGCTGCAGCGGCCGTGGGTTACGCGCGCCACGCGTGAATATAGCGACAGAAAAATTTTGCGCAGGTTGGAGCGCTATTTGGGCCCAATGAATCAATATTGGTATATAACAAAATGTGTGACTATAAAATGAATTGGAAAAATATCAGATCAGAAATCTGTCATACACAACAAAGAGACAGTTTCACTTTGGCCTTGGGGACTTCGACTCGATGGTAGCGAATATGCTGCGCATAACCAGCGTAGTTGTAGCCATAAGCATTAACCGGTTCATAAAATTCCCACAGAAATGAAATACCTATTATGTGGCTATATTCCATGACTTCTAACATTTCTGCTTCTTACCTTAGTCTTTGACTTTTTAATTTGTGAAATAACGTCGCTATGTTGTTGTTGCTGAGCAGTTTGCCAGGGGTGCCCGTCCACCAAAAAGCGCACTGGCAGACTATCAGGGATAACAACTAATGCTAGAAATTGTGGGAAATCAACTCAGAGGAACGACCCGAAACAGAAACTCTGGACACAAATTGTATAGTTTATTAACGGAAAAATTGAGTCGTTGACCTCGCTGTTCTGTTGCGATATGTTGTAATAATCATTGATGCGCTGAACTGTTTGTGGACCTTATAGACGCTGTACAGCACAATAAAGTGCACATACAGCTAAGCCACTTTTGTCCACTCCATCGAATTTTGACATTCTGGTCAAAAATTATTTTGTTTGAAGATGTAATCAAGACTAAGTAGCAAATGTGTACCAACAACTTACCATGGCAGATATTAAGCAGCGTAAAACATTTACAAAATGAGTCGGAAATGACACGTATGAAAACACTGAATTTGAAAGACAATCCTTCCTTTCGTGTAGTATCATATTTGCGTAATGCACTGAGCAGTCCCAGGGACAGGTTATTGCACTTTATTAAGAACTTTCATTTACATTTTTTTACATAAATGACTTACAAGGTTATGTAAATAGACAACAAAACCCTACCTGATGTCTGAGAAAATGATCAGGTGTTCACAGTCTCCTTGGTGTAGATACAGGTAGGGATGTCCTAGACGCACCTGAAGGTCATTGAAGGTCGTTGTCTCCATTGCCCTATTGGTGAAAGGTCCCACGCCCCGAGTCGGTTCCCTCGACCACTCGATGATCTGTCTGAAAGCACCAACATGTTAAGTACAATGTTAGTCACAATAATGCATTTTAAGTGAAAAATAATCCTTAACCACTTGTAGTAATTCATGTTGGTTCATATGAAAAATGTTTAGAGTTTTTAAACTAAGAAAATGCAGAATAATAAATAACCACAATGAACCATCTAACACAACATTTACCTGTAATCACAAAGTGTGGTAATTTTTGCAGCTTTGAATTATTTGACTGCTATGACACTGATTTTCTATTCTCACCACAACGTACGATGCATGACATTCCAAACTGTGATTGGTCAAACTTACAAATTCAACTGATGAATTCTTAAATTTGTAACCAAAATAAAACAGGTTCTTATATAGCTCAGTATCTAGTCCTTGAAATAACTCCAAACAATGCACTTCATCCCCAGGCAAACCAGTTCATTTGAACACCATCTTGCCTTCCTCGGGACGATTTCAGCCAAGTTGCAATTACTGCATGATGACTATTCATACACAAATGTCGGTGATGATATAGCCAGGTACTCATTTATATAGCATATGAACCAACAGATGACCTATCGACATCATCACTATCTGACGCATTGTGGCAGACGGTGATGACGTCCAACGATTCCGAATGACTATGTTCCAACCTGAACGACTCTGCATGACTTTGCCAACAATTAGACAATTTGTCCCTCGATCAATTAGTTGTTGGATTAGTTGGGCAACACCAAGTTAGCCAACTAATCTGACTAGTTCATGTAAAAGGGCCTTAAGTTAATCGCTTGCCTGAAGATTTTACCACAACTACACGTAAACCAGTTGCAAAAATGTGCACGTCATAGTGGATACTATGGAGTTTTGAGACAGATAGAAGATTGAAGACATGCAGCCAGGAAAAGGACACTGTACCTGCTGTAGTCTCGACAGTTTGGATGTCTCATGTCATTGTAGAAGACATCTTCAATGAAGAACGTGCCAGATTTATAGATGTCCTGCAAAGTATACCCTTATGAACATACTGCATTTAAGTACTGGTATTACTGATGTGTCCATTTGTCATGTTGACAACATTTGGTAAATAAGAAATGCTTGTAATGCATCTTGTAGCCGTAAACATACTCTGCCCAGTAAGTATTATAATAAAGATTATGCTCAGTCATTAATGTCCCAATAAACAGTACACATTCCATTATTACGTAATACAACCAGACTAGCAATATACGTAAATTTATTGTTATACTTTCATGATGAACAAATAACACCTTTGCCAGTTATCTGCATGTACACGTATAAACACATTTTGCCTGAACTGTATATCTCCATATCGAAACAGCATCTCTAATGAAGCCCCCCATCAGGCCATTTTGTGTCAGTCATTTGAGTACCTGCATTAGAGGTGTTCTACATGGACAACTAAAAACCTTTGGATGCGTATGTACACATACAATGGTATATATATATATAAAAACTGCATAACAATGGGGAAAGCAATATGTCCACCGAGATTCAAACCATGTCGGCCACCCAATTTTACACTTGTATCCATTATAGAGACTGTGTTCACCTTCGCCTTGACATCTGTTGGTAGATCGGGGCACTGACTGAAGTCGCCAGCTACGATGTCATCTGCTGGACAGTCAATGAGGTCC
The DNA here is from genome assembly GCA_963995525.1 of Escarpia spicata. Classification (NCBI taxonomy): domain Eukaryota; kingdom Metazoa; phylum Annelida; class Polychaeta; order Sabellida; family Siboglinidae; genus Escarpia; species Escarpia spicata. Next base: position 81,041,589 of record OZ023205.1, read on the forward strand.
CTTAGCTGAGTGAGGAACTGACAGCCTAGTACTTGGAACTCCTGGCTCAGCAGGGGGTAGGGGATCGTCTAGACAGCAACAAACATCACAAACACTGACGGATCCACAATGTTGCTGTCTGCCAACCAATATTACGCGAGTGAACACATTAAGATCAGTGTTTACATAAGTAATATATGTGCATTATATAACTAGTGTGGCATAACAAAATCAACTTTTCCCACACTCACTTGAACAACTCTGCCTTAAGTTTCTGTTAAAAAGTAAGTAAAGAAAAACATTTGGAGCCAGAATTTCATCAATATGTGATGAATTGTCTGAAAGTTTAACAGGCTTGCATCTATTTTTGACAGCTTGATGGGCCTTGTTGCTAGGCAATAGGTTACATGGGTAGCCAAATTAACATTACCTCTCAAGAAACTGGTATGTACTGTTTTTGTATAGTGAACTGTGTCAAAGTGTTCGTCAGCAAACGTTGCTGCCACACTTTGGGTATGTGATATGACATGAGCTTCAGAAGGATCGGTTTCCTATTTGACATTGGTTCGGTCGACCAAGACTGACACAGTTGCAATACACAAAATTACAAAAACAAGTTTCTTGAGAGGTAACGTTGGGTTTGAATTGAAGAAATAGGAATATTGTTGTATAAAGGAAACACAATTATTAGACCATTGAACATTCTTCACGATAGTTCATTTTACTGACTGTTGAATACATCACTTGTTATCACATCCACAGATGTATTATTTACCTGATAATCAGATAAGGCAACCTGGGTCTCAGGCTGAGACCAGCAGGGAATGCACTGGCTACCAGTGACCAAAGGCCAGAGGCAGAGCCTAATCAAGGCATTTCAAGGCTGCAAGCCATAATTCAAGGATAGTGAAGGATAGTCAACTATTTCTTGGATGTGATATAAGAAATGTATTAACACAGTAATTATATTGTGGTTGACCAGTCTATATGTGTAACACAGTATGTGTAACATCGAGGTGTGTGTGTAGACAGGTGGAACTCACTTTGGTCTTGAAGTAGGGCCTGTAAATCCTGACACTGATGATGGCCTCCCTGTGTGTGATGGCAGTCACTGGCTCAGTCGCTTTGCTATTCAGGTGAATCTGTATAAAATAATAAAAACCAATATTCATATAGCACCATAACCATATACTGAGCACTCTATGGCACTTTAATACAATGATAATACGATTAAACGTGACATTGACTTAGATCACCTCTGTGGAACCTTACCACTTGTAAGACAATTTAGTCTGCACTGGTTAAAGATCTGATCAATGTCATACAGTGAAGGACAAAAAACTACTACAAACAGCTCATTGCAATCCTTAACTAGTTTAGCCCACGGCGAATCTGATTCTTTGTTGCCCAGATGTGTAATGTGTGAATAGGTTCAATAATAGATGTCTGCTAGGTGACTGTATTAAAGGGACTCATTTCCTATACTTTACCATAACTAGTACAGAAGTAGTACGGGACTATCCTAGGGCAACCTTAATTGCGAGATAGCTGTATTACCAAGGTGACTGTCAAATTAGGTTTGACTGTAGGCAGTAACATATAGTGTAATTTGCACACTGTAGGGTTCAATGCCATACTGTCAATCAAGAGGACCATAATTCAAGCCCACCTACACTGTTTTGAAATTTGTGATTTGTTTTCACTTTGCTGTGCATACATCTTTTGAAAGATGGTCTCTGGTGTCCATGCCAGGGGAAGTAAACTATCACACGCAGGGAAATGGGAAAGCGTTGTTATGCAGCCACAGAGTCAATGGCCTCGACCTGTCAATTTGACTACACAGTACATTCTGCTGCTGCCAACACATCTGCCTTGTTAACGGAGTGAGCACTGTGAGAACAATATCTAGGCATACACCGGGACTACAATGTTTATTTAGAAACGTATATTATTGTCATGCTGGCATGATTCGTCAAGTATTTGTTGCACCGATTTGTGGATTCTGAACAAAGCTGACTGGAGATGTCCAAATTAAACTGATAACATGCATTCAACTCTACCACTTGGCCATGGAGTAATGTGTTCTTGTCAGCTCTACATTACCCATGGGCCTTTCTGAAGCCGGTATTTCATTTTGCCTTTCAAGTGACCCCAGTATACTGGGTCTTTCCTTTTGTCCAATTCATTCCGCTGAAGTCTGAAACAAAACCACTATCATAATACATACAGACAAACACAACAGTCATAAAAACCTAAATGAAATCCACTAGGTCTTGTCACAAATCTGCCTATCATCAAATGTATTTTCACAAGTTTTGAACATTATCAGTTTGACATTTAATCTTACACATGTGTGATGCAGGCTGAAGTAAATATGTACATTATTACAATTATTTCCATAAAAAAGCAACAACAAAAAGTAAAATGGTATGCAGCCATATCATCATCATCATTGTGCAGCCGTAGTATCTCGTGGTTGGGCAAAGGCCTCAGCATGTCGTTTCCAAATCTGCCTGTCTTGTGCCATCCTCTGCCAGATCTTCCTCTAGATCATTTCACTTCATAAGGTCTCCAGGTTGTGATACTCGATGTCCATCGGTTATCTCATAGTCTGCTGATGTGCCTTGCCCAGGTCCATTTATGTCTTTTGATTTGTTCTATCATGTCTATGACCTTTGTCTTATGCCTTACCCAGATGTTTGTTTTTCTCTCCCGATATGTGATGTTTAACATACTTCTTTTGCAGCCACATATGTATCCATAAATTCATCAATCTGCATTGCTCTACATGTGAAATCCGTAGTACAAAGTATGTTATGTGGCAGGTCAATATTTTATAAGTAACATGTCTGATGTAGATTCATCCATAACTGACAATAGTCACATTCACACATAGACAAACATAAATTCAAGTTTACTGATGAGCTGATGACCATAGCATCTCCAATGTGTAGGTTTGAGTGGCAATCTTGTTAAATCTCTTAAACAAATAATACAATTGAACTGATTTACTAAATACATGCTGAACAGGCCCTTAATTATAAATAATTTTCTTTCAGTCTAGAATTAATTTGCCTTTTAGCACATGAACTGCTTGACTGGAACCCATTCATGTCAATCACAGCAATTATTAGACAGCGTAGTTTTTTTTCAATGACAAACCAGTTTCAATTGAACCATTTATTTTAATTTAACCCGGGTTTAACCTAGTTTAGTCCAACATGGGTTAAAGCCGGTGAGTGGGTTAAACTTGCCAACATTGCTATATAAGAACTTACCTTTACTTTACTTTGACTTTACTACCAGTGCCAATGATAGTCATTAATTGTTGGTCTCTAGACTTGGAACTATTGGTTAATCTAGTGGCCACTAGCCCCCTCTAAATTCCACCCATCTTACCAGTTATAATTACCTGTCTTCAACTTAAGATGACTTGGCCAGTCATCTGCTAGTCTTAGAGACAGGCAGACGGGTTTCTGGTAAGCCCCTGATGCTGAATAGACTACAACATCTCCTAATCCACATGTAATCGACTCAAGTCTCAAGAAACATTGTCTCTCTGCCAGTGGTTGACTTTAATTAAAAATAAGATGCCATCTCTTAAGAAGAATACTAAGCGGTTATAAAATAAGATGCCATCTCTTAAAGACTTTAGAAGGGAAATAAAATTTTAAATGTCTTTGAAAGTTTGTGTGTATATGTAAACTCAATACTCTTGTCAAGTAATGTGCCAAATATGAAGTATGTTCATTGCGAACTCATATTACTCAGCCTGCTCAAACATGGTAATGTGCGTGTCACAAAGCAACCAGCCTGTCAGCTGTTGCTAACGTCACCATAGGTAGGACCTCTGAGCGTGCCCTATCCTGCAGCACGGCGAGCGACAGTGCAGCCTGTTGTTTCAGACTTTACATGAAATTGCAATTATGAATTTAAAATTTTTTAAATATCACAGTAAAGATAATAATAATCTTATCAGGGGGCCAGTAGATTTGAAAAGTTACTTGCCCACCCCAAAAAAGTTACTGGCCCAGATTTTGTTTAAAAAAATATGTTGATACCAAGGGTGTGGTGCCTCAGTCTCTTCACAAGAAGTCCACAAAGTCAAAGGTTTGCTTGGTGCGACGTCATGCTGACTTTTCCAAATTTCTAATTTGTGCACATCGTTTAAAAAATTAAGATAGCGACAATAAGTAATAACGCAAAGTTAAATGAAGATTTTTAATCATGGTATCACTTTGCAGCTACTAATGCAAAATCTGAGATGTCACCGACTTATTTTCAGCTCAGGGCTTGATACTTTAGCTGGCTGCCCTCAGCACATCAAAAACATTTCAAAAAATCAATGCAAAGGCCGGTATTTCCAAGATCAGGCACATTACACCATTGCATCTGAATGCTGATACCATGTGTATGACGTTATCATTATGACTGGCGATGACTGATGCTGATGTAAACAATGCGTAGTGTGCAACAATGTGAACGCTGTCCTGAGTCCTTGTTCTCGTTCCGCCCATTAGCCGATCACGCGAAATGAATTTGGTAGTGCACACATGTTATTGTATATGTATGGCTGAGTTTTAGTTACTGTTATATTTAATTAGTTATAACAAAAATGTAACAAAACAAACATTGACATTTCAAATAAAAAGATTAGGGTTTAGGGTTGTCCTATTTTTCTAGTTAGGGTCAAGTTACTGGAAACACGATGGTGGTTAATCGGATTGAACAGTAAAATATGAAAACTAGTGGCCCCAACTGGCCCGAGAGCCTCAAAAAAAGGTGCCAGGCCAGTGGGTCAGTGTTAATGTTGAGGCCTGGATCAGCTGCTGTGTATACATGATTGCAGGATTTAAGCCTTCGCGATGTTCAAACAACAATAACTCAAAAACGAAAAACAAATCCTGGGTACATCCATTCGCAATGTTCAAATGGCAGTACCTCAAAAAGAAAAACAAACTGTGCAGAAAATGTACAGAAAAGCGCAACCAAAAGGGTCCTTGAATAGGGTAACGGAGGGGGTAACAAAATTCATATATATATATATATATCAGCACACATTTTTAGTATATTTCATTCAGATTGGGAATACAAAGGTTCATTTCGCTTAGTCTTTATAAATTGATAAGTGCAAAAAGTCCACAATAACAATACTGAATGATACTGGTAGTGCTACTAGTGGAAAATTACCTGGTTGTTACTAACTCCAGTCCTGGAGGAATTGCTTTGAGCAGTGTGTACACTTCCATCGGTTCCTCTGGACAACTCAACGTTGATTCACTGAAAAAACGTGTCGGAAGGAACATTTTGAATAACATGATTTAATATTTTTTTTGTAAATTGAGACTACAGTCTACAGAAGTTTGACTAAAAGGCGCACGACCACGAACAACCATGTAATATCATGTGTTGGTAGATAGTTTCGCCGTTGATGGTATATATATGGTTTGTGTTTGCATTATTTAAAAAATTATATTCTATTTCACCTAGGAGTTACACAATTTAGGCATCTTCCGGACGAGCATTTAGTCTTGGCACAGTAGCGCCACCTAGCGAATGGAACCGGCGAGTTACCACAAGCGATGATAAAAGTTGTGAATTTTGTTACTCCATTATGAAGAACATATATGAAATTTAGCAACCTGCACACATATACCTCCTACGTACCACCAACAGCCGCTTGGTTACCAACACTACATACATTTTGGTCGTGCGTGGTCGCGCGCCTATAGTATAGCCTAGCCTAGGCTATAGACTTAGTATTAGCCATACCGGTCTACACTACAGTGCACTACTGGTAGCGACACTTAGTTTGTTTATTTAGTTCGTTCGTTTAGTTTTTTGCGGACACTGGAAAAGTAACATGAAACTTTCCTGAAAAATGTATAAAATTACAAAGAGCAGTTTGATGCTAAACGAGTTGATGTCCACGGTCGATGGGCGATATTAGGAATATTATCACGCACCCACACACTACTTTCAGTTCCTCAGCAATCATGTCATCGGAAATATTACTCGATGATGAATCCGTGGCGCCGTTAGTGGGATCAAAATCTGTGTCGCTAAGGATGGAAGTCCATTCCTCGACGAATCTGCCGATATGGACAAGATCGCCTTCCGCCATGAAAATATAGTAGTAATATCCTCGATTACCCAGGAGCCGTGAGGTGTCAGCACTTATTCGTCCTTAACTACGGTGTCACGCTTACATTTATCCGGGCGTTAAATAATATCCGGGTGACGTTTCTGCGCGTGCGCGTATCTATGGGAATGCATTTAGTACATAGATATAAATAGAACACGCTGGTTGAACAAGATCGCTAAGCCGCTATCAGTTGACACATGATACAGTGACGGCTGCATGGGACAGTGACAGCCATGCTGTCGTACGTATGGCAATAAGTCACTGCTGTCCCTGTGCCTATACAGCACGTACAGCACTGAATTTTCATCATAATATCTCATGCTAACTATTAACCGACTTCAGTTATCAGTGTTGTAAATGTACAATGGGTTCATAATAATAATAATAATAATTGCTTTATTCACAGACTCCATGCAACATACAAGTACATTATCATGGTTCTATAGTTGTGTTATAACAATAGTTACAATGTACAGAATGAAAAATCACCCGTCAACAAAATGTATGTACAGGGAATTGAACCAATATTTCCATATTCTTGACATGTATTTCACGTTACTATTAATAATGTTACAAATCAATATGTTTTTTGAGAACTGCATGCAGTCGGCATATAAACCTATATGTCAGATTTCTAATAACAGCAGCACAGTTAGGTAAATTATTGTTAACAAACATTTCACTAGCACTACAGTATCTGTCATAACCTAACACCATTCGAAATATATTGTTGTAAGAGACATACAATTTCCTGATTGCATAGTTATGAAAATTCCACCATAGATGGGCAGTATACATAGGTGAGCAAAAAGTAGTAAACAATGTCTTCTTTACATCATTTGAACACATATGAAATTTTCTTATGATCATGTTGCCTTGTGCATACAACTGGCGACATTGTCTAGATATATCATTGTCATCTAGCATACTATTTGAAATTATATGACCCAAATATTTTACAGATTCTACCTCACATAGTTTGTCGTTACCAAGCATAAAACTTGGAAATTTAACATTCTTACAACTCTTGTTTCTAATTATCATGACCATACTCTTTTTGGCATTGTACCATATGTCATGAGATACTCCATATTGATCACAGACGCTGAGACGGGTCTGTAATCCCCTGCTGGACGGACAAAAAACTACAAGATCATCAGCATACATAATATTATTTACACAATTATATCCTACATAACATTCTGTATTGCAACTATTAAGTACAGTGGATAAACCATCCATGTAAACACTGAACAAATAGAGGGATAAAATACCTCCTTGTCTAACTCCATTACTTACATAAATACTGTCAGACACATGACTACCCCATCTTACACACATCTGTTGGTTCGCATACCAAAACACTAGAATTCTAACAATGTAACCAGGAACCTCTCTGTCTATTAGCTTTTTAAAAAGTACACTATGGTTTACACGGTCAAAAGCCTTAGATGCATCAAGAAAACACATAAACAAACAGCTATTTAAGGCTTGATATTTAGCAATAACCTCTTTTAGTACATAAATGCACATGTCAGTGCCATGCTTCTTTTTAAAACCAAACTGGTTGTCACTGGTTGTTAAAAAGTCATCCATTCTGTTGAGCAAGATTTTTTCAAAAACTTTAGACATAACACTTGCCAGTGCTATTGGCCTATAGTTGTCTTTACTGTTTATCTTGCCGGATTTATCCTTGATTATGGGCACTAATATAACAGAAATCATAGAACTTGGCAGTACGCCATGAACCAACAGACCTGTGAAGCACATTGACAATAAAGGCAGTATGCGTTCACTGCAGTACTTCAGGTGCTCTGCATACACACCATCAAGGCCACAACTCTTGTTACAGTCAAGGTTTCTTATAGCATCTTTGACTTCTTCAGGTAACACTCTAATGCTGCTCTCATAACTAACATCAAATGCTAGGGTTTTGGCACTACTGTTATTTACACAATTAAACAAGTCACGAAAGTGTTGAATCCACATATTCACAATAGCTTCTTCACCACTGTTACCATTTATATTAGTTGGCAAGAGGATTTTACTATTGTTAATAGTTTTGATCTCCTTCCAAAATTGATCATTTGTATGGTTAGCCATCTTCTTGGCAAGGGCTTCACGCCTCAACTCATTTTCATGTTTTTTAATAAACCTTATTGCATATTTGCATCTAGCATCAGCTTTCTTTTTTAACTCAAAAACAGGACCTTGTTTAGGTTTACCTATACTGTCCCATAGTTGGGAAGCTTCATTAGCAGCTTTATGGATATCTGCCACATAATCAGTCCACCCAGGCCGACATGTATAGTTTCCTTGTTTGTGAGTAGACAAACAGCCACTAGCATCAGTTAAACACCTGGTTATATTATCATACATGTTATTAAGTGCTTTCTGATGAGACTCATCATTGCAGTTGACATCAGTACATATAATAGCATCAATAGGTAATACAATGTTTTTCAGTTCAGTATCAGTCTGTCTACAGTAATTGTCAATGGAACCTTTGTTAAGTCTTGACCAGTTAAGACGTGGCTGAGTGTTATTGTTAGTACCGGGTACTACACCTGGCACACTGTCTACATTGACATCGATTATCACAGGGATATGATCTGTGGTAGCAAGATTATAGCACACACTAATGTCATTTATCACATCATTACCATCATGTGTAGCTATACAATGATCTAGCCATGAGGTGCTACCCCATGCATCACTGATGTACGTGAACGAATCAGGTGGTAGATACTGCTTACTGGACAGCACCAGATTGTATTCAGTGCAGAAGTTTATAAGGGACCTTCCAAATGACGAAGTCTCGTCAGAAATGTTGGCGTTATAATCCCCTACCACCAGTACACACGTAGTTTCTAAATCTTCTATAATACATATTAATGTGCCAAGTTTTTCCTGATATTCATCATTATTTTGATAACTTTCATATGGCATGTAAACACAAAAAATTACCATTTTTTTGTTGCCACAATTATATTCGACACCAACAACCCAGTTAAGGTCAAACTTTAGAGGGGTGATGCCTGCTTCAAGGTCAAGTTTCCACAATATTGCAACACCACCATGTTTTTTAAATATTATGCCATCTCTTTCATCAACACAAAATTCACCAATTCCATGAAAGTTTTCATTGATGCTGTTTAGCCCACATAAATCCTGTTTCGAGAGCCATGTTTCTTGTAAGCACACAAAGTCACATTTGTTAAATAACTGTTCAGTTACGTGTCTGTGATGCTTGTTGTTATAGCCAAGTTTCAAGTTCCTACAATTGTAGCTGGATATATTTAGCGATCTGAACGTTGCTTTTCGTTTATGTCCTTGGCAAGTTCTAGCCGAGACGGCTCAGGATTTAACGTTGTTCGTCGTTGGGAGATCCATAGAGGATGTGTTGTATGCCTTGGTGTTCTAGGCTTCTCGTGAAACCACCTCACATAGGCACCTTCAGGCCACACTTCCGGGTTCATGAAGGCCGACGGATCGGGACAGTTGCAGTTTACATGGAAACTGCTGTATGTATCACGTCTTGTTGGAAGGGATTCACATGTCACTTCAAGCTTGAGGATGTGCTCAAGGTGGGCTTGGAGGACTTCAGGCTCGACATCAGTGGCAAAGCGGGATGCAAATATGCTAGCATAATGGCATCAGTTGACATGGCTTTGCCAATCAATGACACAGTTTTCCCTTTAGGTTTCGTGGTAGGCCTGTCATTAGGGTTGCATGCAGGTTGTTTCGGTACTTGGCCTACAGCTGCAGTTTTCTTCTTTCTGCACTTCTTGACCATCGTCGACCATGGGGTGTCATCATCTATCTGCACACTGTTACTGGCTTTTTCATGTGCCATCACATACAGCTCAACTTCAGCAGTTGAACCAACCACTGAATCGGCTCTGATAGTAGTTGCTTTGGGTGCCTGCCTGTATCCAGCAGGGGCAGCAAACGAAATTTGACGTCTAGGCGGGGCAACAGCCTTGACGTATGTAGCAGTATCATCTGGTTCAGACAGTTGCCTCACTAATATGCCAGTGTCTGTGACATCTCAATAGGCCTGTAATTGGTACACAGTCACTCACTATTTGAGGGGTGAATCTTTTAGATTACCGAGTAGTAGTAGAGAGTGAGTGCAAACTGCTTGATTTGTTGGTTGTACTTTCGTTTCCTTGTCGATCCTCGGCTGTTGGAGAGTTGGTTGCGGAAATGTTGGGCCATCCCAAAGTTATTTCGTAGCAGTGCCAGCTCATCTTCTTCAAGTAGCTTCTGTTCTCTCAAATGGATTTGAGAAGCTCTGCCATTTTGTTTATCTTCTGCTGCTTCCGCCTAACCTTCTGAGTCAAGGTCTTTATTTTCCTCTTTAATTTTGCAGTTTTCTGAACCATGCATCTTTGAAGATAATGGCTGGTCTCGCGAAATGTAACTGCGTTCTATACTTAATCTCCTCGCTATTTTGGTTGGACTTGGAACATCCTGATCTTCTACAACAGTACTCATGTGACTACTGCCTCCAGATGCTTCAGCAGGGTGTTTTCTAGCCTTTCTGGGTTGGCATACGCTTAGGTTGCAGGTGGAAAGGGAAATTGAAAACTGAGGGAACTGCCGAATCATGGAGGCTTCTTCCGATCTTGTTGGGACGAACCACAAAACAGTTCACTTAAAAATTATCACTACAGAGAAAGCTGTTCGTTGTTGGTGTCCAGTCTTTTCTCTTGATTGCTTCAACCCACGCAGCTCGGCATTCTCGCCTTTTCGTTTCGTCTGGGAATCTGCAGGGGCAGTATCCATTATTAGTAATTATTAGTCGTAACATATTATCCCATTAAGCTTTTAGATTAATACAAAACGTGTCGACCATGCTAGGACTCTTCACAATAATATTATTAAATAACGTGTTGGTATATACGGTAATTCAACCAACTTAAGTTATATATTGTCAATTTGTACATGATTGTAATGTCTTTAAAACTGTTAATTTTCTAAATTAATGGCAATGAGGCATGTTTGTGCAGACTATTACCTCAATTATACAATATAACTTAGGTAATAGTCTGCACAAACAAAGAGATGCCAGATCCTGTCTTCTGTCGGTTGGTACAGTAGTAAGTTACACAGGAAATAACCATATTTGCTGTTTCACAATAACTATTGTAACCAGCAAGCCTTCAAATGTTGTCGAGAGTTAAAAACAGAAACACGTTGCTCGCTCCAGTATGAGCCACTCAACTGTCCACCGTTTAGGATCATCTAACTGGGATATTGACCTCAGGTTAAACTCTCATTTCCAGGTCACAACCCTTCCCCAAATGAATAAGCTGGAGGCTACAGCCTACTCAATTAATTAATCATCAGTCACTTTGTCAAGGAAGCAGGATGACAAATCTCCAGATCACTACCCCCAACCACCCCAAATCGCTAAGCTGGTGGCTGCGCTGGCCTACCCCATTAATTAGTCATGATATATCTTATCTAGGGAGCACTGTATCACATATATAAGTTAAACTTTCCTATGCCTGACATTTATTATATGTTATATACTTGTCAAACTATACTGCTGTACGCCAGGCAAACTATACTCATCTGCAATAGTATTGCCAGTTAGCTGTTTTAACTGCCCATCTCAGCTTGGCCAGATGAAGCTTTCCATGAAAAAAACACAGTTAAAAACGTTATGCATTAGCCTAGAGGACACTCGACGGGATGTGTCATTCTGGACCACGTGTTACTGCTAGGAATTAAGTTATACATACAGGTGCTATTATATATGTAATACCCTCAGATATATTTCGGTAAACATTTCCTGTTTTCAACCCCTGGTAATATTTGAAAATATGAGTATTGTGTACACGTTGGCTTGGAATGGCTGTGTTGCTGGTAAAAAAAACTACATTAATGTCCTGAGCCTGGTAATGGACAACTGTGAATGTAGAGCTAATATGTTACACACTGCCTTGTATTACCCTAGGCCAGGGGCTGGCAACCGTTTTGAATGGAGGACCAAATAAGTGACTTGGGCTAGGTCAGCGGGCCACACATTTATTTCTTAAAATTGATTGTCACTAGCCCAATCTTCGTGGAAACTGGTACAATATGTTAATATGCGTATATAATATCTATATAGGCATTCTAGCTCATATCTTCGAAGCTGAACTTACATATTTTGGAGTTGTTATTATTGTTATGAAACATCAATGGCTAATTTTGAACAATTAACTATTGCCAATATAACAAAATCCGCGTTGCCGCAATTGCCCCAAGTCCAAGTGTGCATGGCGTGTGTGGTCAGTTTCAGAAACTGTTCTGACGGCATGTGCATTTGGTTGCAATATACACCGCACTGAATGTAACTTTGAGCGCCGCAGAGTAACATTACATTTGGATGAACTTCATTTACACAGCTTCCGGCGCGTCATCCACTATTCGTTTTTGGGAGTGTTGAGAAATGCAGTAGCGGTGTCTCCCACAATCGAACTTGATCTGGAAAGCAGAAACAAACTGTAAGGAACGAACTTGAAGTTTTCTTTGGTTAGATGTTCTCTTTCCGTATGTTGAAAATTCATCAGATTGAGGAGTGCCACGATGTCGAGAAGAAAAGAGACTCGTAGATACACCTGGGGGTCAGCTATGCCTTACGTCTGAACACGTCTGCACGTAGTTCACGGTATTCACGACGACGCTCAGTATCTTTTGCATTTGCATAGATGGTGCAGTGGGCATATGGAGATTCGCAGTGGAACATGCATCGTGTCGAACTTTTCCATTCAGCGAAACAACTTATGACCTTTCTCCCATGGAAGGTGCACCATGCAAACGTATACACTGTACAGTATATTGTCATACCGCGGGAAGCATTGTGTGCAATCTTGCTTTTAATCCGCGGGCCGCATGAAATAGCTTCGCGGGTCGCAGTTGGCCCGTTGCCCGACCCCTGCCCCAAGCAGAGTGATTGTACTCATATGTTCTACCGTGGCCTTGCTTCTTCATATAGTTTCAAAACGAACTACTTGCGTGTTCGTTTTCGGCCGAAGGCATATCGACATAATTCACGGGAACTTGTATCGAATGCGCTGCTAGATTATCGGGGTTTTAAAGACTCGAACTGCTTTAATATGGCGACCCATTCAGCATATCGACATTGTGCTGCGTTCCAATGAGCGCCTTTATACATATCGTAAGCACAACTTGGTGATCTCGAAAGTTCAGAAGCAGCCCGAGTTTACGACTGGTAAATTTATGTAACTGGGTCACGTAGGCGCTACGAAGTCGTATTCACGATATACACGAGCCCATTGGATCGCAGCATTATATATGGCGTATACCAGACGCGCAATAAACGCATTGGTGTAATTGTGAACTGATACGCGTGCATGACGTGCCAAGCTGTTGACACGCAGCAAACATATTTCCATCCTACCGCCTACCCTTTCTTTGGCAGTATTTAGTAAGTATTTTTGGGCGCACGCCAATGGTTGTACTAATTATGTCATGGGATAATTTACATATGCAAACCAGCGCACTATTGCTATTGTCTCTTTTTATCGACTTGTTCCAATGTTGCATGCACATGCATTTGTTAACATGTAGCGTGTGTGTATGTATGTAGGCCCTATGTACGCGGGCATGTTAACTTTCAGGAATTAATCTTCGGCCCCATGGGTTGGAATTAAGACGAATTTTTTTTCAAAATACCCCAAATATGTAAAGATTTTCACACATGCTATATACATCACAAACTGTTATGAATTGGCAGCCGGTCACTGTCGCGTCGCACGTTCCACAGAGAATGAGTGTGTCGACCTTCCAGTTTTGACCTGTAAAACTATCGTCATTATGATATTCATGTTGCATTTGGTGGATTCCGTGATGTCAAAATTATAATAAACTTTAAATTAGAACCAAAATCGTAACCAGTATGATTTTTGGCGCCCATTTTTTATGGCTTAAGGACGTTCACGGGCTAGGATTTCATAGGAGGTTTTGGTGGTTTATGACACTATTCTGCTTCGGAATCAAAGAGAGTAATTCATGTTGCAATGTGTGCGATGCACAACTAATTGTTCCTTGATGATTTGCTTTTTATACTGTCTGATAATATTAAGCGACCGTGATTTTCTATTTTTGACATTTACCAACTATCTGGTGATGTTCATATTACATTGTGACGACAAAGACATTAGAAACAAACTTTAAATCATGAACCTACATTAATTTGAACCAAATTTGTGAACAAAATATGATTTTTGGCGGCCATTTATATATATATATATATATATATATATATATATATATATATATATATATATATATATATATATGCACGAATGCATATCTCAGAAAGTGTGTTTGCCGATCACATGCTGGTTGCATATGGTAATGTTTACAATCATATGATGCAGTAATATCAAACAAATTAGGTAATATATCACAGTCGGGGTGGTTAGCTGAGAACGACAGTCCAGAATCATTAACACATTTAGGACAAAGGCTAATGGTTTTATGGTGCGCTAGGAACAACTGCTGGTTTAGACCAGTCCACTGTATGCAAAGCTTATTAAACACGTGGAGCCGAAGTTATGAGCGTGCGTTACTGCGCGTTATGGACCATTACGTTTCGTCAGACGTGCGCTCAAATTACGCAACGACCAACATTCAAACATCTAGCCAGAGCAGTTACATCACAACTTAGCGCAAGCAATGTTGTCACCTCGCTAAAGTCAATTCTGGCAAGTATTATGTGTTTGGCAAATTTCGCGCGGTAACACCACAAAAGGGCCGTTCGAGGGTTCTCCGGACAGCGACCACACAGCGTTAGAGTCAGGATGTGTCAAATCGATATGAGCGGTCTCGGCGATTGCGGTATTCAGTGAAGCACGTGTCACAAAGAACGTGAAAAATGTTCTCTGGTTGCGCGGGACCTGACACTAACAAATTACGTCTTTTACTGCACAAAGTCGAATACGTCGACGTTCCGAGTTCACTACTACAGGTGCGGTATAGGTTGTACGAAAAATGAACGCACGTGTTGATTCAGACGTTGCATGAAAGCGCTATGTGAACGTTTCCCTGTCGTTGACCATGTCGCCCGTTTTATACGACGCCATAATCAACGGACGATTCCGCCAAGTTCAGTACCTCATTAACTCCGGTGTTCCGATAGATGGACCCGATTCGCACTGCGCCCTTGAAGCGGCGCTGCACATCGCCAATGACCGCAAACGTGACCGGTTCTTCCGGTTTCTTCTCAACTGCGGGGCTAACTACAACTGCGTCGACCGGGAATCTGGAAGAAACGTGTTCGCGACCGCCTGTAAGCTGGAACGGACGAAAGAGCTAAACACGCTGCTTTCTTTTGCACCGGGGGACATTGAGATGAACGCATGTGACGCCTACGGATTTACAGCGTTACACCACGCTGTTTCTACCGGGAGTGTTCCTCTCGTTCGACTAGTCCTAACGAATCTCATGAGATACGGACTAAGCACCGATGTTGCTTCGCGCAGCGGCCTAACTGCTTATCAATACGCTCAGAAGTTCGGCTTTCACAATATTGCAGATATCCTTCGTAAGGAAGGCTTTGCGAGCGTTCACAGGTTCAGCATATCACTTCCAAGAATCACGGAGGAAAAGACCAGGTGCGTCGGTAAAGATGCCCTGAGATCGAGCATTGTTGGTGGCTGGTCCCTGCACCATGAAGGGTTTGTCTGCCAGCGACAACAGGAACTCGCAGCCATAGCCAAACAGAATCGAGAAACCAAACAACCGCCCAACCGACAGAGTCACCCCCGCTTCGTGGGTTTGCGAAAACGACAGAAACAATTGACGAAACCCGTGACTATGTCATTGGACAAGGGACTGCAGACGGCGATTAAATTTCACTCCGTATCTAACGCATACGGCAGAATTAGTTCAGATGCATTCCGCAGAATCAGTCAAATGAACACGCAAAGTCGAGACATATATCTGCCGTCGATCATTGATGTTGTTTCCCTTGAAATGTCGCCGTCTTATCGGGCGCCGGCCGGACGCCTCGATTCAATAATGCGTGAAAGCACAGCGCACAAGGCGGAATCTACTGTGCAAGAGAGGCTCGCATCGAACGCATCCAATCCGAACGTTCTTGCGTATTCTGGCTCGAAACTAAAGGTCTCTTCTCGACGGAGTGTAGCGCAGGGATCCGAGTCTACGATGCGACATCTTAGAACGGCTGTGAACGCTGCCGTTGAAAAGTTCAAAGGGAGTATCGACTCTCCTTCGCCTCGGAAAGGTGACTCGTAGGTTGCAATAAGGTATCATGTGTTGAGTATTCACGGTATAGAGTATATAAATATATACATATATGTATATACATACATATATACAACCAATTAACCGATGCCTTCTACTGTTGCACCACTCCATCCACAAGAAAACGAGAGGGTGTGCATAACGGGTGGGTGCAACTATTCTTTGGTTTGCCACTGCACCTTCTTTTGTCGTACGTGATTTCAAAGTGAAGGCGGTGATTATAAAATGTGCATAATCTGTGTTAGTTGCATAAAGGGAAATGTATTTTCGTATAATTGACTTTGGTGGGATGATGTTTTGTATTGGTCTGATGAAGTAATACAAAGAAGAGAACATTTTAAAATGTCATGCGAGTTACACGCGCTTCTTTTTATACTCAGATCTACAGCAACATGTTCCATATGTACGACCTATTGCTTAAAGCAAGATGGCCACCCACCGGTGGAAAAAGTGTTACGGTATACTCTGACGCTGATTGACTGTTCGATAGTAGGTGCACGTCAGATGCGCTAGTTATACAGAGCTGAGAACGAGGTTCTGCTCTCTAATTGTTTCATATGAGTATTTCACGAATATTGTTCTAAAAGAAAATATATTAAAATAAGAACGAAATTAAGTGGCTAGAAGTTGTTACTTGTTAATAGCAACCTCATTTTAAGCTTTGTATCTGTCGTATGTTGTAACGTCAATTGTGTAGACATGTAGATCTATTCAATAAAAGGATGCTAACTTAAATGACAAGTATTGTTTTGATGATTATAATAATAATGTTATGTTGTTTGTAGTGTACTAGAAATCGCGTATCTAAATTAACGTGTGCTCGATCGAGTTCGCAATTATTATATTGTTTTAAGAGAAATCTAGAGTTAAAAATAGCATTCAAAGAAATCACTGTAGGGTTTTGTGTGCACCGAGGGAATTTGAGGACGATGTTGTGTATAATCTTAGGTAACGAGTAAATCTTCTGCAGACTAACAGCAATAGTAGTTCATGTTATGTGCGTCTGTTTCAATTGTTCGTTGAACATGTCTGTACTGGATGTCGTATCAAAAATTATAATGCACTGTTAGAATACCCGTGTATGCAGATGGGAATCCGTTTGGTTAGAAAATACACATCATCGTTACATAAACACCATAACGTGCTCGTAGATACTCGTTGCTTGTTCAACATAACGAAGGCCCGAGAGAATGGGAAGTTCACGTCCATCGATAGGCCCTAGTCGTGAAAGTGTAGAAATGTCAAATAATATTCGTACTGCTATGTTACATGCACGAGGATAGACATAAGCATATTGTGTCAGAGTATACTTCATGTTGCCAAGTTCATGATGCAAGGGCCGTTTTCCCGAAATATTTGCGGCGCGCGTGTGGTTCTTGCGATTGTTAAGTTACGTTTTATGTATTACGCGCACACTACGTTTTACGTTCCGAATACCTGGTTTACCCATAAAAGGTGAGACTATTTACATATATGGGGCATTTTGAAAATACATCGGTCCTACGTCCTATTCGTGCGGTCGTAGATTAATCCTTGACAGTTTGGCGCTTTAGGTTCAAGCCGTCTAAGAAGAAAACGTTAACATTCCCGCATAGACTATTGTTAGATTCACATTGCCACAGTTCACTTAAAATCAATATCAGGAAATGCAACAGTGACATACAATAATATCATCCATTATGAAACAAATAATTAAGTTAAGCAGAGTTAATCAAATTACCAAATTAACTATTGAAATGCACCCATGCGTGGTAACTACTGACGACAAAAATAAGACACAACTAATAGCAACAGTCAATAGACAAGCTTGAAATTTAATACAATAATCCATCAAAATGTATTTTTGTAACACAAAAATGTAGTATTACAGAAATACACAAATCATTGCAATGGTAAATGATATTTACGGTGAAAATTTTCATTAAGTTGGAAGAATTAAATCAAATCTTCTTCTGGTCACACACATCTTTAAATGGTTGACACATTGAAGTTAAACATTGTAGTTATGATCTGTTGATACCTGTATATTCATTTTGCAGGATAACAGTTGCATTGATTATACCTATCGTACAGTTCATTTCTTGTAACGACTGCACTCAAGCATACATTTAGTGGTAGATGGTACTGTGTCCAACATGTCAGAAAGCAAACTGTCGCCATTGCAGGTGGTGTGATGACATCACTGCCGAGAGAAAAGAGTGGTCGGTTGCAAGGAAACTGGAGTAGGCACATTGCCAGATCGTTGCAGGTAGAGGGCGCTATTCTGTATTGCTTTTGCAGGGACGAAGTAGAGCGGAATGTATGAAACCGTGCCACGAGTCCACACCTGCAAACAGCAGTCTAATCAATCACGAGGTAAAGGTAACATATAAATGTAAGTATCCAGTCCTTAGGACTGCTGAAAATGCTTTACATTTCATTCACTGGCAGACATGTTCAATAGAACTCTTTTGAGAGGTTAATTTAATTGATCTGATAAATGTGTGAGGCTAATTTAATTTAACTGGAAAAAAATCTGAGTTACTTGTAATTTTATTAATTAACTTTCCATCTGAGTTACTTGTAATTTTATTAATTAACTTTCCATCTCCAATTAATGCGCAAAAACTATTTGTACACAAATATCTACCACTGTAGCAAGGTAGTTATCGCTGAGTGAACTGAAGCAAGTTAGCGTGAATGAACATGTCCAAGGTTCAAAATGGGAGCACAGGGTTCGAATCCAGAACTTCTGAAGTGTGAGTCCTATGCATTAGCCACTGCGCCACCGCATTCCACATACATCCAGGACGTGATGTAGTATCCAGTCAAAGCTCACTCAAAACACTGACGGATCTGTTGATTACAACACGACTTCAGTCTTGATGAAACTATTGCAAAGATATTCTGCATATTCACCCAATACAATATGGTTGTCACGTGATCCTGTAAATGTCTAACTTTAATAAACTTTGTAGACATGTAAGATAACAAGGTAACCCTCGATCCAAACTAAATAGTTTTTACCAGTGGCTTTACTACTGGTCATTTTGTATAATTCTACCATGATGTCCACAAATATTTTAGCTGGTGAAACTTACAACAGTAAGCAGCGCTCCATGTGCAAAGGAGGGCTGGAAGGATATGAGAGACGGAATGTCCCCCACACTGCCACGCACGAAGCCACTACAAGAGACAGTGCCACAGAACATGAGGAAAGTAATGTAATAATAATAATTATAACTCTTCATTTCTCCGTGCCACAAATATGGCCACTTTGGCCATTCCCAGGTGAGACAATATTGAAACTAAAATTTTATATATAAAAATGTATTAAGACATTTCAAGCATTATCGACAATAAATTAAATACTAGGTAAATTAGCTAGAAAAAATGTGTCATCAAATTTATCCATACATATGTTGCATATACAAAGGATATGAACAAGGAAGAGGCAAAACAACTAAGTTCTATTAGGTATGTCTTGGAATAACTACTTTTTCCCATTTATAAATTGGTGATCTTTGTGTGCACGCGTGTTTATGCGGTGTGTCTGCACGTGTGTGTGTGTGTGTGCATGCGTGTGTCACTGCGCGTGAAAATGTTGACATGTGTGCATAAATGAATACAAAGTGATGTTGTAATATAGGATCTAATTACCATGGGATGATCTCAAGTATAGGCTGCATTCTCGTTTGGAAGAGGGCGATCAACTCGGAAGCTAAACACACATATTGTTACATCATTACAAGGAATCCAGAGACTGAATAACACAAAACACAATCATAATTTCATGTTGCATCATGACAATGCTAGCACTCATCACACAACAAACAGACAAGTCTGTGGAAAACAACTATACACTTTAAAGGTTGCCTTGTACAGGTAGATAAACAAAAAGCAGAAGCTTTGTAACAGATCTTGCAGAAAATAAATGCCATAATTGTATGTGTGTAGCATGTATACCTTCTAATAAACAATATATAATGTTGTGCAATGTAGTCGTATAACTGAACACCTAGTATTGTCCTAGATGTACGGCAAAATTATTGTAGAATGTACCATTTTATAATCACTTTATATGCTAAATGATTTTTAGCAAATGTAACAGTATGGACTATGTTCAGTTTCAATACAGCGGGCTGCCATTAAGTTAAATAATAACTACAGTTAATTTCTATAGTGCTTACATATATCCTCAAAAATCCTAGCTCAAAAGTGCAACAAGCCAGAATTATCACAGAATCATTATCAGAGCAAAGGATTTTTGGAGGAAATGCAATTTGTAATATCATATTGCATATATACATGCAGTCAACAATGTCAATGTGATACTACGAAAGTGCAGAAAATTGGGCATCTCAAATGTTGGCAATAAACTTCTTTCACACAAGATTAGATGACACATGTAAAAGGAGTTTATTACCAAATGGTTGTATGTCGCTGTTGAAGGTCATTTGCACATGCTGACCAGATCACAATGACAACACGCTTAGTTTTGTCATAATCAGACTAGTCAGCCTATGAAGTCATAACTGCACCCCACGCTGGATGTATATAATGAATTGAATAGATAATACTGAATGTGTATGTAGTAATAGCAATCCATTTTAATATGTTCTACTTAATGTTAATGTATTTTACTTATATTTATATTATATTTAACACCTTTGAGCAGGTATTTTATGTACATATACGACACATTATAAATCTGTAATAATAATAAATAATAAAAGATCTGTAAACATACATACCAATAAATTGTACAGCCAGTCTCTCTCCTGTTTGGTCCCACACCATGGTCTGTATGTTTCCACCGACACTAAAGAAGATCACAGAAATGACATGTACACACCAAACGTTTCGGCACACAACTAGGGTAAAGGTGCCAAGTAACGTTACATAAAATGTGGTAGATCAACCTTTTTCAAGACATGATGAGATGAAGATCTGGAAGTTTCAGATGCGGTTGTAAAGGGAGGGGTGTGTGGAAGGGGTTTCCCCTCCTGGTGGGACAATTTTCAATTTAAGGTACATTTATATAATTCTTGTGCAATTGCTGGCAAATTAAAAAAATTATATGTTTGTTTGGCAGTGTATCTGAATAAAACAATTTGTTCTCTCTAGAAATTGCAATTGATTTTGGCTTGAAAATAGCAGATTGATGGGTTTTGTAACATTACAAAAAAGTGACTGTTCTACAACATAATTTGTCGTCATGACACCACAGGAAACAATCTGAACACAAGCTCAATCATAAATATTTTGCTCAGAAGAGTCTGAAATACAAGATTGTGAAACCACTAAAATAAAACATAAACGCCAATACAACTGTCCTATAAAACCTCACCTCATGCCGCCGATTGTTGTCTCACTCAAGTCAGCACACTGTACTGTGACCTTTGACCCCCCAGTGCCAGGAATTTTGAAGTCGCCACTGTATTGGAAGGCCAATGAATAAATGATGGGTTCATTGATGGTCGCAAACAGCAATGTGCTGCCATCTGGGCTCCACTGGGCACACTAAAATGAATGAACTGATAATGACGAATGGATAACAAGTCAGAAAGTCATGGAGAAATTCACCCAACAACACAGTTATTACATTATACAATTCTTCAAAGATTCTTAAAATATAACAACAATTCAGCAAACAGTGAATGAGTTCAATCTTAATGTGGAATGTTAATCTGCCTTCCCAACAGATTACATCAGACCTTGACTCTGCCCGACAGTTTATATGTAACTGACCTTGACCCTGCCTGACAGATTACACCATTTCTCAGTCGTCCATCTTCGACATTCCCACACACTGTAAAACAAAACACCAATTACTGCAATTTACACACTCTTTTACCTGCCTAACATTATTGAGAATCCGCGAAAATTAATATGCATTTTTATATAAGTCGAACTGTGGAAATGGTAGCTATCACACCAAAATTAATTATATTTAAAAAATATTTAATGTTTTAGAACTGTTTTGTAATCTGCACTATAATTTTATTATTATTCAATGTACGTTACAGTTTACATATTATTATTATTATTAAGCTATGGGGCATTTCCTGCTACCCTGCTAGTTACCCCACTGTTTTGTGACACAGGTTGTTCTCAACTTACACAATTATCATGTCACAAACAGTAAACCAAATCACTTAATACAATAATGAAATGTAATGAATCAGAATGTTATATAACATTAGATAATGTGGTCGTCATTTTTTCAAATTTGTCTGTCTCCTCACCGAAATTCTGCTGCTGGTGACGCTGCCAGCAGGTTACTGCCATCTGGTGACCATGCCAGAACCGAATTTCCGATGCATCCAAATCGCCGCAACGCTGTACACATTTCACGAGACACCTCCCACACCTGGTGAGTCAGACAGGAACCACAGTCAATGATAGATCAGTCAAGCGACAGCAAAGTCATAGAGCAACCATTGTCAGTTAAACTGTAAATTCTGTATAGATCCATGTTATGCCTTGTGTTAATTACCAGCTTACAGTATTCCAGTTGAATATGGCCGTGTACTCAGCTACTAAATGTACCAACACCAAACACAATTTTGTTTCGAAATCTGCATGACATCAAGAAAATTTGCACTTTGATTGTCATAAATTTTTCATTCGAGTTTATACTTGTGAGATGAATACAAGAATGTAAGTATTTTATCAATTTTTTTACATTTGAACCGAATGTGTAATAACATAAGATATGGCCACATTTCTTCCAATATGAAGTTGGTATTATATATAGAAAATCTGTATGTCTCCCAATCTGTATTGTTTTCTTAGTATATGACAATGCATATAAATGACTGAGGGGAAAAGATTTGATTTCATATCAATTACGTTAAATAAAAATAGAGATTTTGCCTGAAACAATGTTTATCAAATCCTTATCTTGCAAAGCGAACCGACGGAAAACAGTTATGAAAACCAATCTGGCTTAACAATAGAAGAGATTTGAATTTTATAAATACTGATTTGAGAAGATCAAATTCTGACTGTTAACAATATTGAAAGATTATTAAAATATTGGTGCATAAATGAATGTGTTAACAATAGACATGTGAATGTCATTGTGGACAGTTAAATTAAGGACAATTAAAATTCAAAACAGTGATAGCAGAACTGGCAGAAATGAAGCTTTCGTGGGGCAAGGCACAGTCCATTGCAAAAGATCAAACCCGGTGGAGAGACATTGTCGAAACCTTATGTCCCAGTAGGGACGTAGAGGATAAATTTAAAAAAAAGTTAAATTCAAGACACTGTAATGGCAATATCTGATGCCCCTGGTTTGCTCCATGGGTGGGTATAAGCTAGTTTCTTATAAAAATATATAAAGTGTTGTGATGCAGTCAATGAGATAGATCTTCAAATCAAATCGAGAAATTTATAATGCGGCGTTCCAACAATCGTTGCTCACGGCACCGTACAAAATGTTCTGGAAAACTGGTAAGTCTTAAGGTTCGATTTAAAAACAGCATTTCACAGTGTTGTTGATGTCGAATACATAATTGATTATGTTCACTCGAGCACAGAGATCTGATTGATTGGCATCGGTTTACACAATGTATTGTATTGCATTATGCGGGTAATGTGAGTCTGACAGTAAGGCTGACGTAGACATACGAGGATAGATGCGTCGGCCGCTGAGCCTGTCACCAATGTGTCTCCTGTGGGACACCACGCCAGGTCTGTGACAGGGCTGTGACCAGGTCTCGTCAACACTTGAACAGAACTTGTGGATGGCCTGGCAAACACACACACATGACATGTACCTGAACATCCGGTCAGTGATAGAAAACAAGTTTCTGGAAAACAACGTGTGTGACCTGTCAGAGTGAACCGGGGATTAAGTAGTACAGGCCTATTCTGCATAATTATGAGCCAAAAATAGCTGTCCAAGTCACGAGTCACAAATGTGGTGATTTGGGCAAAAAAACATGCCTCATAATCTAAGTTTTCCATGTCCAGTTTATTTGTTTCAACACACTATCCAAAACAACTAAAGTACACACACAGATAAAAACATATGAGTCAAAACAACACCATTTCTCAAAACGTTGCTTTCTAAAGTCTGCTCCAATTTTAGCAATAAATAAAAAACTACCGAAGATATTTCAAAATATGAGGTATCATTTTAAAGGTCATGTGGAATTCAAAAAGGTACAAAGCTCCATTTCACAATTTTGCAACCTAACTTTGCACTTTGTTGTGGGCCTGTGGCACGTTACAATATCTGTTTGTTTAACAAAACTAATTTTTACTTTAATTCTGAATCGGGTATATATATATATATAGTTAGTTATACATAAAATATAACTTGCTCAAGAAAATAAGAATAATTAATTATTATTATAGAATCACCAAATGTTTGTTATTTAACTATTTATATATTTATAAAGTATCCTTGTTCGTACTGTTTCCTTTATATTTTATGACATTATATTTATTTATGTCAGTTTTTAAGTGACCTATATATTGTCAAATGGTATTGGTTACATTTTGGTTCAGTTAAACAAATAATAATGTAATAGTACATCAGAAATCAAAGTGTGAAAAATAAATGTGCGGAGACAACTTTAAATTGACTATAAACATGACTTACCTCGATGAGAGAGATGTAGGATCAACATGCCATATAAGGGTACAAGTCTGACATGCCACCGCGAGTATTGAGGAGGACATGTAGCTGCAAGCAAAGGGTTAAAAGGAAGAGTATTTAGACAGTGCAATTAAGACATACTGGTATCATCCATTGCACTCTCTCCAGACGAATGTCTGATTTCATAGTGTACAGAGGTGGGCACTACAGACTAATTATGTATTACATAAAAGGATTCATAGTTTTGCATGAAAACAACATGGAAATTAATGACTGAAAACTATTACCATTATTCAAATGGAGTTTTGTCAGGTGTGCCTGCATTTCCCTCCATTTGTAATGTATGTCAATCATTTTGTCACCTGGCCAAACAAAGAGAGTTTTGCCGATATCAATACAATGTTCTGAAACAAAGTCAGAACATTGTAGGGTCATTTAACATTATCAGCTGTTGAGACATACATTTCCTGTGAGTTGTGTATACCGTACCTCCAGGCTACGTCTGCGACACCTTTCTGTAGCTTGTGTTTGAGGACGGGTGTCACACCTGTCTTGTTGGCTGTGTACACCTTCACCGAGTCGTCCTGGAGGGCAATCGCAAACTTGGTTGTGTGTGGGTGCCACGCAAAGCACCTTATGAAGCCCTCTCGCCTTCAACATCACAGACAACACATTCTCAAACATGCAGCGGTAAATATGTGTTAAAGGAACAATAGAAAATGTTCCGAGAAAAACGTGAAACTTTACTGCATTTCATCATTCAAACACAACGTTGTTTCTCATTCAGCGACGCTACGACTACTGCTCAAAAATGTAGAATGAACAAAAATGGCCGAGCTTTGAAATGTCAGCCAGAGGAAGTGAGCCCAGGTTGTCTCAACTTATTATGTCACTGCGCCAATGTATTATGCATTTTAGAACATGCATGTCCAACTCGAACCTGGCATCATGATAGTGATATTAATTATTAGGAAGCTGTAAGAAAGTTGAGCACAAAGGTTGCAAATGGGCATGTTAATAATTAACACGGTATGATTTTCATGTACAAAAATTAAGGCAAAACAATACATTAATATGGACACCATTTCTACCATGATATTTCTTGGTGTTTTCAAGCTATATATATATATATAATTTATATATATGTATACATATATATATATATGTATACATATACTGTGTATGTAAAATTATCTCTCTATATGTCCAATACTAACATAAATGTATGCTCATACACTATTTCACAAAATACTTCACAAGACAACATACCAGTTTGAATTAGGAGAGAATTCTGCAATCATATCTTCATTTGTCATCTGAAACCATTCAAGAAGCACAATTAAACATTGTAATTTGTTTTCTGATAACTCTTAAAAGCCTTCTGAAACATCAACATTTAAGTTTGTGTGAAATACAAATATAATCATACAAATATTGGAAATAGCAGTACAACATATTATGTTGGTGAGAGCACTGGCCAATAATACCATGCATAACATCATAGTAAACATATTTTGTAGTGCAGGAAAATTAAGTTTAAACTTAATAAATATCAGAGTAAATAATGGGTTATTCACAACTGTTGACATTTATGAATTGGAACAAAGTGTACAAAAGCGGATCAAAGCTTGCGCAGTAATTATAAAAATGTCAGTTATGTGTGAATTACGTAACCATAGTGATTACAATATACTGATGATTGTTATCATGCCTTTCACATGCATCCTGTCAAAACACTGTTATATACTTACATATGACTTCCAATCTGGACAATTATCAACATTTGAAAGTACTAAGTCAGGGGAAGGGAGGGATCTGAGAATTAGTGTGTGTGCATGCGTGCGTGCATGTGAGAGAGTATGTGTGTGTATGTGTGCCAGTGTGTGTTAACCATTTCAGTACTACAGCCCTTACCAGGTGTGACCAGTGAATACTGCATTTCCAACGAATATGCAAGACAATGGACTACCTCACTTCAAGTCAAGATTTGAGCAACAAAAATGCATTTTATGAATAGGAATGTTTTATATTTTCGGAAAGTATGATAATCAGCCAATAAAATTAGCCATATAATTTTACATTCCGTCGTCATGGTAACCAGCAATCCACGATGGCCACCAAGATTTCAACGTTTTTGCAGTTGCTGAACACAATTGTACACTAAGTTCACCGACATCGTTATTGTGTCGATTGTCAACATCCGAACGTCTTTGCTAAAACTATCAAATAATCTGTCCAAAACATACAGTGGTAAATCGGTCGTTGAAGTAATGCCGTCTGCCATTGTGACCACCGCACATTTTGATAATCCATCATTAATAAATGATGACCACTGCTGAACAGCTAATTTATTCGCCTTGACAACTGTACACAAGTGGCTCCACATAGTGGATAATTATGAGTAAAAACGATTTGAATAGCAGACATTGTCAATGCCGAATAGCCGGCCTGTCGTACCGAAGCGTCACAAACAGTGCGCATGGAAATCTGGCCTGTTGTACTGAAATGGTTAATATTTTCCTAGACAGTTTGCATTTCGGGCGGCAAACTTTCAACGATAATTCTATGATCCATAACAAAAAGTAATGTTCACTTTTATGTTGTAAAATTCACCTGTGGGCTACTTTTAGCAGTGTTTTCTGCTATTATTCCAACCGACATTTGTGCTAGTAATGACTACTAGGATCTAAGAAGACTTACCATGAGATGAGGACATATGGTTCCTCTCAGTGAGTTGCCCCATCGCACTGCGCCAAGCAAGACAGAAGCCAGCAGGCTTACAGTACGACTCACTGTGTAATGAAATGCCATAACCAAATGACTCCAACATCATTCGAACCAACAATTTCACAGTCATACAGCATAGTTGTACTTGTGAAAATCTGGGAGACCATGATTGGCTTAGTATTACCATGTCTCTTACAGGAAGAGAAGTTGTATGGTATATTTAGATTGATTTTACAGCAGTATTCTCTGCTAATTAGAGTTACAAACATAAAATAGATATTGTTTGTAAAAATCCATAACCAGAAGACTGTGCGACCCAAGGATTAGGCACAGCAGATCTTATATTGTACGTAAACAACTTTCATTTGCTAATTTGACACAAAATCATAAACTAAATGTTAATGCATGTGTTTCTCCCGGTAACCTTTTTTTATGTTACATGAAATCTAACAGAATTTCCAATCTAATTAGGGACTTTATTCACATATTTAACGAAAAGCTGCATCAGAAAGAAAACATTTTCCAGATAAAGCCATGTGTATGCGAATAGATATATACAAACAATCAAGTAACGAACACATTTCTGGTATTTTGACAGCTAGAGCCTGGGTCAGGCTGCAAAGATTTGTGTTTTTATTGTGTTAAGACTTCTAGAGGGTTGCAAATAAATCATTTATCTGCCTTGTTATGTTATAAGTTTCAAGTGTCGCCTACATTTACCTGGGTCAGTCGGATAATCAGAATATATATATACCATTGGTATGTACAATTTAACTTAATAAATTTACAACCATTATGCACCTCACCTGCAACATCTTGTCTATTGCCTGCTGCCAGTTCCTCCAAAAGCCCAGATAGGCCATGTTCATGCCTAGATAACACAGTGGCCGGACATCAGTAAAAGGACACATTCCCAGTGCCTAGTCTCAGTTGTCATGTAGATATATGGAGATTAAACTGTATTGTTGGCGCGAAAACTCGCTGTCTCCCCTCCCAGTATAAATACTTGGGTTTTACTCATTCAGGCCTGGAGTTAAGCAAAAATGTGATTTTGTTGATAATGCTTCTTTAATGCATGTATTATCTTAACTTGCAGTCAGTTATTCATTCACAATATTTACTCAAATAGTAAATAAAGTGTAATAAAGGAGTAGTGTAGATTAGATATAAGAAAGTTCTAATTTTCACAAAGGACTGTAAATGAATGGAACAGATTATCTGCTAATTGTGTGGGTGCTAGTAGCATGAATATGTTTAAAAATTAAATCGACACATACCCCAGAAGGGCAGGATACATGTAGATAAAAAGGGTTAGATTCTCAATAAGTCAAAAGGCTTCCCTGATCACCTGCCATCTAGAGTTAATTCTCTAGTTGGCAATCTTGTTAAATCTTGTTAAATTTAGTTCTGTATTTTGTTAAATACTTGCTTTAAAATGTGGTGCATTTTGAAGTTTCACCTGTTCCCTTGATGATAGTTAAAAAATAAAAATATGCATTTTAACATTACACGTTTTTTACTGTAAATTTTTTAAATAACTGAAATTTGCACTTACAACAATTGTCCGTTTACCCAAAGTGATGTGTAACATAAATCTGTACTACATTCGCAATATACTGATATGCAGAGTATATTGATATATTGTATCACAGGCTATGTATCATGATATATCGTTATATTCATTAGTCATAACAACCCTAACACATCACTAAGCAATGGAGTGCAGTGCAGCACAGTGATGCAGTGGCTAGAGCATCACTCTCAAATAAGAAAATCTGGGTTCAAATCCTGTGTTGCTGCGTCAAACATTGGACAAGTTTGATCGCTAGACGTTGCTCCAGTTCACTCAGCTGTATGAATGAGTACCTGGCATTAATTGCAGCATTGCAGAATGCTTCCCAGAGAAGTTGAGATGGTGTTCAATTGAACAGGTCTGTTTCACGAAATAAGAATTTACCTTAACTTTTAAGCAACCTACCAGGCTTGGAGCAGACGTTTGTGGGGCGTTTCTGTGTGTTCAATAAAAGCTGACCTGGCGCTGACTCTGGAGATAGAGGGACGAAGGAGGTCTTGAGATATGTCAACAACTGGATACGGCAGCCCCTGGAGGAGACAACAGCAGATGTGATGTAAACATTACATGTCATAGACAGGGCTGGGTTAAATCACTGTAAAGAGAAAATTAGTTATGTATGTACATTCATATAGGACCCAGTGGGTCCAATGATAGTGTATTACACTGTCTACACTGCCTGCTCGGCGTCTCTCACACGCCCGACCGGGAAACAACTCTGGCCGCTGGGAGCAAGATCCAGTGGTTTAGAGATAGAAACCACCAAGAAAGACACAGGCCACTTGAGGTGAATGAAATTGCCTAAGTTTCGAAATGACAGCAGGTGGAATCAAACCACCGTCCCCTCGATTGACAGTCCGGTGCTCTACCAATCGACCACCTCTCCCCACTAAAATTAGCTATAATCATATGGAAGTGTCTTTTGCCAAATACTGATCTGAGCTGATCAAAAATGCTTTTTAGTTTGTCAATTGTGTTGTTTTGATGATTTCACTAAAATGGAATACTAAATTTCTAGATATCAGCCAGCACTTAACCTAGTCAACAAGTTGAACAATTCTACAAAATAAATCTGAAACGATACTTTTACATATAAAAAATTAAGTTAGGGAGCTTTCATCATTTTACCTGCATAGCCAACTGTTCAGCTGCAACCTCTTTTGGCAGAGCAAGTAACTCTGCATTCTGTTCACACACCGACACGTAGCCCTCAGGTGGAAGTGAAGGAAAAGACAACAGCAGACTCATTGTTCTTGGTATCTCTTGTACCTTGAATATCTGAATAATACCCTGCAATGGCAAAGTCCATCTGTACATGAAAAGGCACACCACAATTTATATAGTATCTCTTCTGACACAGCTAATGTGGGGTGAACAAAATTGCCTAAGTTTTCGAAACGGCAGTCAGTTGTAGGATTTCTGGTTCCCTCGTCCAAATCCTGGTCCCCTCGTTCAATGGTCCGGAGTTCTACTACTCAAACACTACCTCATACATTGCTTTTTGTGTGTTCAGGCTGTGTCCCCTGGTCACCTCCATGTTACAATCTAGCTGATGCAGTGTTTTGTTGACTTTGTAAATACTTATCAATTGTAATCAGCATTTATGTTAACATCGTTTACGAGCATTTTTTTGAGGCAGGATGCAGTTTTTCAGGTTACATCACGTGTCTTCATCACAACTGTATACTTGTTCAAAGTTGTTTCTTGGCGCTTGGTTGTTTATACAGAAACACGACATATATATCCAAATTATGTTGCCAGACGTACTTGTTTCGCAATGGCGAAATGATGTCTATGCGAACAAATTATGCTGCCACCTAGTGATTAAACTGTGAAATTAAAATTGGAGTTCCCATCTGCCTGCTAGTTCAGAAACTAGGCAGAATGATTCGTGCATCTGGATGCATACACCATCGGTTGCTATCCGGTCAACGTCCAACTGAACGTTGAACTTTGAAGTCATTGATAACATGACATCACAAGCGGCTAAAATGGCAGAGATAGACAATTTTACACTGACTGGCTGTCAGAATTTGATGGGCTGATGTGCGAGATATGACATGCGCATGATTAGGACACTATAATAATAATAATATATACTTCGATTTTGAACCAGTGTTGTAATATATAAATCCATACAAAATGTGTGTGTGTGCATGTTTGTATATAACTAACTATGAGCATACAAAAACCGCATAGAGCATCACACTTTCAGGTTTCGGCATCTCTGGACTCCATTTTTGTTGTAGTGAACAGGGACCCTGTTTTCTAGATCTACTGGGTCCCTTGACCCCATTTTTGAAAACCCGAATGCGAACACTTATATTATAGTTATGTGTCTCAATCATGTCACCCCTCGCTCTTCAGTAGTCCAGCCTATGGATTTGGTTTAATTAGTGATGAACAAATTTTCACAGAGTTTTAGAGTGAGTACCTGTGCGATCGGAACAGTGATCAGAATCGCCCCAGTGTCTAATGTCTCATCTGTACATCGAGTGAATGTCCAGCAAAATCAACGGAATTGGTCAACTGTACACTCATGTCCAGAATATTTGGTGCATTCAAAATTTTTGGAATTGAAATCTTGTTTTCTAACACTCTTGGTCTATTTTAATACACTGCTCTTGCACCGATTCATGTGATATGCAAACAATTTACACAGTGTAGATAGGACCCATGCATTTTAATGCAGGCGTCAACAAGATTTGGATTTCGCCAGTATATTTTCACTCAAAACAACTTTTGTAACAGTTTGTTTGCAGAAATTAGAAGGAATATGTGTTAGAGATTTAGCACATAAATATATTACAGTTCCCTTAGAATTTTGTCAGGTTTTAGTAAAAATGGCAAAAAACACAATTGGACCCACGATTATTGCTCACACCAGTATAAAATATATTGTTAGTGTCACTGTGTCAACAGAACTGACTTGACCAGTTGACGATGAACCTGCACTGTGGCTGTTTGCACTTGGTTGCAGTGTTGAATAATAGTACACGATTGGTTCATGCAGGAATTAACAAATACACGTTTTGAATGTAAATATGTCAGGGATGTGCATTGTTCGTTATCTGCTATGTAATGCTGCAATGCGAGTATGTTTGTCCGAGGTCTAAAATGCTATATTATCGCTCAACCAATTTAGAGCGGTTGCATTTATTTTCGTGATTTGTATAAAATAACATAAGTGGCGCGGCGCGCCAACAATGCAAACGTCCGAATGATCAGCTGATAACATACCTATGATATATTATCACTGCGATGCATTAAGACAATATTTAAAGTTGATTAGCAGCGGGAAATTGCATGTTCATATTTAATACCATTCATATTATACTGACTGTTTTGTTCTAGATTCAACTAGCGCGTGATGTATAGATTCGATTATCCAGCCGCCGTGAGGTGGCAGGATTGGCCCGTCACAACGGACTGGAATATACTAAGCTCCAGCCATTGTTACCTGTAGGGGGCTTTATCCCAGATTCGGGTAGAGACGATGATTTGCCCTCAGGCCAACAATGAAATAACAAATTAAAAAAGGATACACTTTGATTAGTTAATACTATACTATAACAACTATTCAACATTAAACTTGTACTGAAACATGTCACACACAAAATAAACCGACATTAAACTTTTTTCGTAGTTTAATGCCTTTTAATTCACTCAATTTCTCGGTCTAATTATAGATGAACACTTAAATTGGAAGAATCATATTGACAGTATATAAAATAAAATAGCACGTAATGTAGGAATGCTAAACAAACTAAAACACTTTATTCCTATCTCCATTATGAAAACTATTTACACTGCATTAATTTCATCACATTTACAATATTGTACTCTACTATGGGCAAATTCATAGAGCACAAACCTAAGCAAACTAAAAATACTACAGAAGAAAGCTATTCGGATAATCAAATTATCCCAATATATTGCACACTCAAATCCACTGTTCGCGAAGTTAAAACTATTAAAATTGAATGATATATACAAACATCAGTTAGGTATTTTTATGTATTGTTGTTCAATTATTATTTCTGGTGGTCCTCGCTATAAGCCCCAAGGGGTTTCTAGATGATCTCCACGGTTGCAATATTTGTTTTTTCTTCTGTTTTTATAATCCATTGTACATGTATAACATTAAGATGTACATTGCTGCATGTATCTATTTAAAAATACAATAAATTACGAAAAAGCCTTATTAAAGAGAAATGTTTTCAGGTCTCTCATAAAACGTCCAGAGTCACGTTGGCTTCTGAGCTCTAGTGGAAGAGAGTTCCAGAGAGTAGGACCTGCACATGAAAATGCGCGTCGGCCGTACCGTTCCAGGTTAACTCTAGGAACAACCATGAGAAACTGGTCGGCCGAGCGAAGAGTAGGGGAAAGTCCCTAAAGCGCACCGCCTAAGCATTATCTGCTATTATTTTTAAATGTATTTGTCACAAAATCGATTTATTTGCACTATTCGACACAGGTACATTAATTCATCATTATATATACAGTAAACGTCATAATTGTTATAAAAGAAAACACCGCCGCTCCCCAAAGCGCACCTCCTGTGTCATAGACACCAAATGCTGTCAATCGCATAGGCAATCCAACTAAAATACAGACTAGCCTAAGCGTTTATTGTTGCATGCTGGTGAAAACAATTACAGATGACATTACGGAGTGGTAATTACTAATTACTATTAGGCCTATGGTCTAGCCACCATTGACTCATTGTTGATTGTTAACCTGCACTGATAGTCTACAGTCAACCATTCTGCGACTACTGCATGCAAACGTCGCATGCGGATTTCTCGTTTCCACACTTTTCATGGTACCATTGGCGGCAAAATGGACATTGCAGCCAATCTTCTGTTGGTGACGTGGTATAGAGCTCACTGCAATAGATGCACCTGTATTCTTCATTCGTAGGGGTCGCACCAACTTTACGCACGTGCTTGACAGTGGTTCGTTCTTTGCCCTAATGCAGTTCACGTTTGTTGAATTTCTTGCATGTCTGCTTATTGGCTTGCCTCTCAAGCTTCTCGTTCAGTTGCTGATGCTTTTCTCGCAGATTATTCTTGTATGGCGATGACGTGAGATGTTTTGCAGGCTAGGAGCGTCGTTTACCCAGCCGGGGCCAAGCCTTGGGGAGTGGTGATATGCCGTGAATGAACGTGTTTATAGGCATCATTGGTGTAGTGCGGCCATTTTAGCCTGCCTGTTCGCTATCCGTCATCAACGATGGCGCAACATCTGCATCTCTAAACACTGCAGGGTTGAATGGCCACAGTCCACAACTGGAGAACCATGACACGGCTTTGTCGATCGTGCAAGCCCTTGTGTACGCTGCTCCAAAGAGGGCCGCGATGTTATAGAAGGTGATTCGTTTTCCAGCGTTGCTAGTCATCCAATAGTCGCATGCCTGTCTGTAATACTCCTTGAGCGGTCCGAAGTAGCACTTTTCGAGCGGCTGGAGTCGATGCGTAGTGTGCGGTTGAAAGGAGATGAGCTCGACGCCATTCGCCCTGGCGAGTTCCACTGCTTCGAGCGCGACTTGTGGCTGATGTGTCCGTCAACAAAAAGTACGACCTTTTTGGCAGGCGTCGGTTTGACCGCATCGACAAAGTGATCCAACCACCGCACGAAGACTTTGCTGTCTGTCCAGCCACTGTCTGTCACCACTTCCACTGTACCAGGTGGACAGCCAACGGGCAAGTGCTCGGTCATTTTCTTCCTCGGGTAGACCATAAATGGTGCGAGATAACGCCCACTTACACTCATGCTGCATATGATAGTGACCGTTTTCCCCTATTCGCCACTCGTCATTTTTCCAACCTGTTTCTGTCCCTTTTTCGCGACGATTCTCCCAGGTTTGTGCCTTTAAGCCGCTCTCGTCCATGTTCCAGTTCTGTCACCATCTATTGGCCCAATGCTCTCAAGAAGCGACCTCCATATCTCGAAACAATTTTCGACTTGTGCTTTATTGAATCCCACTGACCGATTTATACGCGTCGCTTCCGGTTCCCTAATAGAGAGTGTTCCGTTTCTGGCAAGAAATCCAGCTAGCCAGTGTTGACCAGCCATCTTTTTGGTTTGATCAAAGGAGTGTGCGACGCCTTTGTACTTAGCCTCTTGGAAGGCCATTTGTCGGAGTTCGGTAGTTGTTAACCCGTACAACCTTTGCTGCATGTCCATTGCATGGTTGGCGATATCTTCAATGACGGTGTCTACGATCTGGCGAAATCTCCCTAGAAGTTGCCGACCTGGCGCTCGAACCTGTAGGACAGAGCCGAATTTGTATGGATAACTTCACATAAGCCTTTTTATAAAGTTTGAAACAACACGGTAATACGGTAGTACCACACCATGGCAATTGA
Organism: Escarpia spicata; assembly: GCA_963995525.1. Classification (NCBI taxonomy): domain Eukaryota; kingdom Metazoa; phylum Annelida; class Polychaeta; order Sabellida; family Siboglinidae; genus Escarpia; species Escarpia spicata. The sequence goes on from OZ023205.1 coordinate 81,077,264, forward strand.
AATTAAGCTGTGTGGTGGTTTTTTTTTAAATAAATTACTTGTAATATTATTCGAACGCATAAAACAGTGACCGAGTTACAACCCATTTTATTGCAATGGTAATAATTATTGTAATTATGACTATTGAATTATGAAAATCTAATTTTCAGAAATTTTGGGGGATAAATTACATAAAAATTACATGGCCCTTATGGTGTCGTTGAAGAGTTCGCCTGGGGATTCCGTATTGCCGTTCAACGCTTCTATATGATTCGCCATGTCGAAGAGCAAAGAGGGCCTCCTGTAAATCTGCCTCTCCATATTTCCGCTGTTATTGATCACGTCCCATCTGAAATAAACAGTGGTTGCATAGTTTCAATTTCGTGAAATTACAATCAATCATCGCAATATGCTATCTGAATCCGCAAGAAAATAGTAAGTAAATTGTTTAACATACGAAAATTAATTAAAGTAGTCTATACTAAGTTGTGTCACATTTGCGGGTCCCCAAAACGCACCGGCTGTGAACCGTGACTGTAGTACAGTGCGTATTACTCCAATTTGTTTCTAGAACGCGAGAAATACATTATATTTTCATAATAAATGATTTAATTTATGATATACACGAAACATTTTAATGTCCCCAAACCGCACCTCCAATTGTATGAGTTTTGCTGCGGTGCGCTTTGGGGACATGGGGGGCGCGCTTTGTGGAAAACTGTTAGTGACACTAAATCGGCCATTTGCAAAATTGTATTGATAAATAAAATTCATAGTATTCGCGTATGGTTCGATCATACAATTGAAGTACTGACAGTGTCATCGTAAGCAGTAATCATTATTATTTGGCGCAATGACAAGCCTTCCACTAAATGCACAAAATAAAGTAAAACGTGTCATAAAACTCACCGAACGTCGTGTCGTGTCAAGGCGATCGCGAATGTGCTATTTTTTCTGCGCATGCGTCAAATAGCGACATCTATCGAATGTAACAAGCAACGACAAAGTACGGCTGATGTGTGCGGCCATCGACATCGTGGAGTCGAGCTGTATTCCAAGGTCACGTATGTTGGGGGAAGTGCTGACGTTGCAACCGCAGACGTCGATGGGAAGAGGCGGTGGCTGTGGAACACGGTTGTTTGGTGCTGCAAACAGTATAGCCTCTGTCTTCGCCTCGACCAGAAGCAGGTAGCGCGACGCTAACCATGCTTTCACGTCAGTCACACAACGGGATATCCGCAGAATCGTTTCGCGGAAAATCGACATAGAGTTGGGTGTCATCAGCGCAGACATGGTAGCGAACACCGTGCTTCTCGAATACGTCGGAAAGACCAGCACAGTATATAGAAAATAACAGAGGGCCCAAAACACTGCCCTGTGGAACTCCATGTCGTAATCGGCTGTCGCAAGAAAGATTACCGTCAACGCTGACGCACTGTGTGCGGTCGGCTTGGTAAGAGGCGAGCCAGCAAAGTGCGTTGCCTCGCACGCCGATTCGGTCTAGTTCAGCGACAAGAATGTCATGGTCGATCGTGTCGAACGCAGCGCTGAGGTCAGGTAGAACAAGTACTACATGCTTACGAGCATCCAATGATCTTAACACGTCGTTTTTGATACACAAAATCGCTGTCTCAACGTTTTGTGACGGGCGGTAGGCATTCTGAAAAGGATCTCCGATGTCGTCGTGTTGCATATGCAAACGCAGTTGGGCAGAGACGTGGCGTTCAAGTAACTCGGATGCGTACGGAAAGTTCCAGATAGGTCGGCATAGTTGGCGTAGTCGTCGGCGGGAAGACCGGAACGTTTAAGAAGAGGCGTGATGACTGCGTGCTTCAGCCAGGCGGGAACAGTGGAAGACTCGTAGGACAGGTTGATCAATTTCACGAGAATCGGCGCCGAGATGGATGTATTCGCCTTCAGAATAACAGAGGGCAGTGGATCAAGCTTGGACGACTTTGTCTTGCCTCTTGTGATGAGTGTCGTTACTTCTTCGAGAGTAGCCGATTGAAACGCTAGCAGCGGCGAAGAAACCATACATGGCTGTGCGTTGTCAACATCAGCTGACGGAACCATGATTCGGCTGCGAATCGCGTTATCATGTCAGCGATTTAATCACAAAGTTCACACCATTCCCTAATTCTATCTCCAGCCACGACACACATCCACCCTCAAAATGCATGCACCCCTCTCCCTAAATATTGGGGAGCTAATCCTATATCCAGCCTCTCCACAAAGATATCGGAGGGGGGCTCAGATACAGTTCAGCGAAATACTTCCGCACTTTGCTGTAAGATGCATGGTTGATTTTTCAGTAAATGTGAATTTTTGAATACCAAAACTCCAACAACAAAAAGTGGTAATATACAATGGATTTTGTTGTTTTTATTACTTATAATATACAGCCTTTCGAGTAGTAGTAGTAGTAGTAATAGTATTAGTAGTAATAGTAGTAGTAGTAGTACCCCATATTGTAGTAGTAATATTTCTACTACTACTACTACTACTATGGGGTATTGCTACTATATGACTACTACTACTATAACATGGGTCATTCCGATGTTGACTGGGTAAGCCCTAGCTGCTACTGCTATGCTACTACAACTACTAAATCCTAATATTAATATACTACTACTATTGCTACTACTACTAGTAGTAGTAGCAATACTACTAGTACAACAATACTACTAGTACTACTTGTAGTAGTAGTAGTAGTTTAGTAATAGTGGGATTTAGTAACATAGCAATAGTAGCTAGGGCTTACCTAGTCAATATCGAAATGCTCCACTATCTCCAGACATAAAAGTATTATAACTTAGTAAACACAAAATTAAATAATAACAATAAAATTCCATGAATGCACCAACACAACCGTCTAAATCTAAAACACAAATAATAACAAAACAGTACAAAACTATATAGTAGTAGTTAAAAAAGTAGAATAAGCATGACGACACAAGAACGGAACTGGCAGAAAGCATAGTTGTGTAACGTAAGATCTCTCCGTCTCACAGCCTACGGGTAAAAACTGTTTTTAAGCCTGGTAGTTTATATGAACAAAAACGGCACATAACTGTTTTGAAAGTGGGATATGTTTGCTCACTTTGCTGAAGCAAGTCGAACTATTGGCGACGACTTGTGTTGATTAATCGACAATCGATGAAAAGTTCATGCCAATAATGCGTCAAAATGTGGTTCGTAAGGGAGTGGACTAAAACATCAGTACTCCATGGTTGTTTATCGATTTTAAAATCATTTATTTATTTGTCGTGCGTGATAATACATACAAAGAATACTTCAATGTTATGTTCATAGGCGTATCTACGGTGGGGGGGGGGGCTGGCCGAGTTGCACGTGCCCCCTAGACCTTTTCAACTTGGCGTGCCCCGAGACCTTTTGTGTGGGCCCCGTGACTGAAGTTATGGCCGCGCAGCGATGAAAATTGTTCAACAGCACCCCCTCCCCGTCTTTCGATGTCACAGTTGAGCCAACCGAGACATCCACAACGTGAAGGAACGGCGCGGCGGCGAATTTTTTCAGTAGTGCTGAAGCTCCGGTAGCGGTCCGTGTATGTACCGTCTTTTTTCCTTTTTCGTTTTAAAATTGGTGAACGAAAAAGGAAAAACCAAATAACGTTCGTTTTTCGTTTTTATATTTGAAGTACGAAAAACGAATACAATTTACTATTCGCGGTATTTCAAATACACGTTACAAAACAAAATAACTATAAAACAAACCGCTTTTTGTTTTCACTGCATCAGAACGAAAAACGAAATACGATGGCAGCGCAATCACGGTACCTACCGTTATTTACTAAACCGTTTTGAAAACTATATATTGAAAATAGGAAAAAGAAAAATTTTCCAATTTTGGTTTAGTAATGTTCAAATGGGTAAACGATAAAACAGCAATCAAACCCTTTTCCCATTTCCACTTTTCCAAAATTAAAATAGGTAAACGATAAAACGGTCAATCAACCGTTTTCCTATTTCTGTTTCGCACACCACAAAAACGAAAAACAAAAAACGATAATGATGCGCTATTACGCAAGCGCAATGGAAGTCTGCGTTTCGTGAGAGTGACAAATTACCCGTAATCCTAAGCCGCCGGGCGCGGCGCCTCGCCGCAGGGCATTTGGACTATTGGCCACTTACAAAGTAACCCTTGGACTCCACCAGTGACCGTGTCATAGCTTTCGTGGGTCAAACATAACATCCATACCCCTCCAGTGAAGTGTCTGCTGTGTTATGAATTCATGAGACATGAAATATAGTGATCTCATGGCCGTTAATTATGCGTTGGACAAATGCTCTATTAGTCCTGCAAAAAGTTACAGCTAAGGGAACGACACACGTGTACCAACTTAAATTTAAAAAATTATAAGAAATACATTTTTGGTTTTAAAAACTTCAAGCTACACATAAAAAAATTTGATTTGTTTTATATTAACTAATACCTTAATGATTCCGCTTCTACGATTAAAGAATATACCAATCACTACTGAATTAACAATCGGCTAAAACTGTCATCATATCGACATAGACAGGCTCATGTATTACAGGCAAATAACTTGTATGATTATTTTTAGTACTCGGTTAAAGGGGAAATGAAATGATTGAACAACCACAGCCCAAACATAAGAACATACCATTTACAGTACAAGTCACCATGATTTGACAAGTACAGCGTCACGGTATATTTTAAATCATTTTTCAAACTTAGCTAATATCGGCACAGGGCGCCGCAATCATGCTCCAGGAGCGTGTGGTTGTACATCCGGTTTGATTGGCGAGATGTCTCCCAGAGCTGTATACAGCAATTCGATACGCGACGCAGCATAGCTCTCACAAAAACTGACGAAACGCATACAAACACATAAAAACAGAACAATTTATTGCACTGCGTGCCTACTGGATATACTATAAATGTTAATAAGCAACTTTTCACATACTTCCACAGAAGGTTTCCAACAGAAAAAAACAAGTTATAGATGATGAATTTGACGCGTTCGCCGGCGGCAAGATTGGCAAAAGTCTGCGGTAGTCACTTTCGAACGCCGATTGCAAGCCTAAATACGAAAGTGACGAGTATAAAAAGACATTGAACGTAAAAACATAATTCTTGGTTAAAGCCACAGGTCCATCGCCAGTCGATTTGTTTACATATAACTATGCACCGATGAAGTAAAATTAAGCGAAATCGACCTGGAAGCTCGACATCGTTACCTTATTTGGAGGGTGAAGCGGCGCATAGGAAATGACAAGCCGAAACCAGCTTGTTATTGCCAAGGTGACTCGGCACTCACGAGTTCCGTTAGGTATAATTACACAGTTCTATTTCAAAGTCTGCATAAATACAAATATGAAGTATGCGAAATTGAAATGTATTAAGAAATGTGAATGTAATAAAGTACAAATACGTGTGAATACTATGATATAATTGGGAATGATGAGTGCTTGTAATCGGCCGATTTAGTTTACAGCAATTTGTGCAGGCGTGTTGCTTCGTCGGGATACCGCAACGTCTACATCTACGAGTCTATATGTTATCGACTTAGTTGCTGGTGGGGAAATAAGGGGAAAACAACCGTCAAAATAATTACAAAAATAAATGTCAGCTACCGTAACCAGTATAACGTTTTGCGAAATAATGTCGTCATATATTAGTCAACATTAGTCACAGTCCGGACCAAGCCCTGTCAATCATGTATTGTAGGCATCGCCATTGGAAATATTAAATAAGTGACATTACCAGTATTTAAATCCTTAAACATATTTGTTTACGATACTGTCAATAGCATACAACAAAACACTATAGTCATATCTAATATAATTAGTTATTGGCATAGTAAGTAGGTTCACATCAATCAAGTAAAGTTAATCACCATGTAGGTATAATACCAATTTATGTATCTCAAATATTGGCTTGTAACAATGGACCCCGAATTGATGCTCCAGTTTTGAGGCGACAGTTTAGCAAGCATGCTATCATACCAAGTTTTTTCTGATATAGATTGCATGACTGCAAAAACCAATGTATGCTTTTAATAACAAGGGCATTGTATTTAATTTATTGACTTTTGAATGTAAGCCTAACAAGGAAAAAAGGAAATAACGTCACAGGAAAAAGCCGTAAAGATTAATAAATATATATATTGTATTTACAAAGTTCAAATGTTAAACACATTTGAGTGCACGTGCATTTTAATCATGAAAATTTAAGATAACACACATATCCACTAAAAAGAAAACATTGAAAAAGTCACTTATAAATCGCACTTGTGCTCCAATTTTGTTCATAATATATGACGGAAATATCCAAACAAACATAGGGCCTAATACCGAGCATAAGCTTCGAAGGACCCAGCGAAGGATTTAGCACGCGAGATGACATTGTCCCTCATGGTAATACAAATGTCACTTGTAGTGCTGCCACGCCATCGACTTGTAGTGTCAAAACATAAAGGAAGCCGGTGGCCGTGTCGCCAGTGCGACACTTTGTCGATGCAGTAGTTAATACTGACAATAGTGTTTTCCATTGAACATTCATCATGACCATGGGTATGCAAAGTTGCCATCGCAGTCCAGCACGCTTTCTCCGACTGACCCTGACCTTGGCAGTTCTGTCACTGTAGACGACCCTTCGGATGTCCCAGTCTCATTATCGCCATCTTCAGACGATTCTGTCTGCAACAGTAAGAAGAGAAACATTGAAGCGAGTGATGCAGAATATGCTGTAGCAGGTGACAGCGATATCACTTATGATGACTCAAGCGGTTCTTACACTAATGGGAAAGTGAGAAAGTTTGCCATTTGTGAGAAAAACATAATTTTATTTTTCTGCTCATGTTAAAACACCAAACTGCAATAAACCACTTAGCCTAGCATCACAGTGACTGGATTTGCAGTGGTTATGACCACAAAATGTGTTGATGGCCACTCGTTCATGTGGCACTTGCAACTCAAGATTGGTAACATTTATGAGAGTAACTTGTTGACACCAAGCGTCCTCTTCCTGACTGGACATTCATTCACTGTGTACAATTTGGTCAACCTAATGAACCTATGCGCCTTGTCACCCGCCAGTGCTACAGCATACAGCGGGCATACATACTGCCAGAGATAGAGGACACGTGGACATGCCATTCAGAGGCCTTCATGTCAGCTCTGGTCAGACAACGCGTGGTCGCATCAGGCGATGCAAGATATGACAATCCAGGACACAACTCTACATTTGGCATTTACTTCATCATGGACACTGACAGCCAACTCATCATTGCTCAAGAAACTGTTCGGGTCACAGAGGTCAAGAACAGTTACTGGATGGAAGTAGAGGGCTTGAATCGCTGCTTAGACAACCTGACTGACTATGGGGTGAAGATTACCAATATTGCCACTGACAGACATCCCAGCATTAGAAAGACTTTGTTAGAGGACTACCAAGAAACAAAGGCTGTTGTCTGCCAAGAAAGTTGAAGTTGTCCCTTCGATAGGTGCAATTGCCAACCACCTGTGGTATTGCGCATCAGCTTGTGATGGTGATACCCGCTTGATGAAGGAGGTGTGGATCTCGCTCCTCCATCACATCAGGAATTCCCATTCATGGACAGCGAGTGCAGAGTTGTACCGGTAGTGCAATCATGCAACGTATACACAACAAGCAGTAAAAACAACACCATGGCTCACTGAAGGGGGGAAAGCCTTCACTGTCCAGAAGGCTATACTGGACTGCCGCCTACTGTATGATATAGAGAGCGTAACGAAGTGCGTTAACACTGGTGAACTGGAGAGCTTACATGCCCTCTTCCTCAAGTATGCACCCAACTTCAGCCGTCAAGGCATCATAGCCAGACTCCACTTGGCCACCATTGACCAAAACATAAATACAAGGTAAGGCTTGTGATATCATTCATCAATAGTGTTTACATTTGAAGTTACAAAATAATGTATCAGTTGCTTGACAAAGCTGCACACTTTAGAAATCCAGCAGTGCATTAGGAAATAAACTGAAATGGCTGAAAATCGCTGCCTGTACTCAATAGCAAAACAATGTTAGGAATACAGTTTCAAAAATACAATCTCACTGCACAAGAGTATGCATTCAAACAACAGATAAAATTACTATAATTGAGGACATCTGTTTACTGTTACATAAATTGTTTAATTATATATAAATCGAATTGGAATGGTATGCTTTGGAATTGCTTATTGAAATATAAACATCATTATATATAAATTATATACATATATATATATATATATGATTCAATAATAAATATTTGAATGTATTGTGGAATTCCTTGGAAGTTGAAATTGAAAATGATGGCAAAATTAGGAACCGGTTAAAAAATGACATTCGCCGTTTGATTTCAAGAGAGAGAGAGCATACAAGCAAGCTGTTTGGTTTACTGTGTGCATGTTACAGCTATAGCCAGCTATTCTTCAGATATTTCTATTGTTATACTGATTTTATATTTATCATTTGTTCAATCAGCGAGAAATGGTGAAAACAGCAGACAACAAGCTAAGGTATCAGCTGCAGTATTCATAGTCTCCTGAGTATGTAGTGAAGAAATTCTAGAGGGCATTGCAGCTAGATGCACGAGTGGCCCAAAGCTGTGAAGTATGCTCCAAGTTACGACATCGAGCAAGGAGGTAACTCTAGCATGCAGGCATCGAAAAACCAGCAAAAGAGGAGGTTGTGGCAAAGCAAATAACCCGCTTTAAGGAAAACTAGTTGTATCCGTATCAATTCGGTTTAGTGCCACCAAATTGATACGACATCCAATTTCAAATGACAATGGATTTCTATACTTAAATAACATTGTTTGAACATCACTGCCAGAAATAGAGAAACGTTTTAGGCAAAGTGGATTCTCACTACTGTATAGGACCTCCTAAAATAAGGAACATCCACTTGAAAGCTTGTATCCTACTTGTGGTATGCAATGTGTTTTATTAGACACTATTCGATGTAGGGAACTTTGGGTATAGGTAATTTACTGGAATAGTTTAACCAAGTCCAAACATGTTACTTATAGTGAGTTTTTTGCAACAGACCACCATTTCTCAAACATCACAACGTGTGCTACAAAGTAATGAAGCAGCAAAGGATTCAGCTATACGTTTTTTTTTATTCATACTTCATTGTTAGCATTACATTTGACATTATCACAAAACAACATCTCAAAAAGTACTTAATAATAAAAAGAACACTTATATAGTGCGATAAATCTAAATGAATCCATTTGGAAGCACTTGATAGATTTTGAAACTAGTACTACAAGCTTTGAATCTGTATCTTAAATAATAAGTACTTGTTTTCTTGACAGATGCCCATAGTGTTGAAAGTTGAAACCCACAAATATGTAAAACTGGAACTGTAATGGAATATTTTGTATGTATTAATTTTTTTATCACAATATTTGATCATACTGATGGCCCATATCATCAATAAATGTGTTACTTATTGATGTACTATATGTGCACAGGACTGACACAGACCCAAATTGTAATACAGTTAGATTGAAATTTGTCACAGTGTGAAGTGAATCAACTGAAAGAAACATTGAAAACTGGTATGTGAATTTTACTAATGCATTGGCACAGTCTGCCATGTAGTCTTATTATTTATTTGTGAATTGTTTCTCCAGATGAATAAACTGTTGATATATTTCATGTTGGCTTCAGTATTACAAATCGAATTATGAACAGGGACGTGCAAGACACTACAGATCACATTGTTGTTGCCAAAAATGGGATAAGAAGGCACCGATTAATTCATTCTACCTTTTGGTCAATATAATCATACTTGTCCAGGGTTTTTATTTTCACTGTACACTCACCTGTATAGTGCAATGTCCATAGTTGACATTTTCATAAACCCCTTTCGCTTCTGGATACAGTGCAGGCTGGCATAACACGTCTGTTGCCTTTTCCAAGTCTCTCCCTTGACCACAACGTGAAGTGACGTTATGCGGCTAATCGAATCAATCGATATGATCTGAAAGTTCATTTATTTGCATTAGTTGATAATAAACAACACATAATATATATATAACATTTTTATTATATTAAAAACTCCTGTCTACATTTTTATATAAATTAAGCAAGTTGCTTGAACACTTTTAAATAGGAATTAAACAACTGTATAAAAAGGATGCACACGTCCTGTCAAGAATAAAAGCAAGTTTATTAAGAAAATGATCAAAAATTGTTTGATGAAAATTATAGACATAGTATTTTACGAAGAGAGAATGAACCTGAACATTTGAGGTGGGAACAAGTATAATTGCTCTATTTAAGTTTGAAATAGTTATTGCTTGAATAATTATTCGATACCTGTTGTAGTACTTACCTACTAGCTATTGGTCGAATCAACGAGTCTGCACATAATTCATACAATGACAACAGACCGACTTCCAAGTTCCAACACCGCCCTGTTGGTGTAAACCGTTTCGAAGTCGTCACTCATAGTCGGTAATGCAGGCATCTGCAAGGTCTGTCATACGGTGCTGTACGGTAACTATCTCCCTACAGCACAGCGACTCGATCTGCGTCGACATTGGGACGCAGTGTCCATACAAACACCATGCGACATTATTAAGTCGTCGCTAGACCAACTGTCACTGTCCGACTCCCACAACTGAACCTGACCCGGGGCCGGACACTATCGGACCGTGGATCGCACACTGGGTGAAACCCGTATCACCCGTATGGCACAGGCCCTTTGACTTTGTGTGTGTGTCATCCGTACCAACCGTAATTTCCGAGTGACAAGTCGAACTAGAGTCTTTATCTGTCGTATCGATGTTTTCCCAAAGTGATACGAAAGTTAAAAAAATCATTTTTAATAACTCGTCTCTACCAAAATCCTTCGACGTCTTTGTCAACAACAAAATAAAAATAGTTCCGATATGCGCGCGCATCTAATATTCTGACCTTTGCTTTGAAAGCACCGCCCCCTTCTGGCAACTAAATTCTTCGTTCGGGAAGTGTGACGTTAACAACGTTTCCATTGGTTATAAATCGTTGCCATTTAATTTCACTTTGTATTTCGAATGCGTATACAAATTATTTGTTGACCTATAGAACACCTATCGTGTATAATAGGGCACCATATCTTTGTTTTCGCACATAAATGTCTACTAATGAAGTAAACCAAAACCCCCGAAATATAACATGGATTAGATAGGAGTAAATTAAACCACTCGTTTGGAACAAAGATGGCGATACGCAGTGCTCTATAGCGACGATTTAGGCATCGAACACAAAATCGTTTTTTCAGTTTATCTTATAAATGAGTACGTTTCTGTTACCATTAATGTATACTTATATAGTATATATTTCAATATGTAGCATGAAACAGCTGCATTTCATTTCCCCTTTAACATGAGGAAAATGTCCTCTTTTAACATGGGGAAACTTCCTATCCTGAAACATGGGCTTTACCTCCTATCCTTTAACATGAAGAAAATTCAAAATTTCGTTGTATACCTTTGCAATAATGGTTCCTATCTTTTAACATGGGGAAAATTCTAAATTTCGTTGTATGCCTTTACGATAACAGTGCCTATCCTTTAACATAGGGATAATTCCCTATATTTTAACATGGGATTGCCCCGAAGGAAATCCCTATCTTTTAACATGGGGAAAATTCCCTATCTTTTAACATGGGAGCGCCCCGAAGGAAATCCCTATCTTTTAACATGGGGAAAGTGTCCTCTCTTTTAACAAGGGGAACTAACTGGCCATGCCCATAATTACCAAATAAGGTCATTTATGCAAATGAGGCGAGCTCATTTGCATAATCATTATCTTTTAACATTGGAGCGCCACGGTGGAAATTCCTATCTTTTAACATGGATTTCCACCGCGGAGCGGAACGGTGGAAATCCATATCTTTTAACATGGGGAAAGTGTCCTCTCTTTTAACAAGGGGAACTAACTGGCCATGCCCATAATTACCAAATAAGGTCATTTATGCAAATGAGGCGAGCTCATTTGCATAATCATTATCTTTTAACGTTGGAGCGCCACGGTGGAAATTCCTATCTTTTAACATGGATTTCCACCGCGGAGCGGAACGGTGGAAATCCATATCTTTTAACATGGATTTCCACCGCTCCGCTCCCAGCGTACACGCTGATTAACGTATATTACTACTTATGGCGTATACAAAATTGAAATGTAATAAGAAGTGTTACGTGTGAATACTATGATATAATTGGGAATAAGAGTGCTTGTAATCCGCCGATTTAGTTTACAGCAATTCCGGCGTGTTGCTACGTCTGAATACCGCAACGTCTATATCTACGAGACTATGTTATCGACATAGTTGCTGGTGGGGGAATTAACCTTCAAAATAATTACAAATATAAATGTCAGCTACCGTAGCCAGTATAACGTTTTGCGAAAAAATGTCGTCATATATTAGTCAACATTAGTCACAGTCCGGACCAAGCCCTGTCAATCATGTATTGTAGGCATTGCCATTGGAATGTATTAATTTAAAAGAAATAGTTAAATACAAATATTACTGAAGTTGGGCTGCTCAAATACTATCAAATGTAACCGCATTTAAATAAGTGACATTACAAGTATTTAAATCCTTAAAAATACCTTTTTACGATACAAGCAATAGCATACAACAAAACATTACAGTCATATCTGATATAATTAGTTATTGGCATAGTAAGTAGGTTCACATTAGTCAACTAAAGTTAATCACAATGTAGGCCTTATACTAATTTATGTGTCACAAATATTGGCTCATAACAATGGACCCCGAATTGATGCTACAGTTTTGAGGCAACAATTTAGCAAACATGCTATCATACCAAGTTTTTCCTAATATAGATTGCATGATTGCAAACACCAATGTATGCTTTTAATAACAAGGACATTGTATATCATTTATTGACTTTTGAATGTAAGCCTAACAAGGAAAAAAGGAAATAACGTCACAGGAAAAAGGATGAAGGAGATGTGGATCTCGCTCCTCCATCACATCAGGAATTCTCATTCATGGACTACGCGGGCATAGAGTTGTACCGGAAGTGCAGTCATGCAACGTATACACAACAAGAAATGAAAACAACACTATGGCTCACTGAAGATACAGAAGCTTTATTGCTTCAAATCATGCATCCGTGCAATAAAATAGAGGAGTTATGCATAATGCGCATAATGTATATTGCTAGCAGGTGTAAGAGTGTGGGCTAATGTGTTATATGTGTGGCTGAGGTTATGTGTTTGTTGTAGATTGGCCGTGCTGATACAAGTCCTCAGCCACAGACTGCAAAAATTCATTCAGATCATCTGATACAGGAACACAGTATTACAAATCTAATTATGAACAGGGACATGCAAGACACTACAGATCACATTGTTGTTGCCAAAAATGGGATTAGAAGGGACCGAGTAATTAATTCCACCTTTTGGTCAATCTAATCTTACTTGTCTTTATTTTCACTGTACACTCACCTGTATAGTGCAATGTCCATAGCTGAAATCTTCTTAAACCCCATTCGCTTCTGGATACAGTGCAGGCTGGTGTAACACGTCTATTGCCTTTTCCAAGTTTCCCCTTGACCACAACGTGAAGGGACGATATGCGGCTAATAGAATCAATCGATATGTTTTGAAAGTTAATTTATTTGCATTAGTTGATAATAAACAATCGTTATCTTCTAATTATTATTATACTTACAAAACTGTGTGTTTTATCAATATCAGATCATGAATTCAGTGAATTGGTTCATTTGTTTTTGAAGAGCTGTACTAATTATAATTGTATGACTACATTTCATGATGTGGTCTTGATAACACACACACATACTATATATAATTTTTTTTATTATATTAAAAACTCCACTTAAATATTTTTGTATCAATAATACATTGCACAATGTTCTGATTATACATCTATTAATGCATGGTAGTGTGCAATTTTTCTACATTTTTATATAAATTAAGCAAGTTGCTTAAACACTTTTTAATAGGGAATTAAACAACTGTATAAAAAGGATGCACATGTCCTGTCAAAAATAAAAGTAAGTTTATTAAGAAAATGATCAAAAATGGTTTGATGAAAATCATAGACATAGTATTTTACGAAGATAGAATGAACCTGAACATTTGAGGTGGGAACAAGTATAATTGCTCTATTTAAGTTTGAAATAGTTTTTGCTAGAATAATTATTCGATACCTATTGAACTACGTAGTTCTTACCTAATAGCTATTGGTCGAATCAACGAGTCTGCGCGCAAATCGTACAATCACAACATACCGACTTCTAAGATCCAACACTGCCTTGTTGTCCGTGGCGTTGGTGCAAACCGTTTTGAAATCATCGTAGTCGGTAATGCAGGTATCTGTAAGGTCTGTCATACGGTGCTGTACGGCAGCTATCTCCCTACAGCACAGCCACTCGGTTGCGTCGACATTGGGACGCAGTGTCCACACAAACAACATGCGACATTATTAAGTCGCGTAACGTGTTCGTCGTCGATAGACCAACTGTCACTGGCTACACTCGATTGATCAGGCCCGAGTTGGACCTGCGAGATATCCCGACTTCACCCTACCACGTGATCAGTCTACTTGTCAATCGAGAAGAGATCGGGTCGCGGTACAAGTGTGTTTGGTAGATGGATAGAAAAGAAAGACTTTGTGGACTATGACCATGATGATGTTGAGAATGACAATGTCAGTCAGGTTGTGATGCAGCCTGTAGGAAATGTTGTGATCCCAAACAATCGTCGACTTGATGGAAGAATCAAGAGGATTAACAGAGGTTTAAGCGTTATCATTACTTACTACTACTGGTTACCTCCTCTACATTGCATCTGTTGGTTTGATGATGCAAATTGATGGACAATTCGTAGGAACTTTGTTTTATTCTTTATATACTTCAATGACAGACAGTTTTATTTCATTTTTATTCCATTGCCCAGGTGTACAAGCACTAAAATGGTTTTTAAGTGAACAAAATCCTTAAGTAGCAGAATCTATTTTTCCAAACACGGTGATGTAAATAACAGTTGTTGCTTTAATGTTTTGATGATTGGCTTCCTAAAAGCAACTGAAAATAGATTATTGTGGCTAGTTATATGGTAACCTAGAACTTTTCATCTTGCAAATCCTAAATGTGCAAGTGTTTTAAAAGGAGTGATGTAAGTAGTAGAGAGGGCTGCGCTGGCCCGGTGCAGTGCCAAAGATCAAAGGAACATCAAAGGTCGCACAATCGGTTCAGTCATAGAGCACTTTACTTATAAAAAAGAAAATGCATAAAATCTACTTATAAAAAGTCTCTTATCACCCCTTATCTTAATTGGTTTTTGACAGCTTTAATTATAAAAAAAAGTTTGATTGATGACCATGCCGCCGAACCACCGCGGCACGACGCCTGTTCTTCTAAGTACATTATAGCTGCCCTCTAGTGGCTATACTTGCTATGATAATGTAGAAGGTAGTGCATCTAGTGTATGAATGAGTAATCAGTGAGGTAGCGCCTCTAGTGTATGAGTGCCTCTAGAGTATGAATGAGTAAACAGTCATTTATGCGTAAGGAGGATATATCTGCACCAGCCCAGACTTTCCAAGTTGACAAGTTGACAATCTAATAGCGGGAGATCTCCCCCATATGAGGCATCTGTAAGTGGGAGTTTTGTTCGAACATTTGACAGTTTCTTGTTGGTAGCGCCATTTACGAAATGTTTATTTCCTGAATAAGCAATCTGGTATTTCTGCATGTCCTGCCCACAGTGAAAATGTTCATGTTTTTGGTTTTATAAGTTTATTTTCACCAATAACTCATTAGCTTAAACTTAAAGGAAAACAAAAGGCAATGTTGTGGTGTCAAGCAACTAAAAGAGTTAGCACAAACTAACCATTTGCATCTACAATCAAAATTTTCAGTTCAGTGGTGTACTCGGAATTTAGTCTTAAAGTGGAAGATTCTAACGAAATCTGCGATAACATGTAGACTGCCATCTTACTGATGACGCGTTCATTTGGCCGAAAACAACCAATAAACGAGCAGCATTGTTTTTGACGCGTACAACACACTATCCTGTGTACTTCGCGTAGTTGGTTCATGTTCATGGAATGCGGTTCGTTATATTAGTATAAGTTGAGCTTACAATGAAAACGTGACTTGCAATGTGCCATACTGCTCTACATACGGTTGTAACAATAGTAGAGCGAAGGATAATGAGCTGTCTTTTTTATTTCCCTTTGAAACAACCAGAAGTGAAATAGTGGATTCACAATTGTGGACGGGCTGGTTGGAAGCCTCGTTCGCCCGCTCTCGTGCATGGTATACCCCCACGACGGCCAACTGGTACATTTAATAAAACACTACATAACTCACCGTCTCCTTTCCTATGTTCACAGGTTCCAACTAGCCTAGCCCTTAGCAAAAAATTATATAGAAAACTATAAATTTCCTATAGTATTCTGTAGTATTCTATAGTATTTATAGTTTTTCTATAGTATTCTATAGAAAACTATAAATTGGCTATGGAAATCTTAATTTCCTACAGAATTCTATGGAATATTTTTAGAATTCTATAGAATATGCTATAGTTTTTAAGAACCTATAGTTTTCTGTAGGATTCTATAGAAAACTATAGAATATTCTATAGAATCCTATAGTTTTTAGGCAACCTCTAGGTTTTGTGTAGGAATATATAGCAAACTATAGGATATTCTATAGAATCCTATAGTTTAAGACAACCTATAGGTTTTTTTGTAGGAATCTGTAGAAAACTATAGAATATTCTATAGAATTCTATAATTTGTATAGAACCTATAGTTTTATGTAGGATTTTAGAGAAAACTATAGAATATTCTATAGAATCCTATAGTTTTTAGAGAACCTATAGTTTTTTGTAGGATTTTACAGAAAACTATAGAATATTCTATAGAAATCTATAGTTTTTAGAGAACCTATAGTTTTTTGTAGGATTCTACAGAAAACTATAAAATATTCTGTAGAATCCTATAGTTTTTAGAGAATCTATAGTTTTTTGTAGGATTTTATAGACAATTATAGAATATTCTATAGAATCCTATAGTTTTTAGAGAACCTATATTTTTTTTGTAGGATTTTATAGAAATCTATAGAATATTCTATACAATCCTATATATTTTAGAGAACCTATAGTTTTTGTTGTAGGATTCTACAGAAAACTATAAACTATTCTATACAATCCTATAGTTTTTAGAGAACCTATAGTTTTTTGTAGGATTTCATAGAAAACTATAGAATATTCTATACAATCCTATATATTTTAGAGAACCTATAGTTTTTGTTGTAGGTTTCTACAGAAAACTATAGAATATTCTATAGAATTCTATAGTTTTTAGATAATCTATAGTTTTCTGTAGAAATGTTATTTTAGTTTCTGTGGAAACTTTTAACCACTGTATATATATATTTGTTATGTACATGTGGTGGATGTTACATAGAAATATATATATGTCAGTATGTTGTAAACTTAAACGATGCTACTGTATTATTTTATACCGAAACATTCAGCTAAGTTTATTGTTATGAATACCGCATCCCATAATGTTATTACCCGTGAGTCATTTCGGCGCGTAACGTTTAATTTCAAACAGAAGAAGGCGAGACGACCTAGCGCGAAGTCGGTAGATTGTGGACAGAGTAATTATAATGAAGACATTTCGGCCATTCATGCCACGAGACAAACGGTAGGACTTTGCCAAAGATTGCTGTGTGTTGTTTTTATAACTATTTGATCCACAGAGTAAAATACTGTTAACAATATTACGAAATAGTTATAGATAGACAGCCGTTTGCGTAACCGCCAATTCCAACTGCATTGCCATGGCCATGTGAATGAATAATAAAAACAAGTAAAATGCAACACAGACTGTTAAAAAAATACCCTAAACTAAATGACAATAGAATGCAAATATGTGATCGATGATATGTGTGTTTCAAGTTCATACTTTTTACCTTTTTTGTGATGCATAGGCATAGCCATAGGCCATAGCCAGCTAGGGACTAGTGTAGCCTGTAGGTATATAATTAACATTTATATATATATACATAAAGTCTATACTAATGTATGTAATGCCTAATGGCCAATGATTTAAATAACTATTTATGTTGATTCATAATAACAATATTAACAATTTAGTTGTCTGTTTGTTAATGTTACTAATCCTGATAATAGTGATATATATAAAGGTAGATTAGGTCACAGTACTAGACCTACTTGTTAAAAAATTATATGGTTACCGGCTACTGTCGATAATGGGAACCGGTGGCCAAGTGGTAAAGCACCGGTCGAGGGGACTGGAGTCGAATCCAACTATCGGCCAGTTTAAAAAAACTTGGGAAATTTTGTTCTCTTGGAAAATACACTAGGCCATTGGTCCCTTCTAAGTGTTATCTGCCAGAGGAAGTAAAAGATCCCACACATGGGATAAATGAGCTAATTTGAGTCCATCCTGTAGTGGACTTACTACCTGTTGAGCATGTAGATGAGGATATTATGAGATAAAACCACAGTGCAACATTGTAATAGGACTTTGCTGAATAATAAGTATTTGTCAAAATGTTCCATTTTTTAGATTTATGGTGTATAATATAAGCCACACATGTTGTATTTTTATTGTGTTCTGTTCCATTTATTTCAGGTTGGGTGTCATCACTGATGTCCAAAAGCAAGATTTGTCCATTCTGACAGCACTGATACCAATATAAGTGGTATAGTGTTTGTGTGTATGCATTCTGAATTATTGAATATTACGATAACATACCTTGTAAAATTATACTGTATATTGCAATACATAACTCGGAATCAATTTATTTGACCAATAAATATGGTACATGTGTAAGGTTTCAGGGCAAAGCGCAATAGTCTAAATATCATCTTAAAATTGACATGATATTGAATATCTCAATACTACAAAATCACAATGACCGATATCTAGACCCAAACTATTTTTTTTTACAGTAGAACCTGTCTTGGATAACCACCTGCTTTCTCGGTTCCTCTTGAAATTGACCATATTTTCAATGTTTATTGACCTGTCATGGGCGACCACCCATCTTGAAAGACCACTTTTGATAGGCTGAAGTGGCGGTCACTCAAGACAGGTTCTACTGTACATTTCAATTCTGCAATTTTGCCTAGGCAAATATGTCACCAGAGCTGCATGACGTTTATTGTATTTTACCCTTAAACCCTTCCTATATATACTATTGTTATGCACTGGTAATAATGCATGAGTGTATAAATACAGTGTGGTATGCCACGTTCCAAGTAATGGAAGAAAATCATTCAACCATGCCAATTATGTTCAGTCAGAATGGCTGACCCAACAACAGTTTCCAATCTAACATTCTAGAAGTGTTGAGAAACAGCCCATCTTGCTTAGAGTTTTCCTTGCTCTCTTTGTCAATATCATATGGAATACCATGTTGTACCTGTTTCAAATTACCGTGGTAGTATACCAGCGGATATGGGTCAAATTCATTGACATGTATTTAAATACAAATAATCTTGAAGGATTAAAATATGATAAAATGAAAAAGTTTATATTTCAATACAAATATGTATTACAAAACCGCCAATAGCAAAAATAATGGCAAATGTTATATTGGGATATGTTGTTTATCAACATAATTTGACGATGTTATGTACAAAATGACATGAGATGTCGCTTACTGGCTGGCAATCTTTGGTGTTTGTACCATGTATGAAAATACCATGTTGTACCTGTTTCAAAATACCATGGTAGTATACCCGAGTACAGTGTATATCAGGTCACTGGCATTGGAACAGGGAAGGGGGCGTTCCAAAAAAACCACCTTGAGGTTCTTCAGACATCTCGATCTACACCCCCTTGAGGCTCGCTGAAAAAAAAACACCCTAAGGCACTCTGAAAACCTAAATAAGCACCCCCATTCCGCAATATTTAGGGGTAATCCTATCTCCAGCCCCCATACACCACAAACTGCACACCCCTTCCTAAATGTTGGGGAGCTAAGCTCCTAATCAATAAAAATTAGGGACTAAGCCCCCCGGCAGGTTCCAATGCCTATGTAAGTAAAACAAGTATTACAATATTTAATTTGTTTCCTACATGGGTGTTGATTGATGTTTATTTTAGCAGTAATATATTTAATGTTTCCAACAATATTTTTCTTGCTATCCCTGTTGTGAATGTTAGTGTGACATGTAGTCTGTGCTATTTCAGATAATGGTTCATTACTGTTCACGAGTATTTAAGGATTAATTTCTTGACATGTATGCTCAGTAGTCTATTTGTTGTATTTATCATATACTTAATTGTTCATATTGTATTATAATGTATACATAAGGATTTTATAAATGATTTGTGTCATTATTAGCATTGCTTCCATTTATGTACATGTATGCTCAATAGACTTTATTTTGTATTTGTTTTATTTGGTCATTCAATATGCTTGGATATTACTGTAGATTGCCTGTATGATTAATGTATTTGAATATATAATATAATACAAATATTTGAAGATTAACGTGCACCTCTGTTAATGAGTATGTCATACAGAATATTTTCTACAGGATATATCCTACAGGAAATAGCCTATAGGAAATATTCCATAGAAAATACTATAGGATATTTTCTATAGACAAATTTCTATAGAATATTCTGTAAAAAAAACCTTTATAAAATGTCGTGTAGTTTCCCGATGAAAACCACAAAAATCCTGTAGTTTTCTATAGAAAATTTCCTGTAGTTTTCTATGGAAAACTGCAAAAATCCTGTGGTTTTCTATAGAAAATTTCCTATAGTTTTCTATAGAAAACTGAACCAAAATCCTGTAGTTTTCGATGGAAAATGCAAAAATCCTGTGGTTTTCTATAGAAAATTTCCTATAGTTTTCTATAGAAAACTGCGCAAAAATCCTGTAGTTTTCTATAGAAAATTTCCTATAGTTTTCTATAGAAAACTATGCGCAAAAATCCTGTAGTTTTCTATAGAAAATGTATAGGTTTTTTTTTGCTAAGAGCTCCGGGCTTGCTCGTGGCCGAGGCGCAGCGGCGTTTACTCCAAGCAGCGCCGATGCAATCGTTGGCAGCCGAACCATCACGCCGCCTCCGCTGCAACCATCGTTGGTGATCGCCCTAAGACACACAAGCCACGCGTCCAGTGGTGGATTAACGACGATGATGAACCATGGACGGCGCCCGTACCCGAAAACGCGCCACCGAGACATGGCTTTAGATTGCCACCTGGCTTGCCCACTCTCATGTATGGACACCCTCCGCCATGACAGCCGGAGACCTGGACAGCTAAATGACGGTAGCCGGACAACTGGGACTGCTAATAAAAAACACTACATAACTCACCGTCTCCTTTCCTATATTCACATATTCCATCTAGCCGGTACTACTATTACAAAACTGCCTTGTTTTATAAAATGCAGTAGGTTTCCTTCTACGCTATCAAGCCAGCTTCGTGTTCACAGGATCCAACTAGCCGGCGCCCTTATTACAAAGTGTACTTCGCCTAGTTGGTTCAGGTACGTCACTCCCATACCTCGCCTTTTTAACATTAACTCGATAATATTTACAAAGTCTACTATTTTTTTACCTTTGCTAAATACATTTTCTAATCTATTTACAGTTCGTCGCCGCGCCTAGCCACTCCATGCCGTCCACCCCGGCTTGGTCGGAGTGCTCTCCTTCGTCTCAGGGCGCCGGGTGCTGCAGCTCCATTGCCGCCGCCTAAACCCGGGCTTGCTCGCGGTCGAGGCGCCGCAAGCAGCGCGGACGCTATCAGGCGAATCACCACACCGCCTCCCCTGCAAGCGCGCACGACGCCCCGCGTCACAGCCGAAGTGATCGGTGTGCCAAGACCACGCAAGCCACGCGTCCAACAGTGGTGGATAAGCGATGATGATGACCCGTGGTCAGCGCCCGTACCCGAAAGCGAACCACCGAGACGTGGTTTTGGACAACCGCCGGGCTCGTCCATTTTCGTGTACGGCGCGCCGCCACGCTGACAACCGGACAACTAATAACACTCGCTTCTTCTTCCAACACACGCCTAGCCTCAACATGCTGAGGATAAGTCTAAAACATGGGGTAGTGCAAAGTATGGATGTTGCTTTTAAACGCATCTAGGCTGTTTTGATTTACAATATATTGAGGGAGGGAATTCCAAAGTCGAATGGTACTGGGGAAAAAAGAATACAAGTGGTAGTTGCATCTGGAGTGAGGGATAAGGTAAGATAAGGAATGTTGTTTTCTAGTGACTACGTTTATAGGAATAAGGTATTGGTTTGCTGGTATACCCACTAGGCCATTTGCTATCTTGTACATCATACATAGTTTTGCATCAGTTCTTCTGTCTGATAGGGATGTCCATCCTAATGTCTGGAGCATGTCTGTTACACTGGAGGTATTGTGGTGGCGATAAAAGACATGTCGGGCTGCACGGCGTTGAATCATTTCTAGTTTGTGTAAGGGTATAGGGATCCCAGACAGTACAGCTGTTCTCCACGATGGGTCTGACAAAGGTGAAGTAGGCCTGAGTTTTTATTTGAATTGACGGGACTTTGAGATTTCTGCGGAGGAAGCCTAGTGATCTATTTACTTTTAGACAAATGTTATTTATGTGGGCATTCCACCGGAGATCTGAGGTTATGGTTACACCAAGATATTTTACCTGTGAAAATACTGTGAAACAGTTTCTAGTGTTTGACCATGAAGTATGTATTGATTGTTAATGACAGTTTTGTTTCTTGTTACAGGTATGACATGGCATTTTTGAAGATTGAATTCCATGTTCCAGGTTATGGCCCATTTTCCAAGTTTGTGAAGATCTTCCTGGAGCACAGCTGTATTTGTCTTAGGCTAAAGGGCTATATACATATTATGGTGTCATCAGCAAAAAGTCTAACTGTATATGTAATATTGTCTGGGATGTCATTTATATAAAAGAGGACTAGACAAGGGCCAAGTACAGAGCCTTGTGGTACTCCTGATGTTACGGGTACCTCAGAGGAGGCCTCTCCCTCTATTATGACTCTTTGAGTTCTGTCTGTTAAAAATGATCGAATCCAGGAATTTGTTTTGCCTTGGATGCCATAGTGATGGAGTTTGTAAGTCATTTTTTTATGGCTGACCTTATCAAATGCTTTAGAGAAATCCATCACTATGACATCCGTTTGCGTGCCAGACTGCATATGGGTAATTAAGTCATGTATGAACTGAATAAGCTGTGTCTCGCAAGATACTTGGGAGGGAAAGCCATGTTGAAGATGATAAAGAATGTTGTGTGAATGTGCATGTTTAATTATACTACTAACCAAGATATGTTCCATTAGTTTTGATGCTATGCATGTCAGGGAAATGGGCCTATAATTTGAAGCTATGTATTTTTGACCATTCTTGAAAATAGGTGAGACATTTGCTTTTAGCCAGTCTGTGGGGACTTCTCCTGTAGCATATGACTCCTGAAAGATTAAAGTTAGCGATGGCGCAATTTCAGCAGCCAATTCTTTTAGAATTCTTGGGTTGATGTTGTCTGGTCCTTGTGCTTTATAAGGTTTAAGATTTTGTAGGAGTTTTAGTACACCAGCTTCTGTAATTTCTATTTCTGGCATTTCTGGTAGTGTTGGATTGGGTAGTTTGGTTTCCTGGGGAGATGGGTCATCTGTAAAGACTGATTGAAACTGCTGATTTAGTATATCTGTTTCCTACGTTCACAGCGCCGTTATTAAACAGCCTTGTATATAAAATGCAGTACTCCGTTTCCTTCTACGCTGCAAAGACAACTTCAGCTTACCAGAAACCCGCATTGTTTCGATAATAGCGTTCCCCGGCTAGGCCCCTGCCGTTACGCCTCACGGAAATACCAGATCACAGGTCACCAGCGCGAGCGCGAGCGCGCCGGCTTAACTAGGACAAGAGATCACAGCTCACCAGCGCTGAGGCTCGCGCGCCGCTAAGCAGCCGCTCGCCTAGCTTTACCTAGCGCGCCTGCTTAACTAGGACAAAAGATCACAGGGCACCAGCGCTGAGGCTCGCGCGCCGCTTGGCAGGCGCTCGCCTAACTTTACCTAGCACACGCAGATCGTATGTCACCAGCCGTAACTAAGCACCGACGTCACACCAACAGTCGTCACATTAGGTATATTGGTGGTTATGTAGTGTGATTATACGCATAGGGCGATTATGTAGTGGTTATACTACGGTTATGTAGTGGTTACACGGCTAAGGTAAGGTTATGTAGTACCACTAGGGCAGTACTGATTACTTGGTGTCCCTTGAAACTTGCTCATCAACAGGCTCTTCATACACCCGACCCTAATGACATCCCATTCGGTTCCCGTTCTCTTTTTCTTGATTCCGTAACTTGGTCGCTTCGCTATATAGGCCGACCACGACTGTTTGATGTACTCCGCGTTTTCTTCGTCTTCGTTAAACATTGCTTTTCTAAACTGATAAGCGTGCTCGACTGATCTAAATTTCCGACCGTATTCAGTGACTCGACACGGATAAAAATTCGACAGGAACGACACCGGACCACCAAAACGTATAGGCTCCATACCGCTGATCTAGTGACACTACTGGTTACACCTCGTGTATAACCACTATATATCCTCCTTACGCATAAATGACTGATTACTCATTCATACTCTAGAGGCACTCATACACTAGAGGCGTTACCTTACTCATACACTAGAGGCACTACCTTCTACATTATCATAGCAAGTATAGCCACTAGAGGGCAGTACTGATTACTCATTCATACAATGCAACCGTAATTTCCGAGTGACAAGTCGAACTAGAGTCTTCATCTGTCGCATCCATTTTCTCCAAAGTGATACGGAAGTTTTTAAAATCACCTTTACTCGTCTCTACCAAAATCCTTCGACGTCTTTGTCAACAACAAAAGAAAATTAGTCCCGGTATGCGCGCGCATCTAATATTCTGACCTTTGCTTTGAAAGCCCCGCCCCCTTCTGGCAGCTAAAATCTTCGTTCGGTAAGTGCGACGTTAACAATGTTTTCTTTGGTTATAAATCGTTGCTATTTAATTACACCTTATTATTTCGAACGTGTATACAAATTATTTGTTGACCTATAGAACACCTATCGTGTATAATAGGGCACCATATCTTTGTTTTCGCACAGAAATGTCTACTAATGAAGTAAACCGGAAAAAAACGAAATTTAACATTGATTAGACAGGAGTAGATCAAACCACTCGCTTGGAACAAATGAATGATTGCGTGCGTGCGTGCGTGCGTACACGTACGTACACGTTTGAGCGTGGGTGTGTGCATTTGTATTCAAAACAGTGGCCTTTTTACCATTGAGAAAGTACTCTTTTAATTTTGGGACATAATTATTATATGTTTCTGTTTGATAAAAAATATGCCACCCATTCATTTGTTTTTGCTTTAGATGCTAAAAGTGATGGAGTTTGAAAGTCAACTTGTGTAAAATGCTTTTGAAAAGCCCATCACTATGACACGTTTTATGATTTATTTCGCATAACACTGAACCATAGCGATCACGAGTAATAACGTTAATGGTAGAACAAAAGACATATGCAGTGTGTTACGTGGTTGTTTTGGGTCAGCTTGACCCCGTTCGACTTTCAGGCACTTGAGTTTGATGTTGTTTTACGTTTGACGTCATTTGCATCAGCTACATGCGAAGTAGACGACAAGGAACATGTTGAGTTCATTGTCTCTGTCAGCATTGTCGTCGTTTGTGTTGTCATAGCTGTGGTGTATCTATATCCCGTGAGTGAGTAGTTAAGACAATTCAATCGGTCACGTTGTCATCCACTCCACTCAGTGATTCACTGTCACTGACAGTGACACGTCACACGGTAACTGTGTCAGTGTGTGTCTCAGCATTGACAAAAAACTGGTCTGTAAGTTGTAACTGATACTGCGCAGTATCGTGTGCCAAGACATTTGTTTGACACTTTGTATGAAACTGTTTAAATTGAGCAATATCGAGCGTAAAACACATTTTTATAAACAGCGTCTTCAGGTGACCAGTCTTGACAATACGCTTATGCGTACTGCTGTAGAATGTTGTATAATATCTCCCAAAAAGTAGGCGGACACCATGCAGTAACTCAACAAAGTCACTGACCCGTCGGCAAAGTAGGTGATCAGTGACCACCAGGTCAGCGTCTATTTTGAACGCTGGCCTCTGGTTGCTCCCCGGACGTCAATTAGAATATGGCCTGACCACGCCCACGAGCAGTGCGTTCCAGCAATATCACATTATTATCCGACTATACAGTATGATACTAATGACGTAATATTGTTAAATTGTTGTTTCTACTATACAGTAGAAATATATTATAATGCATTCTATGCATGCACTAGGGAAATGGTTCCGAATGGTCGGGCTTTTAACATTTCCCCCTAGGAAAGCCTAAAAGCCGAAGTTTTCGTGAACAGTGACACAATGGAATGGCCCGCACGCACGGCAGAATATGACAATTACGTATAGCATGCCTAATGCAAGTGGTAAATTACTTCTTGATTACTTCAGTAAGTTACTTCACAAAGGCCTACAGTACGCGTGGAACAATCGTTGTCCATACATGTATATATGTTGTCAATCTGTGACCATCAGAATGACGGAGTTTTTAGAGAATGGACTTCACTCCCCGATCGAGAAGGCCCGGCCGACTGTTTCGCAACTGGGCGCATGGCACGCACGCATGCACGTACGCACGCAAACACGCATGCGCAACGAAACAAACACGCACACATACGCATGCACACGTAAACAACATAGACTATAGTAGACCTCGACCATTGGTCAAGAACGCTCGTCTTTCACCCTAGTATGCAAAGGTCAAACAATGAGTTTTTCGGACCGGTGACACTATATAGGGAAAGACGAAAGTTTAAATAATACATCATTAAATAGTGTAGCATTGTTCGATGTAACATACAAGTATAAGATACAAGGCTTATGATGTATGGACTAAAATACGTGGTCCTGAATGGTCGGGTTTTTAGTATTTCACCATAGCAAAGGCGAAATACTCGAGTTTTCGGGACCATGCAGTGACAGAAGGGAACGACAATATTATATTTTTGCTTGTTGGAAATTACAAAATACGCCATTATCCTATATGTTAGCATTGTTTAGTATATAAAATATATATACGGCATATGATGCATAGACTACAAGAGGGGTCCCGAATGCTCCGGCTTTTTAGCATTTCACCTTAGCAAAGGCTAAAAGAACGAGTTTTCGGGACCAGTGACACAAGGGAACGACAATATGTTATATCTACTCTTGTTGGATAATACAAAATACGTTACTATCCTTCTGTAGCATTTGTCATCTAAATATATGGCCTAATATGGATGTACTAGAAAAGTGGTCTCGAATGGTCGGGCTTTTAGCGTCTCCTCCTAGGAAAGGCTAAAAGACCGAGTGTTCGGGACCAGTGACACCTGGAATGAGCCGCACGACAGAATAACGTACATATGTATAGCGTGCTTAACGCAAAATGTCTTAAATTAATGTTTTGTTAGTTTATTATGGATGTGATACATACAGACTTTCTCTAATTGTATGCTCACTTAGGAACTATTTCCTGCCGTGGCGCTGCACAGCGCCATGCGAGTGCTAAATATAGGTACACATTTTGCGGTTAACGTCATGTTCTCGAATGGTCGGGCCGGGCATTTAGACACACCACTTGAGGTTGACGTTTTTTACGATTGATGCCATTTGTATCAGCTATATGCGAAGTAGACAACAAGGAACATGTTGGAGTTCATTGTCTCTGTCGGCATTGTCGTCGTTTGTGTTGTCGTAGCTGTGATGTATCTATATCCCGTGAGTAGTTAAAGGGGAAATGAAATGCAGCTGTTTCATGCTACATATTTAAATATATACTATATAAGTATACATTAATGTTAACAGAAACGTACTAATTTATAAGACAAACTAAAAAAACGATTTTGTTCGATACCTAAATCGTCGCTATAGAGCACTGCGTATCGCCATCTTTGTTCCAAGCGAGTGGTTTGATTCACTCCTATCTAATCAATGTTAAATTTCGGGGTTTTTCGGTTTACTTCATTAGTAGACATTTCTGTGCGAAAACAAAGATATGGTGCCCTATTATACACGATAGGCGTTCCATATGTCAACAAATAACTTGTATACGCGTTCGAAATAAAAAGGTGAAATTAAATGGCAACGATTTATAACCAATGAAATCGTTGTTAAAGTCGCACTTCCCGAACGAAGATTTTAGCTGCCAGAAGGGGGCGGGGTTTTTAAAGCAAAGTTAAGAATATTAGATGCGCGCGCATACCGGGACTATTTTTATTTTGTTGACAAAAACGTCGAAGGATTCTGGTAGAGACGAGTTATTAAAAGTGATTTTTAAAACTTCCGTATCACTTGGGGAGAAAATCAATACGACAGATGAAGACTCTAGTTCGACTTGTCACTCGGAAATTACGGTTGATACGGTTGACACACACAAAGGGCCTGTGCCATACGGGTTTCACCCAGTGACAGTGTGCGATCCACGACCACGGTCCGATAATGTCCGGCCCCGGGTCAGGTTCAGTTGTGGGAGTCGGACAGTGACAGTTGGTCTATCGACGACGAAGACGTTACGCGACTTAATAATGTCGCATGGTGTTTGTGTGGATACTGCGTCCCAATGACAATGTCGACGCACATCGAGTTGCTGTGCTGTAGGGATATAGCTGCCGTACAGCACCGTATGACAGACCTTGCAGATGCCTGCATTAGATTTAGTGTCATTACCGATTATGAGTGACGACTTCGAAACGGTTTGCACCAACAGGGCGGTGTTGGAACTTGTCTGTTGTCATTGTACGATTTGCGTGCAGACTCGTTGATTCGAAAATAGCTAGTAGGTAAGTACTACGTAGTTCAACAGGTATCAAATAATTATTCTAGCAATAACTATTTCAAACTTAAATAGAGTAATTATACTTGTTCCCACCTCAGATGTTCAGGTTCACTCAATCTTCATAAAATACTATGTCTATGATTTTCATCAAACAATTTTTGATCATTTTCTTAATAAACTTACTTTTATTCTTGACAGGATGTGTGCATCCTTTTTATACAGTTGTTTAATTCCCTATTTAAAAGTGTTCAAGCATCTTGCTTAATTTATATAAAAATGTAGACAAATTGCACACTACCATGCATAATTAATAGATGCATAATCAGAACATTGTGCAATGCACTATTGATACAAAAATATTTAAGTGGAGTTTTTAATATAATAAAAATGTTATGTATATTATGTGTGTGTGTTATCAAGACCACATCATGAAATGTAGTCTTACAATCATAATTATTACAGCCCTTCACAAACAAATGAACCAATTCACTGAATTCATTATGTGATATTGATAAAACACACAGTTTTGCCAGTATAACAATAATTAGAAGATACCGGTTGTTTATTATCAACTAATGCAAATAAATGAACTTTCAGAACATATCGATTGATTCGATTAGCCGCCTATCGTCACTTCACGTTGTGGTCAAGGGAGAGACTTGGAAAAGGCAACAGACGTGTTATACCAGCCTGCACTGTATCCAGAAGTGAATGGGGTTTATGAAAATTTAAGCTATGGACATTGCACTATACAGGTGAGTGTACAGTGAAAATAAAAACCATGGATAAGTAAGATTAGATTGACCAAAAGGAAGAATGAATTATTCAGTGCCTTCTTATCCCATTTTTGGCAACAACAATGTGATCTGTAGTGCCTTGCATGTCCCTATTCATAATTCGATTTGTAATACTGAAGCCAACATGAAATATATCAACAGTTTATTCATATGGAGAAACAATTCACAAATAAATAAGACTACATGGCAGACTGTGCCAATGCATTAGTCAAATTCACACACCAGTTTTCAATGTTTCTTTCAGTTTATTCACTTCACACTGTGACACATTTTAATCAAACTGTATTACAATTTGGGTCTGTGTCAGTCCTGTGCACATATAGTACATCAATAAGTAACACGTTTATTGATTATATGGGTCATCATTATGATCAAATATTGTGATACAAAAATTATTACATGCAAAATATTCCATTACAGTTCCAGTTTTACATAATTGTGGGTTTCAACTTTCAACACTAGGGCCATGTGTCAAGAAAACAAGTATTATTATTCAAGATACAGATTCAAAACTTGTAGTACTAGTTTAAAAATCTATCAAGTGCCTCCAAATGGATTTATCTAGATTTATGGCACTATATAAGTGTTCTTATTATTATTAAGTACTTTTTGAGATGTTGTTTTGTGATAATGTCAAATGTAATACTAACAATGAAGTATGAATATATATAAAAACGTATAGCTGAATCCTTTGCTGCTTCATTAGTTTGTAGTACACTTTAATAATACTGGCTAAAACATACAGATTAAACCAAAAATATATTTTTGTTGTAAGATGGCACTTTACTATTACTAAACTTGATGGTAACAGTCCAGTTTTAATGGTAATGGCCCTTATCATTTTTGTGACACACGTCCTAGAAGCCACATTAAAAGTGTACAGTGAGTCATATGAACAAATACATGTACAGTTCAGTGTGATGTTTGAGAATGGTAGTCTGTTGCAAAAAACTCACTATAAGTAACATGTTTGGACTTGGTTAAACTATTCCAGTAAATTACATATACCCAAAGTTCCCTACGTAGAATAGTGTCTAATAAAATACATTGCATACCACAACTAGGATACAAGCTTTTAAGTGGATGTTCCTTACTTTAGGAGGTCCTATACAGTAGTGAGAATGCACTTTGCCTAAAACGTTTCTCTGTTTCTGCCAGTGATGTTCAAACTATGTTATTTAAGCATAGAAATCCATTGTCATTTGAAATTGGATGTCGTATCAATTGGGTGGCACTAAACCGAATTGATACGGATACAACTAGTTTTCCGTAAAGCCGCTTCTTTGCTTTGCCAACAGCCTCCTCTTTTGCTGGTTTTTCGATGCCTGCATGCTCTGCTAGAGTTACCTCCTTACTTGATGTTGCAACTTGGAGCACACTTCACAGCTTTGTGCCACTCATGCATCTAGCTGCAATGCCCTCTAGCATTTCTCCTCGGAAGCTGTAGTCCTTTGACGCCATCACTTTCTTCACTACATACCCAGCAGACTTTGAATACTGCAGCTGATACCGTAGCTTGTTGTCTGCTGTTTTCACCATTTCCCGCTGATTGAACAAATGATAAATCTAAAATCAGTATAACAATAGAAATATCTGAAGAATAGCTGGCTATAGCAGCTTGCTTGTATGCTCTCTCTCTCTCTCGCTCTCTCGAAATCAAACGGCTAATGTCATTTATTAATCGGTTCCGAATTCTGCCATCCTTTTCAATTTAAACTTCCAATGAATTCCAATTCCATAATACATTCAACTATTTATTATTGAATCATATATATATATAATTTATATATGCATCAGTTTATATTTCAATAAGCAATTCCAAAGCATACCATTCCAATTCCATTGATATATAATTAAACAATTCAAGTAACAATAAACAAATGTCCTCAATTGTAATTATGTTATCTGTTGTTTGCATGCATACTCTTGTGCAGTGAGATTGTATTTTCGAAACTGTATTCCTAACATTGTTTTGCTATCGAGTACAGGCAGGGATTTTCAGCCATTTCAGTTTATTTCCTAATGCAATGCTGGATTTCTAAAGTGTGCAGCTTTGTCAAGCAACTGATACATTATTTTGTAACATCAAATGTTAACACTATTGATATCACAAGCCTTACCTTGTATTTGTGTTGTGGTCAATGGTGGCCAAGTGGAGTCTGGCTATGATGCCTTGACGGCTGAAGTTGGGTGCATACTTGAGGAAGAGGGCATGTAAGCTTTCCAGTTCACCAGTGTGAACACACTTCATAACGCTCTCTATATCATACAGTAGGCAACAGTCCAGTATAGCTTTCTGGACAGTGAAGGCTTCTGTACCTTCAGTGTTGTTTTCACTTCTTGTTGTGTATACATTGCATGACTGCACTTCCGGTACAACTCTGCGCCTGCTGTCCATGAATGGAATTCCTGATGTGATGGAGGAGCGAGATCCACATTTCCTTCATCAAGCGGGGATCACCATAACAAGCTGATGCGCAATACCACAGGTGGTTGGCAATTGCGCCTATCAAAGGGACAACTTCAACTTTCTTGGCAGGCAACAACCATTATTTCTTTCTCTTTCTGATGCTGGGATGTCTGTCAGTGGCAAGTGTGGTGATATTCACCCCATGGTCAGTCAGGTTGTCCAAGCAGCGTTTCAAGCCCTCCACTTCCATCCAGTAACTGTTCTTGACCTCTGTGACCCGAACAGTTTCTTGAGCAATGATGAGTTGGCTATCAGTGTCCATGACGAAGTAAATGCCAAATGTAGCGTTGTGTCCTGGATTGTCATATCTCGCATCGTCTGATGCGACCACGCTCTGTCCGGCCAGAGCTGACATGATGGCCTCTGAATGGCATGTCCTCTATCTCTGGCAGTATGTATGCCCGCTGTATGTTGTAGCACTGGCGGGGTGACAAGGCACTAGGTTCATTAGGTTGACCAAATTGTACATAGTGAATGAATGTCCAGTCAGGAAGAGGACGCTTGGTATCAACAAGTTACTCTCATAAATGTTACCAATCTTGGGTTGCGAGTGCCACATGAACGAGTGGCCATCAACACATTCTGTGGTCACAACCACTGCAAATCAAGTCACTGTGATGCTAGGCTTTGATATAAGTGGTTTATTGCAGTTTGGTGTTTTAGCAGGTGCAGAAAAGTGAAATGATGTTTTTCTCACAGATGACAAACTTTCTCTCTTTCCCATTAGTGTAAGAACCGCTTGAGTCATCATCAGTGATACCGCTGTCACATGCTACAACATATTCTGCATCACTCACTTCAATGTTTCTCTTCTCGCTGTTGCAGACAGAATCGTCTGAAGATGGTGATAGTGAGACTGGGACATCCGAAGGGCGTCTATATTGACAGAACTGCCATGGTCAGGGTCA
Source organism: Escarpia spicata (assembly GCA_963995525.1). Lineage (NCBI taxonomy): Eukaryota > Metazoa > Annelida > Polychaeta > Sabellida > Siboglinidae > Escarpia > Escarpia spicata. The sequence goes on from OZ023205.1 coordinate 81,110,340, forward strand.
GTCGGAGAAGGCGTGCTAGACTGCGATGGCAACTTTGCATACCCACGGTCATGGTGAATGTTCAATGGAACAACAGTATTGTCAGTATTAACTACTGCATCGACAAAGTGTCGCACTGGCGACACGACCACTGGCTTCCTTTATGTTTTGACACTACAGTTCGATGGCGTGACAGCACTACAAGTGACATTTGTATTACCACGAGGGACGATGTCATCTCGCGTGCTAAATCCTTCGCTGGATCCTTCGAAGCTTGCGCTCGGTATTAGGCCCTATGGTTGTGTGGATACTTCCGTTATATATTATGAACAAAATGACACAATCTTGCAAATATTAATTAAAATTGGAGCACAAGTGCGATTTACAAGTGACTTTTTCAACGGTTTTTTTAGTGGATATATGTGTGTTATCTTTAATTTTCATGATTAAAATGCATGTGCACTCAAATGTGTTTAACATTTGAACTTTATAAATACAAAATACATATTTATTAATCTTTGTGGCTTTTTCCTGTGACATTTTTTCCTTGTTAGGCTTACATTCAAAAGTCAATAAATTATATACAATGTCCTTGTTATTAAAAGCATACATTGGTGTTTGCAGTCATGCAATCTATATCAGGAAAAAAAGTTGGTATGATAGCATGCTTGCTAAATTGTCGCCTCAAAACTGGAGCATCAATTCAGGGTCCATTGTTACAAGCCAATATTTGAGACACATAAATTAGTATCAGGCCTACATGGTGATTGACTTTAGTTGACTGATGTGAACCTACTTACTATGCCAATAACTAATTATATCAGATATGACTATAGTGTTTTGTTGTATGCTATTGACTGTATAACAAGTATTTTTAAGGATTTAAATACTTGTAATGTCACTTAATTAAATGCGGTTACGTTTTATAGTATTTGAGCAGTCCAACTTCAACAATATTTGTCATTAACTATTTCTTTTAAATTAATACATTCCAATGACAATGCCTACAATAGATGATTGACAGGGCTTGGTCCGGACTGTGACTAATGTTGATTAATAGATGACGACACTATTTCGCAAAACGTTATACTGGCTACGGTAGCTGACATTTATTTTTGTAATTATTTTGAAGGTTATTCCCCCCACCAGCAACTAAGTCGATAACATAGACTCGTAGATGTAGACGTTGCGGTATTCAGACGTAGCAACACGCCGGCATGACTTGCCGTAAACTAAATCGGCGGATTACAAGCACTCATTATTCCCAATTATATCATAGTATTCACACGTATTTGTACTTTATCACATTCACATTTCTTATTACATTTCAATTTTGAATACGTCATATTTGTATATATGCAGACTTTGAACTAGAACTGCGGGACTATATAGTGGTCGTAATGATACCTGACGGAACTCGTGAGTGCCGAGTCACCTTGGCAACAACAAGCTGGTTTCGGCTTGTTATTTCCTACGCGCCGCTTCACCCTCCAAATAAGGCAATAATGTCGAGCTTCCAGTTCGATTTCGTTTAATTTTACTTCATCGGTGCATAGTTATATGTAAACAAATCCACTGAAGATGGACCTGTGACTTTAACCAAGAATTATGTTTCGACGTTCAATGTATTTTTATGCTCGTCACTTTCGTATTTAGGCTTGCAATCGGCGTTTGAAAGTGACCACCGCAGACTTTTGCCAATCTTGCCGCCGGCGAACACGTCAAAGTCATCATCTATAGCTTGTTTTTTTCTGTTGGAATCCTTCTGTGGAAGTATGTGAAAAGTTGCTTACTAACACTTATAGTATATCTAGTAGCCACGCAGTGCATTAAATTTTTCTGTTTTTATGTGTTTGTATGCGTTTCGTCGGTTTTTCTGAGAGCTACGCTGCGTCGCCTATCGAATTGCTGTATACAGCTTTGGGAGACATCTCGCCAATCAAACCGGATGTACAACCACACGCTCCTGGAGCATGATGGCGGCGCCCTGTGCCGATAGTAGCTACGTTTGAAAAATGATTTAAAATATACCGTGACGCTGTACTTGTCAAATCATGGTGACATGTACTCTAAATGGTATGTTCGTATGTTTGGGTTGTGGTTGTTCAATCGTTTCATTTCCCCTTTAAGACAATTTAATCTATCACGTTGTTATTCACTCCAATCAGTGAATCACTGTCACTGACACGTTACACTGTGACTGTGTCAGTGTGTGTCTCAGCGTTGACAAAGACTGGTCGTAAGTTGTAACTGATACTGCGCAGTATCTTGGGCCAGAACTTTGTTTGACATTTTATATTAAACCCATCTCTTTCTGAAACTTTGGTTTGACTTCTCGGCAAGTTCTACCCAGCCAGCACGCCACCTTCGGCCCGAGGGCGGATCTGAGCGGCTGGGAAGAGGCACTCGTCGGCAAACGACAGCCACTTGCCAGCCGCTCTCCAGCCGCTGTTGACCCAGTGACAGGGTCCGTTAGTCATTTATCACCAGTCGGGCCTCCCTCTGCTGGAGCACTGGGGTAGTGACATTTGATACTACACTGTACCGCTATTTTTGAACAGAGTCCAGACTGACAGAGGAAACAATAAAAGCAGAGCTCCGGGAAAAAGGTACGTTTTCAGACATTCTGTTGTAAATCTTTGTATATTTCTAGATTATTCAAATACATTAATTTTGGCATGACTTTGTAGACACACATTTGATTGTGTGGAAACTTGTTATTTATACGTAAAACATTAAATAGAATGTGGGGCAGAATAACCTTGTGTCATGATTGTGATCACCCTATAGGCTATGGATGACGATGATATGATGAAGATGAACGTGTATCATCAACAACATACGCTGTCCCTGTGCAGCGTGTTCCTGTTTGTTAATGTGACAGGGTGAATGTGTGATGGATGAATTGCTTACACTAGGCGCCTTCTGTCAGTTTATGGCCCACACAATTGCTGTCATTTATGTCGCTTTACTTTAGGGCTATATAAAACAGTTCCAAGTTTCTCATCAGAACTTTATTAATATGTAAATGAGGGGTGCGATTTATGGTAGATGTGTCTATGTTGATCCTGATGACGGTACTAACAACTATCAATGCAACTCATCGTCAACAGTTAACAACTTAAAAGTCTTAAGATGTCTACTGAATGCATTTCTTACAAGTAGGCACATTCCTTTGGTTTTATGTGAAATATAAGTTTCTCTTTTTGCACAGAATTATTGCATGTATATTAATTTTAATCAAAGGATAGTTATATTTCAAAATAAAGTTTTGTGGAAGCAGTTTTTAAATTATTGTGCTTGCTGTTGAGAAACCAGGAATTTATTTTATAAAAGTAAAATAAAATTAGTTATGTTTAAAATGTTGTAGATACTATGCATTGTACAATGCGGTACCTTCATTGAAGAAATTAAATATATGTACGTTAATATTCCAGATGCTGTCAGAAAGATTGAAGTGGCAACATTGCCACTGACTACAACATCAGGAGAACATTCGAAAGTACTCCAAGACTGCCTCTGACAGGAATGGTGTTAGACAGCACCAGATGACAAATGCAGCTGGATGTAGCAGAAAAGAGTTTATGGACAATAATAATTAAGCAGCCTTTTCATAAAATATTTGAGTTGTCATGTGACGCACGAATCAATGGACACTAATTGCAACTTTGCTTTTTGATTTTATTGTATTAAATTATGTGTTTGTTATGGGCATCGGAGTTGTTTGCGTATTTAATTTTAGTTTATAATAGTAGTTTAGTAGGTGGTCCAGCGCGGGCAATGGAGTTGGATTGGTGGAAGTGGAGGGTCAAGTACCCGGGTTTAGGTCAAGGTCAAAGGTCAAGTACCTGTATGTATGTCAAGGCAAAAAAACCAAGGTCAAGTGTCAAGTGGCGCCACCTGGCGGATAGGCCAAGGCATGAAATAAAACAGCGCCACCTGGCTGAATTTTTATTAACTATATTCCCCTGGCGGATACGTAGTGACCTGTGAACAGCGCCCCCTAGCTGATATATCATGAACTACAAATACCTCCCCTGTCGGATAAGTCGTGAACTAAATATGGGTCCTGCCTAAATGGGTGCGTCTTATTTATGAAAAATGGCGCCCCTTGGTGGAAAGGTTACGAACTGAAAGAGAAGTACAAATAACTACCCCTGACGGATGTCAGTGAACCAAATATAAATACTGTTTAAAATCGTGCCTCTTGTTTCTTTTTACTATAAACATAGGTCAAAGACGTCATTAAATAGGTCAGTGACGTCGTTAAATAGGCCATTGCACATGCGCAATGGTGTATTTTCTTATGTCCCATAGGTCGTCGACCATTTGTTTAGGTGTAGGCCTCTAAACATTCTTTCGGACATCTTTAACAACAAAATCAAGGTCTCCCTATCTTTTAACATTGATCAATATATTTTGTTAGTACTTATTTCACTTTGTTTCCTGTTTGCAAACTGGTTTGAACTTGTATTCACAGTTCAAATCTGATCTTTTGTACATACCGTGTGTATATTCTACTCTTGCTCGTTCGGCACGCCCACGTGACCTTTCGGCACATTCACTAACTATATAAACGCGGAGCTCTACCAGTCGAACCGTCATTCGTATCACGACGACACCATGGCTAATAACATCACCTATTACCGCCCTCGCGATGCAGCAGACTCGAGCGATCAGGACGAGCCGACGAGCCGACCCATCATGCCGGTGACCAACCGTCCTTCTCCGCCATCGGAAAGAGGTTGTGAACGTGCCAACTCTAGAATAAACGGTAAGCGCCGACCCTGTTATCAAGGTCAGAGGTCTCCTTATCGACAAAGTACACAAGCATACTCCCTTCTACATTGGGTGCAGATACTGCGAGAAGCGTATGATTGTCAACGACAGGGGACATTTGCTATGCGAACGACACGGTTACGTTGCCTCTGACATGTATATTATGGTTCGAACGGCCGCTGACGAGGAGGAGTCCCTACCGACTCCGAGACAACTACCACCATCGCAGAAATCCTTCACCTGCCCGGACTGTGGGTCGTCGTTTACACGGAAAAATAATAGCAAGCGCCACGTCACCAGCCGGAAGAGGGCGGCCGAGGACGCCGAGCTGGACGCGCTTGTGGTGAGTCATACTTTATATTGTTTTACTATATACTTTCACCTAAAATCTCGTCCCACGTGTCAATACTTTCCCTGAAAGGGTGTCCCCACATCTTCCGCTAAAACTTCGCCCCGTTTTATTATTTCCTACATGGTTGGACTCGTCTATTACCTGTTAACATCCGGGTACACAATATTCTGTCACGTCTTTGCTTCCAAGATTATGCCCCCCCCCCTACGTTGTCCTTCATATCAACATCTGACAATGTCTTAACTCCCTATATGGTTGCGTCCACGGGTAATTTTTGTCGACAATTTATCTTTATGATCACACAACTTGTTACCTTACTTCCTATCATGTCACTTCTTATCATTGTTTCCTACTTGTCCTTGTATCACCGTACTCTAGTAAGGGTGTACTATTCCCATGCAATCTTTAATATTCTAAATGTTATTGAAATATTCTTGCAGAACTACATTGAAGGTCCGCTACCATCAAAGCGGCAACGAATGGTCTCTGTGTCAAAAAAAACGATTAACGACAACAGAACATCATATTCCAACTTCCGTTCCTAACGACGTCACAACTACCCACGCTGTCAATGTCACAACTTCTACCCATGCTGCCAACGTCGCAACTTCCACTCCTGACTTTGCTGGTCCAAACTTTAACATTGATTTCCCTGTGACCTTACACAAACAGGCAAAGTCGACCTCTTTGAGAGACAAGAAACTCGGAATAGACGGGTTACTGCGACAACGGACGAGATATCGCACGAGACTACGGATGAGATTTACCAATCTACCGCGCTGAAACGCTAAAAGCGAGGAGGAGGAGGGATAAAGATGGACGGGTTATCGCGTCAAATCCCTCCTCTTTCAGGCAAATAGACGAGTTATCGCGTGGCATCCCTCCTCTTTCAGGCAAATAGACGGGTTATCGCGTCAAATTTGTTCCCATGTTAAAGGATAGGACATTTTCCACATGTTAAAGGGTAGGACCTATTATCGTAAAGGTATACGACGATATTTTGACTTGGAGGTCCCAGTTTATCCCTACTTGTTTTACCCCTGCATAGCCCATGTTAAAGCATAGGGTTTTCCACCGGGGCGCTCCCATGTCAAAGGATAGGAAATTCCCCCCATGTTAAAGGATAGGAGCTAATATCATAAAGGTATATGACGGCATTTTGAGTTGGAGGTATCAATTTACCCCAAATTTGTCCTCTGAAAACTGTCCTAGCAATTTTTTCCATGTTAAAGCATAGGGAAATTGTCCCCATGTTAGAAGATAGGTCATTTTCTCCATGTTAAAGCGTAGGAGGTTTCCCTGTGTTAAAGGATGGGGCATTTTCTCCAGGTTAAACGTCAATTCCCTTTATCGTAAATGTATACGACAACATTTTGAGTTTTAGGTGCCAATTTATCCCTACTTGTTTTAATCCTACAAAGCCCATCTTAAAGCATAGGGGTTAAACCCCCATGTTAAAGCATAGGAAGTTTCCCCATGTTAAAGGATATGACGTTTCCCCATGTTAAAGGATAAACCATTTTCTCCATGTTAAAAGGTAAGAGGTTGTCTCCATGTTAAAGGATATGCCATTTTCTCCATGTTAAAGGATAGGAAGTTTCCCTGTGTTAAAAGATAGGAGGTTGTCCCCATATTAAACGATAGGCCATTTTCTACATGTTAAAGGATATGAAGTTTCCTCATTAAAAGATAGGTCATTTTCTCCATGTTAAAGGATAGGAAGTTTCTCCATGTTAAAAGATAGGAGGTTGTCCCCGTGTTAAACGATAGGCCATTTTCTCCATGTTATAGGATAGGAAGTTTCCCCATGTTATAAGATAGGAAGTTTCCCCATGTTAAAGGATAGGAGGTTGTCCCCATGTTAAAGGATAGGCCATTTTCTCCATTTTAAAGGATAGGAAGTTTCCCTATGTTAAAAGATAGGAGGTTGTCCCCATATTTAAGGATAGGAGGTTTCCCCATGCTAAAACATGGGAGGTTGTCCCCATGTTAAACGATAGGCCATTTTCTCCATATTTAAGGATACTAAGTTTCCCCATGTTAAAAGATAGGAAGTTTCCCATGTTAAAGGATAGGAGGTTTCCCCATGTTAAAGGATAGGCCGTTTTCTCCATGTTAAAGCATAGGGAAATTGTCCCCATGTTAGAAGATAGGTCATTTTCTCCATGTTAAAGCATAGGAGATTTCCCCATGTTAAACGATAGGAAGTTTTCCTATGTTAAAAGATAGGAAGTTTCCCCATGTTAAAAGATAGGGCATTTTCTCCATGATAAACATCAACTCAATGTATCGTAAAGGCATACGACGACATTTTGAGTTTGAGGTGCCAAACATCACATACCTTCAAGTCAAGCGACGATCATCTGTTCGGATTCACGTCCAACGAGGCGACCATAGGACTCGTATGAGGTATTGCTTCTTTTAACGGAAAACATTTGTATATGAAGCAGCCGTCTTTACAACGTAACAATTCCATATTTACAAATAGTGCGAGCGACCAGACACGATACGGCCTTCTCGAGAGTCGAAAAAGGAAAGACCAGAATCGTCGGAAGCATGGTATATACACTAGTTTTTGGCGTAATCTCATTTGCATAACCAATCAGACCGAACGTACATCACGTGACTTCCGTTAACACAAAAACTGTGCACGTTCATGAGACAGGCGACATCCGATGGCCCCAACGGATAGCAATGTAACTACTCAGAATAACGCCATCTACCGGCCTTGACAGATCTCTATTCGTCGACACACTTCCGGAAATGGTGAAACCGTAGAGGCCGCCATGACAGGTCGTCATGACATTCAAGTAACTTCCAGTACGACGTTACTTCCGACGTAAAGGCCCCTAGTATAGGCCGCCATGACAGTCGAGTAAGTTTGTCAAAGGATAGGAAGTTTCTCCATGTTAAAAAATAGGAAGTTTTCCCCATGTTAAAGGATAGGCCGTTTTCTCAATGTTAAAGCATAGGAAATTTTCCCCATTTAGAAGATAGGTCATTTTCTCCATGTTAAAGCATAGGAGGTTTCCCCATGTTAAAGGATAGGAAGTTTCCCCATGTTAAAAGATAGGGCATTTTCTCCATGATAAACGTCAACTCAATGTATCGTAAAGGCATACGACGACATTTTGAGTTTGAGGTGCCAAACATCACATACCTTCATGTCAAGAGACGATCATCTGTTCGGATTCACTTCCAACGAGGCGACAATAGGACATTATCAAACAAAATCATGTTTTTTAAATCTTATAGATCTGTGAGATCTCATCCATTTCACCCATCTTTACAAATTAACAAGTTAACATATATGGCTGAAAACATTTGTTGTAGCCAACGCACAGCGTGACGTCACACCTTGGTGCTCTATAGCCGAGAATCATCAAGTACGCATACGTAGTCATCATTCATTTCTTGAAAAAAGAGATATGCAGTGTTACATGTGTGGTTATTTTGGTTTCAGGTCAGCCTGACCCAGTCACACTCCCAGGCTCTAGAGTTCTGTATTTTAGTCCTTTGGGCCGAAGTTCCAATGGACTAATGGACGCGCACCGTTACCTGCCAAGATTTAACAAGATTGCCAACTAGAGCTATTAGCTCCAGACGGTATGCGGACAAGGAAGCCTTTGGCATATCGATAGTCCAATAATTGTCCACCTACGTATAACCCGTCCTCGCCAGATAGCTGTCATTTAGAACTGGATTATGGACTTTGCTCTAGCTCTGATCTCTGGGGTGGCTGGGTGGAGCGACCTGGGTGTCAGAGATTATGTTGTAAACCTGTGTATTGGACTAGTCTCTGGCTCACTACCTGCCTTTGTCTCAGTGTCAAACAGAATGCCTCAAAGAGTGTTGAGACTATAATGTGTAATTGGAATCCCCTCTACCCTGCCAGTATCTGAGGAACTTTAAAACAGCAATATACATAATAATTAACACTGCGATATAAAGATATGATCTAGTATTAAAATAAAATAAATTACATAAAAAATTATATATAAAATAACTTATGTATACTCGAAAATGTTAAAGCATATTTAGTCAACATTACAAGGAATTTTATTCAGATTTTTACTATACATTTTGCAACTATTACTTCACTCAAATTCAATCAGTATCATATCATTAATTGCTACTGTTTTAATTAAAAATGCACGGTATGTATGTGAACAAATAAAATGTTATCATAGTTCATATATTTCTTCTTTCCATTCTGGGGGAGGGCGGTAGGGACAAAATGAGAACAGAAAATTAGTGTAAATTTTCTTAAACCACCTTTAACTATACTACATGCGAGATTGCAGCTCATCAACTCTCCTGCAAGGTTTGTACAACCACTGGAAATCGGCCTAAGTAGCAGAGTATCGGGATAAAATTCTACAGTATTTCTAATAACACATTAACTAATATATACCATCTTCACAAAACGGTCTACTTGAATATTGTATTTCCAAGTGTATCTTCACTGGCATGCATATAGTATCCACTGAACATGTCAACGTTTTACATCCATCATAGCCCTTAATGATCTGTAACTATGATTCACCAAAAAACATTTAATTAATAATTACAAACTCACAACATAGTCCAAAGGGCTTCAGGGCCTCTAAGCCAATAATGTTGGTTTATTTTGTTGTGTGTGACGCCATTTGCATTAGCTACATGCTACATGCGAAGTAAACAACAAGGAACATGTTGAGTTCATCTCTGTCGGCATTGTTGTCGTTTGTGTTGTCATAACTGTGATGTATCTATATCCGTGTGCAGTTGAGCCAATCCGTTCTTTCACGGTGTCATTCATTCCATTATCACAATACATTGGCATTGAGTAATTGACAACAAACTGTGGTCTGTGACTGAAACTGGGCAGTGGCCTGACAAAATCCAGTCACTGCAGTGTTCACACTTAACTAAGGTTATGTTTTATTTTGTTGTAGGGATCAAATAAGGCCACCACGGTGCCCGGACTGGATGCATCTGATGACTAGTATGTATTCACACACATTTAAACACAAATTTGGCGTCTCTCCAACGTCTCGCTGGTCTTCCTCTAGATCGTTTCCCTATAAATTTCATTGCTTATTAAATGTGAAAATTAGTTCACATGAAAAATGCAATCCCACTGAGTTTTGCTGCGTGGATTTGATTTTAATGAACAGATGTTCACACACAATGACAATATATGTAAACGTTTCAGTTACCCTTCCTTTTTTGGTGAATCAGAATTAGCAGGGTTTGTATTGTTTCAACATACGGCCATGATATAAAACAATGGCGTGTAGCTGACTTATTTAATTTCCATTTTAATGCAATGTTTTAAATGAACAATAAAATTAATCGATCAATTCTATATAATTTTTCAGTTTGGGAAACTTCCCAGATATTGAGAAAGCTGGAAGCCTGCATGAGTTTCTTATGATCCTGCACAAGAACTATGGTGACATCGCCTCCTTCTGGTTTGGTCAACAACTTGTTGTCAGCATTGCCTCGCCGCAGCTATTCACGGAGCATGCCAAAGTGTTTGACCGCCCTCGTAAGTTACTGTGTAGTGTAACAGAATGACTGATTTGGAGACTGATTGTAACACTCCTTACTCAGCTGATTTAGCACGTCATGGATAGGGATCTTTCATGTTTCAATCGTAGTATAACTACATCATACTGTGTGCAGACGGTTTAATAAACAGTTTGTTTTCTCAAAATTATGGCAGGAGCTGCCTTTGGTCGGTGGCATCGGCTACTTGCATACGAAATTATTAAGGGCATTTAAAATAATTTGTTTGGTGTTTACACAGTGAACTGAGACCAATGTATTTACTCTATCTTTTCAGTAGTATGGATATTTTTACACAGTCTGAAATAGTGTAGGTTATATGGTTTCCACCAATCCTTTCTAGTAAAAAGCTTTCTCCAGTTTTTTTCAAACAATAACTGCTCAAAGTCAGCTCATGCAAAAAACAAATTTCACCGGTATAAGTTAGTTTAGTACTAAATTTATTATTATTAATGGAAACCTTGTAACTTACGTGATCAAAGAACAAATACAGTTTTAAGAAACCAAGTGAAAACATTTCTTGTTGTTATTATTAAGTGGACATGTCGCTACAGCTCTAAGCTTTACTAGAAGACATCTTTTGGGAGTTTTCTTGCACTTTGATTTGTGATGGTCCCGAATCTACGGCCGAGTATTGTAGACATCCACATATGGATTAGTCCAACAAAGGACGCCTTACGTCAGCCATACTCGACCAAAAAAGCCTCAGTAATCCATATAATCAAGTGGTTCCCCCAGGCAGAAAGATTTGAAAACTCATTCGGTATTTCCGAACTTGTGATGTTGGCCTTGATTTTGTCTACATCTGGGAAAATATTGGTGGGAAGTAGTTGGAACTTTTAAAACGTGGGTGAATTCAGAAGGTGTCATGTCATTAGTCAATGGTCTAGAAAGTTTAATTAGTAAACCTGAGAAGCTTTCTTTGTTATTTCATACATATCTTCTTTCGGGCCACATAGTTCGTACTAGGTATACCTGATTGAAATTTCGTTTTCATGGTAAAAACGTTTCTATTGTTGTCTGCCAATGATAAAATTGTAAACATGCACAAAAGAAATTATCAGTATTCTTCCCCGAAACAGAGTGTTATCAGTCGTATTATAATATTCATTGTATTTTCAGCAATTCTCTTCAAATTGTTTGAGCCATTTATTGGACCTGACAGCATCCAGTATTGCAATGGAGAAAAGGGACGTCAAAGACATGTGGCATATGGACGGTGCTTCAGTGATCAGGCTTTGAGTGCATATTACGCCACCATCAATAAGGTATGTTGGGAACACATTACATTACCATAAATATAATATCAGATTGGTTTTTGTGGAAAGATGTGCAAACTGCATTTTTTATATTGATGTTGGTGATATATACTTGCACACATGCTCGATACCTATCCACCATGCATGTATACATGCATATTAAACATATGCATGCATACACACACACACACACACACACACACACACACACACACACACACACACACGCACGTATACATGCCTTTATTTATATAATAAACACATGCATGCACATACACGCAGAGGATTCAATATAACTATTATGTGAACCCCTGTATGTTATTCATAGCTAACTTATACTTTTTTTACAGATAATCTTGGTTAATTGGCATGATCCCTTATCTAGATGTCATAATATTATCTGATCAGTCTGCGTCCATGTGCCTATGAGCATGCAAAATAATCAACTTAATTATTCTGGGCATTTACTGGAAAACAAAACCAGTGTGAGATGAACGAAATTAGCCACGTTTTTAAACAGCTGTTAATGGGATCGAACTATCAACCCCGCGATCGACAGTCCGACACTTCACCACATCAACACCACACCACAGTGTTCACTGTTGTTCTATTAACAATACCAATTTTTTTAATTATGTATATATACATTATTCGGTTGTTTCAGCTGGCTGATAAGGTGGTGCAGAAATGGGGTAACACCCCCCAAGAGGAACACATTGGCCTGTGGGAGACATCAGCTGAAGTGGCCATCACAGCCATGCTCCAATGCTCACTTGGCGACTACTTTGATGACGACAGTGCTATAAAAGAATTGAGAAGATGCTACGACGTGGTATGTTTCTGTGAATACGGGGGTGCATTTCATTTCTTTAAAATACGTTTTGCTTCTTGATAATTATCATATACTCTGAGAGCTGTCAACACCAGAATGAATTATTAGTGTGCAACATAAATTCTTAGTTATACGGTGGCTGTTTTTGCATTTTGATACAGCTGAAATTTAACAAAGGATTTAGATTATTGATGAATTTTCGTTATGAGCTCGTTATCTTAGTAAACCGGCCACTATGTCACAGACTTGGTAAGTCTACACAGGCATAATGTGTTAACCCAGCGTATATATTAGTTAGTCAAATCAACAACTTTAAACCAGTGATTACCCCTCGAACTTCCCTCCAAAATTCGCCATATTGGATTGAAATCAACACTGAACTGAAGAAGCAACGAAACAGTTCATAAAACTGATAAGTGCCACTATACCTGGCCAACGAACCTAAATCACCCATAATCAAGAAGGTATTTTTATTTAACAGTTATCCTACTCAATATACCAGGTACACAACTATACCACTCTCAATCCACCAAGTGCTACGTGCATTATAGTCTCGTCCCCTAGCAACGACAACACTGCTTTCAGGCTTACAACTACAGCTCATGTAAACACAAAACTAACAGCAGCCTATACAATTTGGATTCCCAGTATATGTTCCAACAATGATGTAAATACAAACAAAGGACAACATGCAACAAAGTACAGGGTTGAGAACCTTAGCCTCGTATAGTAGATGGATATCCTGTGTCTCGTGGCATATAGGAATATTATTGCTCCTTGTGCTTTCTCTTGATGTCGATAGCAAACCTGGGCCACACACACCAAAGTTTCCTTGTGGAGAATGCACAAAAGCAGTGAAAGGAATAGACTATGGACTTGCGTGTGATAAGTGTTATTTGGTATCACACCAGATGTATCCACGTTTGTGACAAAGTATATTTTGCACAATGCGATATCTTCTGGACTAGCTTCACTTGTGGTGTACAAAATTTCTCCAGTGATCTCTGCCACTATTCCTGCCGAATCATATATGATCTTTCCGACTATCCTGTGCTTTGACTATTCAGTTCCCGGAAGTAGGTGGACGAATATATAGTCGAATAGTCGGTAGATGGCGTTACTCTAACTAGTTACATTGGTGTCCGTTGGGTGACGTCGGAATTCACCTATCACTCGTGGCCGCACATAGTGTTTATGGGGTCATGTTCTAGTTAGACTTCCGAAGAAAAGTGCAGTGTATTTTTGATAAATGATTTTTTACAAAATTCACATGCTGTGACATAAATGCATTTGAGTAGGCAGATTTTAATGTGTGATTGTAGAAGGTTTTGACTGTAAAATGGTGGATTTCTAGATGATTTTAATATGCGGAAGGATATTTGGCAGCAATTTGTCTGTGTGACCTGTTTGCGGAGTAATTCTTGCCGGCATTTGTAAATATTGACGGGTGTCACACATTCAGGCATTTTACGAGAGCTGGAAGAATGCCATTTTTGTTAAAATCTATCGGCATGTCAATGAGATGATGATAACAGCAGGTGAGAAATTTAAGACATTTTATAGGTCACGTTTTCTTATAATCAGACAAAACGTTAACATGGTCGCCTATCGGAAAACCAACAGTGGGCTGACCCCTTATATTATTGGAGTCGTGCAACCGGAAGTGAATCGTTTGATAGATGGTCGTATGCCATGTGATTTTCCTTAGATGTTATGGATACAGTCGTTTTCGTTCATAGCAGTTTTCAAATTCACTTAGGTAAATTGAACGCCACCCACACTGTTACAGTGTTGCCGTCGGCCGTCGCAAATGTTAATTTTCGGGTGTGTTTGTGGGTTCCGAGTTCGTATTTTCGTTTTACACTGGTGAGTTCCGGTAAATATGGCGACCGCTGTGTTTACACAAATTGAATAAACACTTATAATTTATTCATTGTGTTTAATTTACGTAGATTCCGTAACATCTTATTCAATTTGTACTTTGTACATTCGCCGCTTGAAGGTCTGTTACGCTGGCCTGTCATTGTGGGTGGAAATTCACCGCTAGCCTTCGTTTTCCACTCTCAAGCTTATCGACGCCGAGCGTTCAGCGATTTCCGATGTATGGTGCGCCGTCATCGCCATAATTACCGACACCGAAATTCACTGCAATCACGTCGAATCACGGTGAAATAGAGACTGTTCCTAAGACTTTGAATAAAGCTAAGAGCGACCGTGCCAGTACCAAACGCTAAATTACGAATTTCATCAAGGAAGGTGATTCGTTATTGAAAGCTGATGAGGGACTTCCAAGTACTGAATTTTGACATCTCGCTGAACGTATTCGAAAAGAGTTGGATGTTCTACACGTCGACAACGAACATTTTATCACCTTGAAATGCAGTGCGTTAGTGTTAGATGATGAAGCTACTGATGAGAAAAGGGACTTTGAAGAACAAGTAATTGCAGAAATTGAAAGCAACTACCTTGATGAAGTTAGAGACAGAGCCATACCTATGATCCATGAACTCATCAAGAACGCTGAAAGTGTTCTACGCCGAGATTTACCACCGATACCACTTTTACCAGCGCCGCTCGCCCCAGCTCCGGCAGCCCAAATGCAAAAGCTCAAGTTTCCAACATTTTCTGGAGACATCCGTGACTACAAGCGGTTCAAAGAACTCTTCATTCAATTCACTAAACACCTAGACCAAACCGAATGTCTGTATCAGCTAGTCGAATCCATGCAACGTCCCGTCGAGAGGAAGAAAATCAAGCCGTGTACCAACATCAACAGAGCTTAGGAAATTCTTGATGAAACCTATGGGGATGACGACCGCCTCGTCGATACTCTTCTACATGATCTTGAGGACTTGAACTCGTACGCTACAAAAGGAAAAGTCAATCTCGCTGAAATGAAAAAGTTCACTGAAGCCATCCAGAACTTTATCACTCAAGTAGAGGGCATTCATATGACGCAAGACTTAAACGGTCGACTATTGGTCACACAAATCCGCCGAAAGTTATCGGAGGAACACTGCCTGTTATTTCTACAAAGAGTTGCTGATGGAAAGTCGGAAGACTCAGTCTATGGTTTAGCCAAATGGTTGAACTCCCACCTAACAACTGTGTCGCTGGAAAACATCCATTCAACTATGATGACTGTCAATTCATTGCGAACTGTCAGATTCCGACTTGTGGTATGAACACTCACTTTTCATCGATTTGCCCACGTGTGTATGGTCTAGACGGTTACAACCACTTCGATAGGAAATCTATCAGTGCCAACGCCTTGAATGCTGATGCTGAAAACTTCCATCCTTCGAAATCTCAGCCGATCTACAGAAACTCAAATCCTATGGTTGAATCCAGCAGTTCAGGCAAGGAACGTGTCACATGTGCTCTGCCAACCGTCATGGGATATATACGTTTTGGTGCAAAGAAGACCAAGGTCCGGATACTCCTCGACACCGGAAGTCAGATATCGTTGATACGTGAAGGAATCATCCCTCAGTCAGACACTTGTCACATGCAAGATTTCAACCTTACAACGGTTGGAGGTGTTACTGTGAACCACAAACTTCGTGTCGTTGAATGTACCCTCGAAAGTCTAGATGGAACATTTAACAGAGAAGTCCGACTTACCGAGATGAAGAGACCATGTGGTGATGCTCAGATTGTCACCAATTCACAACTCCGCCGCTATCCTCATCTTGAGGACATCGATATCGTTGAAGCTCACGATGAGAAAATTGATGTCTTGCTTGGTGTGGAGAATGGTGATATACTCACATCAGAAGAACGTGTCATGGGTACAGACTTCGAAGATCCAGTTGTTGTTAGATGCCCATTAGGATGGTACATTCAAGGAGGTCGTGGTACAGAGGACATTCTTGCTAACGCAATAGTCAACTTCACACAAGTGTCCGCTATCAGTGATGTAGAAGATTTCTTAGGCATCGAACGTGTGGGCATGGAACCGAGACACTGCAAATGTGTAACTGAAGAACAAGATCACCTAGCGACGCAAACTATGAAGGAAGGCGTAGTCCAACTAACCGATGGTACCTACCAGATTCGCCTCCCATGGAGGAAGTCACCGCAAGGTTTGCCGAACAACTACGATTACGCTGTTAAACGCTTCATGAACCTGGAGAAGCAGTTCCGGAACAAACCTCGCGAATGGGAAGTTTACTCGAAAGTGATGGACGATCAACTCAACCGTGGAGTTGCTCGTCTTGTGCCGACTTTATAATTCGAAGCAGATATCAGCCAAGGCCAAAAAATGTGGTTCTTGCCTCATTTCGCAGTGATGAAAGACTCCGTTACTACTCCAGTACGTGTTGTCTACGACGGCAAGGCTAGGTACCAAGGACACTGTCTGAATGACTACTTTGCCAAAGGTGACAATCTCAATGTAAACCTCTTTGATGTTGCACTTCGCTTCAGAGAGTACGAAGTGGGTGTGATCGCTGACATTAGTAAGATGTTCCAAGCTGTCAAAGTCACTACAGAAGATGCCCGCTTCCATCGTTACGTGTTTCGCAAACATCCAAATGACCCGATTCAGGTTTTTGAACTGCTCACTGTTACCTTTGGTGACAAACCTTCTCCTACAGCAGCAATTGTCGTTCTCCGTCATGTTGCTGCAAATAATGCTACCGACGACTCCGAGATCCAGCGTATTGTCGCCAACCAGTTCTACGTGGATGATCTGCACGACTCCCAGAGATCGATCGAGGGCACTCTCCGCCTGAAACATAATCTTACCGTCGCTCTTGATAGAGGGAACTTCAAGATCCGGAAATGGTTGTCGAACAAGTCAGATGTTTGTGACACCGAGTACTATCCTAAGGATGACATCGCTATGGCACTCGGTACACGTTGGAACCTAGTAGAGGACACACTTAGTGTCAAAGAAGTAACCCTCAACGAATGTACTCGTACGAAACGCAACATTCTCAAGACGACTGCATCCTACTACGATGTCTACGGAATGCTGTCAGGAATCCTCGTCCGACCAAAGATGTTGCTTCAGAAGCTCTGGATTTTTGGTCTTGATTGGGACACTCCAGTTAGTCCAGACAGTGACTTGTTTCAGATGTGGGAAAGTGTGAAGCAGGACCTGAAAGATGTTGGCACAGTCAAGATTGAACGCTGTCTGATCCCAGAAAAGTTCCGCGGAATGTCGCCATTGCCAGAAGTATCCCTCCATGGAGCCAGCGATGCTTCCGAAGATGCCATGGGGATTGGAGTCTGGCTGAGATGGTCTGCGAAAGAAGATGATGATGCTGAGCTATCGTTCGTTTGCGCCCGAGCAAGATTGACTCCGTTGAAGCAGACAAATATGCCGCGTAAAGAGCTTCAGGAAATTCTTCTCCTGAGTCGCATGATGCTCACTGTGGAAAATTCTCTTCGGATTGAGATCGCCTACAAAAGGATATGGACAGGCAGCATGACAGCCATTAGCTGGCTTCGGGAACAATCGAAATCCTTCCTTTCGTACGTGGCCAGTCGAGTCGGGGAAATAACGTATGACTTTGATCCCGTCACTGACATTGCTTACGTACCGAGTGGTCAGAATGTCATTGATCTCGTCTCCCGTGGTGTTGATGTCAGTCAATTGCAGAAAGTCATTGATGGACCTGGCTTCCTGAAATTACCTCCCGTCTACTGGCCTACAACTCCAAAGAACGTCCAAGTTGACAAGGACGATGCTGAGCAAAAGAAGTTTCACATCCGCAATGCCAAAGTGCTGACGTTGAATGTGACTCGGCTTGATCCTATCGTCGATCCGACAAAGTTCTCCAGTTGGCCTCGTTTGGTAATGATGACAGCCCGGGTGATGTCTCTGAAAGACTTACCCAGGACCCAGTGGTTGAAGCAATTCGTATCAAAGATCTGTCAACTTCCGTCACGCCGAAGAATTAAAGAAGCTGAACTGTACTGGATTCGATATGCTCAGAAGGACCTTGACCTGGAAGATAAGCACATATCCAAGCTGAATCAATTCGCCGATGACAAACAAGTCGTCAGAGTAGGAGGTCGTATTCGCAACGCTCCGCTGTCCTTCGACATCCGTCATCCATGTCTCCTGCCGCGGAAAACTCACATCAGTTTGCTCATCGCCCGTGACAGACACAGGCATGCTCTTCACAGAGGACATCTCAGTACTGCCGCTGAAATCAGGAAGATGTACTGGATTGTTGGCGATACGAACCTCTGCAAACGAGTGGTTCGTGATTGCAAGGTTTGCAACCGTCATCGAGGAAAACCTTTACAGCAAAAGATGGCCGATTTGCACATCTTCCGCATCAAGCCTTTTTCACCTCCCTTCCAGACGACGATATTGGATTACCTGGGACCGATCCAAGTGAAACTTACCCGAAACACCGTTGCCAAGGGGTGGTGTGCAGTCTTCGTCTGTGCTATTGTCCAAGCAGTACATCTGACGTGTGTTCAAGACTTGTCGACATCCGCGTTCCTGCAAGCCCTTGAACGTTTCATCAGTATCCGAGGAGCTCCGGCTCTTATCATCAGTGACAATGCAACGTGCTTCCGTGGTGCTGACAACGAGATCCGTGATCTTCATCTTCGCTTGAATCACGACGAACTCTACAACCATGGTCTGAAGTTCGAGATCGATTGGAAGTTTGGACCTCCTGGTGGTCCGCATCATCAAGGTCTAGTGGAGCGCATGGTACAAGAAGTGAAGAAGTCCATGAAGCACTTAGTACAAACCGACAAACTAACCTTCATTGAGTGGGAGACTGTTTTTTCGCAAATCGCCGGTCACCTAAACAGTCGTCCTATCACTGCCTCGTCGTCGTCGCCTCTCGATGAACCGCCTATCACGCCCAACCACTTTCTCATTGGTAGGGGCGATCTTCCAAGTCCTCAAGTGCCATGTGAGGAATATGTCGGCAACACACGAAAACGACGCGAACTTTGCACCTCAATGGTTGAAGGATTCTGGCGCCGTTGGATGATGAACATTCACAGGCTCTCCCCTTGGAAGAAATGGTCCAATACTTGCGACAGCCTTACTGAGGAGACGTCGTTCTTGTCGTGGATGAGAACGCCAAGCGTGGTCTGTGGAAGATGGCCGAAGTCGTCAAGACGTACGTCGGGAATGATGACCTCGTGAGGGTCGTCGAGGTCAAGTTTGCAGATGGCCATCTATTGAAGCGTCCGGTGACCAAGCTGGTTCTCCTGATGAAGAGGAATGAGAGACTTGACATTCAGTGACATTTGTGACATTTGTGACATTAATGATATTCAGTGACTTTTGTTTGTTCGACATCCCTGTCGAGTTGGTGTCCCCTGGGATGTTACAGTGTTGCCGTCGGCCGTCGCAAATGTAAATTTTCGGGTGTGTTTGTGGGTTCCGAGTTCGTATTTTCGTTTTACACTGGTGAGTTCCGGTAAATATGGCGACCGCTGTGTTTACACAAATTGAATAAACACTTATAATTTATTCATTGTGTTTAATTAACGTAGATTCCGTAACACACACTGACACGTTAACAAAAAAATTGTTGTTATTGAAATTTGAAAACTGAGGTGTGTGTAAATTACTAAGGACACTAAAAACAAACACACTCGTCCATAGTATCAACACAATTTTATTTGTCGATTCATATATTTCTGACAAATAATATACAGAATATTCCCGACATGATGTCTCTTGCACACAGTTCCTGTGAATTTTTGTCGCGCCCGAACCTGTTTTACACAAATCGGTAATACTAATATTGACTAGTCTATCTTTGCTTGTGAAGTGTAAGACTTTCATTTTATGGAAGACTCGCCGTGCATTCTGCTTCATAGTTTTTGGAACGCTGTCGATGATTTCATTTTAGATATTTTAATTTTCGTTAGCAGGTTGTTCTTTGTTTTCATCTCCACTGGGAATTTTTTCGATGGCCGCACGCAGGGGTTCCTGTATACGTTTGACGGAAAGATCATTGAATCGACTCAACGCCTGGTTATACAACACAACCTTTTCCCTCTCGTGTATATCGCTTCGTTCTAGTATGTCTCGCATTTCATTGGCGATACGTCGCAATACACCTTCGATTGGATTGGTCGAAGGACGTTGCGGTTGAATGTAGTCCAAAATACGGGGATCGACCAAGGCCTTTTCTTTGTATGCTCCATGGTCACCTGAGATGGAGAAAGGAATATCGACTTTGTCGCTGGAGCCAGAGACGCAGGTGTCATAGTGTGCGCCGGGACAAGTGAATTGAGCATCGTAGATCTTGTCGACGTAGTGTTTGTCGATGATCCACAGCGGCTGTGGGCAATGTGCCTTTTCCAGTTGTTCCGACGTGTGAAATGTCTCTTGTGATCAGGGCACTGGAAAAGTGCTAAGGAGGGTGATGGTGTGTGCTTGTTGGTAGCCAGTAGAATAGTCGATACGCTCATGATGTAGGTGTTTACGGTTTACATATTAAGAACGAAATGAAGCACGAGATTAATTTTACGCATTAAAACATGAACGTTTTACCTATCGATTTTCTCCCATGCTCCCTTTTCACCTGTCTATTTTCTCCATTGCTCCCTTAGTACCTGTCTATTTTCAGCATTGCTCCCTGTTTACCTGTCTATTTGCTCCCTGTTTACCTGTCTATTTGCTCCCTTTTTTACCTGTCTATTTGCTCCATTGCTCCCTTTTGTGCATGTTGTCATTTAGTTGATTAGTCGGAAGAGGGTCAAGCATGGAAATAGAATTGGAATTTATTCGACAATAAACAAACAAAAGCACACAATGCAACACACATTTTTACAATAGTTAGTCTATGTTGGGAGGCTCTCACTAAGGCTCAAAACTACTTGCGTGAGAGCCACCCACGGGAAAAGAATACTTACTGCAATTAGTCAATTAAACATAGTAAATGATTATTCAGTAGACTACTTTTATGTCATTCATATCCGTATTCTCCCACTGTGGTGCACACCGTAGAAATATGAAGTGATTCGGTAGAATGTTCACAAGGTCGCCATAATCCAGCACAATAATGATGAGCCTACATGTGATTTATCAATGGCTGTTTCATTTCATAGAAAAACACTTAATTGGAGAACAGAATACCATGCTCGGTTTAGACTAAAATATAGTTTGCTTTTAGTCACAATTGCTTCATACAT
This sequence comes from Escarpia spicata, assembly GCA_963995525.1. Lineage (NCBI taxonomy): Eukaryota > Metazoa > Annelida > Polychaeta > Sabellida > Siboglinidae > Escarpia > Escarpia spicata. The sequence continues at coordinate 81,132,223 of OZ023205.1, forward strand.
TATGACAGACGAGACACGACACAAATATTAAAAGGTTAATATAAGCGGAGGCAGGTTATATCTTCATAACCAGGGCTGCTCTGGTTCGGGAATACACACGGAAATCGGCCTATTAATAAAACGAGGATACAATTAAGAAATATAAGAAATCTATTTATGCAAATACAAGCGTGTAGGCTGTTTATTATATAATAAAAAGTATTCACTTTCAAAAATTACAGATTATTGTTTTGCCTACATATATAGCAATTGTGCAAGTATCTTGGTATTGATCCAACATATATTTCTTCAGATATAACGTGAAACCGTGAAGTTTATGAGTATTGACTTTTTCAGTAGTTCTAGGTGGCATGTTTCTGAGTAGAGTTGGCAGGTAGTATCTTATACATTTTCTGCCTCGGGAGGTATGGCTGTACGAAATAGAGATGTAATGACTTTGCCTAGTGTGATGGCCATGGTGTGTGGTATTTAGTGAAAATTAAGATTTACAGTAAGAAGGAACGATATTGTTCACAAATTTTGTGATAAAATATCATACATTTTTGCGTAAAAAGTCGTCGACTTTCAATAAGTTTAGTGATTTAATTAGGTTCTGTATGGGAATTATATTCGCTATGGGTTATAATTCGTATCGACTTTTTCTGCAATTTCGAAATTCTGAAATAATATAATTGAAGTGTGGCGCAATTAACGAATTGTACATTATCTTTAGAGTACATATAGGTCAGAAGTGCTTTAACTTATTTAATATACCAAGAGTTCGTGTTATTTTGATGGCAATTTTATCAATGTGAGCTTCCAATCTAATGTTTCATGGATAGTTGTGCCTAAGAAGTTAAACTCTTGAACACGATCAATGTGTTGGTTATCTATTTTTAGCGTAAATTCGATACCCGCGGTACTGCGTTGTTGAAAATGAAACAACATATATTTTGTATATAGCATTAAGGGACAGTTTGTTTACTGGAAACCATTCACTTATTTTTCCAATTCCTTATTTATGTTGATGCTTAAAGTAATGTTATCAAACACATCTGAAGTAGATTGGAAGGAACAGAGTGGTCGTATCAGGGTAGTGTCATCGGCGTATAATATATCATTGAATTTATCACTAGCGTGATGAATATCATTTATATATAAGATGAATAACAATGGTCCCAATATGGAACCCTGAGGGACACCTGTAGAGATGGGTAAGTTATTGGATATTACATCACTGAATTGTACAAATTGGAGCTTATTTGTAACATAACTGATTAGCCAGTGTAACGGTGTCTTGTTTATGCCGTAGCGTTCAAGTTTTTAAAATAAAATAGAGTGGTCTAGTGTATCAAATGCTCTTGAGAGGTCTAAAAATGGATATAGGAATATTACCCTTATCTACGCTTTGTAAAAGAGTGTCTGTCATTTCCAGTGTAGCCATCTCCGTAGAATGTGCTTTTCTAAAACCGTACTGACTTTTAAATAATATTCCATTTGTAGTTAAATATTTATATATAAATGGTTATACACAATTATTTCGAAGACTTTGGAGATAGACGGCAGCAACGATATTGGCCTCTAATTATCCAGCACCGTTTCATAGATTTTTTATACAGAGGAATTCCTTTTGCAATTTTTAGTTTATGTGGTAAAATTCCTGTGGTGAGCGATTGGTTAATTATGAGAGACAAAGGCTTGGCAATTAGCGGGCTGATTTTCTTTAGCAAATTTATGGAGATTGAGTCATGTCCTGCACTATTTTTTGGGTCAAATTCCTTTACAACTGACAAAATATCTTTTTCTGTAACATGTATGAATATAAAAGTGAAATAAAAGTGAACGGAGATTTGTTCTTTAGATAGTTAGTAAATGCCCTACGTTGTCTATTAAAGGATATCTTTTCTGCCAGTTTATTGCCAATATTTACAAAGAATTCATTAAATGTATGCGCAATTTCCCTTTTGTCCGAGATGCGTTTATGTAAAAAAAAATTAGGAAATTAAAATTGCTTATGGTTTTTATTTAAGAGTTGTTTACTGGTATCCCAAGTTTTTCTTATGTTAGATTTATATTGATCAAATAAAATTGTGTAATGAATACGTTTCGCTTCTCTGATAGCCCTGTTTAATATTAATTATTAAGCATTAAACTATTTAAGATATTTTTATAAACGCGAAGATTTATCAATGACGCATTGTATGATATGTCATTTTGTGCAGTCTGTTTTAATTTTGTTGTTTCTATTTATTGTATCTAACAGTTTTTGCAGAAAAATGATAGTCATACAGTCGGGAGAGTATATCTTCAAGTAAGTTATAATTAGTATTTGGATCAGATAGCTTATTTAGATTTAATTGATCCATGATGCACGATTGCCTTACAGATTCATAATATTGTTTTGTTGCATTTTCATTGTTTGTTCTGATTGTCACCCATTTGAGAGCACTTTGTTTAGATAACAGTTTATCGAGAATTATGCATCGGATATGTTGCTCATAATTATACCTGCTGTGGAAGCAGTGGTGGCATTTGAAATCCTACAGAATATCTGGTCAATACGTGTGCAGCTATTTCGAGAGAAACGAGTCGGCAAGGTAATGTTTTGATAAAATCCATTTGTACAGAATAAATAAAAATAGTCGCCAACTTTTTGTTTGTTGTTTACTTTCAACAGGTCAATGTTAAAGTCGCCTGTTATTATAGTTTCTGCATTTTCCTTTCCCAATTTTGAAAGTATCGGTGGAAATTCTTCTATAAATGTGGATATACTTAGTTCATTAGTATTGAGTTTAGGCGGTCTGTATATGTTTCCTATTGTGATATTTTAGATTTGCACCAAGTACATTAATAAAAAGCCCCTCCCAAACATCGGATGAGTCATATAATTGTCTTACAATATATGAATAACGTACATGTAAATATATTAATAAACCTCCGTGACCGGAGCATTTTTTGCCTTGATGAATGATGTTGTAATTTAGTAATTTATATTGAGATAAGTGTGCGTCATCAGAAAGCCAACTTTCCTGCAAACATATGACACTGAAACAGATGTCTTTATTGATTAACTCTAGTAAGAGTGGGTAAATGTAGTGAAATTTTTAATTAATGCTTTGAACATTTAAGCTGAAAATAGTAAACTTATCTATGGCAGAGGCGAGAGCGTCTTTTAAGTCTGTAGTGTCTATATAGGGTGAGTGAGTAAGTATTGTTAAATATGTAGTGTCTATATAGGGTGAGTGAGTAAGCATTGTTAAGTCTGTAGTGTCTATATAGGGTGAGTGAGTAAGTATTGTTAAGTCTGTAGTGTCTATATAGGGTGAGTGAGTAAGTATTGTTAAGTCTGTAGTGTCTATATAGGGTGAGTGAGTAGGTAGTGTTAAGTATGTAGTGTCTATATAGGGTGAGTGAGTAAGTATTGTTAAGTCTGTAGTGTCCATATAGGGTGAGTGAGTAAGCACTGTTAAGTCTGTAGTGTCTATATAGGGTGAGTGAGTAGGTATTGTTAAATCTGTAGTGTCTATATAGGGTGAGTGAATAAGTATTGTTAAGTCTGTAGTGTCTATATAGGGTGAGTGAGTAAGTATTGTTAAGTCTGTAGTGTCTATATAGGGTGAGTGAGTAAGCACTGTTAAGTCTGTAGTGTCTATATAGGGTGAGTGAGTAAGTATTGTTAAGTCTGTAGTGTCTATATAGGGTGAGTGAGTAAGTATTATTAAGTCTGTAGTGTCTATATAGGGTGAGTGAGTAAGTATTATTAAGTCTGTAGTGTCTATATAGGGTGAGTGAGTAAGCACTGTTAAGTCTGTAGTGTCTATATAGGGTGAGTGAGTAGGTATTGTTAAGTCTGTAGTGTCTATATAGGGTGAGTGAGTAAGTATTGTTAAGTCTGTAGTGTCTATATAGGGTGAGTGAGTAAGTATTGTTAAGTCTGTAGTGTCTATATAGGGTGAGTGAGTAAGCACTGTTAAGTCTGTAGTGTCTATATAGGGTGAGTGAGTAGGTATTGTTAAGTATGTACTGTCTATATAGGGTGAGTGAGTAGGTATTGTTAAGTCATCTAATTTATTATCTGCATCACCGAGAAGCTTATTAGATTATTTGCAATCGAACCTCCATAGTTTGACAGTATTCTGTCCTCCAAAGAATTATTATTTAAATTTAAATTGTGCGCCATACACTGTAGTACAAAGATTTAGTATAGTGCACCAGGGTGGGATTAAGTCATACAGATGCTTGCGTATGTGGAGCAAATGTTCCAAACATATGAAGAATAAAGCAATGAAAACGTTGAATATAAATGCTGATGCAGCTTGCATCATTAAACTACAAATCACGAAGGTATGGAGCGTGTTTTCCCAAAAACAATTGACGTAAATTATAAAGGCAGTTATGTAATATTATAAAATGACAACGAATTATATTATAGGCTTGTAGTACACAGCCCTGTAGTTACATGGCTATGTATATTAACCAGTGCCTTGATGAAGATTGTTCAGGAGTGTTTTTATGTCTTCTGCAGCAACTTCACGGCCCTCCGCGTATATCTTCCCATTTCGGAAAGTCGGCCTTTTGTTACGCTTGAACAGATCCTCCATGTACACCTGTAGGGACGAACTCAATGTTTCTCTGTTAAGTCCACATTAGTCAAGTCATCCATGAGGCGGTACTGTGTATTCGCGAGCTTCGCGCGCTGCTCTCATCACTGATCCCCGTACACCTCTGCTGTAAAAGCACGCAATGATGTGTCGAGGTTTCCCTTTTTGCGGTTTACCAGTTCGGTGTGCATATTCAATGGCACCGCCGTTTACCTCAAACTTGTCTTGACGAATGTGATCTACGATGGAGATGCAGCTTTCCTCGCTTGTCTCAGGGGCACAGAGAAAACGAACATTGAAACCGCGGGAGTGCCTTTCCGATACATTCAGTTTCAACTCAAATTTGGCGATAGCTGTGGTGGCGAATTGCAGTTCGCGGTTTGATTTAACGATCACCTTACCCATTTCCGCAACAGAGTTTTGCTGGTCTTTTATGTTTCTGGCATTAAATTCGACCGATTTAATTAGGTCCGCAATCACAGTCGACTGGCCCATGACTCTGTCTTCGATGTTTGACAGTTTTTTTAGGCTAGCATGGTGTGTGATGATGCTATCAAGCGTGTCATTCAAACTAGCCAGGGCCGAGTGAACAAATGCCGCAAAGTCGTCTTCTTTGTGCGAAGACTCTATTGCCGGCCCGGTTGCCCGACTTAGTCATTGACCGCGCCTTACTACACGTTCGTTTGTCTCCCGCAGACATGGTGGCCAACGAACGATTATATAATAGGCGATGTTCTGAAAAAGGCTAACTAGTTGAATAAGACCCCATTAGACCATTACATTGTAACAACAATAATACAGAGTAGTCAGTTAATAGAACGTTGCCGAGCACTGGAAACAACTAGAATTTCGGCTGTAGTAGTTGGCTCCAACACTTGGATGGAGTCGGTAAAACACGCTATATTGTCCACAGTTCGATCTATGGCAGTGTGGCAGTGCAAGTTAGACAGTAGTGTCTCGATTTTGTCTTTCAAGAAACATAAGAAAGCATCTACCTCTGCATCTACTGGTGTGTCTACCTGTGTGTGTCTGCAGGCATGGGGAGAGCTGGAGATGAGACTGACACAAGGTCTCCCAGAGGAAGGAAGTGTCCGAGAACAAACATTTCAGAAAGGTGAGTTATGAGAGAGTTTCTCTTAATATTAAAGTATGAGTCATGTAGGTATTTATTTTCGGTATCTAAATGCCATAATACGTGAATGTATTTTCTTAAGCTAGTGTGATTGATAATGCTATTGCACAATTTATATATGCTATATGTATGTATGTGTACGTACTTGTGTGATTGTTTGAAGGCACATTTGTGTGAATCTGTGTTCATGCACGCATATGTGTGTGTGTGTGTGTGTGTGTGTGTGTGTGTGTGTGTGTGTGTGTGTGTGTGTGTGTGTGTGTGTGTGTGTGTGTGTGTGTGTGTGTGTGTGTGTGTGTGTGTGTGTGAGTGTGCGTGCGTGCGTACGTGCGTGCGTGCGTGCGTGCGTGCGTGCGTGCGTGCGTGCGTGCGTGCGTGCGTGTGTGTGTGTGTGTGAATCAGTGTTTGTGTGAGTGTGCATGTCAGGCCTTGGGTAATAGTAATATATAACAGTAATTATTATAAATATTGAAGCAATAGGTTGAATAATACACAATGTAATAGTAATAGGAAGCAATGTAATAATAATTGTCCTATTACTTTTATTCTATATTACTATTGGACAGTTCAAAGTTCAATTTGAGTTGCGCTTATTTCCAGTCTGGTTAAATTTAACTATTTACAAGGAAAATAATATTCCACTAGTCTCACCAGGATTATCATTGTTCACCTGTGAATCGTGGCCCTCAGTCAGTTTCATCCTGGAGGTTGTGATAGTTTACAGTGGAAGATATTGGGACAGTGTGACAATTGCACGGCTAAAGGGATTCAATAGTTCTTAGAACTTGGTTCTCATGCCAACTATCCTTTTCACCCAATCCTATATGGGTTTAGTGGCTGTCTGCACACTACTAGGCCTAATCAACAGAGGGGTGAAAAACATCCTGATGTATTTGTACTTGTGCCAATAATCAACTGTCCACCATGCAGCAATAGTGCAGCATGATTTAAGTTAAGTGACACTGATATTGTTTTTTGTATTTTATTCGTAGTTTTATAGTACTGAAATATAAAATGAAAGATATGTTCTATCCATAAAAAATGTAGATAGTAGATAATACTAAATGTGATAGTTATATTTAGTGGTACATATTACTGCATACCGTGTATTATATTATAAATATTTCCAATGAAAAATGTAATAGTAATATAAATTGCTTCAAATGTCAAAGTAATAGTAAGAGTAGTATATCACATTCAGCATGTAATAGTAATGAAACTAAGTAATAGCAAAAATAGATAAGCGAGCGAAAAATGAACAACTGTCAAACACGTTCCAAAAACGCCTTTTTAATTATTGCTAGTACCATTACGGTTCATCGGATCCAAACAATATTGATGTCGTTCGAAAGTTTAAGCGTTCTGCTATTCAAACATGTAAATGGTTTCCTGATAATCATTCCTAAAATTAACTGAAAACGGACCTACAACCGGGCCCGTTCCGGTGTCTTAGACCTGCGAACCATGTTGTTTCGTCGGCACAGTTCACCAATCTACCGATTGAGGCACCACTATCTGATTTCATAGTATAAGGTCCACCCACTTTCAAACGGCTGCTAAAATGACATACGTGAAGTAGGCGTGACGTCACAATCACGTATATCAACCAACCAACGCAACGAATTTACACCCGTTGGGTGACGTACTTTATTGTGACGTCACGCCGACGTAGAGATATATCGGTTTCGCTACGATCAAAGCACATCAGTTTCGCCGCGGTTTAAAAGTGGGAGGAGCTTATAACATGAAATCAAGAAATGGCTAAGTGCGCATGTCTAAACCTATGCAAATGAGGACAACAGCGCCGCAATCGGAAGATTAGTGTACTGAGTACCTGCCGCCAACATCGTTCGGAACCGTACAGAACACCGAAAACGGCATGATTGTAGGTCCAATTATCGGTGTTCTTTGAACGGTTACCGGGAAATCTAGATGTCGCTAGAATAACAAAAAGTGCATCCTTTCAAATGATACCAAGATCGTCGGGACAGGACGAGCCGTGAGGGTGCTAGCGATCGTACAATTTCATGTTTTAAACGTGTTCTGAGTTGTTCATTTTTACGCTCGCTTTTCGTGTGTGTGTGTGTGTGTGTGTGTGTGTGTGTGTGTGTGTGTGTGTGTGTGTGTGTGTGTGTGTGTGTGTGTGTGTGTGTGTGTGTGTGTGTGTGTGTGTGTGTGTGTGTGTGTGTGTGTGTGTGTGTGTGTGTGTGTGTGTGTGTGTGTGTGTGTGTGTGTGTGTGTGTGTGTGTGTGTGTGTGTGTGTGTGTGTGTGTGTGTGTGTGTGTGTGTGTGTGTGTGTGTGCAGGTGGCAGTGAAAACACCCGCGACAGTGTTGTTTTTATTTGTGACAATTTGTGCACATAGTGCATACATACATACATACATACATACATACATACATACATACATACATACATACATACATACATACTTATAAGAAGTGTACAAATACAAGTACTTATTGGTGTGATATTCCTATTTTCTCATCTTTTCGTTAAGCAAACCTTTTTTAAGATGACTATGTTATACCAGACCTGGATTATATACACAATAATTGTTACTATTTCATCAATACATTACTGTGTACTAATCCAAAATATTAAGTAATTCCTTTGTATTGTTTTGGTGTACGTTTTATTGTGCTAATTTGCATATTTTCTTGCCTTAATTACCTTATGTCAATATATAGCTTTCTACTTGCAGCAAGGATCGCTCTCTGTGAAACACGCATTGGAGGTGTACAAGAATAATCTCCCGTCTGATGTCAAGACGACGCTGGTTGACGTTCTCAGTCGTTCTGACATGTCAGAGGCAGAGGCTGCTGCTGACATGCTGACATTGTTCGTCGGTGGCTTCCATACATCGGGACTTTGTGAGTGACTCATTGGTTTGTGTTTTACACTTTAAGCAAACCGCTATGGTTGGCCCAAAGTGATAGCTACATGCGTGATATCAAAGGGTAATTGAGCTATATTATATTGTCTAGCAGCAAGATCTGACAAGCTATCAAAATCGGGTGCTGCCCCAGGAATGTAATGCACAGAATATTACTGTTACTAACAATTTTGGAAAAGGCAAAACTTAAAAGAGGTCACGTGCATAATTTGGTTGTGACGTAAGGAAACTGCGACTTACTGCATCCTTTAAAAAAAGTAAGTTCTTATATAGCGTAGTATACAGTCCTCAGGACTGATCAAAATGCTTTACACTTTACTCCCTGGCAGACCTGTTCAATCGAATACCATCTCGACTTCTCTTGGAAGCATCCAGCCATGCTGCAATTAATGCGCAAAGACTATTCGTATCACGCACTACGACCAGAGAAAAGAGCTGATATTGGCTACCGATGCGAGCCACTACTGCAAGCAAGAGGATAGTGTAACTGAGAAAAATGTTCGCAGCATTTGGATTACCACGCGAGGTGGTATCTGACAACGGACCTCAGTTCGCTTGCGAGGAATTTTGTCGTTTCTTGGGGTTGAATGGCGTGAAGCATATACTGTGTCCAGCTTACCACCCGGCGACGAACGGTCTCGCGGAGAGGAATGTCCAAACGTTCAAGAAGATGCTTGCAAAATCGAACAGCCAGCTACCATTGCAGCACAATCTGTCGGACATACTGTTCCAGTACCAAAACACACCGCATTCGCTTACGGATAAAACGCCGTCGGAGTTATTCCTGAACCACACACCAGACTTGCGATGTCGAAACCCAGTCTCGAAGCAAAAGTGCGAGACCGGCAATTAAAGCAGAAACAACAGCATGATGGAGCTCATTTATGCCTTCGCAAGTTCAACGTCTACCAGAGAGTGAGAGTCAGAAACATGATTGGAGGAATGAAGAAGTGTACACTGGGAACGGTGGTCAGAGTTTTAGGGCCATTAACACATTTGGACAGACTGCCAGGAAACAGGAGGCGATTCGTTCATGTGGACTACATGGTCGCGAATGATGACCACCCAGCTATACCAGAAGGAGGGAGCGATGTCGCGATTGCACCTCCCATTGTCGTGACATCCGAGACAGAGCCTATGGTGGTCGATCCAGTCGATCCGGTCGATCCAGTAGGTCATGGAGGGCAAACAGAACAGGCACCTAAGGCACCTAACGTGTTAGGGTGACCAACATCGACTGTCATTCAGTCGCCAGCTGTTATCAGGCGTTCATCACGAGCTGTCAAACCTGCTGTTAAGTTGAATTTGCGATTATTCACCCAGTTACACTTAGAGTAGGCTTGCTATATTAATCGCAGATGGTTCTTTGAAAAAGTTATATTTTAAGGTGGAAAAATTGTGTATATTGATGTAACGGGTACCCAGTAGACGTTACTAGTTGTAAGTGTCCGTCCGTGTTTTGTATCGTTTCTGCAATAAACACCAGAGCCATTCTGTGATACCGCCAACCTCATGTGTAGTTGACTACTAATCGTAATATGTCTCCTTAAACATGCAAACTCCACAATACATAACATAAGGCAGGCCGTTTGCGTAGAAACAGGTCACATGATGGTTAGGTCAGCTGTGCACATTAGTGCAATAACACCGAAATGCCAATGGAGTTAAACTGAACAAAAAAATTGAAGTATGACACTGATAACTTAGAGAATACGATAGGACCAATACTATAGAATTCCATTCAATTGATTGAATGGAATTCAGAAATCAAATATATTAAATATAATATTCTGATTGTTTTGGAGTGAAGGCGAATTGTCTGAATTATTTATGTGATAAAATATGCACGTTTGTATACTCGAGCTGCATAAGGTAGATTTTTAGGTTCATATCTTATCATAGTTAGAGGATGATAATAAATTATGGTTTTTTTTTGCAGTGATGACCTGGACCTTTTATTTCCTTGCCACTCACCCAAACGTTGAGCGCAAGCTGGTCAACGAGATTCGAGATGTTCTTGGTATCGCTGAATCTGGGAACCAGTGCAAGGTCACCGCAGAAAACATTGACAAGCTTGTGTATGTATACTCGAGGATAAAATGACATCAAGTCTAATCTCATTTCTCTATAACCATGTGAGACTGTGACAAAGTAGTTCAAATAATTGGCCATGGTCTGTGTCTGATTATGTGTGCATCTCCTTCTGTAGAGGATGACTACTGAGTTATGTAGATCAAAAATTAGCCATTTATATTTATAAGCAGATTGAAAGTTGGGGAATACAGTGTTAGTTGTATTATCGACTAGTGCTCATGCATTTCATGTCAGACGTTGTATCGAATTCGTTTTTGTATTCAGTTATCTGCGTCAAGTTCTGAACGAGACGTTGCGGTGTTCCATACTTGCACCATATGCAGCGCGGTACCAGGATGTTGAATCAGAACTGGGAGGAAACCGCATTCCAGCGGGGGTGAGTACAAATGGCAGACCAGCCTTGATTTGACAAACACTCATCAAACACTGTAATATATTATGTCTATCTCATCTGATGGAGATGCACATCTCACCGTAGAGTATTACTGCAATATGTCATGTAACGTAGTGACACTAATCGCAATGCTGTTGACCACACAAACAAATTATTGCAGAGTATATAAGAGTATTAAAACTTGCTCTTCAGCACTTCAACGTTTTTGTGCTTGAATATTTCAACTTTGCGCAATTAGTTTAATAGAAATGTGTAGTCTTAAAATCAACAATACCATTGACTTTCCTCATTAGATTGGACAACATTAATCTTTTAGAACGCCCGAAAGTGTCCAGACGCCCGCTTCCTCAAATGCCCGAAAGCGTCTTTTAGCTTTGCCATTTCGTAGAAAAGCTTGACTTGGCCCAATTGAAAATTATTTTGGCATTTTCCCGATGATCTCACCAAGTCACAATAACATGTTCGTATCCAGTTGAATTGTGGAAACAGATTCATACAACACTGAACAGTTGCTAAAACAGACAGTTGTTCAAGAATAAGTGTGTGCTTCTGTTGTAGACACCAGTCGTCCACTCACTTGGAGTGGTCTTTCAGTATGACGATGTCTACCCCGAACCCACCAAGTAAGCATGTCTTAATTCATCGATATGCAGTGTTTCTTTAAAATATAGTTAAATTATCATTACTTCCGTTTTCTATGGTTTTCTTCTGTCTCTTAATGTCAAATGTGTCTGTTATTTTCTTCCCGCACACATGCAGATAGCTATTATTCAGTATTTACGAGCTATTTAATTTTGATTTGTCCTGTTTATTATTTGAACCAACTGAGTTTTGTTAACAAACATTCAATCTTTATTAATGTATCAACCAACAGTGTTTTCAGTATATGATAGGATGGTTTCTTCGGTAAGATGAACACCATTATATATTCACATGTGCAGGCCATGATTCGATCTCAACAATGTTACTAAAAAGAATCAACTTAGTAATTGCGAAGCCTTTGTCCATTATCAATAACCATTATCTTAGCTCAGGTATATTTCCACAAACACTAACAATTTCAAGTTATTCCTTTGCATAAAAAGATGATAGCACCTTGCTTAACAATTACAGACTCGTTTCATTACTCCCCTCAATTTCCAGTCTTTGAAAAAATTGTATACGATCACATATTATATCTAACTATAAACGAATTATTATACAAAAGTCAATGCGGATTTAGGAAATCACATTCAACGGAAATGGCTACGCTCGGACTAACTGATACTATTCTTCAAAACTTAGATAACAGAAAAACTCCAATTGCAATTTTGTTGGATCTGTTAAAAGCTTTTGATACTATAGACTACACGATGACGTTATATCTGACACATTATTTTTTTCAACTGGCGCCCCTCAGTGGTCAATATTAGGACCCGTAGGGTTTACTCTCTACATAAATGACATCCATCTTGCCACCAACAAATTCAAGGCCATACTTTACGCTGATGATACCACCCTCGTCGGACCACTATGTTCTTTCAATTGCAACTATAACAAACACAATTATAATGTTGTCATTGATAATATTAACGATGAACTAACACATATTAGTAAACAAGCTTACTCTAAATACAAGTAAAACTAAATATATGCTATTTCATTTTCCTCAGCGTAATATCTCCAAAATAAAATTATCGTTAAAATTAAATGGTCAACCAATAGAGTGTGTGTGTACACACATTCAACTTTCTAGGCACTACCATTCAAGAAACGTTAGACTGGGCTCCACACATTGACAAAATATCGAATAAATATCACGAACTCTGGGAATTATGAATAAACTAAAACACTTTCTACCTGGATATACATTAAAGACTATGTAGAATTCATTATTTTACCACATCTCAACTAAATTGCAGAAAAGAGCAATCCAACTAATTTCCCGCAGTAAATATAACTCACACACCGAACCTATTATGAAATTCCTAAATCTATTAAAACTGGAAGACATCTTTACATGTTAATGTTTAACTTTCTTTCATAAATTTGTACATAGACGCGTTCCTATATTTTTCCAATCGATTTTTTTTAAATAAAAATCCTACTTATCACGATTATCCTACAAGACAAAATCATCAAATTACTATCCCATTCAGTCATACTTCGAGAGCCAGAGAATGTATTAGATACCACCTACCAGTTTTACTTAGAAAAATGCCACCCTGCATTTTAGACAAAATGTACACACATAGTTTTTGCAGCTTCTCTATATACACTAGAAAGTACTTATTGACATTTTACAAAGACACTTGCACGGACAAAAACTGCTACATATGCAGTTAATCTACCAACATATATATATTCTTTTTGTATCTACCCTTAGCAAAAAACAACTACAGATTTTCTATAGAAAACTACAGGATTTTTGCGCATAGTTTTCTATAGAAAACTATAGGAAATTTTCTATAGAAAACTACAGGATTTTTGCGCAGTTTTCTATAGAAAACTATAGGAAATTTTCTATAGAAAACCACAGGATCTTTGCAGTTTGCCATAGAAAACTATAGGAAATTTTCTATAGAAAACTACAAGACATTTTCTATAGAAAACTACAGGATTTTTGCGGTTTTCTACAAAAAACTACAGGAAATTTTCTATAGATTTTTATAGAATATTCTATACGAAATTTTCTATAGAAAACTATAGGAAATATTCTATAGTATTTTCTATGGAATATTTCCTATAAGAAATATCCTATAGGCTATTTCCTGTAGGATATATCCTACAGAATATATCCTGTAGAAAATATTCTGTATGACATACTCATTAACAGAGGTGCACGTTAATCTTCAAATATTTGTATTGTATTATATATTCAAATACATTAATTATACAGGCAATCTACAGTAATGTCCTACCCTTTGTTTCGTGGCATGAACGGCCGAAATGTCTTCAATATAGTGACTCTGTCCGCAATCTACCGACTTTGCGCTAGGTCGTCTGGCCCTCTTCTGTTTGAAATTGAACGTTACGCGCCGAAATGACTCACGGGTAATAACATTATGGGATGCGGTAGCGGCGCTGCCGGATTCATAACAATATGCTTAGCTGAATGTTTCGGTATAAAATAATACAGTAGCATCGTTTTAGTTTACGACATACTGACATATATATATATTTATATGTAACATCCACCACATGTACATAACAAAAAAATATATACATGTTTCTAAAAGAGTGGTTAAAAGTTTCCACAGAAACTAAAATAACATTTCTACAGAAAACTATAGATTCTCTAAAAACTATAGGATTCTATAGAATATTCTAGAGTTTTCTGTAGAATCCTACAAAAAACTGTAGGTTCTCTAAAAACTATAGGATTCTACAGAATATTGTATAATTTTCTATAAAATCCTACAAAAAACTATAGATTCTCTAAAAACTATAGGATTCTATAGAATATTCTAGAGTTTTCTGTAGCATCCTTAACAAAACTATAGGTTCTCTAAAAACTATAGGATTATATAGAATATTCTCTAAAATCCTACAAAAAAACTTATAGGTTGTCTTAAACTATAGGATTCTATAGAATAACCTATAGTTTTCTATATATTCCTACAAAAAACTATAGATTCTCTAAAAACTATAGGATTTTATACAATATTCTAGAGTTTTCTGTAGAATCCTTCAAAAAACTATAGGTCCTTTAAAATCTATAGACTTCTATAAAATATTCTATAGTTTTCTCTAAAATCCTACAAAAAACCTATAGGTTGTCTTAAACTATAGGATTCTATAGAATATCCTATAGTTTTCTATATATTCCTACAAAAAACCTATAGGTTGCCTAAAAACTATAGGATTCTATAGAATATTCTATAGTTTTCTATAGAATCCTACAGAAAACTATAGGTTCTTTAAAAACTATAGCATATTCTATAGAATATTCTATAGAATTCTATAGGAAATTAAGATTTCCATAGCCAATTTATAGTTTTCTATAGAATACTATAGGAAATGTATAGTTTTCTATAGATTTTTTTGCTAAGGGTATTAAAGCAGCTTGTAGCTTTAACTTAATATATGATTGTTCACCACAATGGGAGTAGGAGAAATGTTTTAGTTAAAATTGCCAGTGGGTGCCTCTCATTTTCAGTGTCACATTTGAAAGCCTTAGTGAGAGTGTCCCGACAGTTTGTTTTTTATGAAAATGTTCTTATATGTTTTATACTTATTTGTATTATATCTGTCGAATAAAGATGTTCCTTCCTTCCTTCCTTCCTTCCTTCCTTCCTAGTTTGTTTTTGATCAGGTTCGACCCAGAACGCTTCAGCCCAGAAAACAGGAAGAAGCTGCCACCTTTTGCGTTTGAGCCATTTGGGTTTGCTGGAAAACGCAAATGTATGGGCTGCAAGTTTGCCATCACGGAGGCCTCAATCATCATTGTAGCGACTGTTGGTCACTTCAAGTTGTCCATGGTTTCTGGACAGGTGGTGGGGAAGAAATTCAGTATCGTGACGAAGCCATCTGAAGAAATATGGATCACAGTCACCAAGAGGGATTAGGTGGAACAAGATGTTACGGATAGAGTTCATTCGGACAGAGTTCATTTAAATGGAATTGTGTTTTCTGTATGGAAATGTTCATTTAATTACAGACCTTTTAATGTTTGAAGTTATGCTAACAGTTAATGTTATCGGAAGTGATCATTTATACGGAATGGTGTCTTAAACGTAAATGTGCATTTACACATATATGTTCATTTACACGGAAATGTTAAATTATAGGGACAATAGACGGAAATTTATCCAGAAATTATCGTGTATACCGAAATAGTTCATTTATACAGAAATATGACAGCATTGCAGTAGAGATGATGGTGCAGCTGTGTGCACTAGCAATAACCACATGCATTTACGAATAAATATTCAGTACACTGTAGAAGTTATTACAAACTCTTTCGATAACAGCAATTCAAAAAATTACAGGAAGATTATACTGTGTGTGTGTGTGTGTGTGTGTGTGTGTGTGTGTGTGTGTGTGTGTGTGTGTGTGTGTGTGTGTGTGTGTGTGTGTGTGTGTGTGTGTGTGTGTGTGTGTGTGTGTGTGTGTGTGTGTGTGTGTGTGTGTGTGTGTGTGTGTGTGTGTGTGTGTGTGTGTGTGTGTGTGTGTGTGTGTGTGCGTGCATGCATGCATTAACAAAGCTATTTTTCTGTGTGATGTAATCCAAGATATATACAGTCAAACCTCGCTTAATAGTCACCTCAGTAATACAACCACCTCGCAATTAAGGTCACCCAAGGAGAGTCCCAAATTATTTCTGTAGCAATGAAGTATATGAAATTTATCTCGCTAATACGGTCATCTCTCTATTCAGGTCACTTCTGCCCAGTCACAAAGTTAACCTTAATAGTGAGGTTCCACTGTATATGTATATATATATATATATTAAACGATGAAGATATGGCTCCGTATGTTAGTCTTCTGTGTGTTTGTTTAAAGGCAGAAGAGCTCCGTTTGGACTGGCATAGGTACCTAGAATGACAAGACAATGTTACATTGTTAAACAAAATGATCATGACATTGATAATTTACTGGTCGCATCTATCTGCAACATGTTCCGGTATCGGATAGTATTTTTCATACTATTGAAGTATAAAGCGCTTTGAGCAGTCCTGAGGAATGGATACTGCGCTATATAAGAACTTACCTTTTCACTATAAAAGTTCACACCTTTCCCTAATCCCAAATCCAGCCCCCAACACACAATCCACCCTCAAAATGCACTCCCTCTCCCTAAATATAGGGGAGCTAATCCTATCTCCTGCCTCCCCACCAAAAATATCGGGGGAACTCAGACACAGCTTAGCAAAATACTTACCCACTTGCATAAGATGAATGTGATGACTTTTTTTTGGTAAATATGAATTTTCGGAGACCAAAACTAAAAAAAGTACAGTAGTAATTTTAAATGGATTTGTGTGTTTTTAATATTTACAATATGTAGCCTTTCGGGTAATAGTAGTATTACTACTACTACTACTACTACTACTACTGCTACTACTCGAAAGTACTACTACTACTAGTAGTAGTGTTAGTAGTAGAAGTAGCAGTAGTAGACGTAATAGAAGTAATAATAGTAGTAATACTGGAACTTAGTAGTTTTTCTATGTTCATAGGCATGTCTACGAGGGGGGCTGGCCGTGTTGCACGCGCCCCCTAGACATTTTTGTATGGGCCCCGTGAGTGAAGTTAAGGCCGCGCAGCGACGAAAATTGTTCAACAGCATCCCACCCCCCGCCCCTCTTCCTATGTGTCACCAATCGAGCCGAGACAGCGAAGAAGTTACGGACGGCAGCGCGGCAGCAACAAATGTTCGACACCATTTGGTTCGGCCGCCGGTGGAGGTTTTGTGTCCCCCAGTAGACTACCGTCTCTGGATACGTCCCTGATGTTTGGTTATGTTATTACCTGTGCCGTGTGACAATTGCGTTGACGTAATTTGCATAATACGTCCACTTTATAAGTGGAATACATCTTTCAATTGCAAAAAAATGCAATGCCGAAACGATCATGTTCGGTTTATCATCTTGCAACATCATACATACAAAATGGTCACCCCGGGAACAATGACTTTTCTAAAGGTAGGACACCAACATAGGCGCGGGAACGTTGGGCAGAGGGAGGCAGCTGTCCATTGAATTCCCCCCCCCCCCCCCCTATTAAATGTGAGCGTGAACATGTTTGTTTTTGTCGTGGGCGGGTTGAAATGTAAATTTTATGAGACAATTAATGTGTATTTTTGTGGAGTGTGAAAGGTTTGTGCAATAGGAGGGCAGACATTATTTTCTGACCCACCCCAGTAATAGTTGGCTCGGCGGCAAAAAAAAATCTAAAGCAATGTCCCCCCGTGTTCGGATGTCATGAGTTCACAGCCGATACAGCGGGGAAGCTGAAGTTACAATTAAGTGACTACCTGTCACAATGACATTCACAACAGGGATAGCAAGAACAATATTGTTGGAGACATTACATATATTACTGCTACAGTAAAAATTCAGAATAATTATCTTTTTGAAATTCTATCAAAATATACATCAATGAACATCCATGTAGGAGACACATTAAACACGGTAATACTTGTTTTACTTACATAGGCATTGGAACCTGCGGGGGGCTTAGCCCCCAATATTTGCGGACTAGGAGCTTAGCTTCCCAAGGGCCACAACATTTAGGAAGGGGTGTGCATTTTGTGGTATATGGTGGCTAGATATAGGATTTGCCCTCAATATTGCGGAAAGGGGATGCATTTTTGGTGCAAATTTTGGTTTTCAGAGTGCCTTAAGGTGGGGTTTTTTTCAGCGAGCTTCAAGGGGGTGCAGATCGAGATGTCTGGAGAACCTCAAGGTGGGTTTTTTTGGAACGGCCCCTCCCCTGTTCCAATGCCAGTGACTTGATATACACTGTTCTCAGGTATACTACCATGGTATTTTGAAACAGGTACAACATGGTATTTTCATATAGGTACAGCATTGTATTTTCATACAGGTACACCATGGTATTTTCATACAGGTACAACTTGGTACAAATACCAAAGATCGCCAGTCAGTGGGCGACATCTCATGTCATTGTTATACATAACTTCGTAAAATTATGTTGGTAAATATATTTCATGTGACATCTATGTGTGAACATTAGGCAACACACAAAGTCACAAAATTTATTATCTGATTCTGTGTATTTATTACTATAATGATATATATATATCTAATTTATATAATAACATATCTAGCAAGATACAATATAGTTTACAATTAAACAAATTATATATTAACAAATAAATGGTTGGTGCAAGATCAGCATAATTCCAGAATCCCTACTACACTGGTAGAACCTGAGAAACTTTAAAACAGCAATAGATATAATTATGAATACGAAGTATGAATATGATCTAGGATTAAAATAAAATACCTTACGTATAAAATAAAATACGTATAAAATAACTTAGGTATACTCAAAAAGGTTAAAGCATATTTAGCCAAAATTATAAGGAATTTTACTCAGATGTTTTATTATACATGTTGCAGCTACTATTTCACTCCAATTCAATCAGTATTATGTAATTAATTACTACTGTTTTAAGTCAAAATGCACCTTGTGAACAAAGTAAAGTGTTATCATAGTTCATCTCTTTTTTCTTTCCATTCTGGGGGAGGGTGGTAGAGGCAAAAACAACCTTTAACTGTGCTACATACGAGATTGCAGCTCATCAACTTTCCTGCAAGGTTTCGACTACCACTGGAAAAATTGGCCTAAATACCAGAATATCGGGGGGGAAAATCCTACAGTATTTTTAATAACACATTAACTAATACATATATAATCTTCACGAAACGGACTAGTCGAATATTTTATTTCCAGCTGTATCTTCACTGGCATGCATATAGTATCCACTAAACAAGTCAACATTTTACTTCCATCGTAACCCTTAATGATCTGTAACTATGATTCACCAAAACCATTTCATTAATAATTACAAACTCACAATATAGTGTACAGGGCATGTATGCGTGAGTCAATGCGTTCGCACACACATGCGCACGTTTGCGCGTGAGTGTGTGTATTCATCGTCAAAACAATGGCCTTTTTACCACTGAAAGTACTCTTTTTTATTGTGGCGCATATCCCAGATAGCATGCAAACGTTAATATAACGTTAATGTAACGTGTGCAGAAACGTTTGTTTAACGTTTAATGCAAACGTTAATATTGCGTTATTTTGCTCGTTTTTAATGTTAATCTAACGTTTAATTTCTTACCAAAATGAAACGTTAAACTAACGTTAATGTAACCGTTGCAGAAACGTTAATTTAACCTTTATTGCAAACGTTATTTTGTTCGTTTTTTAATGTTAATCTAACAAATATGTAACGTTAAACTAATGTTAATGTAACCATTGCAGAAACGTTAGTTTAACGTTGAACGGGAACGTTCGTTTACCGTTATTTTGCTCGTTTCTTTAACGTTAATCTATCGTTTCATTTAACGTTTCATTTCTAACCAGAATGTAACAGTAAACTAACGTTATTGTAACGTTAGCAGAAACGTTAGTTTAATGTTATTTAAGTCGTTTGTTTAACGTTTAACTAACGTTTAATTTCTAACGAAATTGTAACGTTAAACTGACGTTAATGTAAATGTTACAGAAACGTTAGCTTAACGTTCATTTAATGTTTAATCTCTAACCAGAATGTAACAGTAAACTAACGTTTTTGTAACATTAGCAGAAACGTTAGTTTAACATTAGATCAGTCGTTTGCTTAACGTTTACCTAACGTTTAATTTCTAACGAAAATGTAACATTAAACTGACGTTAATGTAACTGTTACAGAAACGTTAGTTTAACGTTCATCTACGTTTCATTTCTAACCAGAATGTAACAATAAACTAACGTTTTTGTAACATTAGCAGAAACGTTAGTTTAACGTTATTTCAGTCGTATGCTTAACGTTTACCTAACGTTTCATTTCTAACGAAAATCTAACGTTGAACTGACATTAATGTATAACCTACGTTCTAACCATAATTTAGCGCAATTCAACCCATTTCCTATAGCACCTGCGCATTTGATATACTGTAACACATGGCCATTCTTGGTATACGTACGTGCAACTGTTTTCACTTTATATACGCAAGGAAAGAGTATTTTAAGTGTGACGTTTTATGATGTACCAACTGAACGGACTGACTATGAATCGTGGCTAGTTTGCATAGTAACACAAGACAAGTGTATTTTTTTGTAAAAGCTTTATATAAAGCTGAATTTATTATGAGGGGACCAACCACACATGGGTGGGAGACCCACCAAATAGAAATAAAAAAAATTGCAGTATTGGATAAAGAAACCACTCTTATATATAGTTTCCGTGAGTGGCCTTCATGGCACCACGATTACTTCGGTTCGCTTCCTCTCTTCTTTCTCCTTCCGGCCGACGTCCCTCTCCGTAGCAAACTTTAACCACATCTTCACCTCCTGTTCCACCTCTTTGTCTTTTGCCTTGGCAATCAAGACGTGTTTACGCCCAGCTCCTGTGTGTTTAAAGGAAATAAAAATAAGGCATTAGCTAAAATCCTTTTTCCATGTGTACACAAAGTTTAACATTGTATCTAACATTTGACAACATTAAACAAATACAGAAAAATACATTTGTAGCATAAATTCGATTTTAAACCCGTCTGTGAAGCGATTCCCGCGGAAAATAAAATTTTAATGAGCTAGGCGATCACGCGGTATCGTGACGTCACTTATGACACACACTCGCATCAGGCCGACCCTTTCCATGCATTCAGAGCATGTTTACAAGGATAGCTTTTGGATTGAAACGAGCGTCAGAATGAGTTATTGTGCAAAATTCCGACGTCGTAATACAAACACTAGTCATCATAGAGGAACAAACATTTATCTTACGGTTCCACATGAATCGAATTTTATTCAAAACAACGAATGCGAATGGGCCTACCAGTCGACTAGGTTTCGCCGAGCTTGGGCTCGTTTTCAGAATAATTATATCGAATGCATCGAATTATTCTGAAAACGAGTCCAAGTTTGGCGAAACCTAGTCGACTTGTAGGCCCATTCGCATTCGTTGTTTTGAATAAAATTCGATTCATGTGGAACCGTAAGATAACTGCTTGTTCCTCTGTGATGACTAGTGTTTGTATTACGTCGGAATATTGCACAATAACTCATTCTGACGTTCGTTTCGACCCAAAAGCTATACTTGTAAACATGCTCTGAATGCATGGAAAGGGTCGGCCCGATGCGAGTTTGAGTCATAAGTGACGTCATATCTCAGCATCCCGAAAAGCGCGCCAAAAATATGCATATTCGAAAATGT
The DNA here is from genome assembly GCA_963995525.1 of Escarpia spicata. NCBI lineage: Eukaryota > Metazoa > Annelida > Polychaeta > Sabellida > Siboglinidae > Escarpia > Escarpia spicata. The sequence goes on from OZ023205.1 coordinate 81,154,197, forward strand.
CCGGATGCACACCATAAAATGTGGAATTTCTAATTCATTGAATTTGTTTGCCTTGGTGGATGTGGAAATAGATAGCAGGATGTAATATAACATGAATTCGAGCAATATATGTTTTTATTCCCTTTAAACAATTATCAAGTAAGCGATCCAGATTACAAGTGATGCTGTAATGATCTAGATTACAGTTTATGGCACTCGCTTATAATTATGGTGCATCATAATCAAAACAATGGAAGTTTTCGATCAACTTACCCCATAAACGCAATAGTTATGTAATCAAAAGTATCATGATGTCATCGAAATTACTTTATTTTGCAAATAACCAAACTTATTTGATAAAATTAATCTTATCTACATAAATGTGTAAAAATAAAAAAGGTTAATGTATTTATTGTGCGTGTGCGCATGTGCATGCATGCGCGTGTATCGGTATGCATATTGAATCCTCCTTTTTGTGAACCTCCTTTCTCCAAAATGTGAACTCCCCTCAAAATTGCATCTTTAAAATGTGAACCACTAATTGTATTCCATGTTTCTCAAAAAGCGTTACCTCCCCTCCTAAAAGCTGCTAGACAATGTTCAAGCATTACAAGGAATGCCAAGAATGCTTGATTTGTGCAGATGATAAAGAGAGAACCGTTATCTATTAAGTGATCATCACTGAATGTATGGGAGCCTGGCTGAGGGGTCAGTCCTCAATGCCATGCGTGAAAAGGGCAGTCACTAGAGGAATGTGTATCAAAGGACCATTGCATCAAATTAGCCATACAGAAGGACTTCTCACTATCCCAGGGTCTCATGTTATGAAAACGTAAAATTATTAGTCCTACGTGTAGTCACTCAGAGGTGACAGATGCAGACATAATACTGGTGAATGAATGGGGTGACGATGATTTAACAATTATGAGAACATAAATTAAGCCATATAAAATAATTCATTATTTTTCATCAGAACTATGTTAAAGGTAAACGAAAGGTGCGGCTTTTTATTTTTAGTATGCTGATTAAGGTAAGTACCGACTGTCAAAGAGGCTATTCTCAACAATCAATAACTTAAGATGTGTAGCGAGTGTATTTCTTACAATCTGCAAACCAGGTAGACAAACTCATCTGGCTTAACACAAATCATAATTTTCAACTATTGAGCTGGAATGCGAATTTCGATGAATAATTGTATTTAACTAATACAAAATAACGTTTAGCTTCACCTATTTTTAAATGCGCGTGCTATGAAAAATGTGTAATTGTGTGGCTGTATGGTTGCATGGGTTAATGCATTATTACGAAAAATCCGTACTGGTAGGCAGCCTTACTCTGGGACACTGTCATAACACAAATCTGGGGAATAGTCTGGCTGTCGTCTTCCAGTCACCTCCTGGTGTGATTAATCACTCAGCATATCAGAATCCCCACTCCCCCTAATTTTGAGGGGGAGTGGGAGTCTGCTATGCTGGCTTAACAGTTCAGGATGTAACCTGATATATCAACATGCACAACCCATGCCTTATGCATACATTCAATGTCATAATGCCAGGGTTGCCTACCTGACAAACACAATTTCCATAATAATAATAACAAGATAACTTCTATTGCGCCTAAATCCTTGGAAACCAAGCTCAGAGGCGCATCAAAACAAAAGGGTTGGTCAATCTCAAAAGTAAGCTTTTCTGTGTAGCATGATTGTGGTAGTGGTAGAAGTATGATAACTCAATTAGTGCAACACTGATAAGCTTTCCACATAGGTGGGTTTTTTTCTGTGTAGCATGATTATGGTATTGGTAGAAGTATGAGAACTCAATTAGTGCAACACAGATAAGCTTTCCACATAGGTGGGTTTTTTTCTGTGTAGCATGATTGTGGTAGTGGTAGAAGTATGAGAACTCAATTAGTGCAACACAGATAAGCTTTCCACATAGGTGGGTTTTTTTCTGTGTAGCATGATTGTGGTAGTGGTAGAAGTATGAGAACTCAATTAGTGCAACACCGATAAGCTTTCCACATAGGTGGTTTTTTTTCTGTGTAGCACGATTGTGGTAGTGGTAGAAGTATAACTTCATTAGTACAACACACAATTTTTCCACATAGGTGGGGTGTACTGTGCTGCAAAGGTTGTATGTAATTGACATGCGCTCATACAATATGTATAGTGGTGAAAGTGTAAAATTTATAGTGACACGGAATCATGAGGTGGGGAAGGGGCCATGCTGGCCGAGGGTAGTTGGTTCCCCCCACCTTTGCTGTTGAGGTTGTATTATGGATTATAATTATATAGGCTAATTCACATCATTTACACATTGTATATATATATATATGTATTGTATGAATTAGCTTAAAATGTTTTGGCTGAATACAAAGCTCTTTTACAAACTCATACCTGCCTTATTACTTAACAGCAAAACTAGTCACGATTCCTAGTCATAACTCCATTACATTACCAAGGAGCCTTGTCCCATATAAATACGCCATTATGACGCAAGTCAAATGACTTTTATATGGGCATTGCTCAGGTCTTAAATTCAACAATTTACGGTATTCCTGCTGGATCTAGTCACGTGATAAATTCACGGTATAAAGACAAGCGGCCACGGGTCCGCTGCCTCAGTTCGATTTCTCACTGAAAAAGGTAATCCATTTGTTGTCATTATTGAGATCTGCATTTTGTTTCCCGCCCACCTACCCCAGCTACACCTGAGTTTAGGTTACTTTAAAAGGATAGGTCTGTAAGGTGGTTTGAAAGTCTGGAAAATCTATGTAATATACACCTAATTACATGTTGGTGTCAAGGCGTTTGCAAGAATAAACTGTTGGTCTTGCTGTATGTTAGTTAATTGCATTGTATATTTTTGTTGTTAGCATGACAATAATATGTACAAGGGGTTTTGGGGCGCTGTGACGCTTTCCCCTTGGTTTCAACTATTAAGGTTATAATCCGTAAACAGGTCTGGTTATAATATGTAGGGTGGGTTCAGCCACCTGCGTGTGGTTGGTTCCCCCCACCTTTGCTGTTGATGTTGTATTATGGATTATAATTATATAGGCTAATTCACATCATTTACACATTGTATATATATATGTATTGTATGAATTAGCTTAAAATGTGTTGGCTGAATACAAAGCTCTTTTACAAACTCATACCTGCCTTGTTACTTAACAGCAAACTAGTCACGATTCCTAGTCATAACTCCATTACATTACCAAGGAGCCTTGTCCCATATAAAAGTATATATAATTACAAAGGTTTGGTCTCCGTGATATAGCGTCTTCTGTGTTGTCGGTAGTTTTGAAAAAGTTGTCCCATCCATATGTTGTCCTTGTAACTATTGCCTAAGAAAAGATACGGCATATAATGTAACAATAAAAGTGTTTATTTAATATAGGCATTTTGACGCAACTGTCCGGCAAATATGAAAGACTTTAGTGTATGCTACATTTTTTTATTGTGTTGGTTCAAATAGTGGTACAAATTGGTGTAATCTCCGTAATGGATTTGAACCGCACATGACACGGGGAAACCGTTATGTGAATAAACAAGATACTTTACCATGGCAATTGAGATTTATTAAAAAAATTATTAAAAGAAAAATAGTATCCTAATTACAACCGTTACTTCTGCAGACTTCGTCAAAGTTGACTTTGAAAATTGTGGCAAAACCCGTTACGGAGATGACGCTTTCTTTTCAGGATATTTTTCCAAGGAACAATATACAGCTGTATTTGTTTTACTTGGCTATTTGATAAGTTATTCATCCTAGGAAACTATATTATTTGGCATATTAATCGATTTCCTGTTGCAACGCAATAATGCGCAATTGCAGATAGCGGGTTGTTTTTCATCTCCGTAACGCATCATCTCCGTAACGCTTCGCTCTTGGAAACCGGATAACCAGAAGACCAGTACTGTCACTGGCCGTTTCAATGTAGAAAAACCCTTACTGTCAGCAGTTTAACCAACAAGTGCATTTGCATGAATCTCGGCATAATAGTTTTGCTCTCTCAAAATTATTAATGATTTGACAATACATTATGTAAGGATCGTTCTTTATCCCCACAAGATGGTGTATAATATTTTTAAATGGGTTCATGAAAGTTACTGTTTCACTTATTACTTGAATAAACAAAATTATTAAATTATATATGACGGGCAGGCATATATGCAATGCCACTGAATGGATGTCTCGGGACAATGCAGTTTTCCGATGTGATCTGCGTGGAATTTCACGTTTTTGTATATCATCGTAAAGATAATTAAGTTATAAGTTATTAACATTTCAACATCGTGAACGCGTAACACTGCCACAACTCTGCCTGTTGCTGGCCAAGTCAGCATGAGCGCGGAGCGCGTGTCTATTTCTTAAAAAACAACACAAAAAACAAAGTAACATTCCAGCATATAGGCCAGGTTTGTCCTACAACTAGGCCAGTAACCCGGTACCATTTATCAATGTGTGTAGGCTAGAAACATCTGGGATTGGTTTGGTCGGTTTGGTGTGGGTGAGATTAAAATGTAGGGCATTTGAGGTTTGGTCTAATTTTAGTATTCATAATATTATTATTCATGATTTCAGGATGGATCACATTCCAGTGTACAAGATTGTGTGAGTGCTCCCTAAGATTTTATTTATAAATAAAACACGTGGTTTTATCTGGACAATTTCTTTTTCTCCCGTGCAAAGCCGAGCAACTAGAACATTCATCTGAGGCAGTGGGGATCTCAAGGATTGCAATTTTCAAAACAGTATTTGAGCGAGCGACTGCCGTTTTTCCCTGAGCAACGCCGGGCAACTCGGCTAGTTATAGATGATATCTAACTAGCCGAGTTTAATATATGTTATTGCTTTAATAGCTTGCATGCATACTTCGCCAATATAGAAGGGAAAGACTCGATAACGACGAGAACATTTATTGAACAGACTTATCTCAAAGCGGAAGTCGAGGCAAGAGGACGTACAGACGCAATCATACAGGAAGCGGAAATGTGATACTTATCCAATATGGCGTGACCACTTTCTTTTCTCCTTCATTGATCTAATAATAGCACATAAGCTTGTAAGGTTATAACGTGATAGTCCATATGACATACAAAATATGCAGTAGAGTCAATATGGGCATATGCCACACAAAATATGCAGTAGAGTCAATAGGTCCATGGCACATGTATTATAACTCATAGTCTTGTAGATATGCAGGTTTATTACGTCTGCGGATGGGTCGAGTGGGCCTCACGTTGTCACTGGGTGTGGTTGGCGGCTTCGGTTGCGCGGTTGTAGGGGCCTCAGGTGGCGCTGTGATCGTCAGTGGAGCCTCGGGCGGTGCTGCGATCATTAATGGGATTTCGGGTGGAGTTGCATTCGCTTGGACATCAGGCGGGGTGTCATCTTCGTATGGCGGGATGTCTTCCGTGTCATCTCCATCCTCACGATGGCGCGTGGGTAGTGTGGTCGACACATGACCGGGTACTAAATAGCACTCGGATAGTTGCACTTTGTATGATGAAGTGCGTAGTTGAGATCCGCAAAATTTGCGAATGTAGCACCAGCTATCTTCGATAGAGGTGACTAGATGGCGGTCTCGAGCTTGCGACTTATTGCGGTCGGATAGTACGTAAACCAAGTCACCGACATGAATTATCGGTACAGGCGCCTCTTTGCCGCGAGGAGCCTTCGACGTCTGGCTGTGTGCGTGATTTTGTAGGCGAGACTGATGTTGTTCAGCAATGATGGCACGATCTAAAATAGGCAACTGCGCGTTGGAAAACTGGTCTCGTTGGAACCATATTTCGCGTGCCGATAGGCCGCGACCGCGGATTCTGGAGTTGAGTTGAGAGGTAGCAATTGCCAGTATAAGAGGTGACACCGGTCCCCCGCCAGGCTCCTGTCGTAGCAGCTCATCTTCAACCTCTGACACAGCTTTCTCGGCTACTGGGTTTTTGTTAGAGTTTTTGATTCTCCCTATCTCCAAACGAATACCCAAACGTAGCAGAGTTGGGTCGTTCACGAGAGCGATGAACCCTGGGGCTGGATCCACACGGATGATCGCAGGAGGCCCGTCGAGGGGTCTAAACTCTATGCAGAGTCGAGCGAGGCAGTCACGTAACGCGTCATGGCGTTCGCTCTCGATGATGCACGTAGAAGTGTATGAGCTAACGGTTTCGCGGACGACAAATATGAGTTGTCGGTTACGCTTGATAACATCTGCTGCGAACGAAACACCAATCGCTTCGGAAGCGTCGGTCGTTGTTTGTTCGATGAGTGTAGTCGGGATATTTTTTAGTGACATGCATGTATGGCATGCGTCGGTCACTCGCTCAATCGCGTTGTCGATGTCCAATGCGAAGAAGTTACGACGAACTACGAGTTTGAGTTGGTGTTTTGATGGGTGGCTCAGCTTTAGGTGGATCGCTGTTAGTAAGCCATCTAACACTTGTCGTGGAACTACGATAAGTTCTTTGGTTGGCGCGAATGGTATGTCGCACTTGACAACGATGACGCCGTCGCGAGCCAACGTTGTAGTAGATAAGTAACGTTTTACGTCCTTGGCATTGGTTACTTTTTTGGATGGACGTGTGCCTTGTTTTAGGTGAGCTCTGACGCGCCGTAGGTCAGGGCACTCTGATTGTGTAGAGAGCCATGCGGACCTGCTCGTGAACGGAAGGCGAGTGGAGCCGGATATGATATCTTCCACAGTAACACTCATAACGACAGATTGTTCGATTTGCGATATGAAAGAGCATATCTGGCAATGTGGTTCATGGCATTCCGGTGCGTTTCTGCTTGCGAAGTCGGATGGTATGTTTGATGAACCCGCCAGGTGGCGCACTGTGACTTGGTATCGGGCGACAACTGACAGAAACGATGTCACGCGAGGGCTAGATGAAAATTCGCCACGGCATAGTTTGTCAATGGCCTGCACACACGGTTTGCTGTCGGTGAGTAGACACGGCTTCGACTTTGATTGCATGATGTACGGGCTGAAGTGTTTGACTGCTGCAGCAATACCTAACGCTTCGATTTCGCAGGGTAGCCATGTCACTTGGTGTTTCTTTAGTTTGGCGCTGAAAAACCCGGCAAGACGGGTCTGTCCATTTCGCGAAACGTATAGTGTGGATCCGATGCCACGTTTGGTAACCGAACCGTCGGTAACGATCCATAGTTGGTCACTGGGCCGCGGTAATGTGATCGATCTGTTGGTGGAGAGTGTGTTTTGGGCGACACGGAACGCCTCGCGGATGTCATCAGTCCATGTCAATGTCTCCTGTGATGTCATGCCCGCAATGTACGACTCGAGGGGTGCAAGTACTTTGGAACACTGAGAGATGACGCGTCCCAACACTTTATATGCTCCAACGAAGGAACGAAGTCCCAGAACGGTTTGTGGCGGTGTGCACGATGCCAGAGTAGCGATGCGGTGAGGACTGGCATGTAGTGTACCTTCTGACCACACCCAGCCTAGGATGGTCGTTGATTTGGGGCAAACCCTGGTCTTCTTTGCTGAAAGTCGTAAGTCGCATTGAGCAAGGGCATCAAGGACACGACTCCAGTTGTCTAGTAGCTCTTGTGGCGAGTTGCCCCCGCAGTACAAATCGTCAGCCAACTTGGCGACGACGCCCTCTTGTAACAGATCACCAAAGACTCGGCACATGAGTTCTTCCAATGCCGTCTCCGAGCCGGGCATGCCCATGGCACATCGTGTGTACACGAGAACTCCACGAAAGGGTGTCGCAACTCCGCAGTATTTGATTGAGTCCTTCGATAGAGGGATCTGATAGAATGCATTCGTCAAGTCTGATACAACGATGTATTTCCAGCAAGCTATGGATCTTAGTGTCGAATCCACGTCTGGCATGAGAGAAGGCTGCGGCTTGCTGTAACGTCCTACTTCCGTGAAGGCAGTGACGAGTCGTGATCCTCCATTAGCTTTGCGTACGAGAAATGACGGGTTAAGGTATTCGACCACCACCCCGATATCTTCTGGACGACGGAATACACCGGCCGCCTCCAAATCATCAAACTTTTCCTGAAGTTCGACGAGTTTGTCGCGAGCGTATTGCGGACACCTCCCCTTTCGCTGCGGGGGTTGGACTGGTCCCATGTTTACAGTTGCTGTGAATGGGCCCGCATGCCCGTTGTATCCTACGATTTTCGAGTTGAACACGGTGTCAAATTGTTGATGCAGATTGCGGAACTGGTTGCGCAAGTCGTCAGACAAGAGGTTGCCACTGTCTAGTTCGATAGTGTCTGAAAATTGCACGTCTGCTGCGTGTGTGCTTGTGTTTTTGACTACGATGTCTTCCACGTAGTTGGTGTCACATGCTGTGGTACCACGCACTTGGCAAAAGTGCTCGTTGCGTCCTATTTTCAATGGATGTGTACACGTGTTTAGTAAACGGATTTTGTCCCCGACTGCCTCGACAATGGTAGGTTGGGGCCAATCTTGGTAGTGCAATGTTGACTTATGATCGTTACGAGGTTCGATCGCCACTACAAGATCGTCGAGTGCTGATGGAATAGACAGTTCTATGTAGTCGCCTGGCCAAACAGTAGTGGACGCTGGTGGCGCACGCAACACGTAGGCCTGCGCTCTGCGAATCGTGTGATATTGGGAACGGTTGACGTTCTCCATCCCGTAGTGTATCACAGTTTCGTCAATGCTGATCTGATTTTTGGCGGGACGAACGGATATGTCATTGGTTGTCATGAATGGTGTTCCCGCAAGTACATCGACATCCAAGTCTTTAACGACAAGGGCATCGAGGTGTAGGTCAAGATTATCCCGCGATAACACGAGCCTTGTTTCTCCGACTACATTGAGTGGGGTTACACCATCAGCTTGTCTTGCGAGCTGGGAGCTTTTGGTGATTTTTGCACCAATTGACCTGGCCACCGTCTCTCTAATCATGTTGGTTTCGGCACCAGTGTCGAGGGTAAGACGTATTGGGTGATGACGATGGAATGCCTTGAAGAATGGCGACTGTTTCGTATTTACGCGACAAGTCGCCGACACGTTGTGTACGTCATTGACGTAGTCGTCATTCACTGGTGGTTCATCGTCTCCGCTATCTTCGCGGTTTAGTCCTGTCACGTTGCGTACCTTAGTCATGAACAGTCTGTCTTGCTCGGGCAAGTACTTGCAAGCGCTTAGATAGTGGTCTACTATCGGTCTACCAGCCTGCTTACAGAGTGGGCATTGTTTTGCTCGTTGGGTTCGTTGGTAGCTTTGTGGGCGAGCGGGCCCAGAGCGTGTGCGTGGTTGGTAGTAGGTTGACTGTCTCAGGATTTTTGTCTCTGACATAGAATGGATCTCGTCCAGTAGGGACCCCAGGGCCTGAGAGATCTCTGGTTTAAGACTGGCTAGTGTGCGGCTCCGCAGTTCGGTTCCGTAGCGCTGTTTTACGAGTCTAGGTAGCTCCTGATGGATAAGTCTAAGCCAGCTCAATACAACCATGTTCTCTAGCGACGGTGATAAGTCCTCATCTACGGTCGGGAACTCGTCGTGGTGTGATATACCGCCACCCACTGTCAGCAGACTATCATCAACGAACGCCACGAGGCGTTGGAATAGGTGCTCGTGGTTTTCGTCTGATTCAAGTTTTATGTCGGCGAAATCTATGAAGTGAGCGCCGCTTGTCTGAAACCCGAAGTGAAGTCTGATTGCCTGCCATATGGAGTTGACGGATGTCGAGTTTTTGACGATGGTATTTCGCGATATGATCGGGCAGAAGTTGGCAATCTGCCCAAGCATTAATTCTAAGTGCGCGACTTTTTGTTGTGCCGTTCGCCTAACCAAGCCTGGTGTGTCTTCGGTATCGTCAAGTAAGCCTCTGAGTGGAGAAGTGTTAGTTTTCTTTCCCCATGTTGCCTGGTCGAGTAAGAATGGTGCGAAATTCGCGTCCAATGATAGAGTATATTGAAGGTTTTGGCGCCAGCTCTCATATGACGTCAGTGTTTCGTGTTTTAAAAGAGACCACTGTTTTGGAGCTCTCTGTGACTGAGCCATTGTCGCGTTGACGTGTAGCTCAATCGTCTATGCAAATGCCGGCAATGTTCAATGTTAATTACTGCGTACGGAAAGTACGCATTCGTCGTGCCGTTTGTTTGGCTATACGAGTATCTATCCACTTCAGTAGTGAAAACGCTGCCACCACGCCAATATAGAAGGGAAAGACTCGATAACGACGAGAACATTTATTGAACAGACTTATCTCAAAGCGGAAGTCGAGGCAAGAGGACGTACAGACGCAATCATACAGGAAGCGGAAATGTGATACTTATCCAATATGGCGCTTGTGTTCCGGCAACGTTAGTGAGATCAAAACGTTTCTAATCAAATCAAAAACTAACGCTCTGGAAACGATAGAAATCGAACAGTTTAAAACCAAACCAAAAACTAACGTCCCGGCAACGTTAGAAATCAAACAGTTTAAAATCAAACCAAAACCTAACGTTCCGGCAACGTTAGAGATGTAACTGTTTAAAACCAAATCCAAAACTAACGTTCCGGCAACGCTAGAGATCAAACAGTTTCAAATCAAACCAAAAACTAACGTTCCCGGAACGTTATAGATCTAACTGCTTAAAATCAAACCAAAAACGAACGTTTCGGCAACGTTAGAGATCTAACAGTTTCAAATCAAACCTAAAACGAACGTTCCAGCAAAGTTAAAGATCTAACTGTTTAACAAAACTAAAAACGAACGTTCCGGCAACGTTAGAGATCTAACTGTCTAACATCAAACTAAAAACTAACGTTCCGACAATGTTAGAGATTTAACTGTTTTAAATCAAACTCAAAACGAACGTTCCGACAACGTTAGAGATTTAACTGTTTTAAATCAAACCAAAGAGGAACGTTCCGGCAACGTTAGAGATCTAACTGTTTAACATCAAACTAAAAACGAACGTTCCGGCAAAGTTAGAGATCAAACAATTTCAAATCAAACCAAAAACGAACGTTCCGACAAAGTTAGAGATTTAACTGTTTTAAATCAAACCAAAAAGGAACGTTCCGGCAACGTTAGAGATCTAACTATTTTAAATCATACCAAAAACCAACGTTTCGACAACGTTAGAGATCTAACTGTTTTAAATTAAACAAAAAACTAACGTTCCAGCAACGTTAGAGATTAAACAGTTTCAAATCAAATAAAAAACTGACGTTCCGACAACGTTAGAGATATAACTGTTTAAAATCAAACCAAAACTTTACGTTCCGGCAACGTTAGAGATCAAACAGTTTAAAATCAAACCACAAACTAACGTTACGACTACGTTAGAGATCTAACTGTTTAAAATCAAACCAAAAACGAACGTACCGACAACGTTAGAGATCTAACTGCTTTAAGTCAAACCTAAAACGAACGTTTCGGCAACGTTAGAGGTCTAACTGTTTAAAATCAAACAAAAAACTAACGTTCCGGCAACGTTAGAGATCTAATTCTGTTTTAAATCAAACCCAAAATGGACGTTTCGGCAACATTACAGATCTAACTGTTTAAAATCAAACCAAAACCTAAGGTTCCGGCAACGTTAGAGATCAAACAGTTTCAAATCAAACCAAAAACTAACGTTCCGACTACGTTAGAGATCTAACTGTTTAAAATCAAACCAAAAACTAACGTCCCGGCAACGTTAGAGATCAAACCGTTTTAAATCAAACCAAAAACGAACGTTCTGGCAACGTTAGAAATCAAGCAGTTTCAAACCAAACCAAAAACTAACGTTGCGGTAACGTTAGAGATATAACAGTAACCAAAATCGAACTATTCTAACCAGATGCAAACGTTATATTAACGTTTACCTGCTATCTGGGATATTCCCCCCAGAGGATCGATCGAAATTCAATAAACAGCTAGATCGACGGCCTGTATGGTTCTGTCTAATAACAATATGCCATCCATTCATTTGTTTTTGTCTTGGATGCTATAGTATATAGGATTGACGAAATATCTATACCATGGCATTCTCTAGAATGCCGCGATAAACAGTGTCCTAGCAGGTTAACGCATTGTCATGATATTCAGATATTTCATGATTCAATAATGGATTGTTGTATAAGAGCTTGTCAAAACTCCATTCAACATACTTCAAAAGAGGGAAATTCGAAAGTAATAGCGGGTTGGAATGAACACGTTAAACCATACAGAGAAGCGTCACTGTTTTGGCATAATCTATGGAAAGATTGTGGCTCTCCTCGCAATGCTGTTATTGCTGACGTCATGCGTAGATCACGCTCTCAATACCACAGAGCAGTTCGTTTTGTTAAACGTAATCAAAATAATGTTAAAAAAGAAAGTATGGCGACAGCGTTACTTGGAAATAAAAGTAGGAACTTCTGGAAAGAAGTAGGTAAAGTTACAAAGAACAATAATATGCTACCCAACATGGTTGATGAAGTGACAGGAGACGAAAATATTTCTAAACACTTTGCTACTAAGTATGAGGACTTATATAATTCAGTAGCCTATAATGATGCAGACATGACGTCATTGCTACAAAACATACATAGTAAAGTAGATGCACATTGTAACGAAGGTGAAAATACTATTACGGTGCATGATGTTTTGAATGGCATTAATCATGTTAAGATTAACAAATGTGATGGATACGGCGTTATATATACCGACCACTTTATTCATGCACCTACCAAATTACATGTTTGTCTTTCTTTGCTATTCACAGCAATGGTATATCACGGATATACCCCGGATGGTTTTAATATATCAACAATTCAACCTCTGGTAAAAAACAAGAGGAAATCAGCAAATAATTCTGACAACTATCGAGCCATTGCTCTTAGTAGCCCTCTGTCGAAAATATTTGATTGGGTTATAATGATAAAAAGTTCTGATGCTCTTAAAACAAGTGATCTACAGTTTGGTTTCAAACCTCCAATCTCTACAGCTAAATGTACATTTGCGTTAATGGAGACTGTGAACTATTTCCAGCAGAATAAATCGGATGTTTACGTGTTATTACTAGATGCGACTAAAGCATTCGATAAAGTAAATTATGTTAAACTTTTTAACTTACTGATGGATAGAGGAATGAATCCCCTTTTAATCAGATGTTTACTTTATATGTACACTAATCAACATTTAAATGTATCATGGAACAATTCCATGTCATTGCATTTCTCCACTGCCAATGGTGTGAAGCAGGGTGGGGTGTTGTCCCCCATTTTATTTTCTATCTACATTGATGAAATGTTAACAAGACTCTGCATGTCTGGTTTTGGTTGTATGATCGGTCATAAGTACTATGGTGCTGTTGGCTATGCTGATGATATATCTTTGGTAGCTCCATCGGTATATGCATTGAACAAAATGTGTGATATATGTCTAAAATTTGCATATGAATATGATTTACAATTCAACCCGGCAAAATGTCAACTTATTAAATATGGCAGTGGTACCGACTACCCATTTTACTTTGATGGTTTAAAAGTGAAACATAGTAAAAAAAAGGGTTGCATTTAGGCCACGTTATTGGTCCTGACGCTCACCAGGCTATGGTAAAAGATATGTGTCATGATTTTATATGGCGTGTAAATGCATTATCTGCTAATTTTGGGTTTTGTAATATAAACATAAAATGTCAATTATATATGTCGTACTGTACATCTTTATATGGTGTATGTCTGTGGAACTTGCAAAACAAACATCTTGATATGTTTTATACTACGTGGCGCAAAGGTATCAGAAAACTGTTTAATCTACCAGTTTGCACGCATTGTAATATGGTGCCACTTTTAGCAGACTGTTTACCGATTCAAATTCAAATTATGAATCGAATGGTACGATTTATGCAGAGTTGCTTGAAATGCAGTAACTCCAGTTTGAAAATGCTCTCTCATCTAGCCTTTCAAGGTAGTGGGTCATATATGTCTAAAAGTTTTAACTATATCATGTCCAAATTCAAACTTGATGCCATGACATTCTTTCGAATGAAGTCTAATCAGTTTTATGGTATGATTCAAGACCACTACCAGGAAGGGCTGGACGATGAACTAGTATGTAGAGTCTCATTTGCAAAAGATGTATTACATAATATAAATAATGTGGGTAGCTCTTCTTTTTTAGCCATTGACGAGCTGCGCTTATTGCTTACTGTTTTATGTACACAGTAACTTATATACATTGATTTAGTTGAATTGTACAATTTTAGTACGAATAAATGTATTATTATTATAGTGATGGAGTTTGCAAGTTAACTTGCGTAAAATGATTTTGAGAAACCCATCACTATGAAAGCCTTTAGGGTTTATTATTTTGGCATAATGCTGGACCGTACCGATCACGTGTAATGCCGTTAATTGTAGAAAGAAAGATATATGCAGTATATTACATGGTTATTTTGGTTTTGGACCGCTTGACCCAATTGGAGGCTCCGACCCAGTTCGACTTCCAGGCACTTGAGTTCTGTATTTGTTTGTTTCTTTTGCTGTGTTTAACGCCAGCTGCATCAGCTACATTACATGCCAAGTAAACAACAAGGAACATGTTGGAGTTCATTGTCTCTGTTGGCATTGTCGTCGTTTGTGTTGTCGTAGCTGTGATGTATCTATATCCCGTGAGTAGTTAAGTCAACCCCATCTTTCACGTTGTCATTCATTCCATTATCACAATATTCTTTTTCTTCCGATACACGCCTAGCCTCAACATGCTGAGGATACATACAGGCAGTGAGAATGTGGCATGGCAGGCGAACATGAAAAGTGTTTTTGTTTTTAGAGTGCAATATATAAGAACACAATTATCGTGTAAATAAACAGAAATACATACAGAAGAACTAGTTAACGTCTAAAATATGGGTAGTGCAAAGTTGAAAGTGTGGATGTTGCTTTTAAACGCATCCACGGCCAGGCTGTTCTGATTAACAATATATATTCAGGGAGGGAATTCCCAAGTTGTTGGCATTGAATAATTGACAACAAACTGTGGTCTATGACTGAAACTGTGCAGTGGCCTGATAAAGAGTCAAAGTCCAGTCACTGCAGTGTTCACACTTAACTAAGGTTATGTTTTATTTTGTTGTAGGGATCAAAAAAGGTCACTACGGTGCCCGGACTGGATGCATCTGATGACTAGTATGTATTCACACACATTTAAACACAAATTTTCAAGGCATCTACATGGACATACTAATTGTTTGAAGTAAATCTGACGCTGCTGAATCGTTTCGTGCCTGTATTTGTCCGTTCTGATGGGAAATGAAGACTTTTCTTATTCGTCGAGCTGCTCGAGAAATAACGCCGACTTCGTTCGTCATTTATTGAGCAGATCTGCACGTGCATGCATGTGCACTTAGAAATATTTTCAAGGCATCTACGTGGACGTATACTAATTGTCTGAAGTAAATCCGACGCTGTTGAATGGTTTTGTGCGTGTATTAGTCCGTTCTGGTGGGAAATGAAGATGTTTCTTATTCCAGTGTCCGCGTATACTATCGGAAATGTGGAATTCAAGGCTGTTTGAAAAATAAATTCTACATTATTCTGAACGACAGATGATATCTTTAATTGCAGTAAATTGCAATTCATATATGTTTCATCGCTTGGCATCACCTCAAGCCTACAACTGTACACATTATTTGTTTAGCGGCGCCTTGTGCATTCACTGCAGAAAAGAAAAATTACCTGGCTTTTTTTAACCCTTGCACAGCTGCAGTGCCACCAGGCCATACAGTTCTCGCAGTTAATCCAATTATGTACTCTTCATTGGATGACAAGTCGGACTTGCACAAGTCACCTTAATTTCCACTTTCATCGACGAACCGGCTCCAAACCTAGTTTCTGTATTTTGTGGCTTGGGCTTGACCTATGTCTATGATGGCAGTAGGTATGCCATTTGTCAACGCTTCAGCATCCTGCAATGAATTCAAGCTCAATATCACATGCAATTTTGACATGAACAGATGTATTATTTTCTGTTCAGTTTGATATGTACTGTAATTGTATGTTATTGCTGTTTGTACTAATGACAATGTAAATAATTTTTTTAATGATAGCGTATAAAAAAAAAATTCTTATCATTTTGACAACTGATAAAATGGCACTCAAAGTATGAACTATATGTTATTTCTCTAGCACCTCGACGAATAAGAACTCTTCATTTTCCCATCAAGACAGACAAATACACGTACGAAACAATTCAACAACGTCGGATTTACTTCAGACAGTTACTATGTCCACGTATACGCCATGAAAATATTTCTAAGTGCACATGCACACACCTCCAGATCTGCTCGATAAATAACGAACGAAGTCGGCGTTATTTCTCGAACAGCTCGACGAATAAGAAAAGTCTTCATTTCCCATCAGAACAGACAAATACAGGCACAAAACGATTTAACAGCGTCGGATTTACTTCAAACAATTAATAGGTCCACGTTGATGCCTTGAACATATTTCTAAGTGCACATGCATGCACGTGAAGATCTGAACAGAGTCGGCATTATTTCTCGAGCAGCTCGACGAATAAGAAAAGTCTACATTTCCCATCAAAACGGATCGACAAATACAACCACGAAACGATTCAACAGCATCGGATTTACTTAAGAAAATTACTATTTCCACGTACATGTATATATGCCAAGCAGATCCTTTGAAAATATATCTAAGTGCAAATGCATGCACGTCCAGATCTGCTCTACTAATAACAGCCAGGCCTCGCGTTATTTCTCGAGCTGCTCGACAAATAACAATTAGATTCTGCGTTATTTATCGAGCAGCTCGAGAAATAGCCTGAGCCAATGTTGTCTCCCAGTTGCATAATAGAATGTGTACATGAATGTAGATGTGCAAGAAACATAATTGCCAATATTTGTTCAAAATAGTGGACATTTTGTTGGTTTCCATGGAGATTGGTTTGGTATAAAAAAGTTCAATAAATATTTTTATTCAGTAAGACTCCGTCTTTATTTTGGGCAGAAAAATGCTGACATATGAACACTTGGTCATTGATTTTAAATTGAGAGAAAAATACCAGGAGTGAAATGTTATCAACACGATCTTATGTCTGTAAATATTCTAAAGAAACTAAATAATAATTTATTAAACATATTGTAAATATCACTGCTTATTAGATCTGAAAATTGGTTCACCTGAAGAAGGCAATCCAACAGAGTTGCACTGCGTAGATTTTCACACACAATGACAATATATGTAAACGTTTCAGTTACCCTTCCATTTTTGGTGAATCAGAATTAGCAGGGTTTGTATTGTTTCAATATACGGCCGTCATATAAAACAATGGCGTGTAGCTGACTTATTTAATTTCCCTTTTAATGCAATGTTTTAAATGAACAATAAAATGAATCTATCAATTCTATATAATTTTTCAGTTTGGGAAACTTCCCAGATATTGAGAAAGCTGGAAGCTTGCATGAGTTTCTTATGATCTTGCACAAGAACTACGGAGACATCGCCTCCTTCTGGCTTGGTCACCAACTCGTTGTCAGTATTGCCTCGCCGCAGTTATTCAAGGAGCATGCCAAAGTGTTTGACCGTCCTCGTAAGTTGCTGTGTAGTGTAACAGAATGAATGATCTGGAGTCTGATCGTAACACTCCTTACACAGCTGATTTAGCCCGTCATGGATTGGGATCTTTCATGTTTCAATCGTAGTACAACTACATAATATTGTGTGCAGACGGTTTAATAAACTTTTTTTTCTTCTCAAAATTATGGCAGGAGCTGCCTTTGGTCGGTGGCATCGGCTACTTGCATACAAAATTATTAAGGGCATTTAAAATAATTTGTTTGGTGTTTACACAGTGAACTGAGACCAATGTATTTACTCTGTCTTTTCAGTGGTATGGATAATTTACACAGTCTGAAATAGTGTAGGTTATATGGTTTCCACCAATCCTTTCTAGTAAAAAGCTTTCTCCATTTTTTTCAAACAATAACTGCTCAAAGTCAGCTCATGCAAAAAACAAATTTCACCGGTATAAGTTAGTTTTGTACTAAATTAATTATTATTAATGGAAACCTTGTAACTTACGTGATCAAAGAACAAATACAGTTTTAAGAAACCAAGTGAAAACATTTCTTGTTGTTATTATTAAGTGGACATGTCTCGACAGCTCTAAGCTTTACTAGAAGACATCTTTTGGTCGTTTTCTTGCACTTTGATTTGTGATGGTCCCGAATCTACGGCCGAGTATTGTAGACATCCACATATGGATTAGTCCAACAAAGGACGCCTTACGTCAGCCATACTCGACCAAAAAAGCCTCAGTAATCCATATAATCAAGTGGTGCCCCCAGGCGGAACGTTTTGAAAACTCATTTGGTATTTCTGAACTTGTGTTGTTGGCCTCAATTTTGTCTACATCTGGGAAAATGTTGCCGGGAAGTAGTTGGACCTTTTAAAACGTGGCTGAGTTCTGAAGGTGTCATGTCATTAGCCAGTGGTCTAGAAAGTTTAATTTGTAAATATTCCATCTGAGAAGCTTTCTTTGTTATTTCATACATATCTTCTCTCAGGCCACATAGTTCGTACTAGGTACACCTGATTGACATTTTGTTTTGATTGTAAAAACGTTTTTATTGTACTCTGGCAATGATAACATTTTCATAAGCTAAGCATTTTTTGTAAACATGCACAAAAACAAATTGTCAGTATTCGTTCCCGAAACAGAGTGTTATCAGTCTTATTACATTATTTATTGTATTTTCAGCGATTCTCTTCAAATTGTTTGAGCCATTTATTGGACCTGACAGCATCCAATATTGCAATGGAGAAAAGGGACGCCAAAGACACGTGGCATATGGACGGTGCTTCAGTGATCAGGCTATGACTGCATACTACGCCACCATCAATAAAGTATGTTGGGATACATTACATTATCATACATATAATATTAGTTTGGTTTTTGTGGAAATTGCAACTTTTTACATTGGCGTAGGTGATATATACATGCACACATGCTCGCTAACTACCCATCATGCATGTATATATGCATATTAAACACACGCAAGCATACATACACACACACACACACACATACACCACACAAGCATACATACATGCATGCATGCACCCACATACACACACACACATACACACACATGTATACATGCATATATTGATATAATAAACACATGCATGCACACACACAAGCAGAGGATTCAAGATAACTATTTTGTGAACCCTTGTTTGTTTTTAATAGCTAACTTTTTTGTAGATAATCTTGGTAAATTGGCATGACCTCCAAGTTGTCTAACCTATCTAGATGTCATAATATTATCCTTATAAGTCTGTGTCCATGTGCCTATGCACGCATCTTCAAAACATCCTCTAAACTAATTATAATTTAAGGTTGCTGAATATTGCTTTAGGCAACTACCAAGCAACAGAAACATAAAATGTGTCACATGTAGCAAAATTAGTTAAACAAAATTCGTGACAATGTGAAAACTACAGGCCAATCTAAAGTGTTACTTTATTGAGGGTGCCTTGTTCATTGTGAATCTGCAACCCCCTGGTCTGTGTTTAGCAGTGGGCAGCAGGATTGGTAGGGGTAGACTAGTCAAGGTATCCAGTTAGTTATTGTCTCTTACCCTCTATGTGCCTTGTGTGATAGTTTTTGAAACGTTGTTATAACGGGTGAATTGACCCCACCAGGAGAGCTCGCATATTTTACTGTTCCATCTGCACATTGCTTTATACAATGCCTGGTCAGCGCCTCTCTCACGCCTGACCAGGAAGCCACTCTGGTCGCTGTTAACAAGATAACATGGTTACCAGTACACACCGTCTCTCTCTCAGTCCATGACAGGTTACACATTTACCTCCTGTATGGTATTTTAATTTTAGTTTCCCTGGGGTAGACACCAGATAGAAGGGACCAACGGTTGTTTGTGTCTCTTTCGAACAACACAGGCAACAAACAAAGGGGCGCAATGGTCGAGTGATTAGAGTGCTGGAGTGTTGTTCGGAGGAACTAGGTTGTGAACCCTGGTGCCGCCAGGCAGTGGGTTTGGATCGGAATGTGTGTGTCGAAACGTGGGCAATTTTGTTTATCCTACTTTCGGAAGACATGCTTTAAGCCATTGGTCCTTTCTATCTGGTGTGTATGCCAGGGGAAGTAATAGATCCCACACAGGGAAATGGAAAAAACGTGTCATGGACTCACTGAATCTCATTCTCTAAACTCCCAACAGTCTGACCACACCACAGTGCTCATTGTTTTTCTACTGACAGTAGCAGCTTTTTTAGGTAGATCTACATTACTCGGATGTTTCAGCTGGCTGATAAGGTGGTGCAGAAATGGGGTAACACCCCCCAAGAGGAACACATTGGCCTGTGGGAGACATCAGCTGAAGTGGCCATCACAGCCATGCTCCAATGCTCACTTGGCAAGTACTTTGATGACGACAGTGCTATAAAAGAACTGAGAAGGTGCTACGATGTGGTATGTTTCCCTGAATACTGGGGTCCATGTCATTTCTTTAAAATCAGTTTTGCTCTTTAATAATGATCATATACTCTGAGAACTGTCAACACCAGAATGAGTTTTCAGTGTGTCACAGAAATAATGTTCTCAGTTATACGGTGGCTGTTTTTTGCATTTTGATACAGCAGAAATTTAACAAAGCATTTTGTTTAATGATGACTTTTCGTTATGAGCTCGTTAACTTAGTAAACTGGCAACGATGTCATGTCATGTAAATAATTTAGTCTGCAAATGCTCTAGCTTTTGTTCAACCATATCTACAGCGTTGTAGTATTTCCAAAAAATAACGTGTTGTTTAATGAAGTTATCCTAGTAAACCAGCCACCAAGTCATATCATGTAAATAGTTTAGTTTGCTGTATGCTCTAGCATTATGTTCAACCACTCGATCGAAGATTATAGACTACTACATCTGCTACCACAGACTTGCTAAGTCTACACAGGCATAATTAGTTAATGCAGCATATATATTAGTTACTCAGATCAACAACTTTAAACCAGGGATTAACCCTCGAACTTCCCGTAAAAATTTCCCATATTGGATTGAAATCAAGACTGACTGAAGAAGCAATGAACCAGTTCACAAAACAAATAATTGTCACCACACCTAGCCAACCAACTTAAGGCACCCATAATCAAGTAGGTATTTATATTCAACAGTTATCCTATGCAATATACCGGGTACATAACTATACCACTCTTAATCTACCAAGTGCTACGTGCATTATAATCTCGTCCCCTAGCAACGACAACACTACTTTCAGGCTTACAACTACAGCTCATGTAAACAAAACTAAAAACAACGCGCATAATCTAGTCGCGAATAAGTCACCCGTGAGAACAGCGCAAATACCCGCCCCAATTTGAAGACGGATAAACGACTTCTGAGAATCCCAAAATAAAGACCCGTTCGCCCATTACCACGAGCACCTTATCGGTATTGTGTATTCGAATAATTGCTTCTACTTCCTAAACATTGCATGTAGCACTAGCCACCTGACCTGCCGCCAACCACTGATATAGTGAGCGATTTCATAGGCTGAGCTTAAATTCAGAGTTTCGCAATGCGAACAGCCAGGGGACACTGCTGGCTGGCACTGACATAATCAGCAGCAGCAACCCGTGGATGGACCCACCGACCATTGCTGACATTCCTGAGGCTGTCGAAGACCTTGCGGTCAACCTTAATCTGATCACCGAAGCAGAGATCCAAGAAACCATTAAAGTTCAGAAGAAGAATGGAAAAGCACCAGGAAATTACAGTATTTGTCCAGAAATATTAAAAGCAGAGGAAGAGGAAACACTGAGTATCGTTTGTGAGATCGTCCAGAAGATCTGGGATGAAGAAAACACACCAAACGAATGGAAGACGGGCACTATCAACAAACTACCAAAGAAAGGCGATTTGGGAAACTGCAATAACTGGCATGGTATCACCTTGCTATCACAGACATGCAAGATCTTCAGTCGCATTATACTGAATGGAATATCGGGAGCTATTGACACCATTCTTCTACAAGAACAAACTGGTTTCAGAAGAGACAAGTCTTGCATAGATCACATATTCACATTAATGCAAATCTTAGAACAAAGCGCTGAATGGAACATTACCATCTATATTGCATTCATTGACTTGGAAAAGGCTTTCGACTTCTTCCACAGAGAATCCTTGTGGAAGATACTTTGTCACTACGGGATGGTTAGAAGATGGTTACTGTTATCAATATGCTCTATACAGATGTTAAATGAAAAGTGGCTTGTAACAACCACCTGACAGACAGCTTCAGCATCAAATCTGGCGTGAAGCAGGGGTGTATTCTTTCTCCCTTTCTGTTCATCCTTGCCATTGACTGGCTGATGACAGAAATCACCAAAGAGGGAAACAGGGGCATCAGATGGACACTTACCTCAATTCTGGAAGTCCAGGTGAGTATGCTGATGATATTGCACTGCTGTCCAGCAGACACAAGGACTTGCAAGAAAAGATGGACCAAATTACGTTGTGTTATGCCCTATACTGAGTAGGAATACAATAAAGATAGTTCCGGTTCACGCAACATGTCGCCTTGGTCGTCTTTCTAGTAATCAGCACGATATCAATGATTCACAGCACAGGAACCACTTAACAACCTCCACTGGGGAAAACACATAAAGGCCACCATGGTAAAGGCAAATAAGACAAGCGCCTGCATCTATGGAAACCTCAAAGGATGCCCAGCTACCATTTAGTTACATTGCTTCAAAAGCCTAGCCCGTCCAGTACTGGAATATGCCACAGTAGTCTGCGACCCCCACCAGATGAAGCTCAAGTCTGACATCGAGATGGTCTACAGGAGAGCCGCTAGGCGGATCTTTCATGTTTTCAGACCAATGACAAGCGCCTCTGATCTCGTTGCCAGACTTGAGCTTCCAAAACTTGAAAACAGAAGAAAAGTCAACAAGGTCTGTATGATTTACAAAGTCATAAATGGCCTTCTTGACACCACACTCCCACTGAAATACATCACCCACGCTTGCATACAACCAGAAGACATAATAACAAACTCACGATTCCATACTACAAGACTGACACATACCTCCACTAATGTTTCCACTCAGCTGCACATCTCTGGAATATCATCCCACCAGCCGCACCAGATATCACATCACTAGTAGCTTTCAAGCAGCAGCTGGGAGGCTGGGCAGCAAACTAATCCCACCATCCATGCCAAATGATATTTAAGGACAGCGAAGTGTTTTTAACCACATTTTTATTCCCAATTTACCTGGTTTTTAATTATATTTCAAAAAGCCAGCATTGCGACACGTGTGGGCTCCAAAAAATAAACCTTTGGGACATTACCCAGAAGTCAGTGCTAGCCCATTATTCTGAAGGAGAAGAGAAGATAAGTAGTTATACAATATTATAATAATAAATAGACATATAAATAGGTTAATACAGAATAAGAGAACTACAATAAAGCAGGAACTATCATGTTGGACTAGAAAGAGAGTCAAACAAAATGACTCTAGATGTGCCTTGAAAGTAGAGAGTGTCCGACATTTTAATGTCATTAGGTATAATGTTCCACGAAGTCGCCGCGGCGAACACAAACAAGGTGTCCCCAGCTTTGACATGAGTACGCTGAACAGTTAACAGGTTATTGCTGGCAGAGGGCAGGGCTCTTGTTGGCGTATATGGGCACACAAGATCAGATAAGTAGTTTGGTGCATCCATGAAAACACTAACAGCTTATAGTCTGTTGTCAAACATGTTGTGCTCAATGATGCATCACAAATGTCCACTCGCTGAGTCCCACCCTGCAGATTGGATTGCAACCAGCAAATTGCCATGCCAATAATGCCATAACGCATGCCAGGCCACTGAATCAAAATCATGTTGGTTGATTGTGTCAAATGCTGCACTAACGTCAATGAGAACTAGTGATGTACCTTGTCTTGTCAATTCCTGGTTTTATGGCATTTGCTACACACAACAATGCGGTTTCTGTTGAATGATTTTTCCAGTAAGCTGATTGGAAAAACTCCTCCATTCGCTGATCGGAAATATGAGTGTAAAAACCTGGCTCTCAACATTGGGAACTGTGTATCCCTCATGACTTAGAGATCACGTTAATGTCGGCCCCATCTCAATTAGGGACGTGAAAGAACGACTGAGGACAATTAGCACCCTGGCAGTGACCACTTTCAGTGCCAGCATATAAAAGGTCGGTTTGGCGATGTTCTAAAAAAGGTTAACTAGTTGAATGAGACCTCATAAGACCATTACATCGTAACCACAATAATACAGACTAGTCAGTTAGTAGAATGTTGCCGAGCGCTGGAAACAACTAGAACTTTGGCTGTAGTAGTTGGCACCAACATTTGGTTGGAGTCGGTAAAACTTGCTATATTGTCCACAGTTGGAGCTGTGGCAGTGCAAATTAGACAGTAGTGTCTCGATTTTATCTTTGAAGAACCATGAGATAGCATCTACCTCTGCATATACCTGTATCTACCTCTGTGTCTACTGGTGTGTCTGCAGGCATGGGGAGAGCTGGATATGAGACTGACACAAGGTATCCCAGAAGAAGGAAGTGTCCGAGAACAAACATTTCAGAAAGGTGAGTTATGAGAGAGTTTCTCTTTGTATTAAAGTCATGTATGTATTTATTTTCCATTTCATGCAGTGCGTTTTAGGTATATAAATGCCATACGTGAATGTATTTTCTTAAGTTAGTGTGATTGATAATGCTATTGCACAATTTAGATATGCTATATGTATTTCTGTGTACGTACTTGTGTGAATGTGTGTGGGCATATTTGTGTGAATCTGTTCATGCAAGCACGTGTGTGTGAATCAGTGTATGTCAGGCCTTGGGTAATAGTAATATGTAATAGTAATGATTACAAATATTGAAGTAATAGTAAAGGTTAACAAAAACACAATGAAATAGTAACAGGAAGCAATGTAATAGTAATTGTCTTATTACTTTTATATTAGTATTGGACAGTTCAAAGTTCAATTTGAGGTGTTTTTTCCAGTCTGGTTAAGTTTAACTATTTACAGGGAAAAGAATATTCCACTGGTTTCATCAGGTTTTATCATTGCCCACCTGTGAACCATGGCCCTCAGTTTCACTGTGGAGGTTATGAGAGTTTACATAGTGGGAGACACTGGGGCATTGTGAGAGCTGCATGGCTAAAATGATTCAATAGTTCTTTGAACTTGGTTCTCATGCCAACTATCCTTTTCTCCCAATCCTGTTTGGGTTTAGTGGCTGTCTGCACACTACTAGGCCTAAACAACAGAAGTGTGAAAAATATCCTGATGTATTTGTACTTGTGCCAGTAATCAACTGTCCACCAAGCAGCAGTAGAGCAGTATGGTTTAAGTTAAGTGACAGTGACATTGTTTTTGTCTTTTATTCCTATATAGATGTAGTACGGAAATATAAAATGAAAAACATGTTATATTCATGAACAGTGTAGTTAGTATATAATACTAAATGTGATAATTATATTTTGTGGTACATATTTATGCATACCGTGTATCATACCATAAATAGTTTCAATCAAAAATGCAATAGTAATAGTAATTGCTTCAAATGTCAAAGTAGTAGTAAGAGTAGTACATCACTATCAGCATGTAATAGTAATAGTAATGAAACTAAGTAATAGTAATATATAAGATTACATTGTGATGTAATTTACCCCAGGCCTGTTGTGTGTGTGAATTTGTGCATAGTGCATACATTCACACATTCACACACACAACACACACACACACACACACACACACACACACACACACACACACACACACATATACACACACATACATACATACAAGTTGGAAGTGTACAAATAGAAGTACTTATTGGTGTAATATTCATATTTTTGTTAAACAAACCTTTTTTAAGATGACTATGTTTTACCAGACATGGATTATATACACAATAATTGTTACAATTTAATAAATACATTAATGTGCAGTAATCAAAAATATTAAGTCATTCTTTTGCATTGTTTTGGTGTATGTTTTATTGTGCTAATTTGTATATTTTCTTGCCATAATTACCTGATGCCAATGTCAATATATAGCTTTCTACTTGCAGCAAGGATCGCTCTCTGTGAAACCTTGAAACAAGCATTGGAGGAGTACAAGAATAATCTCCCGTCTGATGTCAAGACGACGCTGGTTGACGTTCTCAGTCGTTCTGACATGTCAGAGGCAGAGGCTGCTGCTGACATGCTGACATTGTTCGTCGGTGGCTTCCATACATCGGGACTTTGTGAGTGACTCATTGGATTGGGTTTTACACTTTAAGCAAACCGCTATGGTTTCTAGTTTCTAGTTGTTTCCAGCACTCGGCAACGTTCTATTAACTGACTAGTCTGTATATTTTTGTGGTTACAATGTTATGGTCTTATGAGGTCTCATTCAACTAGTCAGCCTTTTCAGAACATTATCGCCAAGCCGACCTTTCTATGCTGGCACTGAGGGTGGTCACTGCCAGGGTGCTTGTCGTCCTCAGTGGTTCTTTTACGTCCCAAATTGAGACGGGACCGACATTAACGTGATCTCCAAGTCAAAAGTGATAGCTACATGCATGATATCAAAGTGTAAGTGACCTATCCATTACGTGATACTGCATCCATTAAAAAAGTAAGTTGTTATATAGTGCAGTAATGCAGTATCCAGTCCTCAGGACTGATCAAATGCTTTACACGTTACTCCCTGGCAGACCTGTTCAATCGAATACCATCTCGACTTCTCTGGGAAGCATCCAGCCACGCTGCAATTAATGCGTGAAGACTATTCATGTACTCATTTATACAGCTGAGTGTACTGGAGCAACGTAGAGTGAATGAACTTGCTCAAGGTTCAACACTGCAGCACAGCATTTTAATCCGGGTTTTCTCGGTCAATAGTCCGAAGCTCAGGCCACTGCATTCCACGAGCTCCATTAATCCGCTCTATTAATTGATGGGTCCACTTCCTCTTGGTTTGCCTACATCAGAATCAAAATTTTGTACGTGACCTCCATCAAGCTGTATTATGTGCATTATATTACTAGGGCGATATGACATCTGCTAGGTCAAACATTCCCACTTACATTTGTTGCTTTAAAAACTTTACCTTTTAATGTTTTTGTCATAAATAAATAAACTTTGGGGCCAGAATTAATTTCAACAAAATATTTGATGGAATGTCTGAATGCTCACCGTGTTCAGCATCCATATTAAAAAAAAAAAAGCCTTTTGCGTAGAAACAGGTCACATCACATGATGGTTAGGTCAGTTGTGCACATTTGTGGAATAACACCGAAAGGCCAATGGAGTGAAACTGAAAAGAAATAATATTTGAAGTACGACACTGATAACTTTGAGAATAGGGCAGGATCAATACTATAGAATTCCATTCAGTTGATTAAATGGAATTCAGAATTCATATATATTAACTATAATATTCTGATTGTTTTGGAGTGAAGGTGAATGGTCTGAATTATTTCTATGATAAAATATGCACGTTTGTTTACTCAGGCTGCATAAGCTAGTTTTGGAGTTTCATCTTATCATAGTTAGAGGATGATAATAAATGATGTGTTCTATTCTGCAGTGATGACCTGGACCTTTTATTTCCTTGCCACTCACCCGGACGTTGAGCGCAAGCTGGTCAACGAGATTCGAGATGTTCTTGGTATCGATGAATCTGGGAACCAGTGCAAGGTCACCGCAGAAAACATTGACAAGCTTGTGTATGTATACTCGAGGATAAAATGACATCAAGTCTAATCTCATATTAGCTTGTAATATAAAACAAGACAGCAAGAGTTTTTATGCATATATTCGGTGCAAACAGAAAGTTCAGGATGCGGTCGGGCCTCTAGAAGATAGTGCTGGAAATATAATATCAGAGGGATTCTTAATGGCAGAAGACCTGAATGAGTATTTTAGTTCAGTGTTTACCAGGGAAGATATTAGTTCACTGCCAGTACCAGAGGCATCTGTTCAAGGGGGCAGATTCAGACTATTTAGGACAGTTAATTGTAATCCCGGAAATGGTAGCTAAGAAAAGTAGGGTTATGAAGGATAATAAATCACTTGGAGTGGATGGGATTCCGCCCAAACTACTATTGGAAATTGTAGAACAAATTAGCATACCACTTGCACCAGTTTTCAACTTGTCATTAGAAGAGGGAGTGGTTCCTTTAGAATGGAAAGAAGTAAACATTATATATCGTTATTTAAGAAAGGTTCCAGAAACAAGTCGGAGAACTAATGAGTTTAACGTCAGTGATTTGAAAATTATTAGAAAGACCAATTAAAGATCACATGGTGGATTTTCTTGTTAAACCCATCTCAACATGGGTTTCTAAAAGCGAGGTCATGCTTAACAAATATGTTATGTTTTTTGGAAGATACCACTAAGTGGGCAGACGAGGGATCGCCAGTAGATATCATCTACTTAGATTTTCAGAAAGCTTTTGACAAATTGCCACATCAAAGACTACTGCTTAAACTAAAGGCCCATGGCATAGGAAATGGTTTAATTAGCTGGATAGAAAATGGCTAATTGACAGAAGACAACGGGTAGTAGTTGATGGGGAGGCTTCAAACTGGAAATTAGTTTTGAGTGGGGTACCACAGGGATCAGTACTGGGACCTATATCATTCTTAATATGTATCAACGATTTGGATGATGATATGACAAGCAAAGTGTTGAAATTTGCGGATGATACAAAATTGTTTAGAAGGATTAAACGTGATGAAGATAGATAGCATTTTCAAGATGATCTTGACCAATTAATAAAATGGTCTGAAAAATGGCAAATGTTGTTCAATTTTGGGAAATGTAAATGCCTCCACACAGGACATGGGAACGAAAATGTAAAATATACAATGGGAGGTTCTGTACTAAATACTACTATAAAAGAAAAGGCTGCATATCGGTTAATGGTTAACCATTAGTGCTGATATGAAGGTTTCAGAGCAGTGCAGTATTGCTGCTTCAAAGGGAAATCAAATCTTTGGATTAATTAGGCGAAACATAACGTATAAGGAAAAAGAGCTAATAATACCACTGTACAAAACAATAGTTAGGCCTCATTTAGAATACTGTATTCAAGCGTGGAGGCCATATCGCAGGAAGGACATAGATATGCTAGAAAGAGTACAGAGGAGAGCAACTAAAATGATACCAAAACTGAGGGTTCTTAGTTACGAAATACGCCTAAAAAATGTGGTTTAACAACACTACAGACCAGGAGATTGAGAGGAGATCAGATAGAAGTGTTTAAACTATTGAATGGTTATGAAAATATTCATAGAAATATTTTTTTCTCAGTTAAGAAAGATAGAAGGACCAGAGGACATGAAGTTACATTAGTAAAGGAGCAGTGTAGATTAGATATAAGAAAGTTCTCATTTTCACAAAGGACTGTAACTGAATGGAACAGATTATCTCCTGATTGTGTTGGTGCTAGTAGCGTGAATATGTTTAAAAATAAAATCGACACGTACCTTAAAAGGGCGGGATACATGTAGATAAAAAGTATTGGATTCTCGATAAGCCAAAAGGCTTCTTTGTCCACCTGCCATCTAGAGTTAATTTTCTGGATGGCCATCTTGTTAAATCTTGTCTTGTTAAATTTCTGTAGAACCATATGAGACTGTGACAAAGTAGTTCAAATAATTGGCCATGGTCTGTGCCGGATTATTTGTGCAACTCCTTCTGTAGAGAATGACTACTGAGAGATGTACACAACAAATGAACCGTTTATATTTAAGCAGATTGAAAGTTGGGGAATACAGTGTTAGTTGTATTATCGACTAGTGCTCATGCATTTCATGTCAGACGTATCGAATTCGTTTTTGTATTCAGTTATCTGCGTCAAGTTCTGGACGAGACGTTGCGGTGTTCCATACTTGCACCATATGCAGCGCGGTACCAGGATGTTGAATCAGAACTGGGAGGACACCGCATTCCAGCGGGGGTGAGTGGAAATGGTAGAACAGCCTTGATATGACAAACACTCGTCAAACACAGTAATATATTATGCCTATCTCATCTGATGGAGATGCACATCTCACAGGAGGGTATTACTGCGATCTGTCATGTGATGTAGTGACACTAATTGCATGGATGTTTACCACACAAACAATTTATTGCTGAGAATTTAAAAACTCACTTCTCAGCACTTTTAGTCCATCACAAATCATGTTAATCAACGTTCATCGTTTCTGTGTTTGAATAGTTCAACTTTGTGCAATCAGTTTAATAGAAATGTGTAGTCTTAAAATCAACGATACCATTGACTTTCCTCATTAGATCGGATAACATTAACCCTTTAGAAAATGAGCGCCCGAAAGAGTCCAGATGCCCGCTTCCTCATGCCCGAAAGCATCTTTTAGCTTGTGGAGGAGGCATCATCTTCCGGATTCGTATGTAACTTGTGTTACTTGATTCGTTCATGTATCTGCTGTGCATTAAGTGTATTTTTCATATGGCTTTACATTGGAAGTTTTTGAAAGAGCGCCATTTAAAAATGTCAACTGAGTTTGAAGATATGCATTGCGTTGTATGCAAACACACCCAGACACAGTGTATCACATTTTACACGTTTAGTTTATTACTACATTTAAACCGCTATGTGCAGAATTCAAATATAAAAAATAGATGCACCAATATCTTAATGTTTTTTTCGATATCTATGAAAATTGGTAGCGTGTTTGATAAAATGACGTAGTCTAAAGAGTGTTAAACAGCGTGAACAATGACATGTTATAGTATAATGACCGAGATCAATTTTACCATTTCCTGCAAAAGTTTCACTCGGCCCAATTGAAAATAATCTTGGCATTTTCCCGATGATCTCACCAAGTCATAATAACATGTTCGTATCCAGTTGAATTGCGGAAGCAGATTTAAAAAACACTGAACAGTTGCTGAAACAGACAGTTGTTCAAGAATAAGTGTGTACTTTTGTTGTAGACACCCGTCGTCCACTCACTTGGAGTGGTAATTCAGAATGACGATCTCTACCCCAACCCCACCAAGTAAGCATGTCTTAATTCATCGATATGCAGTGATTCTTAAAAGTATAGTTCAGATATTATTATTTCCGCTTTCAATGGTTTTTTCTGTCTGTCAATGTGTATATTGCTATTCGCATACGTGCAGATGGTATTTACGAGCTGTTCAACTTTGGATTGTCCAGTTTATTATTTAAACCAATTGAGTTTTGTCAACATTCCATCTTTTATCAACCAACAGTGTTGTCAATATATGATAGGATCAATCGAATTTTCCGGTAAGATGAACACCGTTATATATCTACATGCCTGGTTTGTTTTGATCAGGTTCGACCCAGAACGCTTCAGCCCAGAAAACAGGAAGAAGCTGCCACCTTTTGCGTTTGAGCCATTTGGGTTTGCTGGAAAACGCAAATGCATGGGATGGAAGTTTTCCATCACGGAGGCCTCAATCATCATTGTAGCGACTGTTGGTCACTTCAAGTTGTCCATGGTTTCAGGACAGGTGGTGGAGAAGAAATTTGGACTCGTGACAAAGCCATCTGAAGAAATATGGATCACAGTCACCAAGAGGAATTAGGTGGAACAACATGTTTCGGACAGAGTTAATTCGGACAGAGTTAATTTAAATGGAATTGTGTTTTCTGTATAGAAAAGTTCATTTAATTACAGACCTTTTAATGTTTGAAGTTCTGTTAACAGCTAATGTGATCATTTATACGGAATGGTGTTTTACACGTAAATGTGAATTTATACAGAAGTGTTGATTTTCACAGAAATGTTAATTGATACGGAAATATTAATTTATATAGAAATGTAAATTTACACGGAAATGTTAATTTATGTGGCAATGTCAACTTATACAGAAATGTTAATTTGTATAGAAATGTTAATTTATACACAAATGTGACAGCATTGCAGCAGAGATGGTACTGCAGCGAAGTTCACTAACAATAACCACATGTACGAGTCATTATGCAGTGCATTGTAGTAGTTGTTACAACTCTTTCAATAAAAACAATTCTTCAAAATTACAGGGAGATTATACTGTGTGTGTTTGCGTACGTGCATGAATTAACAAAGCAGTTTTTCTGTGCGATGATATATACAGTCAAACTTGCTTGATGGTCACCTCAGTAATGCAGCCACCTTGCAATTAAGGTCACCCAAAGAGTCCCAAATTATTTCTGTAACAGTGAATAATACGGTCGTCTCTCAATTCAGGCCTTCTGCCCAGTCCCAAAGGTAACCTTAATAATAACAAACTTCTATAGCGCCTAAATCCCCAGGAATCTGAGCTCAGAGGCGCAACATACAAGAATCATTGGGCAAAATCGTTAACAGGGACGAGGAAGAGTCGTCATTAGAGCAAGGTAAGGGTGGGAATGCAGTTTAAAATAAATAAGTAGTTTTTTACGAAAGGTATTTATAGTATTAGATGATTTTAAAGCGATGGCAGTTGATTCCAGATTTTTGGTGCAGCTTCAGAAAAAGCACGACTGCAGATAATAGGCTTGGTTTTCGGGAAAAAATGTGAAACAGGTGATCTGAGATTTCTGGGGATATCAGAAAAACGAAGGAGACTAAACAAATTGGATGGGTGCTGCGTAGAAAGAGTACGATATGTGATAGTGGCTAATTTGAATTGTATTCGATATGTAACTGGAAGTCAATGCAACTGTCTAAGTATTGTCAGAGGTGGTGAGAAACGAGGTGCTATTAGTACTACACGTGCTACACAATTATGTACACGTTGGAGTTTAGCCAAGATTTTTTTTAGCAATATCGTTTAGGAGTGAGTTGCAGTAGTCAAAGCGCCTGCTAATTAGACATACTGATATTGTTTTAGCAGTAGATGTTTATCAAAAAGATTATTTAGTTTGACGTAGTTGTGGTTTGAATTAGAGATCAGAATTTGCGAGGTCCTCGCTAAGAATGTCTATTAATGTCATGTATCGGTCGGAAAGTAATAAATTGTTGTGCTGGTCTTGACTCGACTTTGAGACACATATCAATAATTACAGTATGATGAGCCTTGATGTTATTTCAGTTTGACCTAGTCATAAACAAGTCGAGCCAATGCCCATGGATATGAGTAGGGAATGTGACATGCTGTTGTAAGCCAAATGTTTGAAGTGCCTCCATGGATAACCTAGTATTAACGATAGGTAAATCAACGTGGATATTAAAATCACATAGAATATATAATTCTTCATGTAATTGTAATGCTGAAATACATCAAAAGTGTACCTGTGTTTCCAGGAGGACGATATATTCAAATAAAATTAGCATAGATGTAAGAATACACAATGCCTCGAAGCTGTGGTCTACAGGTGAATGAAGGATTTCTACCTTAAACAAATCAGAAATCCGACACCACCACCCCTACCTGACTGGCGTGGATGATGGTGTAGAGAAATGCCAGGAGGAGTGATGTCAGCAAGACAGGAGATGGTATCAATTGTTGTTACCCATTTCTTAGTCATTGCTAAAATATCTATATGTTTCGATGCTATTAAATCAGAAAGGGCAGCAGATTTGTGACGAACAGATCTAAGATTGGTAGTCGCACAGCGTATATTATAAAACGTTTCTGGACCAGGATTAATTGACACATCACCTGCCAGAAGGAGAATAATATATATTTAAAAGATGGATTACAACCTGATTGTTTTCACTAAGTTTTTGTGCGTACATAGACCAAGACAAGAATTGTGTAAAGCAGGGGTTTTAAAAAGCTGATTTGTGCACTATTTTGAACGAGTATTCTAGATTGATTATATACCTCTATGGTAAATTCCATCTTCACATGAGTAACGTTTGTCAAACAAATACAGTTAGACACAAGAAACATATCGTGACCATGAAGAAAAAACACATTTTGTATAAATACTTAAATCAATGTAGACTCAAAAGACTCACTGAGATATATAATTAATACATGACACTGAAAATAACGAATTAGAAAGAGGTTGCAAAGGCCAAAACTAAGTGCAGCTGCATGCAGGGAAAGGAGTCAAGGGTTTGGACAACTAATAGCTGCTGGGTCATTCCATGTGAAGGCAACCAAAATTCCTGAAATTTGTTGCCCTCATCTCTTAATTTTTTGAATAAATAACACCTTTTCTGTACCGTCTGAACTGGTTGCCTATACGCCAGCGGATCGAATTCAAGCTGTTACTGCTGGCATATCGTGCAGTGCACCATCTCAGCCCTGCGTACATTTCATCGCTCTTGACATCCTATACGCCGACCAGATCACTTAGATCGGCTGAACAAGGTCTGCTGACTGTTCCGAGATATCAAATAATGTGCATTCTATTAAATAAATGAAGAATAAATTAATGTATTTAATAGGTGATTTCTTAAAACAAAATGTTGAGGTATCACTTGGAAATTGGTTTACATTTTAAATTATATTTAAAAATGTATATTCCTTATACTGTAATGGCAAGCGTATTACTTGCCAAATATCTTCGACGCTACCGCGTTTGGTTTGTATTGTCAACGTCCTTCCCTGCTCCTTCCCGCCTTCTTCTCTCCTTCCTTCGTCCTTCCCTCCCCCTATACCCTTCCGTTCTGACGCAGACGTAGAAGCAGCAGACATTGATGGAAGACAGTGACAGTAGTATAGTATGTCACTTTCGTTGTGTAGAATGATAATGATCGGAGGAAGTGTAAATTTCCTATGTTAAAAGATCTTGAAAGAAATTTCAATTTACTCCGATTGGATCCAAAAATGTGTTGCTTTCGGTGGAATTTACTTCCGATTACCATACACCTTCACGACGTTCCTATCATAGTATATCGCTTTAGTATACATATGTGCTATTAATTGTACCACGTGCCTCGAAACTGGCTTCAACAACTATGCAAGTATAAACTTGTCCACGACGTACAATATGTTACATCGTAACTAACTCTCGTGCGTTTTGTTAATGTGATGTATGTGCTATTAAGAGTGCCACATGCCTCGAAACCTGTTTCAACTAGAATACATACCATCTACACAGAGACAAGACCACGACCAGGTATATCATACATCGTTTTAGAATAGTACAACATTCTGGAACATTTATTGAGACAACCAGAGACCCAAGGTCCTATTCACAGTGTATAGTTTACCACATGTACCACACAAACACCGGCCTACAACACACAACTACCAACACACAAACACCGGCCTACAACACACAACTACGTACCCACAGCACACAAACACTGACCTATACACACAACTACCAACACACAAACACTGATCTACAACCCACCTACAACATATAACTACTGGCATACAACACGCAAACACCCACCTACAACACATAAACACTGACTTATAACACACAAACGCCGACTTATAACAAGCAAACACTGACGAACAACACACAACCCAGTGGGCAATAGTGGTAATATTTTGCCGTCTAAAAGATGTCTTTTTTTTACGTCTAAAACATAAAATTTAGGTTGCCAATGAAAAACTATGTTTCGTCTCATTTCTTATGTAAATATGTAGACGTCTGATAAATGTCTAAATGACGTCTTATTTAGACGTCATCCATATGACCAAAATTAACTGCTAAAAGATGTGTGCCCACTGGGTATTAGCGATATCTGGAGCCAACTAAGTGACATCTTAGAGAGAGAGGAGGGAGATAAAGAGAATGGGGGAGAGGAGGGGTGGAGGAGTATGGTGGAGGGCGGGAAGGGCGGGAGGGCGGGGGGAGGGAGGGAGCAAGAGGGAATGGGAGGGAGGGGGTAGGTAGGAAGTGTGTGACTGAGTGATAGAGAGAGGAGAGAAAGAAGAGAGAGAGAGGAGGGAGACAGAGGAAAGAGAGAGAGAGAGAGAGAGAGAGAGAGAGAGAGAGAGAGAGAGAGAGAGAGAGAGAGAGAGAGAGAGAGAGAGAGAGAGAGAGAGGGAGGGAGAAAGAAAATGTGGGGAGTGGAGGAGGAGGGAGTGGGAGTGGGAGGGAGGGCGGGAGAGAGGAGAGAGAGAGGAGGGAAAGATAGAGGGTGAAGGGGAGAGAGAGAGGAGGGGGAGAAGGAGAGAGAGTGGAGATAGGAGAGAGAGGAGAGAGGGAAATAATGTAGAAGAGGAGAAGGGGAGTGAGGGAGAGAGAAAGGATGGAAAGAGAGAGAGAGGAGGGGGAGAAAGAATGGGGAGAGGGGAGTGAGGGGAGGGAGGGAGAGAGAGAATGGGGAGAGATGACGGGGAGGGAGGTAGTAGGGAGGGAGGAAGGGGGAACGGTATGTAGGTAATATTAAAATAGCAAAAATTGAATGTCTGCATTGACAATCAATGTCAATGGCAAATGCTAACCTGATTCATACCTCGTCTCCAGTCCAGTTGTGTGATGCCACCTGTAATATAAGAGAGAAGTACCGTAAGACTCAACTTCCAAGTGATCTATTGCCACCATTTGTATTATGAAGTACTGCCATCTGGTGCACGATTCCAAGACTGTTAAGCCGGGGTGGGTGTGAGGATAAGCTCTTACTACCTGTTAGGTGCCCCAACGGTGTGCGTCTCGTAAAGCCTCTGACAGTCGATTCCAGCTCCTGGCTTTCACGTGGAGGAATTATTCTTTACTAACAGGAGAAGGGGCAAAGGCGGATATATGGCACTTCGGGCAGATGGAGCTCGTTAACCTTGACTGGCCGCCTGTCTAGGAGAGGGTAAACTCTTATTCCAAACCTCCGTTGCCTTGCGGCTATACTCACACATGGGAAAGGCTAAGGGAGAAAACCCTGACAGCAAATCCGGAGTCGGAGTCCCGAAGGCAGTCCGAGGTTGTGTTCAACGTCCTACTGGCAGCTCCTGCGACGGCACTGATACCAAACTGTATCAGCTCTAGTTGTTCCTTTGGACCCAACAATGACGTGGAGAGGGGGATTTGCTGCATGGGCACCAATTGGCCCGCCATATTAACTTACCCAGGCCTGTGCCCTGGAGAGGACACTCCCGCTTCACCTCACGGTGTAGATAAAACACGGGAAGCAGCAGTTTACCGGTTATAAATCTCCTGTTCGATTCGCGTAGAGTGTGGCGCCAGGGGTTGTTTCGGATGGTGGGAGAGATCTACAAATCTCACTAGATAGCCTCACACCTCCAGCCAGCACGGTGTTGTCTCGCCACAGTTCACCTGCCTCACTGGGTGCGTGGGGCTTAGGGTTTTGCAATCCGAAGAGTGGACTGAAATTCCTGCACCAAGCAACACAAGACAGAGCACAAAACTGACAATGAAAAGGAAAACGGACCGGAACCGGAAAAGGAAATCGACTATGAAGTTGGGATGCTGGAACAATCGTACCATGATGACCGACATCTCACCGGACCTCCAAGACATCAGTGACGCCCAAAAGACTGCAGTCATTAACAACGAGCTCAAAAGGCTTGATGTCGACATTACCACACTCTAAGAAACAGGGTTTTTAATCTGCACATTCTATTGGCAAGGCAAGGGACTCGATGATACAAGAGAGCACGGCGTAGGCTTTGCAGTCAAGAACAAACTGCTAGGGATGATAGAGCCTGACGGAAACGGATCTGAAAGATTCCTCTCGCTCCGTCTTCAAACATCCGACGGCCCTGTCAACACCATCAGTGTGTATGAGCCAACCCTGTACTCAACATCAGAAGCCAAAGATGAGTTTTATGGAAACCTGGAATCCATCATCAGCCAGATACCGCCTCAGGAACACCTGCTGCAGTTGGGTGACTTCTACGCAAGGGTGAGAGCCGGTCATGTCGCCTGCCCAGTCTGCCTGGGACATCACGGAGTCGACAAGATAAATGAGAACGGACAACGACTTCTTGAGTTGTGCTCCTACTTCGATCTCTGCATCACCAACTCCTTCTTTCAGACGAAGCCAACACAAGACAGCATGGAGACAGCCCCGATCAAAGCACTAGCATCAGCTGGACTTGATCATCACCAGACGCTCTTGCCTCCAGACTGTTCTGATCACCCGATCCTACCACAGCGCCGACTGCGACACAGACCACTCCTTGATGTGCTGCATGATTAGGTTGCAACCGAAGAAGATACATCGCTCTAAACGCGAAGGAAAACCTTGCATTGATGTTAGAAAGATAACATATCCCGAAAAGGCAGCACTGTTAAGAGAGGTACTGGAGGATACACTGAACAGCAGTCTACCAATTGACACTGCCACTCAGACATGGGACCATGTACGCGACACAGTACAACATGCTGCCATCACAGCCTTTGGAAACAAGAAGGCAAGGAACACAAATGATTGGTTCGAGGCTAACTGCAGTGTGATGACTCCAGTTATCGAGGCCAAGCGTGCAGCCCTTTGAGAACGCAAGCGCTCACCCAGCCAAGCAACCCTCCAGGTACTCCGAACAGCCAGAAGCAAAATCCAGCAGACTGCTAGGTGCTGTGCGAACGAATACTGGCGCCAGATATGCAAGGACATCCAGAAGTCAGCTGACACAGGCAACACTGGGGCCATGTACGACGGCATCAAGAAAGCCATAGACCCTACTCAGAGCATGACAACCCCCTTGAGGTCATCCACAGGCGAGCCTATCCATGACAAAAAAAACAATGGAGAGGTGGGTAGAGTACTACTCAGAACTATACTCCAGCGAGAATGCTGTCACCAGCTCAGCCATGGATGGCATAGAATGTCTGCCCATTTTAACAGAACTGGAGGAGTAACCAACCATCGACGAACTCAGCAAGGCTGTTGCCAACTCTCCAGTGGAAAAGCACCTGGAAGCGATGGAATTCCACCCGAAATCATCAAATGCGGCAAAAGCACTCTACTCGAATCTCTGTGGGAATTTCTTTGTCGGTGCTGGAGTGAAGGGGCCATGCTGCAAGACACGAGGGATGCCAACATCGTCACGCTACATAAGAACAAAAGAGACCGGAGTGATTGTAACAATTACAGAGGCCTCACTCCTAGGCGTAGTTCGCAAGTTGTTTGATCGTATCATCCTGAACAGACTACAAATACTGGCTGACAGAATCTACCCCGAATCCCAGTGTGTCTTCAGAGCAAATAGATCAACTAGTGGCATGATCTTTTCGCTTCGACAGTTACAGGAGAAATGCAGGGAACAGAAGAGGCCGCTGTGCATTGCTTTCATCGACCTTACCAAAGCCTTCGACCTTGTGAGCTGGGATGGTCTATTCAGGATCCTACTGAAGATAGGATGCCCCCAAATCTCTGTAGCGTAATCAGGTCGTTCCACGATTATATGAGAGGTACAATCCTGTACGACGGTTCTACCTCCGAGACGTATAACGTTACCAGTGGCGTCAAACAGGGATGCGTCCTCGCCCCAACCGTCTTTAGGATATTAGTAGTAATATAGGTGGTCCAGCGCGGATGGTTTCCGTTTTCCCGTTGTGCAAGTGCAAAAGTACCCAGATGTATGTCAAGGTCAAGTACCCGGATGTAGGTCAATGTCAAATGGCACCACCTGGCGGATAGATCATGAACTAAAATAGAGCCACCTGGAGAAATTTTTGTTGAGTAAAATAGCGCCACCTAGCGTTTTTTTTATGATCTAAATTCCCATGACGGATAGGTCATGAACTAAAATAGCGCCACCTAGCGGATCCTGCTTTAGCCAGAGCTATCATCGACAAGGGAAAACCCGATCTGGTACACAGTCTGTGCGAGTGTGCACAGAACATATTAAAAGGGAACGTACCACTAAAGAAAGGTCACAAGACTAAACTGCGTCGGTACAAGAAGGACCTCAGAACCTTGGTCATAAGAAAAACCGGTCTTTATAAGAAGAAACGTATTCTACAGAAAGGTGGTTTCCTTGCGGCCCTACTAGCTCCCTTGGCTACGTCCCTTCTAGCCCCGTTGGTGACGACGTTGTTGCAGTCGTAACTACACGACTATGGAGCACACAAAGAAGATGGCGCTGGTCGATCCACGTATTTTGGATAACGTTCAACTGCAACTTCCTTCGACCAATCCTATAGGGAGTGTTTTGCGTCGACTGGATGACGAAATGCGTTACATATTACAGCAAAGCGATATGGACGAGAGGGAAAAGGTCGTGTTGTATAACCAGGTGTTGAGTCGATACAACGATCTTTCCGACAAGCGTATGCAGGAACCGCTGCGTGTAACCATCGATACATTTTCCAGCAAAGTCGAAAACAAACTTCAACCACCTACCGAAAATGAAATCGTCGAAAAGGAGAACATCGAAAATGAAATCGTCGACAGCGTGCCGATAGCTATGAAACAGAAAGCACGACGACTCATCAAGAAAATGAAAGATGCCGTAAGTTGGAACGATCGTGGCGAGGTGATGTACAGAGATGTAACGATTCCGGGAAGTAACATCGTGGACCTCGTCAATGACGTGTTGAGAAAGCGGAAGTCTTTTGAACCGGTGGGATGGAAAACCTTCGCTCGTAGTCTCAAGGATGTGAACACGCCCATGGATTTAGTGGGTAATTCCGATCGTTGGACTTACATGCAGACAGCGTCAGAGGACGACGATATATCAAAGGAAAAAAGCAGTCCGTTTGACAGTGGTCGTCATCGACATCGAAGACGTCCGGTGTCGTCACGGCGCGCAGCTCATTCGACCACACCGTTGCAACACTTGCGTTGGGAACCGTATTAATAGTCTTGCACGACACGACACCAGCATTATTACGGCATGTCTCCTCGCGTAGGTAAGAAGACGAAGCATTCACACGATGCATTGAAAAGTATTTACTACGACACGAAACTAACGGGAAGTTACGGAGGCGTTGATGCCCTGCATCGTGCTTCACGTACGTCACGCACGTCGTCGAAAGAGGTGAAACGGTGGTTGTCGGAACAAGACACTTACACACTACATAAACCAGTGACATATCGTTTCAGGCGTAGACGTGTCGTAGTGGGTGGTATAAATCAACAACGGCAGGCCGATCTGGTAGACATGTCACTTTTGAAAAGGTACAACGACGGTCACACTTTCAATCTGACCGTGATAGACGTGTTCTCCAAGAAAGTGTGGTCTGTTCCTTTGAAGAACAAATCGGGGCCGTCACTCACGACGGCGTTTCGTCGGTTGTTAAAGGACAATGATGGCCCACTGTCATTGCAAACGGATAAAGGAAAATATTTGTTGACTAGGCAACTGCAAGAGTTTCTGAAAGAGAAAGGTATCCACCATTTTACGACACACAACGAAGATACCAAGGCATGTATCGTGGAACGTTTCAATCGTACTCTGAAGAAGACACGTATGTGGAGATATTTCACGAAAAATCAGACGTTAAAGTACCTGGACGTATTACACCACCTAGTCGATTCGTACAACGACAGTTATCATAGAAGTATTGAAATGGCGCCGTCTGAAGTGAACGTGATCAATCAAGAAGAGGTTTGGCAAAGGTTGTACGGAAATGAAGGACACGGAAAAGTCAAACCGGTTTTAAAATTGGGCGATCACGTGCGTATCAGCAAAGTCAAGAGACAATTCAAAAAACGTTACTTACCCAACTGGAGTGACGAGATATTTACCGTCAAAACAGTTCATCGTTCCGATCCGTCTGTTTATCGTTTGATTGATGATGAAGATTCGCCGATAGAGGGAACATTTTACGAACAAGAACTACAGAAAGTGGTTGTGGCCAAGGATAAATTCTATCGTATCGAGAAAGTGTTGCAGCAGCGCAAGCGAGGAAGAAAGACACAGGTCCTGGTCAAGTGGGTAGGGTATTCCGACTCGTTTAACAGCTGGTTGGATAAGGCATCACTCGTCGCGTATAAAGGTTAGTACACACCAGTCGAGCCGTCATTCGTGTCATGGAAGATACGACTGACGTTCCATTCGAAAACACACAGCTCGAAGATACCGGAAGTAACAGCAGACGTTGGGTGTTGTTTGGAAATACGTGCCCGAAATCGGAAATCGTCTTCTTCTGCCAAATCGTCATACTCTACACCGTTATATTGGTCAGTATCTACAACCTGACTAAAGTAGACGGAAACTCTAATCTGTGGACGGCTTTGTTAAGGAGTTGCCTGGGGTAATTAAAGAATCTGCAAAGAGGCGTGCAAAAGAAACGGGAAAGGACATGATCAGTAGAGTGTTGGGAAGCAGTGGGCCTCCTGGCATACGCAACGCTCCTATAAACGCAAGACGAAGAGAACCCTAGCCAGTGTCGCCAAGAGACGCAGACGACAGAAGACGCGTCGAGACGACATATTCGGCTAGACATAGCTTTTGTCCACCAGTTATCGTGTGAGGGATTCAAAAGCGAATTGGACCTGTTTAGTTTACCGACAACACAAACGAGTATCGAACACGCACAATGGATCGAGCATCGACCTGTCGCCTCGATAGGTACGGGTGGTCCTATCGAATTCTTATTGCCCGGATCGGGAGACGATTACCTGGACGTGGCCAATACTTATCTGTTGGTGCGAGCACGTGTACTCAAAGGAAACTGGGACGACACCGATCAAGCTGCACCTGTTGGACCAGTAAACTCTTTGTTTAGTCACGTCGACGTGTCTTTGAACGGTACCCTCGTCACACCTTCAACGAATACCTATCCTTATCGAGCGTACATAGAAACGTTACTGAGTCACGGGGCAGAAGCAAAGAAGAGTCAACTGACTAGTGCCTTGTGGTACAAAGACACGGCTGAACACATGGATGCCACCGACGATGCAAACAAGGGGCTGCAAAAAAAGAAAGACCTATATTATCCGTAGTCGAATCGTCGATATGATGGGCCGTCTACACGTCGATCTCTTCTTTCAAGACCGCTATCTATTAAACGGCGTCGACGTAAAAATTCGACTAGTACAGAGCAAGGATGCTTTTGCACTCATGGCTGATGATGATGACAATGTCGATTACAAGGTACGCATAGTCGAAGCAATTTTGTTTACACGAAAAGCCAAACTGAATCCTGCCGTACAGATGGGTCACATCAAAGCGCTACAAAAGGGAACGGCCAAGTATCGGTTGCGAAGAGTCGATTGCAAGGTATTTTCCATACCGCGAGGTGCCATGTCACACACTCACGAAAACGTTTATTTGGGTGTCTTACCCAACAGAATAGTTCTTGTGTTGTGTAGACAACGAAGCTTACAACGAAACATTCGCCAAGAATCCGTTCCACGTAATGCACAACAATTTGAACTTTCTTGCATTGTACATCGACGGGCAACATGTTCCAGCGAAACCACTCCAGCCTAATTTCAACGATGGTGCCTACGTGAGAAATTACAGTAATCTATTTGCTGGAACGGGAAAGATGTTTCAAGACGAGGGAAACAACATCAGTCGGGACGAGTTTGCCAAAGGATACACCCTGTTTGCGTTTGACATCACACCAGATTGTTGTGACGGTTCCCATTTCAATTTGGTACATAAAGGGAACCTACGAGTCGAGATGCACTTTAATCAACCTCTCGATCAAAGGATCAACGTCGTCGTCTACGGAGAATTCGAGACGGTTTTGGAGATTGACCGCAACAGAAACGTCGTCTATGATTACTGATGGATACGGCACAGATAGAAAGACTCCTTGCGGCGGATGCTTACACTAGAACCGTTGTTCGAAGCGCCGACGACGACCACAGTCAAACGGAATGCTGGTTTCCTTTGATATGTCATCATCCACTGATGCTGTCTGCATGTAAATCCAACGATCTGAGTTCCCAACTAAATCCATTGGCGTGTTGACGTCCTTGAGACCACGAGCAAAGGTTTCCCATCCCACCGGTTCAAACGACTTCCGTTTTCTCAACACGTCATTCACAAGGTCCACGATATTACTTCCGAGAACTGCCTTGTTTCTGTACATCATCTCGCCACGATTGTTCCAACTTACGGCACCTTTCATTTTATCGAGTAGTCTTCGTGCTTTCTTCTTCATAGTTTTTGAAACGCTGTCGATGATTTCATTTTCGATGCTCTCGTTTTCGACGACTTCATTTTCGTTAGCAGATTGTGCTTTGTTTTGCCCTACACTGGGAATTTTTTCGATGGCCACACGCAGGGGTTCTTGGATACGTTTGTCGGAAAGATCGTTGTACCGACTCAATACCTGGTTATACAACACAACTTTTTCCCTCTCGTGTATATCGTTTCGTTCTAATATGCCTTGCATTTCATTGTCGAGTCGTTGCAAGACATTTTCGATAGGGTTAGCAATAGAAGGACGTTGCGGTTTAATGTTTTCCAAAATACGGGGATCGACTAGCGCCATCTTCTTTGTATGCTCCATGGTCACCTGAGATGGAGACAAGAATGTCGAGTTTGTTGAAGGAACCGTAGGTACATATGTCATAGTGGGCACCTGAGACGGAGACAGGAATGTCGAGCTTGTTGCTGGGGCCAAAGACACAGGTGTCGTTGTGGGCACAGAGACAAGTGAATTCGGCGACGAAGCGTTTGTCGACAGTGCACAGCAACTGTGGACACTGTGCCGTTTCCAGCTGTCCCGACGTGAGAAATGTCTCTTGCAATCTGGGCACTGGAACGATGATGGTGTGGACTTGTTGACAGATGGTAGAATAGGCAATAAACTCATGATGTAGGTGTTTACAGTTCAAATGAAAAGAACGGAATGACTCTTGGAACTCGTCGGTCTGAGTATAAGTTCCGACTAGTGAATTGGTTACCCGTTACATGGTACCCGCGTATGTATAAACATGAAGCGCTACGCTAGAAGTTCCGACACACCTCAAGTCATGTGACTGTAATGGCTGACTCTACAGTTCTAACATTCCCGGAAGTGTGTCGACAATAGAGTAGTTAGTACACACACACACACACACACACGCACGCACACACAAACACATCACACACACACACACACCTGTGTATTCGGTGGACTGAAGAGAATCGTAGAA
Organism: Escarpia spicata; assembly: GCA_963995525.1. Lineage (NCBI taxonomy): Eukaryota > Metazoa > Annelida > Polychaeta > Sabellida > Siboglinidae > Escarpia > Escarpia spicata. The sequence goes on from OZ023205.1 coordinate 81,199,038, forward strand.
GGTTGGTCCTTGCAACTCGTTGATCAAAGTGTTTGATGTTTCGTTTGTCATACAAGTTTGTTTCTTGTCACTCGTTGATCTAAGTGTTTGATATTTCGTTTGTCAGACTAGTTTGTTTGAATGATTGGTTCGTGCATCTCGCTAGTGAAAGTTTGATTCGTGGAAGTCGTTGGTGTTAGTTTGATTAAGTGAAGACACAAGATGAGGTTTTCACAGTTTATTCGTGAACAACACAAATGTATTTACATGTCACGCTCCATAACTACAAGAACCAGAGACTGAACATTGTTTCGTCACTGCTATGAACTGTCGACATTACACAACGCAGTGTCTACAAGTAATTGTCGCGGACACAGCATAATAGTTTTCCGAGAGTGTTTCGATCATTTTTGTAGCCACGACCAAGTCCCCAAAAGCCCTCTTTCGATGATACACGCTCCACCAGTTCAGCATTTCCGGTTGCCAACAGTACGGCTCGCAAATCCTTTGACGCCTTGAACTTTGCGAGGAGCAAATGTTGCATCCAGTGAACACGGACATCGTTCCAACCAGATCTCGTCTCTCCAATCGGTTTGCTTTTTCGTTTTGCCAAGTGCGCATGCTTCGCAGCTTTGATGCGCTCTGCGCATTCGACGTCGCCGTGATACAATGCTTTCCTGTATCGATAGGCATGCTCGACCGAATTAAAGACCCGACCGAATGCTTCGATCCTACATGGGTAAAGGTTTGACAAGGGCGAGTCGGCCCCTGAAAATTCAACTCGTTTCGGTTTCACAGCGACCTCCGGTTCGGGTCGAGGTTCCGGTTCCGGTGCGTACAGGGTTGACGGTATGATTGGTTGGTTGATAGACGATGAATGTGGACGGCTGGTAATTGCTTCGAAAGGTCGGCTAGTTGGTTCGTCTACGTCGCTGTCGCTGAAGGCTGCAGGCGCATGGTAGTTGGGTGTTTTGAGGTTGGGGCTATCGTGGTACAACGGTGATAGCGGTCGGTTGACATCCAGTGATTGTGGTCGGCTGCCAGATACCACGAACGGTCGGCAACACGGTTCGTCTACGTCGCTGTCGCTGAATGCCGCAGGAGAGTGGTAGTTCGGTGTTTTCAACATGATGTTAGCCATGGCGTCGTCGTGATACGAATGACGGTTCGACTGGTAGAGCTCCGCGCTTATATAGTTAGTGAATGTGCCGAAAAGTCACGCGGGCGTGCCAAACGAGCACGGACTGATAACAGGTCGACAGAACATAAAGATCACGTGGGCGTGCCGAGTAAGAACGCGGACCTCATAGTAGAAAGTACAATAGCACGAACCTCAGAGTAGAAAGTACAAAAGCACGGACCGCAGAGTAGAAAGTACAAAAGCACGCACCGCAGAGTAGATGAGACTTGGACAGGAAATACAAGTTCATACCAGCTTGCATCCAGGTAATCAACTGAGGTAAGTGCAAATGTCCTATGTAAAACTGTAGCATTGTTTAAAAACTATAGCACTGATGAATGTTAAAGTATTGCGAGACCTTGATTTTGTTGATAAAGATGTCTCAAAGAATGTTGCATGTTCAGGAATCACTTCACGTCTGCCATTAATACCATACACAGGTACGCAAAATTGACAAACACGTCTTTGCTAACACAGGAAGCAGTCGATGTATGCTAGTAATAAGAGACATTGATAGGAAAACATTTACCAGCAGGGTGATGGGAAGGTCGTAGATGTGTATGGTAACCAGAGATGCCATAATTTGACTTATTTTACTAGTTCTCTGCCGATTCGTCAGGTTTGGACCTATGTTAAAGTTGTAAATGTATAGGCTAGGAGAGGCCTACACCTCAAGAAATGGTCGACAACCTATGACATATAAGAAAAGACACCATTGTCCGCCAGAGATGATGTTTGTAGTTCCTGATCTATCCGTCAGGAGGCTCTATTGCACACAAAATCAGCGCTATTTTAGTTCAGACAGAAAACCGCTAGGTAGCGCTATTTTAGTTCATAGAAATCCGCTAGGTGGCACTTTTTTTTAGTTCGTGACCTATCGGTCAGGTGGCGCCACTTTATAGTTGTCCTTGACCTACATCCGGGTACTTGACCTTGACCTCTGGTCTTGACCTACATCCGGGTACTTTTGCACTTGCACAACGGAAAAACGGAAACCATCCGCACTGGACCACCTATATTACTACTGATATTATTTGCCCTCATGTTGAAGCACCCATTTGGATCTTCGACAGAGGAAGTGTACATGCACACGAGATTTTACGGAAAACAAAGACCAATGTGCGCCTGGCCCGCGTCAGAGACGCTCTGTTTGCGGATAATGCAGCGGTAGTCAAGAATACTGACGGAGAACTACAAAACCTCATGAACTACTGTGCAAATAGTCCAGTAGAAATTGACGATGACCCGGATATTTTGGTAAAAAAAGCCAATTTTTGTTTTAAGGTGACCAATAGGGTTTCCTGAACTTCTAAGAAAAACCCAACCAAAATCAATCCTTGGTAACTTTGTTTTTACCCCAGTCCTTGTTTTGGGGTGTTTCATTCCAATTTCGAAGTAAAACTTTTTGTTTGTGTTTGTTAATCATATTTGTAACTGTTTCATTTATTGGTTAATACATCTGTAATTATTATGTATACTGGTCCGTTAAGCCACACATTAGTGATGGAGTTTAATTAATCAAGTAAGTAATTAACCAATTAATTAGTTAATTAATTAGTAATATATTTCTTACATAACACTCCGTCCCAACGCTGTTCTGGGATTTTATTAAAATCTTGATTAAGATCACATGAAAGTCACTTATATCCAAAACAGTAAATGGTAAGGTATTAAAACTTGAATATAACTAGGAGAAATCATCAATGTTCTACCTGTAATCTTTTAATACATAATTTGACATTTGCAGTGGACGCTACAGACAAGACGCTTCTTTGAGCACTTGCAAGACACACACAACTTATCTTGGCGCTTGCAAGAGCAAAAGATGTTCGGGTTCTGGTTCTTTGTCTGTGATGACGGGCACTACTGAGTGGGCGTAACAGTGGAAGCCATATTTCTTTCTGTCCAATAGCTTCTTCAGATTAACCCAAGTAGAAACCGGTAGGTGCACTCTGAGTGAATGGAAGTAGCATGCTCGACTTGTCGGCGGCATTCTTTCAATGGCAACATACTTTGAAGAAATTATGTGCGTGTATCGTAGATCGTCGAGATTTACATTTCAGTTGATGTTGGTGTAAAGTGAAACCATATACCGCTCCCCAGCTGTTGCAATGTCGGCGCTCGATGCAGTGTTACTGCCGAATATGGCAACGGATGTTTTCAGCTCTGTTGAAGATCCTAGAACTTTCATGTGTTTGACTTTGCCAATACCACAGATAACTGGCGTTGCATCACAGCGGGACATAGCGTGTGCAAATGGCAAGCACTTACCCATCTCCTTTCCGAGAGCATGTTGACCAGCGCTGATACTGATTAGTTTTTGCTTGGTTTGCATGTAAATAGTGGACTTGTTAGGCGCATGGTAAAGCAGGATTACAAGCAGATCTGTATCATCACAACGGACACATACGTTTTCGTGGGATTCTGCAACTTTTAGGATACACTTCACAATTGTGGTATCCACATCTCCTTCCTCGCCAACGTGACGCACCTCGACATCTTCTTTCAGCAGGCAAGTAGGGAGGAGATTAATGAGTTGTTGTTTGTTGTATATGTACTTGTTTGAAAGAAAACTACTGTTGTTCGAAGGCACTGGAGTATTACGTCCAACCAACACATCAGAGGAAAGGTTCTTGCCCAATTTATGTCACTTCTGTTCGGGTTCCTTGGTCATGAGCACATCACAGCTGTAGAACACTAAGAACCAGGCCCTATCGTGTGCTGCCAACACTTCACGAAAGGTACCTGTCTTTGGCCAGAGTATCTGAATCAGAACGGCACATCCATCCACAACTGTGGCTTTGACGTCAATTTCATCATTGCAGACAACATGGGGATCGATGGTGGTGATGTATGAAACTAATTTAGACTTCACTGGCCTTCGCATTGTGCCATTGTAGTGGAATATAGCTGGGGCTACGGCTGCTAGCTCATGTGAGAAGACACTACGATCTGGTGGTCCAGAAGTATATGCCCTGGCCAATAGTCTATGGTACAACTCCGTCGACAACATGCGCACTTCTTTTCCATCTTTCAGTTTGACAGTTTTCCTTATATCTGCGAAGGTTTTGACTTGGTCTGACTTCCTGAAAACTATGTCTCCGTACTTCTGAGCTGTGCTCTACTGGTGGATTTTCATTCCAATATCCACAGCTTGGTCTACATTGACTCTCTCATCAGCTATGACCCCAGTAGTAATATTTTGCAGGTGCTCGTCATTGTCGGTGGAAAATGGGTTGTGACTTCGCAGAAAAGTCAGGAATTGGGCCAGATCAATGTTGTCCTGTTTGATGCGACAGGGAGTTTGATAATCGTAACCTCTCGATGTCGTACGAGTTGGCATACATTCTGATGCAACAACCTGGTTTGTTGCCTGAGATGATTTAGTCACATTTTTGAGGCAGTGTAAGTCATTCGACATTTGTTATGGACATAATGATCACCTGCATTATTGAATTGTTCAGCCAACCCATCACCTCATAGTTTTGACACCGCCACCAATAATCTATCCCTTTCTTTCTAAGTTTAGCCATTAAGCCACCCCCACCTTCTTGACAAATGACAATTATGGGTAATATGTTTAACAACAGTTGCTAACTTTACTTTATATAATTACTCAAACAGAGATTTCGGATCTAAACTGCTATTTTACTAACTCTGAATTTTTCACTGATAAATTATCCATGGTCTACCGTTACGCCTTGGCTACAAAAGTATGAAGAATGTAATGTTTGGCTTACAATACCGCATATTTTCAAATTGCTCAAGCACAAATGCATAATAATCCGTAACAATAATTACATAAATTTATTATAACTTTTCTAACAATCTGTAAGCAAGAAATTAATACAATAGCTGTTATTTATTTATAATATAGATCCATTGTGTAAAATGTATTGAGGGGGTTTACGAAAACGGTTTGTTCTATTAAACACTTCAAATTTTAGTGCAATTAATATATATGTGATATTATCGCTCGTGTTTGGATTTTAAAACATTGGCTTTTGGTACACAATGGTAAGATCTAATCTTGTGACAAACACTTGATTTCTTATATTAGCGAGTTAATGAGTAGTATAGGGGGAGATCTGGATAGGCATCCACAGCCCTTTTTGAGGAGTTTTTGGTTGATAATAGGGAGGTTTCGAAAGCCGCCCCCCTGAGCAAAGTGCGTAGTCACGTGACCGTATGTGTGAGTGTGTGTAGCGCCACCTGACGGTGAAATGAGCAGCCATGGAAGGGTTATTGTATATATATGAGAGACTGAAGAGGGAATAACAAAAGTTCAAAGAGGAAAGGTAGTGAAAGAAACGAAAGATCAAAGAATCATAACGAAAGATCAAAGAGAAAAGTTTTAAAAGGTGATGAAAGGTGTATAATGAGAGATAAACGGAATGATGTAATAACGAAAGAACAAAGAGAAAACGTTATGATGAAACTTTAAAATGTGTATAGGTATGCTTGTATGTGTATATGAAAGAGAGAATATATATATATATATATATATATATATATATATATATATATATATATATATATATATATATATATATAATAATAATAAAAAGTACTTACACAACTTCGAGATCGCGAAGACACCATTCAGCAAGGAGTTGAATCCAGGGTATTGACGACGACATTATGAATGAGATGAAGAATGTAACAAACGAACCGGTATATATAGATAGAGCATACGTATGCAGACACACTATGAAGACAACTTGTGGAACACACGGTAGAGTGGAAATATACCGGGGTACCCAGGGACGTATCTAGGGACGGCACCTGGGCGATGCCTGGGTAACAACGTGGTTATGTCGAAGTACAAACCGATATCAGTCATATGACGGAGGGAACCAGCTGCTGCTGCTGATAAGCGCGTGATGCCAATTAGACGACAATGCCTCTTATCAGAACGCTAACAATACAGTCAGAAGAAAAGAACTCTGTGAGTGCTCAGTGATGAAACATATGGTGGTCAAGAGCTTGGATATACAATTCAGGGGTGCTGGTCACTTCCTATCGAATTTCTATCCATGTGAAATACATATATGGGGCGAAGTCTTTACTTGCGCAGAAGCAGCTTATCAGTTTAAAAAAGCTACATATTTTCACGACGAGAACACAGCGAGAAAGATTCAGACCGCGCGCACTGGAATACAAGCGAAATACTGGAGTAAAAGGATCCGTTGGATACCCAATCGAGTCGTTTCATGGCTGATACAACGTCGGAGTGTGATGCATGCTATACTAGCCGTCAAGTTTCGTATCTCTGAACTACGTCAACGCTTGTTGGCTACAGGTGACGCACGACTTATCGAGAATGTACCCAGTGCAGAGGGGTTTTGGGGTAAGAGTTCAAACCGTAACAAACCAGGTGAGAATATACTCGGTGTGATACTTATGCAGGTGAGAGACTTCGTTAGACAGCGCTCTATACGGCTTACATAAGGCGCTCATTAAAAACAGACAGCCAGCCACGCGGTGACAAAGTACGGGAGAGGGAGAGATAAGGTCACGCGCACGATAAGATACGAATAGCCAGGGGTGCGTTATCATCAGCTAGGGGTGTCACGCGCTCGAGCCCTGGAGGGATTGAACTGTATATAAACCCACGGTAAATCTAACAAGACAAACACTCTCTCTCTCGCTGCCGTTCAAAGCACTTCACTACACAACAAGATGGCGATGTCCAATGTCAACGAGGAAATCCTTCTGGCAGAACTCGAACAAGTAAGTGACGGAACGTACGCATTTGTTCGCCCACTGACACTAGTGACATGTGCTCTGTCCCCCGAATACGTATGTTATCCGGCGTGTAAAGTATGTAGTCGGAAAGTTCGTCTTGAAACAACGAAAGGAGGGCACCATAACGTCAGTATATGCCTGACCCACGGGCGTCAGAAGGGAACTGCCGTTTACAAGTATGCTATGGGTATGCTTTTCGCTGATTGGAGGGGCCACGAAGTGTGGGCAACAGGATTTGATCAGCTAGTCCAGGGGGTCGTAGGGGGAATGACAGCAAACGACTATATGTCGCTTAAACCAGGTGAAGAACGTTACCAGTCACTGAATGTCTTACGTGGCAAACAGACTAGGGTGACAATTATAAAGACGACGAAGGGAGACTATCGAAATTATACCGTCATAGCACTGGAAATAATCCACTCGTAAGAACTGACAGCGACTCAGGTGGCGACGGAGTATAGAGAGGTCCTGTTCCTAACTGCCGTAAGAGGCGCCAACTGACAGTGACTCACTGTTAGGTGGCGCCGTCTGACGTAGTATAGAGAGAGGCTGTTCCTAACTACCGTAAGAGGCGCCAACTGACAGTGACTCACTGTTAGGTGGCGCCGTCTGACGTAGTATAGAGAGAGGCTGTTCCTAACTCCTGTAAGAGGCGCCACCTGACAGTAACGAAAGAGTAGGTGACGCCCCCAGAGAGAGAGAGAGAGAGAGAGAGAGAGAGAGAGAGAGAGAGAGAGAGAGAGAGAGAGAGAGAGAGAGAGAGAGAGAGAGAGAGAGAGAGAGAGAGAGAGAGAGAGACCCTGTTCCTAGAGGTTGTCTACCTATTTGACATGTTCTGTCGTATGTTGTAGACACCTCCTCGATCATACGAGTCAGTTCTGGTAACCCCCGCGCGTGGCGTGAAACATCGACTGTCGTTTAATGACGAGGCAAGTGCCATTTACGTGGGGTCATGTGCATGGTCTAGTGATCAGGATAATGATGATGTTGCTAACGATGGTGATTTTGATAGTGATGTCTCTGACTACGACGAGAGTAGTCAAATACAGGAGGCAGTAGAGAGAGCAATTCAGAAACGAACGGAGTACATGATAGATGACGACTTGTTTATGTCCACTATAACCACTGCATGCATTCGTCAGGTAGCCGAAGGACTGTACCTTCGCTACGCGAACGTTCACGAAGACGTGTATAAAGTGAATCGTTCGCGTATATTTCATGCTTTTGATATGGTAGTATCCGATTTGGTATGCGAATCGCGCGTGCCGTGGTTTGCTCGTAATTGCGTGTCACGAGTGAAAACGAGTCTCCGTAGTCGTGGTATAACCGTGTCGGATGAGTCGGAAGACGGATCACCGAAGGCACCGCAGCCCTGGTATCTACAAGACGACACGACGGGAAGGCAGGTCTGGTGCTCCGAACTGATGGTAATAGCATGCGATGCTATCGTTCGGTTCGTGAGCAACGAATTGTGGCGCACTTTCGAAAGTGAGACAAACACCATCTACCTGGTACGTAGCCATCTTATTCAAGACACCGTGAAATGTGCAGTACACCATTACAGCTTTATGGCGGACACACCGAACCGGGCACGTGACATCATAACACGTGTGCAAACCATCCTACGTGTGCGCGGTATACCTCTGTTGGATGAGGAAACACGAGACCACAGTGACGACACGTGTGCTGCTTCATCGTCTACCTCCTACTAATGTTGTTGTTGTTATTGTGTTGTCAGGTCAGCGCTGCTCCCTCTAGCGGACTAGAACTCATTCAAACATCGTATGATGAGAAGCCGCTAGAGTGGGCGCCTAAAAAAAGACACCGGCACCACACTCCACTACGACAGACTCTCCTGACGCATCTAAACGCCCAGCGTCACGTGACGACTCTCCAAATGTCATGTGAGGATGCAACACCACCGCCACCGTCCGACGAATCATTGGACATGATTTGCGATAATGATGATACATCCGAATACGAGGCACTCCGATCAGATGATTCAACCCTCGATATAGCCGCCAACGGACATATCGTGTGGTCCAAGACGGACACGACGATGCCGTGGACACATCCGGTGCTGTTTGGTGGCGTACGGGACCTGGAACTAAATATCCAGAGTTTAGCGGCGGTCCTGTTCGTCACCAAACGATGTAACCTCGACACGGCTGTGCAGACGATTTGCCGCGAACTGGCACGGAACATTGAGTCCGCTGAGCACGTTGCCTATATCACGGACTCACTGCAGAAGCGTCTGCAGTGACGACAAGAGGAAATGCGCCCCTACGCTATAGCTGGGGTTATAGGCGCCGCTTGTCTGTCACTGTAGACGCTTAGCTTTCTTGTAATTCGATTAATAAAGATGTATGTATGTAATCCAGGAATTCGGTGTCTGTTGTTCTTGTCATAGCTCGTTACGATCGATGAATACATACCCCTCCGTCTATATACACGCACACTCATACAAGCTCCTATGACGTCACACTAGACTATATAGACGCGTACAATTGTAGGTAGACGATGAAGCAGCACACGTGTCGTCACTGTGGTCTCGTGCTCGATACACACGCAGACATACAACGCCACATAGACCAAACGCATACATCAACACACGGCGACGATGATCATGCTTACAGTAAACCAGCGCCACGAGTGGTGGTGCCATCTGGCGAACCATCAAAAAGTACTAGGCACCCCTGTTCGAGATGTGGAAGAGACTTCACGAGACGTGACAACCTGCTACGTCACAACAGGCAACCTTGTGACACCTCACAAAAAACACTACACCGATGCGAGATATGTGCACGTGAGTTCACGAAACGTAACCACCTGGTACATCATATCAAGACGGTATGCAACCGACGTGCGGAAGAGAGCGAGCCACCCCTACGCAAACGAGCGAGATGCGCAGAGCGACCACGTGTGAGTGGCGACGATGACGACCCGATACAACCACCGCCCCAACTCCCTTTCGCCGATACTCTATCGAGGGAACTACGAGACGTCGTCCGAGAGCACTGGATGACCATCCGAACCCACGAGGCTAGAGGACCCGTGCAATCCAAGTACAATTACAGAGTATCGACACTGGACACGAGCGCCCTAGAACCGTCACTGAAGATCATGTTCCGCGAACAGACGCACGCCTTTAAGATTAATCTTAGTTATGGTTTTGTTCTAAGGAACAAGACCACGAACAGGTACAGGTATTATCATTCGTCTTGTAACTGTTGCGGGCGTTACCTCGACGAGCCGTGTCTGATCACAAACACTGCAGACTTTGATGCGTTTCTGGAACGCATCCGAGAAACAGACGTGCTGCAGTGGGTCATCAATCAGCGTCCGGACAGTCAATGGGTATGCGAGGTGGTCACGAATGTCACCTTCTTCGTCAATCACATCGTAGATCACCCGATAGGATGTGTGGATATCACACTACCGAGGTACATCAAACGAAACAAAGCCGTCATCGGATTGGAAAGAGACGGTTACAACAGGAAGTACACCGACAATCTGTGTCTCTTCCGGTGTCTGGCTCTACATCGTGGATGCGATCGATACCACCTGGAACCCGCCGTGAAGCTACTCTACGCGAAGTACAACCGTGACGGAGTGGCAATGAAAGATTTTGACGGGGTGGTAATGAAAGACTTTGACGGGGTGACAATGGACGATATCTATCGCGTCGAGACCACCTTTGAGACCAACGTGTGCGTCTACAAACTCGTCGAATCGGAAGAAGAAGGCGGAAAGGTGACTGCCGAACTCGTACGCCGGTCCTTGTGTCACTATCCCGAAACGATGTACGTCAATCTTCACGAGACACACTGTTCCTACATACAAGACGTGAACATGTACTGTCACTCTTATCGATGTAGGAAGTGTGGCGACTCGCTATGGCACTACGCCCACAAACTAGAACGACACGAACGCGGGTGTACGGGAGGCGTGCGAAAGATCTATCCCGGTGGTGTCTATCATCCGTCGCCGACAGTCTTCCAGTGCTTGGACGACGAAAACATTCACGTTAGCGAGTGTTTGCGTTACTATCCGTATCGCGCCACCTTCGACTTCGAGTCCTGGTTCGACACTTCACAGCTTCCGTCGGACAGCGCCAAAGTCCACTGGGTGGCTCGTCACGTACCGTTGAGCGTGTCCCTGGCGAGTAACGTACCCGGATTCGAACAGGTACAATGTCTGATCACGGACGGTGACAGCAACAAGTTGGTAGCCAACATGATGGGTATCCTTCAGACGATGAGCGAAGCAGCCTACGACACCATCGTAGACAGTTACGAGGGTACACTACGCGAAATCGGGGAGGCTATCACGACGTGGGACGAACAGGAGGCATCCGCTACAAAAGGAGACGACAACGAGTCACGACGAAAACCGACCAATCCCTACAAAACTCTCATGGGTCAATTGTACGGTTGGCTTGATCAGTTGCCCGTCATCGGCTTCAACTCGAGCAGGTACGATCTGAACGTCGTCAAACAGTTCCTGGTACCCTACTTCCTGTCCGAAAAGACACCAACAGAGGACGAGGAGGAGGAGGAGGAGGAGGAGGAGGAAGAGAGGAAGGATGCAGGAGCGTTTCACGTGATCAAACGCGGCAACACGTTTATGTGTCTATCGACAGACGACCTCAAATTCCTCGATATGACTCATTATATCGCCCCTGGATTCTCGTATGATAAGTACCTGAAAGCGTACGGTTGCGAGGTCACGAAAGGTCACTTCCCGTACGAATACATGAACAGCTTGGAGAAACTCGACGATACCACTCTACCTCCCAAAGAGGCCTTCTTCAGTCGACTGAAGAACGAAGGTATATCCGACGATGACTACACGCGATGTCGGAAGGTGTGGCGAGACAACAACATGGAGACTCTGCGAGACTTTCTCGTCTGGTATAACAACAGGGACGTCGTGCCGTTCTTGGAAGCCATCGACAAACAGTTCGACTTCTACCAACACCGCGGTATCGACATGTTCAAACAAGGGATCAGTATACCTGGTTTGACCTTGTCCTATCTGTTCACCTACGTGCCGAAGAGGACGTTCTTTACGCTCTTCAACGAGACGAACAAGGACGTCCACCAGCTCGTCAGAGACAACATCGTCGGAGGACCGTCACTCATCTTCACCAGACACCACGAGAAGGGGGTCACGAAGATACGTCGTAACGACTACGGTGATGCGGCTCGAACGTGTCAGTCCATCGTCGGCTATGATGCGAATGCATTGTATCTGTGGTCGATATCGCAAGAGATGCCGACGGGATGGTACACGCGACGACGGGAAGAGAAGGAGTTCCGACCCGAAGCGGCACAGCCCACAGGTCAGATGGCTGCCGAATGGCTGACGTGGGAGTCCGAAAGCACGGGACTCGTCATACGACACCAGACCAACGGTCGAGAGAAGCGCATCGGTAAACTATCGGTGGACGGTTGGTGTAGCGAAACGAAGACGGCCTATCAATTTCACGGATGCTACTATCACGGTTGTCCGTGTACCGGTCGTGAGGTCAACGAGGTCAACGGGAAACCCAAGACGCAACTGCTCGCCGAAACGCACAAGAACACGGCCTATCTTCGACACTTTGTGAGTGTCGTCGAGATGTGGGAATGCGAGTGGAAGGTCGCGAGACGCGATCCGTGTGTGAAACAGTTTCTGGACGTTCGACAACGTCGTCGACACGTGCGCTGGAAAATGACGACACAACAGATCCTGACAGGGGTGCGCAACGGTAGCGTGTTCGGTATGATTCAGTGCGACATACGTGTACCGGAGGTACTGCGCGCGCACTTTGCCGAGATGCAGCCCATCTTCAAGAACATTCACCTGACCCGCGACGACCTCGGACCGTTCATGCGTCGCTACGCTGAAGAACACGACATCATGGCGACTCCGCGTCGCATGCTCATCGGGAGTTATCGTGGAGATAAGATCTTGCTCGCCACACCTCTCTTGCGATGGTACCTCGCGCACGGACTCGAGGTGACGCACGTCTACCAGGTCATCGAGTACACACCGGTCGCCTGCTTCCGACGATTCGGCGAGGCGGTGTCCACCGCACGTCGCGAAGGAGACGCCCATCCCGACAAGGCCATGATCGCGGATACCAACAAACTTATGGGCAATTCTTCGTATGGGAAATTTATCACCAATGTCGATAAGCACCGCGAAGTCACCTACTGTACGGAGAAGAGCGCATCGTCCGCGATCAACAATCGTCGCTTCCGTCAACTCGACGTCGTCACCGCCGATGCGTACGAGATCGAAATGCACAAGCGCACCGTCAAATACGCTCTGCCTACGCACGTGGGATTCTTCGTGTTGCAGTGGGCCAAACTGCGCATGTTGGAGTTCTACTACGACTTCATGATCAGGTACGTGGATCGTCCGCTGTTCGAGTACTGCGAAACCGATACGGATAGCGCCTATTTGGCTCTGGCCGGAGAATCCGTCGATGACCTCGTGACCCCGGCACTGCGCGACCACTACTATCGTCACCGCTCCGAATGGCTACCGTCCGAATGTTGCGACGATCATCGGAACGACTACATACGCTGTCGCCTGGCCGGACGTCCGTGGAACGGCACCGAGACGTGCTGCAAGGCGCGCAAGGCGTACGACAAGAGAACACCTGGACTCTTCAAGGTCGAATGGTCCGGCGACTGTTTCCTGGGACTGTGCAGCAAGACCTACTATTGTTCGGGTACGGTCGATAAATACACCACCAAAGGACTGAACAAACGACTCAACGCCATCGACAAGCAGGCGTTCCTGGACGTGCTGACCAGTCGTCGTAGTGGAAGCGGAGTGAACCGTGGGTTCCGGGTCAATCACTCGTCCGTGCTGACGTACACCCAGGAACGCGCTGCGTTGACCTACTTCTATGGCAAGCGCGTGGTCAACGAGGACGGAATCACCACGGGTCCGGTGGACGTGTAACACCGAACCACTGCTGACACGATGAGGAAATGCGCCCCTACGTCAGTGGGGGTTATAGGCGTCTCTAGCTGTCACGCAGTTAGTAGGTGGGAGACACACGAAAAAAATAACACTATTTAGTCAGATACCACACAATCGATAGTCATAACGCAGCATGTCACGGACGGGAACGGTCGTAGCTGTAGCACTAGTGGGAATACTCGGTCTGTACGTCTTGTACGTCTTGTTCCGCGATCCCTTCCTTCATTGGTGTGACGGAGGTGTCGTCGTAGTATCTAACAGCACAGCGGACAACGTGTCGAACAGCGACTACTACTAGATGGACACGCGATGGAAACACCCCTTCACCTGTATCGTTGCGGGTCCGACGGGATGCGGTAAGAGCACGTTCGTGATGCGTCTGCTACGTCACGCCGCGACGATTATCGATCCGCCTCCAGAGAAGATCACGTGGTGTTACGGCGTATGGCAGAGTGCCTACGTCGACAACGACCTGGTACGCTTCGAGGAAGGCTTGCCGAGCGGTGCGTTCGATGCATCGACGCGTAACCTCGTGGTCATCGATGATCTGATGACGGAAACGGACGAACGGGTCACGACCTTGTTCACGAAAAAGAGTCATCACCAAAACACGTCCGTACTGTATCTCGTGCAGAACCTATTCCCGAAGAACAAGGAGAGTCGTACGATCAGTCTGAACACACACTACATGGTAATCTTCAAGAATCCTCGCGACGCGTCACAGATCGGACACTTGGCGCGACAGATGTATCCGGGACGTCTGAAGTATGTACAGGAATCGTTCCGAGACGCCACGACGCCTCCGTACGGTTATCTCCTCGTCGATCTGAAACAGGGCACGCCCGACGATATGCGTCTGCGCACGGGTGTCCTTCCGGACGACGGTGTCCAGTACGTGTACCAACCCAAAGTATAAGACGTCCGCACGCACGCCTCGTCCCTTCAGTCGCAGTATGATCGTGAAGACAACAGCATGTCCGAACTCGTGAAGAAACACCTCCTCTGCATACAGACGCTGAACAGGTACAAGAGCACGAAATTGAGACGGGCCATCATCAGAAACGCCGACGCCGATCTGTTGTGTGCACTAGCCGAGTGTGCCTACAACATATTGAAGAAGAACGTGCCCTTGACCGAAGCGCAGAGACGCGCTCTGAGTGTGTACAAAACAAACCTACGTGCTTTGGCAAAGAGAGACGCGCCGGCAGCGAGGAGACGTCGCATCTTGCTACGCGGTAACAACCAGGGAGGCGGCGGACAGACCGGTGGTTTCCTGTCGGCGCTGCTGGCACCTTTGGCCGGTGCGGTCTTTCTACCCTTGCTAAAACAGATCCTACTCAAGTAGACGACGATGGAACACACACGGAAGATGGCTTTGGTAGATCCACGACTGTTGGATAGTCTACGCGCGCCGGCACCGACGGATACCCTAGGACGTAAAGTACAGGTGCTCGACGACGAGATGAAAGTCATACTCGACAGACAAGATCTCGCCGCCGGTGACAAGGTCGTCATGTATAATCAAGTGTTGCAACGTCACAACGCGTTGGCCGATCGACGCGTGCGCGAACCAGTACGCGTGATGACGGTCAACAAGGACACGATGGTCACAGCGGCGGCGGGGGCGGCGGCGGCGGCGGACCCGACCACGCCAGAGGCGGGGGCGACAGGTATGGAAGCGGCGGTGGCGGCAGGTATGGAAGCGGACGTCGTCGACAGCGTTCCCAAGGCACTGCGGACCAAAGCTAGACTACTGATGGAACGTCTGAAACGAGACGTCGTGTGGAATGCACGCGGAGAGCTCATGCACAAAGGTGTAGCGGTACCCGGAAGTAACGTGGTGGACCTCGTGAATGATCTGTTGCGTCAACGCAAGACCGTTGCCAGTTCGACGGGGTGGCAGGTGTTTACGCGTCAACTCGGCACCATGAACCTACCCATGGAGTTGGTGGGTAACGAGGTCAGGAGACTGGCCATTCAACGGGAACAAAGGAGGAGTACCGTAGCAGGAGCGGCCACACGATCGGTCGGTAGAGCGCGTCGATCGCTGCAGTGGACACCCCTCACTCGGAGCCGAATGAGCCCGTCCACACTACCTACGCCACCGGCCTCGACTAGTAAGGGATGGGAGGATCTCAGATAAAAGAGGCGCACCGTCTCGATTCGCCGACATAATGTGCGATTCACAGGATAGTCTACATCGTCTGTATACCGGTGTCGCTTACGCCGCACTTCCCATCGTGTGTGGTATCATCGGTGATTATATCATACGATCATGGTACGACGACGGAAACAGCTGGAGGACGTCTACTTCGATCCCGCCAAGGTGGGAAGTTACGGAGGAATCGCGTCTTTGCGATACAACGTGCCACGCGTACCGAGAAAGATGGTCGAACAATGGCTATCGGAACAGAACGCCTATACCCTACACAAACCGGTCAGAGTTCGTTTCAAGCGACGACGCACTGTCGTCGGAGGACGGGATCAACAGTGGCAAGCCGATCTCGTCGACGTGACCAGTCTGAAAAAAGAAAACGACGGTACGACGTTCCTGCTCACGGTAATCGACGTCTTCTCGAAAGTCGCCCGATGCGTTCCGCTAAAGAACAAGTCGGCGACGTCTGTGTCGAAGGCGCTGAACGGACTCTTCGCCGATGTACAGCCGTTGTTTTTGCAGACCGATAGAGGTCTGGAATTCTATAACCGTACCGTTCGAGGTGTGTTGGACAGGTACGGCATCCAGCACTTCTCCACCTCTAACGAGGAGATCAAGGCGAGCATCGTGGAACGTTTCAATCGCACGCTAATGACGCGGCTGTGGCGATACCTGACACACAAAGAATCGTGGCGATACATCGATATCCTTCCGGATCTGGTGCGCACGTACAACGACAAGCCCCATCGTAGTATCGGGATGGCTCCGTCGCAGGTGGATGCGACTAATCAAGAAGAGGTGTGGCAGCGTCTGTACGGGGGTCATCACGGCAAGGGCGTACCCAAGTACCACGTGGGGGATCGTGTGCGTATCAGCAAGGTCAAGAGACGATTCGCCAAAGGCTACACGGTGAATTGGACAGAGGAACTATTCACGATACGCGAGGTGCATCCGTCCGATCCGCCCGTCTATCGTCTAGCGGACGATCTCGGAGAGATACTGGAAGGTACCTTCTACGAGCCGGAGTTGCAGAAGGTGACGGTTCCAGCCGATAAACTGTACCGCGTGGAATCGATAGTACAGCGCCGTAAGGTAGGCAGGCGAAGGGAGGTGTTGGTGAAATGGTTCGGATACCCTTCGAAATTCAACAGCTGGATCGACGCCAAGGCTCTCATCGGCTATAAAGCCTAGTCACGCGCCCGTCGCGATATCAGTCGTCTACGTATGGCAGACGAGACGACATCACGGATTACCGTTAGTGACGACGAAGAAGAAGAAGACGACGTCGACGCTACTCCACCAATAAAGAAAGAGAGGACTCCGTGGCATATATTTGGTACCGCGTGTCCCAAAGAGGAGATAGTCTTTCTGTGTCAAGTCGTCGTCTTGTACACGGTCATCTTGGTCAGCATCTACAACCTGACGTTTGGTCACCACGTCAATCCGACTCTTTGGACGGCTCTGTTGAGTAGTTCGTTGGGTTACCTGCTACCCAGTCCGACGTTGAAACAACAACATGGCGACGAGTAATTTCTATCTCACGTTGCCCAGCAATGCTTCCATGGACACGCACCCCGACAACACGCTGACCCACTACGTCACGACGCTACCGAAACGTATCCTACTACGGGGACAATGGGAGTGCGGACTGGTGGAGGTACAGTACCCACACAGTTGGTACAACATCGTAGGCGACGAAGCGGGGTTCGCCGTGTCACTACCGGTAGACGAATATCGAGACCCTCGATCCCTGCACACGGAGATTATCCGAATCGGAACCGGACACTATAAAGATCCGTGGTCACTGATACTCGTCATCAACGCTGCTCTACGTCGTGTGGTGGGAGAGGGACGAGTGAAACTGAGCTACAGCGTCATCACGCGTAAGGTATCGGTGCACATGGCACCGAATACCGTCTTCCGCGCTGCTATGTTGACCACCGTTCTCGGCTTTCGTACCGCTACGCTGGCGGCTCTCCCGAAGGACCCCTCGGCTCCCGAGTTCAAGGTACGTGTCGTGGAAGGTGACACCGTGGTCACCATGGAACGGGAATCGCTCTACATCTACACGGACGTCGTGGAACCACGAGTTGTCGGTGACAGTCTCGTACCGCTGCTGCCCATCGTCTCGGTGAGTGGTCGTCATGGCGACGTCGTATCGAAGACCTTCGATAAGACTCACTACGTACCCGTGCTCTGCAAAGAGTTTGGTACGATCGAGATAGATATAAGAGACGACACGGGACACCGCGTGCCATTCGAAGTCGGCAAGGTGACAGTGACACTTCATTTCCAACGACAACGGACGCCCCTGTTCTAGAGAGATGAATTACAACGATTACTACGCTCGTCAAGCGGGTGGTGCGCTTCCTTATTTCGCGGGTGCCCGATACCAACGAGGACACGGACTGGGAAGTCTATTCGGAGGTCTACTACGTAGCGTCATGCCACTCGTCAAGAGAGGCGCCGTGGCGTTGGGAAAGAGAGCTCTGTCGACCGGCGCACGTATAGCCGACGACGTCCTGGCGGGACAGAACATCAGAACGGCCGCCAAACGTCGCGCCACCGCTGCAGGTAGAGCAATGATAAGCGACCTCTTGACCCCCGGTGTGCATAAGGGTATAAGACGCACACCCGCCACGAGACGAGTCAGTACAGCCGCGAGACGTCGAAGGAAGCAGAGACCGAAGGTACGTCGTGAACCGGATATATTCGACGATGGCGTTCGTTCATAAACTATCATGCGAGGGACTCAAGAGCGAACTCGATATCTTCACCGTGCCTCCGACTCAGACCAGCATCGTCGACAGTCGCACGGTCCACTACCAACCGATGTCCTCGCTCGACTCGGGTGGTCCGATCGAATTCGTCGTACCTGGTTCGGGAGACGATTACCAGGATCTCTCTAGCATGACGCTACACATTCAGGCGAAGGTGACGCGTGCCGACGGAAGCGATCTCGATGCCGCCGATCCCGTTGCTCCCGTGAATAACTGGCTCCATTCGCTGTTCAGTCAGGTCGACCTCTACCTGAACGGAACGCTCGTGACTTCCTCGACCAACACGTACCCGTACCGCGCCTACATAGAGACGCTGCTCAGTTACGGTAACGATGCCAAGGAGACGTATCTGACGAGTCAGATGTGGTACAAGGACACGGCTAATCTTATGGACGCCGTCGTCATTGACGGTGACGATCCGACAGCCAACGCGGGGTTCGTCGCCAGACGCG
This sequence comes from Escarpia spicata, assembly GCA_963995525.1. NCBI lineage: Eukaryota > Metazoa > Annelida > Polychaeta > Sabellida > Siboglinidae > Escarpia > Escarpia spicata. The sequence continues at coordinate 81,218,313 of OZ023205.1, forward strand.
CCATGATCGCCCAGAGTCGCGTGGTCGACATGACGGGTCGTCTCCACCTCGATCTCTCCCATCAGGATAAACTCCTCATCAACGGAGTCGAGGCCAAGGTACGTGCGGTGCGCAGTAAGGATGCGTTCGCACTCATAGCCGGTGGAGGTAACCCCGGCTACAAGATACAGATCGTCAACGCTACACTGTTCGTCAGAAAGGTCACCCTGAATCCAGGCGTACAGGTGGCGCACATCAAAGCCCTCGAAAAGACCACCGCCAAGTATCCGGTGCGACCCGTCGAATGCAAGGTCTACTCCATTCCCACAGGTGCCCGATCACACACGCACGAGAACCTCTTTCTCGGTGTTATTCCAAAACGTCTCGTGCTGGCCTGCATCGATAACGACGCCTACAACGGACGCTACGACAGAAATCCCTTTAACGCTAAAAACAACAACATCAACTTCCTCGCCGTGTACGTCGACGGACGCCAGATACCTGCCAAACCTTTCCAGCCCGACTTCGAGAACGATCTCTTTGTCAGGTGCTACCATAACCTGTTCACCTCGACGGGTAAGGCGTGGCAGGACGAAGGCAACGGTTTGACTCGTTACGACTTTCGACACGGCTACACCTTCTTCGCTGTGGACCTCACCCCCGATGCGTGCGACGACTGCTGCTTCCATCTGGTACATAAGGGCAACGTGCGCGTCGAGATTCATTTCCTCAACGCGCTGACAACCACTGTGAACGTCGTCGCCTACGCCGAATTCGAGAAGGTGCTGGAGATCGACAGGAGTCGTAACGTCATCTACGACAACTGATGGAAACCCTACAGCTCGTCCGCCTACTCACCCGCGATACGCACGCCCGTGTTGTCATGCGTGGAATCGTACCCAAAGACGTACTCCTCGAACTCCGGATAGACGCTTACCCCGTCGCCTTCGTGTGCAACACACACGACGCGGACAAACCTGGTGAACATTGGATAGCGATATACGTAGACGCCGACGGTTGCGGTGAATACTTCTGCTCGTACGGTCTGCCGCCGCAACACGTCGAGTTTTGTCGCTTCTTGAATAAACATTGTGTAACGTGGACTCATAATTCTAAGAGACTACAGAGTCCCGTGTCTAACGTTTGTGGACAATACTGTGTTGCTTATCTCATGTTTCGATGTCGTGGAGTTGTCATGAAGGATTTCGTAAAAGGTTTCGGCACTGATCTGATAGCAAACGATTGCCGTGTATTCGATTGGCTTAAACAACTGCAATAACCGTGTTTCATTAACGAACAGGTGTTATCATCATCATCATCGTCATTAACGATTCGAGCCTATGGCGCGGTGGTCACACATCCGTAAGCTCACGGCCTCTGACGCGGTGTTCACTCACCCGTAAGTCGTATACCATCATCCCACGAGCCGCTGGCGTGGTCGTATTGACCCCTAAGCTCACGACCTCTGTCGCGGTGTTCACTCACCCACAAGTCTTGATGCACTTCGTTTAATAAAACACGGTTTCATATTATACGCTTGTATCTTTCATCAATAAAACACGTGTGCACTCGTATACTCTTGTGTTTCGTTAGTTCTTTCATACACGCGCATTCACCTACAACACCACTCCCCGTTAGGAGGCGTCACCTCTAACGTACCCACCAGGGGGCGCCTCTCGTTATACATACGGTCACGTGACTACGCACTTTGCTCAGGGGGGCGGCTTTCGAAACCTCCCTATTATCAACCAAAAACTCCTCAAAAAGGGCTGTGGATGCCTATCCAGATCTCCCCCTATACTACTTTAATGGATACATAAAATACAAATCAACACAAGTATCCTAACCGTTAACTTGCTGGCCAGTGGAAGTCAGTGCGCCAAAACTCAGCATGTATGGACAACCAATAAAAAGGAAATGCTGCAAAAAGCGACTGACAGGGTACGTATATTGTTCATGAAAAAAATCGAGGTTCCCCAGGGTTGATTTTGGTTGGGTTTTTTCTGGAAGTTCAGGAAACATTACTAGTCATCTTTAAAAAAATGGCTTTTTAACCAAAATGTCCGGGTTTGGTAAAAAATGTGCTGATTTCTACTGGACTAAAAGGCAAGCACGGATTTCGGACTGACAATGAGCTTAATAAAGATTAACATCATGGGGCAGGATGTGGTTACTCCCCCGGCCATCACCATAAACAACTATGAGCTAGAGGTCGTCCACCTCTGCACCTACCTCGGGTCCACCATTGCCGACAACCTCTCATTAGAAGCAGAAATCAGCAGAAGGATTGGGAGAGCGGCCTCAAAGCTTCCACGGCTTACAAAGAGAATGTGGAACAACAAAATGCTAAAGAAGCACACAAAGGTGACACAGTACAACGCCTGCGTGCTGAGTACACTTTCTGTACAGCAGTGAGTCCTGGATGCTGTACTCCACTCAGGATAATCGAATGACCACATTTCACATGCGCTGCCTGCGGCGCATCCTCAGAATCTCCTGGAAGGACCGAGTCCCCAATACAGAAGATTTTTCATTACTCCGCGAAAGGGTCAAACAGGCAAATTGCTGCCAAATATCCTTCCGCGTATTCAAATCATCTAGAAATCCACCATTTTACAGTTAACACCTATTACAGTCACACCTGGAAATCTGACTACTCAAATGTATTTAAGTCAGAGCAAGTGAATTGTATATTAAATCATTTCTCAAAAATACACTGCACTGCATGACCCATAATTGTGGGCCCCTGTACTGGTAGCTCCGCGTGGCGAAAAAAGAAAGAAAGACATGTACGTATACCCAGTTGGCAATAGTGGTATATTTTGACGTCTAAAAGATGTCTTTTTGGACGTCTAAAACACGTCAAATTTAGGTTGCCAGTGAAACGCTATTTTGCGTCTCATTTCTTACGTAAATATGTAGACGTCTGATAGATGTATAAATAACGTCTTTTTAGACGTCATCCATATGACCAAAAATTAACTGCTAAAAGACGACTATAAGATGTCGTGTGCCCACTGGGAAACACAGACCTACAACACATAACACACACCTATAACACACAAGCACTTAGCTACGACACACAAACACTCACCTGCAATACAGAAACACCGACCAATAACACACAAACACTAACTCACAACGCACAAACACCCACCTATCTACAACACACAAACACTGACCTACAACTCACAAACACCGACCTACAAAACACTAATCTATAATGCACAAACGTCCACCTACAGCACACAAACTCGCACATACAACACACAAACACTGACCTGCAATACACAAACACCCACCTACGAGACACAAACTTCCACATACAACACACGAATATTGACCTAAAATACAGAAACACTAAATTAAGATTAAAGACTGGTTGACTCTTTTACTAGAGGCAGATCTTAAACTATCCGACGTGACATCCGAACACTTGTTTAATATCAACATTTGGTTGCGAGAACCCTTTTCAGAGGAGTGGGGAAACAAAGTACCTGGTAAAGCAATTGGTTCTGGCAGTAATGGAGGATGACCTGTAAATAACTCTGAATTGTGTTTTTAGTAGGCCTTTAAGGATAATTCAACGGCAGTGATTAAAGACTGGTTCACTGTTTCACAAGAGGCAGGTTTTAAAATATCCGACATGACGACATTTGTGTGGTACCAAGACTCGGAACAGTGGCGAGACACTATGGAGGAAACGGTGCTGGCACTAATGGAGGGTGACATGTAAATAATTTTCTTCTTCTTTTGTACCCTAATAAAACGTACAAACTTTATTCTGCGTCATTGTATCGTAGTATAAGTAACATGCACTCTAGTTCCTTTGATCATTTCCGTAAACTCTAGCCCTACTTCCATTTACTATACAGGTCTACAACCTTCCCATCGTAGTATAACGCTTTACTATAACAACAGTTATTGTGCCAGGAAAGGCGACAATAACATCATTTCCAGTAAGGTTCCACTTACCGTACAGGTCTACGACTTTCATATCATAGTATAGCGCTTTACTATAACAAGACTTAGGATGGTAAGAAAGGTGACACTAGTATTAAACAGGTCATTGCACAGATACATTTTAAAAGTCGAGCATTAAGTTTAGGTTTAGGGAATTACATTTTGTTATCGTTGTATTTGAAATCCCTATTTTCATCCTATTGAACATTTATTTAATTATATAAATCATTTAAGTACATTAGACTGTGGGTAAATATTAGTGCCATATTTCTACATATTTTATCGTTTCAGTACGGTAGACTTGTAACATTTTCATTATTTTAGTACGAGTGAGTAGTAAATTATTGCCATTTTCAGAATATCTGTCAAAGTCGTAAATTATATATTTTTCCATTATGTTCAAATTGGAACTTAGAATATCTTTTCAAAGTCGGAACTTAGAATATTTTTTCATCATGTCCGAGGTGTTGCGATTCTCGGACGCGTTTTCAAAAAGTCGTTCCAAAATCGTTGAAAACGTATGCACGCTACTAGATGAAGAAGACTTTAATTTGCTTAAAAAAACGTTGAAAACGTATGCACGCTAGAAGACTTCTATAACGAACTTTAATCACCTCGATATATTTAGTAGCGCTTGATGTATTATGCTTAATAAAACGTTGAAAACGTATGAACAATCTTGTTTACTATTACGCAAAACACGTTTAATTTCACCATACACGAAACGCCCTAATAAAGGCTCATAAGCTGCTGCCCCTACATTTAATGTTCCGCCTATTTGAAAACAATACACAAAACAACCAAACGCTTAATAAAGGCTCATACACGAAACGCTGCTACTACCCTGCATTTAATAAAGAGCCACACCGATGCAGTCAGTTCAACAGCGGGGTACATTTAATAAAGGCCCACACGTTAAGCCACTAGCGCTCGCTCCCGCCCGTTAATTTTAGCTCCGCTAACATCGTTCTGCCTCACGGCAAACAGCGAGCCTTGAGGTCAAAGATCACAGCCGTGTCATCACCACTCCTAGCGGTGGTGGTAACAACAGACCGATGCCCCAATTGCGATCGGAAGTTTGCCTATCGTAGAAGCCTAACGAGACATTTAAAGAATTGCGCTAGCGGAAAGAAGGATGACTGTAAATGTCCGAAATGCGGTCGATCGTTCACCGTTCGGCGGAGTATGTTTAGACATTTGAGAAAGACCTGCGGTGAAAAAAGGTACCTAGGGAGTGAATATTAAAAGACAAGATAGCTGATGTAATGACGTACCGATTAGGTTCGCGACGCCCTCTTTCTACATAGTGGTCCGGTTCTTTGTAGGCAACGTGTTGCGCCATAGCTTTTCGTTTAACGGTATGTCAGCAGATGTCGCTGTAGGCACGACTATGAACGCCTGACGCATGGCATGTAGGCACCTTCACGTAGGCCTTTACCCGACTGGGTTGCGTAATTTTCTAAATTCTTAATAAAAGCTTAAATGTGTAAAATAAACGGTCTATAATACGAAGCAAGGACTAGATAATCTTATGGTAAACTTATAGTTTAAAATAACGCTCTATAATAGCGACGCGCAGTTTGTGCACTAACATGACCGACCGTTTTTTTGTATTTTCAATAACTTTGTGAGACTCGGCTGTTTTGCGGTATTCGTGTTCGAGCGCACGTAGACCATTCACTAGGCTCTTATAAATGACTAGGCTCAAAAGACCTCTGTATTCACTCGTTGTCGGTGTGTTAAAGTCGTTTACTTTTCTCCGTTACCAGACAACAACAGACCTCAGGGCTTCGACCGGGGGCTTCAGCCAGAGAGAATCGTCGGAGCGACATACCATAACGGGGAAGTAATCTTCCTTGTGAAATGGTATGTAACCGTTGATTATCTGCAAGATAGATTCAACAATGATAACAAGCAATGTTGCATCATAACGGAATCGATTCTAGAATATTATACGTACCACCAGTCTTCATGACAGACATACATTTACATATTACTACCCCGGTTAATTCAGGATAGAGGAATACTGGCTTCCATTCAATAATGTTTACGATTGTATAGTTACAACTGAATCTTCTTCGACGTTCACGATACAAGAGAATGAAGTACATTGACCTGTGTGACTTGCAGGAAAGACAGTGACGAGATGGATCTCGTGTTTGCTCGACAGGCGAACATCATCTGTCCTCAGATGGTGATTGCATTCTACCAGGAACGGCTGGTGTTCAACAGACTAACATCACTTTCTACCAGGAACGACTGAGATGGTCTACACAAAGTGAAGAATAAAAAAAACATGTTAAAATTTTATAATATGTAATTGTTGTTCGTTTTGTCAAACACGCACATACATGTTTACATACAATAACACACATGCACCCCTCACACCGACCGTCAACATTAGCGACACCAGCAGCCGCCGTTGTATTTCATCGCCGACTACAGGTTTGTACGGGTAAGCGAGAGAATAAACAACCAGCTCACAACACATGCACCTAATAATAGCACTTCTACGTTAGCCCTCGTGTATATCCACTATATAACCTCCTTACGCGGATAGCCACTAGAGGCGCTATTATCCCTCGTGTATAACCAATATATAACCTCCTTACGCATACATGACTGATTACTCATTCTTACACTAGAGGCGCTACCGTCATTCTTACACTAGAGACGCTACGTTATCATAGCATAGCCACTAGAGGCGCTACCGTCTACGTTATCATAGCAAATATAGCCACTAGAGGTCAGCTCTAATGTACTTTGAAGAACAGGCGGCGTGCCGCGGTGGGTTTTTATAAGTAAAGCTGTCAAAAACCAATTAAGATAAGATACTTTTTATAAGTAGATTTTTATGACAAGTCATTAATCATTTCTTTTTTATAAGTAAAGAGAGGCGAATGAGGGGCTGCCGACTGCCCCGAAATCCTTTGATGTTCCTTTGATCTTTGACTCATGCACGGGGCCAGCCGGGCCCTAATAACTACTCTCGGTGATGTACTAAACTGGCAATAGTTTACGATAACCAAGCACTAAAATATAAAGATTTACTTGATGATGCACTAAACTGGCAATAATTAACGATAACCACGCACTAAAATATGAAAATTTACTAGGTGATAAACTACTGGCAATTATTTACAATAACCACGCGCTAAAATACGAAAATGTATTAGATATGGCAATGATTTACGACAGCCACGCACTAAAATATGAAAATGTCCTTTATGATACACTGAACAGGCAATAATTTACTACACTCACGCACTTCAATACGAAAATTTACCTAATGGTACACTAACGTAGTCATAATTTACTAAATTGAATAAAATATGAAAATAAACCAGATGCAAGGAGCCTAGTTACAATGTAATACATTGTACGTCACATCGAAAAGAAACTCCGAGGTATGAATACAATGTAATACATTTTATATGGGTCTGGATAAGTTCGGACTTCCCTATTACTACATAATTGTCCAGGAACCAGTTTACGTATACTATTAATAGCAGACATAGGTATGCTGTAGTCATGAAATGTTCGACGATATCGGCACCACTACACAAGGGCGCTAACATTTACCCACAGTCTAGTGTATTTAAATGATTTATATAATTAAATAAATGTTCTATATGAAATTTCAGGGTCAAAATGAAATTTCAAGAAAACATTTTCTCATGCTCTGATATATTGACATGGTGAATAGAATGAAAATAGGGATTTCAAATACAACACTTCCAAAATGTAGTTTCCTCAACATAAACTTAATGCTCGTCCTTTAAAATATTTCTCTGCAATGACCTGTTTAATTTTCATCTTTCTTACCACCCTAAGTCTAGTAAAGCGCTATACTATGATATGAAAGTCGTAGACCTGTACGGTAAGTGGAAGTATAGCTAGAGTTTACGGAAATTATCAAAGGGACTATGGTGCATGTTACGTATACTACAAGAAAATTACATAAAATAAGGTTCGTACGTTTTATTAGGGTACAAAAGAAGAAGACAATTTTTAACAGGTCACCCTCCATTAGAGCCAGCACCGTGTCCTTCATAGTGTCTCGCTACTGTTCCGAGACAGAGTCTTGCAACCAAGTCTTGATACTGCACAAATGTTAACATGTCATGTCCGATAGTTTAAAATCTGTCTCTAGTCAAACAGTGTACAAATCTTTAATCACTGCGGTTGAATTAATGTCCTCAAAGGCCTCATGAAAAGTGTGTGTGTGTGTGTTATTGGTCGGTGTGTGTGTTGTACATTGGTAGTTTTGTGTTGTAGGTCAGTGTTTGTGTGTTGTAGGTCGGTGTTTGTGTGTTGTAGGTCGGTGTTTTGTGCGTTGTAGGTCAGTGTTTGTGTGTTGTAGGTCGGTGTTTGTGTATTGTTGGTCAGTGGGGGAATTTGGCACTGGAACGCTGTCGAAGACTTGATGGAGGATGAAATATCGCTCTGAAATGCTTCCGAAGGCTTGCTAGTAGGTTAGTCTACGTCTTTATTTCTGAAGGAATTCTGAATTATGTTCAAACATCTAACAATTAGGGTACATATGATAAACTATACACTGTGAATAGGACCACGGATCTCAGACTGTTTCATTAAATGTTCCAGAGTGTTGTACTAATCTAAAATGATGCACTACATGCCTGGTCGTGGTCTTGTCTTTGTGTAGATGGTATGTATTCCATTTGAAACCGGTTTAGAGGCATGCGGTACTATTAATAGCACTTACGTCACATGAACAAAACGCGAAAAAGCGTAGTTACAATGAAAAATAGTGTACGTCGTGGACGAGTTCACATTTGCGTAGTAGTTGAAGCCAGTTTCGAGGCACGCGGTATGTTAATAGCACATACATATACTAAAGCGCTATACTATGATAGGAAGACTACAGGTTGTGCACATAGACTCCTGGTAAAGCTGTGTGGTAACCGGAAATGGTGTAATTTGCCCTATTTTTTAGTTCAAAAAGACGTACGGGTTCCACTATATCATTGCTCTATATGTATTCGACCTTCCCTATAAAACAGCTTGAATCTATCAACCCATCGTTTAATTAATAATCCTTTTATTAATTATGCCTTATTATAACAGCGCATTTTATACACGCCATTACCAGTCAAATAAGGGCTCGGTACTTAGGCTAAACCTCGGCTCGGGTCAACAGTACTGATAGGCGCCACCGCCCTCTATCTTCTACCTTGCGCATGGATGTGTATTTTAAGGAGCAAAGCCTAAATTCCACCAAAATCGATTAATTTTTGGATCGGATCGGAGCAAATTGAAATTTCCTCCCTATCTGTAAATATGGTAAATTTGTACTAACTCCGGTCATTATCATTCTACCCAACGAAAACGACATACTATACTACTAGCGACGATGAAAAACTTGACGCAACCTCTCTTGCACCCATTGAGTATATTGTCGTGAAGTTTGCACCCAAGAAGGTCATACACTATTATGTGGGTATGATTGTTAAACCGACAGATGAATTTGAAGTAAGCTTTCTTAAATGTAGCAAGAGGAGTGTTACCGCTAACCGGTTCACAATCCCTGGCTGGGAAGACTTCGTCGATGTGCCTTTTGATGACATTGTTGCACGCTTGCCTGCTCCTAATGTATTTGGGTGGCACAGTCCGTACAAAGACGGTGGTAGTGTTTTCCGTTGATTTGACTTGTTATCGTCCTCAATTAAAACAATTCACTTACTCAGCTGTGCTGGTTGGCATTGTCCGCACAAATGATCGATGGTCGTTTATTTCTGCTAACTTAGTTGTCTTGCTATTGACCTCTGTGAAATCGGTTCAGTGCTCCTGCTGTGCTGGGTGGCACTGCCCGTACAAGGTAGACGGACATGTTTTCTGTTGACTTGACTCGTTATTCCCCGCTAAGGGTCTCAGTGAATAGAGTGCACATTATTTTCCAGGAACAGGCCTACAGTGTGTAAATTAATCTACATTGTATAGTTTTTTCAACAAACGTTTTTGTGTTTGAAAACAAATATTGTGATTATTTGCATGACGCTGGCAACATAAGCTTGTAAAACAGAACCAAATGATATAAACAAGTAAGTAATTCAATGACAAGTAGCCTATTCGGTTGGCATATGAAACAATATTGTCTACTATATCATATATAGCTCAATTATTTATGTGAGCATAGTGTCCCATATACACGAGCATGGTGCCCCGCTACTGAGCGTGGTGCCCTAAATATGTTTTAACGACAACATTACAATTTTCATTTTTCTTGATATGTTTTGGAAATGATGTGTCAGCCACCTATAAAGATTATTGAGGATTTAACACGCAGTATTCCATTTTATAAAGTTATTTTTTCTTTGGCCACTGAGGGAATTTGAAAAACTACGTGCATGGTACCCCCGTCTCCCCTACTATTAAAATGTAAAGTGCTTTGAGCAGTCCCGAGGACTGGATACTGCGCTATATAAGAACACACCTTTTTTACTATAAGACTAATTTGACCTGTCCCCTCCCAATTTCACCCTTCCCATTTGACCTCGTATATGTTACAAAATAAACCTTCGTTGAGTAAGAAATGTAACTTACATTAGAGAGTAGGCATTGCTAATATTGGCTCAGCAACATTACATTTCCCAGAAACATGCATAATAGTGGTACAAATTAATATGGTCATAACAAATCTTACCTTCCTGTTATGGGAAGTTTAGCACAGCAAAATGGTTGGGTTAACTACTGCGATCATGATAGAAGCGGGTATTACAATAATAGCCAATAATGATTTGTTTTTATTAAAATTACTTCCGTCAGATAAAGTTGGTTGTACAGGGAAAATGATCGGAGCAATGTAACTATAAGCATACTGAATAATAATAACAATTGTGGCGGAGGGTAAATAGATGTGATTGTGGAAAATAGAGTATCTGAAAATGGTGTTTATTTCGTAGAACGCGTAGGTCTAATGGGATGAGATAATGGACATTATAAATATGTCATTCCAGTTAGACAACAAGGGAGCGTTTGGTTCTGAGGACCGTGCAAGCTGCACAATATGTGTGTCTAATGTGCATGATTGTTATACCAACAAATTTGCAATTGGACAAACTAAACTAAATGTTGAAATAAATTAGGTCAACATACTGCAGGGACGATTAACCGACGATAGTAACATTACGACCTAGGGTATAATTGTTTACAGTTATCTGACGCCAGAATTGTTTTACTGTGGAGTCCCTTTATTGACACTTTTCAAAAACGTTTTGCACGTGAAATAGAGCTCGGCGCGTTCACATTCAACATTTTAAGTCGTTGACGAGCTTTGCATTTGACAATCATTATGAATGAAACCAATATCAGGGTTTGTTTTACAAGGTACGTGTGTTGGTGATATACATGACCAACACATGTATATCCCCCTACTAATCACTTGCCTATGCCATACTTCTGTGTTTAAGATGTTTCCCGTTTGTCGTACTGATTTTCAGCTTTGTTTACTCGTGCTATTTTTTTTTCGTATATCGGTTTTTTTTTTCTTCAAGTGATCTGGTTCATCGTTTTGAATCCATGTTATTCCGAATGATTATTCCTGATGTACATGTTAAGCCTGTGTCATCATCATCATCAACGATTCTTCGAATACGAGGATCGTTTGTCCACGGACGTTTCACTATGTTTACATAAGTTGTCAGTCCGATCTTAAATTTCACTCTGTATAACATTATAATCATAAAGTGGCATAAATGCATATTGTAGACTATCAATACATGTTTGAAGATATTTGTTTATGGTAGTAAAATTAAAGTACTTGATAGTTATGGTAATAACATTAATGTAGTTGACAGAGTTCGAATTAGCGAGGACATACCCATAAAGAAAACCAGTAAAATAAAAGAGTATCTTAGATGGAAAAAAGAAAGACCAGCGTTCATTGAAAAAGCGTGAAGAGAAGCCTCGAAGGGGCATAATATATGAACAGTCGACAGTGGGAGAACACTGCGGAAAACTGATTTGTAGATGACGAGAAACCATAGAATGAGAAGTACGGACCATGTGAAGTTGGCCGTACACCGCACGTGACCAGAAGAATGAAGAAGCCGAATGCCAGAATTGAAAATTAATATATGAAGAAAGTCCCAGACTCCACATAATTGGTCCACATAATGTTTCCAGCTGAATCGTCGTGCTTTATTCGGGTCTCGTTTAGTACGACACGAACCAGTCAACGTCGTAGGTCGTAGAGTTTCCGCCGAGTCTCTCGTGTCCGCAGTAAGACCAATCGTCTTCCGTGTAGTCGCCTTCGCTCGTCACGCGCGTGAATCGCCATGACGGATTGTCGCAAAACGCGACGCCGGCATGCACTACCGGAACGGTGCAGACGCTGAAAGAATTCTCGGCAATGACGACCCCGTCTCGCACCATCAGATATAGAGCGCTCAAAAGTTCCGTATCGTTGTCACCTCTGGTCACCAGGAAGCGCACTGCGGCGCCACTGCGCACGGCCGACACTAACTGCGTCGTGCCACCGACAGTCGCGTTGTCGCTGGCGTTGGTGGCAAGTGCACGGGCCCACGGACGAGTGTCGACGAACCATCTCACTTCACTGTCGATTACATTGTCGAGGTGCTGCGTTGGCGGAGTAGAGGCCATGTTCACGCGTCTGATTTTAACATCTCCCGTTGTCGAGATCATGAACCAAGCTCGGTATGTCTGATCCTCGGCCGATATGTTTACACCGTTCGGTGTTTTCGATCCCTCGTCAGTCACCAGATGTAATAGCAGTGCAGTGACTTCGCCTTCTCGCACTCTGATTACATCCGCTTCCGCCGTGATGCCGTCTAGCGCCGAGAGCTGGACGCGTACTCGGTGTCCGTGTTGGATAGCGTCGAAGAGATCCGTCCGATTGCCAGACACCACCTGCCCGCTACTGTCCTGCGTGTACACTAGCCGCCAACACGTGTCTGCGAACCAGTCGATCTTCTCGTCACGGTCCGACGCCGTAGCACCGCTGAAATCGTCGATCTTTCTGCTGGTCGTCCGAATGTGGCCCGCGGGCGTCATCTGTTGGCTCACCCAAAAAGATTCTGGTAGTTGGAATTCGCACAGGTTCCCGGAACAATTTCGCAGATCGACTGCATCGACGGCCTGCCCAAACACGCACGTGCTGCAAGCCTTGGCCACTGTCTGTAGAGGTATGACGTCAGTGTGTTTTCGGTCGGCTGCGACGCCATGCACGGGGTAACCATTTGCGACGAGCATGCGCAGTTTAGCCGGATCGTGCAGCGCCATGCTTGTCATAGAATGGTACTTAACATACCAGCGTGCGCCAGTATGTGTGACTCCCGTAGCCTCGGACTGTCTAGTGCCTACATACTTACGCAATTCCTCGAAGTGACCGGAAGTGCACGCCATTGCCAGTGCCCAGTATGCGTCGCTCTCCGCCGATCCGTCGACCGATTTCCGGTAGCGGATTCGCTTTGACAGCTCCGCACAGACGTGATCAGGAGTGACCATATGAAGACGTGACACTTCAGAAGCGCTATCCAATCCCGGAAAGTAGACCCGAACTAATCCACCAGAATGCAGCGTATCGCGTAAGTCGTCTAGTGTCCCATAGACAGCAGCACCATCTTGATTGTTTTCATACACCAGCGTCCAGTTGCTGTTACAGTCTACAACATAATCGTCACATTCATATTCATATTTATTCAAGACGCTGGCGCATATCCCACGTATGTACATTTAATATGATGACAATGTTTTTCATGTGTTTTTGTCACCCAAATCACACACGCGCATGCACGCACGCGCGGCGCTCACACACACACACACACACACGCACACACACACACGCACACACACACGCACACGCACATTCGGAGACACAAACTTGTCGTTTACCGTCTTTTAAACACGTTGAAAGTGAATTGACTTAGTCTTGTTAACTTGTGAATGCTTTTTTCTCAAAATTAATTGCATTATTTGTCCGATGGTTTCATCGAAAATATATTTGTAAAATTCAACTGAACTGCACTGTCGTATTCGATGCTAGGTTTGAGTTTTCGCGTAATTGGACTGAAACAATTTATTTGAAAACAACGTGTTGGTTACAAGCACTGACCTCTACACGACTTGCATGTTGGAGACTTCCAGTCGCATTTCTTCGTGATGTCGTTCCACACTAATTTATAGGGACATGGTCGCCTGTCGTACAAAGCCAAATTAGCGCACGAGGCGAACACGTGACAGCCTCGACATGATTGGTAATTTCCATTCGGCAGACCTGCGCATGACCGGATGCAACCTGGTCCAGTGTTGATGCAAAGTTCGGCTGAAACATAACAAAGAGGGTTGGAAATAAATACAATGCGATTCAACAGTTCCAAATTAACAATACACACACAAACGCACGCACACACACACGCGCACACACGCACACACGCACACACGCACACACGCACACACGCACACACGCACACACGCACACACGCACACACGCACACACGCACACACGCACACACGCACACACGCACACACGCACACACGCACACACGCACACACGCACACACGCACACACGCACACACGCACACACGCACACACGCACACACGCACACACGCACACACGCACACACGCACACACGCACACACGCACACACACACACCAGGGGCGCAGATAGGCATAAATACATGTGGAAGCACAATTCTATATAACATAGAGTATACGTAGGTGTCGGGACCGACTGGGGCAACCCCCGGCCCCGACGCACCCTAGGCCCCGAGCTTGGGGGCTGAGTCCCCATAATTTTGGTGGGAGGCTGGAGATAGTTTTACCCCTTAATATTTTGGCAAAAGGGTGCAGTTGAAGGCATAGCTAGGTGGATCTAGGGGGCCTGGGGGCACGTGCCCATAGACCTTAGGAATTGTGAGTGCCCGCAGATCTTTTATAATGGACCCACGCGACCGTGCCTCCCCATACCCTTTGAAATGTGCCCCCTTTCATGTTTCCCCTCCTCCTTCCTACTCCCGTCTTCCGATGTAACCAGTCCTGCTCCTACCCCCGTCTTCCGATGTAACCAGTCCTGCTCCAGCAACTGTTCAACGTTACGGCGGCGCGGGAGCAACAACATTTCTTCTACACCATTAATTTCGGCAGTGGAGGTTTTGTGCCCCCCCCCTAGACTCGTTTTCTGGGTCTGCCCCTTGAAGGTTTTGGTGAACTAAAGAATGGGGTTGCACTTGAAGGGTTTTGGTGAGCCTCAGCCCTCTCCCGCAGCCCCACCCCAATATTCATCACAGCCTGACGCCTATATATAAAGGGGATCTCGTAGTCCGAAACTGTGTATCCAATTGCAATTGGGTGCATTTCGAAGCCGAAATAAAACAGAAAGGGCACTAGAATAACAGAGATGACTCCTACATTGACCATGCATGAGTTCTAAAGATTTAGGAAGAAGTTACCTTATTATTATTACTATTATTATTATTATACTAGATGACTTCCATCTCTGATAACACAACTGCACATGTATGAACCTTTGGTGTAGCACAGCATAAGGTGTTTATTTCTTTTTTTAAATGTCCTGCTAGCTTTACTATCGAACAACTTATTGAACATTTTGCTGTAGCTGTGAGACTACAGAAGCTGCACCATTCGCTGCCTGTAGAAGGACACCGTGTTTGACTTGTAGTAGACTGAGGAAGCAGATTCAAATGTCTTTTTAGATAATTAACTTTTGATTTTGTCGTCCCAATGCATCTGTCAAATATTCCAGGACAGTGAGTACAACAGATAATGTAGACTTTAATGTGTACAGTGCATGTGTACGACTAATCCATCTGGCGGCTTCAACAAATCCAAGACATTCACTGGGGATGCGAGAAGATATTTTCTGGGAAAGACATAAAGCGAATTGTCTCACATCATTAAAACACACTTATAATTTAAATAATTTATGTCCACATTGCTGAACAAATGAATTAATAGGATGTATCCAGTTAGCTTCAAGAAAGGCATATTTATGATTGTTGGGCATTGGCTTTCCACTTTTCCGAAGCAAGATCTACGTAGGCTACGTGAAATTCTTGAAGGTAACAGTGAGAAAGCCTGTTCTTCTTAGTCAATGTCTTTCCCATGTTCTTCACCATTGACCACCACTTCGCCCACTTCCCCACCATTAACAATAACAATATCAAATGCATCAACAGTTATTTGAAAAAAGCAAACCTGTCGTTTTCCCTTGCCGTTGTGAGGTTACGTCAACACCATTATTAAGGGCTCAAGTATGCTATCGCCTTATAGACTTCGTAGTGGCTGCATGCTTCTGTTAGTTTCACCCCATAGAGGTAGTCACACATTGATAAATTGTTACAAGTGAATGATGACATAAATTATATGCTTTGCCAAGACACCGGCTTGCCTGCCGGCCGTTTACCAGCAACAGCAGCTTCGTTGGGCCATGGTATAGGGCTCCCTACGTCTAATAACGTGATCCTGTGCCATCAAAGTATTGATAAATTGCTACAAGTTAGTGATGACATTTTCTTTGCCAAGGGGTACAACGTTATCAGGATTTCCAGCGGGAACTGTCTTAAATGGAATTTTTGGTTTAACAAATTGATGTTGAAGCACGTGCGTACGTGCGTACGGCTAGCTACGCCCATGCACACACACACACACACACACACACACACACACACACACACACACACACACACACACACACACTCACACACACGCACACACACACACACACACACACACACACACACACACACGCACCCACGCATGCACACACAATGTTCAATGGACTATAAGCCAAAGTCTTCCTTGTAAATTTGTTTTCTATTTGTGTTTTTCCCTTGGATGACAATGGGTTTTCAATCCATCTTGATAATATTCCCTACCTCGACAAGGTTTGCAGGACTTCGATTCCCAGTCGCATGTTTTGTTGACGTCATTCCACAAGAGTCCAGTCGCGCACAGTCTGATGTCGTACAGCTCCCCACTGTGATTTGCATGCATACATTAGTACACATATGTGGATATATAATCAATATAAACTGACATGCTATATATGTTCACTGTAACGCAACCTCCAGTGCAGTTTGCAAACACCTTGTTATGCATTTTTGGAAATACTGCATACAAAACATGAACGTTCCAAAATCAAAATTGTATACACAGAAAAGCATAATATTACCAACAAATGTTACTAAAAAGTGATACCGATAAGTAAGAAGGCCTACCGATGACGTATCGATTGTTAAGAGATATGTAAAAACCGCGATCATGACGCATGACACAATCCAGTTTAACGTGGGTCCGCCCATCTTGTAATATCATATGGATGGGTGACATATGCATGTCATAACACAAATATGTTTATTGTCATCGACATTTTTGACAAGAATATTATAGGCCTTTTATCACCACTATTATTATTAGTAGTATACCGTATATGTCAGTATTGTTATTAGTAGTAGTATAGTAGTAATGGTAGTAGCAGTGGTAGGGGTAGTGGTAGTGGTAGTGGTAGGGGCAGTGGCAGTGGCAGTGGCAGTGGCAGTGGCAGTGGCAGTGGCAGTGGCAGTGCAGGGGCAGTGGCAGGGGCAGGGGCAGTGGCAGTGGCAGGGGCAGGGGCAGGGGCTGGGGCAGGGGCAGGGGCAGAGGCAGGGTCAGGGGCAGGGGCAGGGGCAGTGGCAGTGGCAGGGGCAGGGCCAGGGGCAGTGGCAGGGGCAGGGGCAGGGGCAGGGGCAGGGGCAGGGGCAGGGGCAGGGGCAGGGGCAGGGGCAGGGGCAGGGGTAGTGGTAGTGGTAGTATACCGTATGTGTCAGTATTGTTATTAGTGGTAGTATAGTAGTAATGGTAGTAGTAGTGGTAGGGGTAGTGGTATTGGTATTGGTAGTGGTAATGGTAATGGTCGTTGTAGTGGTAGTGGTAGTGGTAGTGGTAGGGGTAGTGGTAGTGGTAGTGGTAGTGGTAGTGGTAGTGGTAATGGTAGTGGCAGTGGCAGTGGTAGTGGTAGTGGTAGTGGTAGGGGTAGTGGTAAGGGTAGGGGTAGTGGTAGTGGTAGTGGTAGGGGTAGGGTAGGGGTAGGGGTAGTGGTAGTGGTAGTTGTAGTGGTAGTGGTAGTGTTAGTGTAGTAGTAATAGTAGTAGTAGTGGTAGTGGTAGTGGTAGTATAGTAGTAATAGTAGTAGTGGTAGGGGCAGTTGTAGTGATAGTGGTAATATAGTAGTAATAGTAGTAGTAGTAGTAGTGGTAGTGGTGGTAGTAGTATACTATAGTAGTAGTAATAGTAGCAGTAATATTAGTGGTAGTAGTAGTAGTAGCAGTGATAGTAGTAATAGTAGTAGTTGTTGTAGTTGTAGTAGTAGTAGTCGTAGTAGTAATAGTAGGAGGAGGAGTATCAGTATTTTAGATGGTCACTAGGGGATCATCTCAGAACGTCGATGTCCGATATCAGACGAAATTACTTTCGTTTAGGGAAGGGGATCTGAGGCAGTTTTGTCTGAAGTCGGACATCGATATGTTACGCTTCTAGTCTAGTAGAAATTGACGATGACACGGACAGTTGGGTTAAAATCAAATTTTTATGTTAAGATGACCAGTTGGATTTTCTAGACTTCCAGATAAACCCCAACCAAAATAAATCCTGGGGAACTTCGACTTTTTTAAAGAAAAACATATGTACTCTATTTATTAAATATGTTCGCTTTTATACCATTTTCTTTGTATTGGCTGTCCAGACGTGGATGGTAATCCATTGACTATATGTGGTATGGAAAGCCAAATACGACATTTGTTTTAAATGTTGTTGTCGGTGCCTAACGATTATTATATTTTGGTTGATTTTTTATGAGAAGTCCACCGTTAATAAGATGGAATTTTTAAATCGAAATATCTGTCTGAGTAATGATGCTTCCCAGAGAAGTCGGGATGGTGTTCGATTGAACGGGTTTGTCAGGGAGTAAAGTGTAAAGCGCTTTGAGCAGTCCTGAGGACTGTATCCTGCGCAATATAAGAACTTACCTTTACTTTTTATGTTATAATAGTAAAGCCAGCTACTGCAGTTGAACATTTTTATCCATTATATAGTAATGTATTATATGAAGAAGGTGGTGGTGGCTAAATGACAACACTTAGAAATAAAGAGTTAGCTTCAGTTGTTCTTTTTTTACCTCAATCATTGATTTGGGGGCGTTTCGGGTCAATTTCGAGGCTACAATTGACGTTTGCTAATCATATTTGTATCTATTTTATTTATTGAGTAAAATCATTGGCGCGGGTACGAAATTAACATTGGGAGAGCGGAGAACCGGAACTTCAGCAACACTCTGCTCCGTTGTCGGACCTCGGCATCGGAAGACTGGGGGGAGGTGCTGTTGAACATTTTTCGCGGCGACGTTCAAAAACCCACCTTAAGGGTCTCAGAAAAACCTCGAATTGAGGCTCGACAAAACACCCACATGCAGGTTCAGATTACGGAGGCGGCAAGATCATATGATCTATGCTGTTATTCCCTTCAAATGTGTCGTTGTAACTATAAATTTGAACTATACTGTGTGTTGTGTGAACGCCTACCTATCGCATGTAGAGTAGATGTGACAACCGCGACACGACTGGTAGTCCCCATCCTGCAGTCCGTCGCACGAGTTCACACACGAGTCGCCAGTCGTCACGCATAGTTCATCTGCAATACGAAAGGGAACGTGCGCGGTAAATTTGATATCCACTATTATAGACAAGGCAACTAATCTAAAAAAATCACCTCAGGGGTACGTAAATGTTAGAAGCTATCACCCGTCATAGGCGGCCCCTCTAAATCGTATGAGTTTGGCGTGGTGCCCGCAGACGTTTAATAATGGGCGTACGCGACCGTGCCCCTAGAATTGGCACGGTCTTCCGATATCACCAGTTCATCAGCCGAGGCAGTGACTGAAGTTACGGCGGCGCGGAGGCGACAACATGTCTACTACACCATTTGGTTCGGCCGCCAATGGAAGTTGTTGTGCCCACCCCCCTCCTCATCCCCACCCCCACCCATAGACCCGATGTGTGGATCCGCTCCTACCCATGCCACGATTTATCTATGACCTTTACCGGTCATAACCAGCCCGGATGACATTTTCTATTGTGATTTTTTCCGCGTAGTGAGCTATTTTGTGTAAATGGAGGCAGGGCTTTTTGAAGGTTAAAATTTCAACATGTACATAATCGGCTATATATCTACTAATTATAGGGCTACACGATAACATCTTCTGTCGGCGTGTGTGGAAAAACGAGGCACGTATATGTGCAGCAAATTTTAAATCAACATGTTAGGTAGAATTTAAATGAAAGCACAAAACATACACAAATTATATAAAAAATTTCGTTAGGTTTCGTGACCGCTGGTGTACAATATTTCAAAACGATTACTTAAATACGTGGCACATGTCAACTATTTTTACATCAAAAACTTCACAATCCATTTCCAAATATACCAACACTAGATTTTCTAACAAACGATGTAATACAACGTATATTGCATACACAACCAAAAAAAAAAAAATTATAACCGCCGCCCTAGAACATATTCGGCAATATATATATAAACTAATTACAAGGTTACATAGCTAATTTTTGTATAACAATGTTTCGAATGGTGAGATGCGTATTTGTTTGTAATGCGCATGTCAATATTATGAACGAAGTTGAAAGAAAAACATAACGTATGCTAAGATATATTAACAATTTAGTTTGGTTTCGTGAAGTGAGGGTATTAGTTCAAATCATTACTTACACATCTGGTGCATGCAATATATTACATTGTTTGTCAGAAAATCTAGTGTTGTTTTATTTGGAAATGAACCGGGATTCTTGCTAAAACAATATTCCCTCGATTTCATTCACGTTTACATGTTTTTTCGTCATAACAACGTGGCCATCAATATGTAATGCGACATCCCTGCATTAGTGTAAGATCAGTTGACTTCCTAAAAGGGGCATATCTGCACACGCCCATCCGGATACGCCCCAAGATTCCGGCGGGCGACGATTGTAAATTGTCCCGCAAATGCAGTCTTGGTGGTAAAGTCATATTGTACTATAACAGCAACAATGGCCTGCATTCAACAATGACATCAGTACACAACTACACATTTATTATTGTATGTGTGAGTATACAGTTACACGGACTTTTGCGCAGAAACGTGTTATTCGATAATGTCTTACATACAGTAATGAAATAAACTCGAGACGTCAGACGTGTGTTGTGTGTGTTAGGTGTTGCATATAATGTATAATATAATAGCTCTGAAACCACGACCAATCGGCGTTGTCAAAACTGTGGTGTGCGGACATAGCAAGGCGTGCCGATATACCCTACCTACCCCTATATTCTCAAATACCGTTATGTGTAATATTTGCATCGAAGACATCCTTCTCTCTCAGAGAACAACTAAAATACTGCTACTGCAACTGAATACTTCTTCTTTGTTTATCCATTTCCGGACTTTGCAGCCTTGATGGATTGTCTATAGACAGCTCTTTCATTTGCCAGTCTCCCCACTCGCCAGACGTCTGCTCCCATCCATTCCTCTATGTCTTTCTCCCATTGTCTCCTATGTCTTCCTCTGCTTTTGCTGCCTTCCAATTTTCCTTCCATTATTAGTCTCTCTAGAGATTGAAGCCGTTTCACATGGCCGAAATAACTTAGTTTCTGTTTCTTTACCAAGTTCAATAAAGTTCCGGGTATAACACCAAGCTCATCTGCGATGGGTTCGTTAGTTCTTCGTTCAGTCCACGAAACTCGTAATATCTTTCTATAACACTTGTTTTCAAATGCATTTATACGTTTAGTAATGTTCTTATTAAGAGTCCAGGTTTCGCATCCATACGTAGCAGTTGGAAATATGCAGACTCGGATAATTCGTAGTTTCATATCTTTGTTCGTTGCTTTCCATAGCTTCTTAATCTCCGTCAACTTGTTACTCGCCATTGCCAACCTCCGCTTGATCTCTTTCGTCCCATCTCCATCTGCTTCTATCAGTGACCCCAGCTATTCAAAACTTTCCACTCGTTCTGTTTCTTCGCCATCTACTGTGACTTCTGATGGTTCTCGACAACCCTTCACATCCATAATCTTAGTCTTCTTTACATTTAGTTTCAATCCTTTCATCTCGCTGCGCTCTTTAACAGTAGTTATCAGTTTATCTAATCCTTCTTGTGTATCGGATAGTAACGCTGTGTCGTCGGCATATCTCAATTAATATATCTCCTGTCCATTCACTTTCAGTCCATTAAAATACTTGCTTCTCGTGTCAGTCTCGACCTCTCATGATATTCTCTGTGTATAGACTGAATAGGTGGGGGACAAAATGCACCCCCGTCTCACTCCCTTGCCGACTGGGAACCAATCTGTGGTACCACACTCTAATCTCACTGCAGACTGCTGTCCAACATATACATTTTGGATAAGTGATGTCATTTTCTGGTCAAATCACATGTGTATCAAGGTTTTTCAGAGTTGTTGATGACTAACATTATCAAAAGCTTTTGAATACTCTATGAAACAGATCCTAAGGTCATGGTTGAATTCTCTGCATTTTTGAATTAATATCTTCAGGTTGAAAATGTGATATCTTGTTCCTCTTCCAGTACGGAAACCAGCTTGTGTTCTGTTGACTTCACATTCTAATTTTGTTGTGATTCTCTTCATTATGATTTTTAGCATAATTTTGCTCCATGGCTGATGAGGGATATAGTCCTGTGGTTTGAGCATTCTTGTATGTCACGTTTTTTTGGTATTGGTATAAGGATGGCTCGTTTCCAGTCCATGGGCCATGTTCCACTTTTCCATATTTTCTTGCATAATGTGTGATAGATATCCATGCCTGCTTGCTCTTATTAGCTCTGCAGTGATGTCATCAGTGCCAGGTGATTTTCTTTTATACTTTTTATTGCCGACTCCACCTATGAACGCAAAGGCTCAAGTTCATCTTCTGGTTCTATCCACTCCCTTCCGTCATCCAAGTCTACCTCTTCTGTTTCTTCTTTCTTAAACATGCTTTCACAATATTGCTTCCATCTTTCAAGTATGTAATTGCTTTCTGTCAGAGTCATTCCCGTTTCATATTTGATAACGCCAAGTCTAGGTTTAAACGACTGTGTCATAGGCTTGATTTCCTCGAACATACTGCGACTATCATTCCTTCTCATACATTTCTTCTTGTCTTCCTTACACATTCGTTTAATCATCTTGCACTTCTCTCTGTATTTCTCATGATAATTCTCACTAATTTCTTTGTTCTTCTTTAACTCTTTCCTTTCTTCAATCATCTGCAGTGTGTCTTTGCTTATCCATGGTTGTTTCTGCCTCCTCTTTTTAGTGAAGTGTTTGTCAGCTGATTCCATAATGATATTCTTAATTTATACTGCCAACTCCTCTGGTTCTTTCTCGTCAGCCACTGTCTGTAGTACTTCGAAACGGTTCAGAACCTCTATTCGGTATCCATCTGTGATATCACTGACGTCATACCTCACTATCTCTTTCCCTCTCTTCATCTTTCTTAATTTTATCGCAATCTTGGCGCAATGCAATTCATGGTCAGAGCCACAATCGGCTCCCGGTAATGTCTTTGCATTACACACAGACGTCCTCATCGTTTTGGAATCAGTATAAAGTTGATTTGATTTCTGTTCCGACCATCTGGTGTTGTCCAAGTGTACAATCTTCTTTGATGCTGTTTGAAGAAAGTATTAGTGATCATCACTTCATTCTCTATGATAAACTCAACAAGTCTATCTCCTCTCCCATTTCTCTCGCCTAGTCCATATTTCCCGATATTTCCATTCTCTTCTTCGTTTTGACAACTGCCAACTTTTGCATTGAAATCGCCCATCACTACTACCATGTCTCTCCTGTTTACCTCGTCGACTGTTCGTTGCAGTGTATCATAAAACGTTTCTATTACATCGTCGTCAGCAGTGCTCGTTGGTGCATAAATTTGATTAGATGTTATATTTGTGGGTTTTGCTCGTATTCGTATGGTAATAATTCTATCGTTGACCGGATTGTATCCTGATAGTGCATTTTCAGTTTTCTTTGACAGATAGAACGCAAACCACTCATCCCTGGTTTAGTTGCTCCTGAGTATACAAACTTTCCTCCTGAATCCGGGAGAAAGTGTCCTTGTCCGGCCAACCTGTGTTCCGCAATCCCTAATATATCTACCCCATATCTTTCTGCTTCCGATGTTACCATTTGTAGTGTCCCTTGACTCGTTTTTCTGATGTTTCATGTTGCCACATGGATTTTCCCTTTTAGGTTTTACCTCCCGCACAGTCGGGCATACTACCGTCATCAGCTCTGGCGTTACTTCCATCATATCCAAGCTGTTCCTCAGTATGTGTCGTCCTATCCAGCCTGGGGGGCTCACCACTAGGACCTCTCTTACTGTCTGTATTCTCCATCAAGGTTTCTTGGGCTAATACAGCGGTAGTTGCCCATTGCTTTCCGCTGGTTTGTGTATGATTAACTCCATTATTCCTTGACTAAAAAGTCTTGCACCGCAGGACAGCGGGTCACTGGTCCTTCCACATGCGTCTTGGTAGGTACCTTGCAGCCTAGTGAAAGGCTGTTGCTGTTTCGCATTTGTAACCGGGGCTGTAGCCAATCGGCTGGCCGCCTGCTCCTCCAAAACAGTCTTTGTGTACTGAGGGCAGACGTCCCTTGACTCAACAGGCATTAGCATACAAGCCTTACTCATGCAGTGTTGTTGGTCAGCCGAGACCATTACCCGGGGTGTGGCCACTGCCGCACACTAGCAGTTCCTAAGAGCCATACATGAGCTAGATAGACTGTGGGAACCAGTGGTTAGGGCCTCCACAGAAGTGGAGCGGCTGCCCATCACCAAAGGGACTATCCTTCTAGGTTCTACCCTACACCCCTGAATACTACTGCCATAATAATTATTACATACAGAAATATTCCCAGATACAGTACATTTCATTACGCCGTGTCGCGTATATAAGGCAATGCCAGTAATTGCTGCTAATGCACTAGCACACTTGACCTATATATATATATATATATATATATATATATATATATATATATATCACGTGACATGTTGCCTACCAAAAAAATTATCAAACCATCATGAACCGATGCAGAAAACATAGTGCGGTTTAATATTCCGTCGTACATTTTTTGGAAATTATGACCCCACATGTTTTTCTTTATGACAGAAACATAAGGTACACATCTTAAAGCGACGACTGTATGCGGGAATAGTTAGATTTAGTAGACGCCATGCCTCCCTGGTAATATAAATAATGCACACATAATAACATTGTCAGCATAGTTGGCAGACAAAGCTCCACGGACGTTAAGCGCATAATCTTGATTGTGGAAACCGCGACGTACTGGGTCCAACAGTTGGGCGTATCAAGTAACCTTCACTAAACAAGTATGCCTTGAGTAGATACGCGTAATTTGTAATTTAAAAAGACGTACATCGCAAGTCAAAGTTGCCAACTAAAACCAGTTGGGATTTATCTATGATGTCATTGACATATCGGTAATCCACCCATTTTAATATCCGTTAGTCGCAATAGCGTTATCAATGATGGACGTCCGTACTTTGAGCCTTAATACTAAAACATTCGGTAGATAATTTATAATGTCGAACTAAATAGAAGAATCTGATCGGTAAATAATACTAATCCACATTAAGTTTTGTATACAGTTTTAATGAATGTATCCCAGTCGTCTACAATATCAACTGTCTCTATATAAACATGCACTGAGCTTGCCTTCGAGCGTAGATGCGGTCGTCGTGACCGTCCCAACGAGAAGAATGCTGACGATAACCTTCTCTATGACCCCGGCACTGACCATCATCTTCAACATCTTTAACTTTGCATCTTCTCAACGACGTGCTCGGCCTGACTTCGCGTGACGAAATGTAGTCGACACTAGATACTTGGCGTAGCCGTTGTGTGTGTGTAGTTACTCAACCGTGACATATAATGATGACTTCATCATACCTTCGTAAGCGGAATGGTTTTTACGATGATATGACTGCTTAAATATGCAATGTCATGGACGCTATGACTGTTTCGAAATAAATTGGCGGATATTCCGCTTTACCAGAACAAATACGCACGAACGCACGCACGCACGCACGCACTCACACTCGTGTGAGTATGTACATATACGAGTGTGAGTACGTACGTATGTATGTGTGTACGTATGTACGTATGTTTGTACGTATGTACGTATGTACATGTGTGTACATGCATACATACGTGCACGCACCTACTTACGAACGTATGCATGTTTGCATATATGTATGTATGTATGTACATACGTACGTACGTACGTACGTACGTGCGTGCATGGATGCATATATGCATACATACGTATGTATGCATGTATGTATGTGTGTGCGTGTATGTTTGTATGTATGTATGTATGTATGTATGTATGTATGTATGTATGTATGTATGTATGTATGTATGTATGTATGTATGTTTTACATGTATGTATGTAGGTACGTACGTCAATGTCCGACAACCTGAAAATATCTCGGGCTCAAAAATATATATGAAGACCCGACAATGTTTATTTATTATAGCTTATTCTGGTGTAGTATATTATACATAAAACATTTATTAGAATAACAACTTTGAAGGTATACTGTGCGCCAAACTGCGTTTAATAAGTTTAAAGTAACCGTGCAAAGGTTAAAATGGAATACGAAATATTCAAATAGTAAACACAGGATAGTAAGTATAGGGATAATAGCGAAGGTGGATGAGAGGCTAACGGCCTAACCGCATGTTCTTGGAATTGGTTATTGATGTCGTCTGGTTCCCTCAATTAAGACCGGCGAAGAAAGTAAGTGGGAAGGATTCAGCAAACATCCATACATTTGTGAAAATGTTAATCAAGTTGGAAGAATAATTAAATAATAATTTTTTCTAATAACACAATTAGAAAATTCGACTCTCATCGACGTTTCTAAGGCATGAGAAAGGGGTGTCAACAACCACTCACCTCATCACAACAACGCCATACGTAACAGGCAACATCAAGTTCGCGTATGAAGAAGAAAGTTCCTAGACACATTGACGGTACGGAAAGAGAATGGAACGGTCAAACTCCTAGTGTATCGGAAGAAGACCCACACCGAGCAGTATATAAACTTTAGTTCACATTATCCGCTACTTCAGAAACTGGGTGTCATCAAAACATTACTAGACAGATGCAACAACAAGCCGGAGGACAGAGGGAACGAGGTGGAGCACATCACCAAGGCGATAACAGTACGGTGATCGTGCCTTGGCCATCGCTGCTCCTTGCCTGTGGAGCAATCGTCCCCACAATAAGCGCAAATATGACTCTTTATACCACTTCAAAAGACTCCCGAAGACTCACCTGTTCAAACGAGCATTTTATTCCTGTACGTTCAGTGTCGTGTAATGTTGTCGCTCAATTGGACTGTTTAATGATTATTTATTTAATGTTTTTAAAGTTTCTTTCTTTAAAGAAAATGAAAGGTTTTGTGTCAGGGTTGAACCGGCGTCGCCCAATTGCAAAATAAATGAGGCACCGACAGAAATTCGCTGACTGATTTAAGTTGTTATGATAAATTGTACAACTCCTCCTTCATACACCGACATTCTAGTATTATTATGAGATTATACACGTTACTTTCTGTAGCTGGATACAATATATGTTTGCTACGTATGTTTATTGATGTAGATTATCTGCCGTTGGTTGCATTCGATATAATTATTCTGAAAACGAGCCCAAGCTCGGCTAAACCTAATCGACTTGTAAGCCCATTCGCATTCATTGTTTTGAATTAAATTCGATTCATGTGGAACTGTAAAATAACTGTTTGTTCCTCTATGATGACTAGTGTTTGTATTACGTCGGAATATTGCACAATAACTCATTCTGACACTCGTTTCGACCCAAAAGCTATCCTTGTAAACATCCTCTGAACGATTGGAAAGGGTCGGCGTGTGTGTGTCATGTGTGACGTCACGATACCACGTGATCGCCTAACTCATTAAATTTATATTTTCCGCGGGAATCGCTATACAGACGGGTTTAAAATCGAATTTATGCTACAAATGTATTTTTCTGTATTTTTTAATGTTCTCGAATGTTACAATGTTAAACTTTGTTTACACACGGAAAACGGATTTTAGCTAATGCTTTGTTTTTATTTCCTTTAACACGTCACCTAGTTCTGTCAGATTGTTACCGGTACAAAATAGACCCTTGCGGAACTCCAAATGTGATATCTATTAGCTCCGAAACACACCCGTCAATATATACAAATTGCTTCCTGTAAGTATCTCATGATCTACTGTATCGAATGCCTTTTTCAGATCAATAAATACACCGACGGCATGCTGTTTACTGTCCTTAGCATTTGTGATTTCCTCAATCAATTCCAATACAGCATACATATGTATGTACGTATGTAGTTATGTTTGCATGTATGTGTGTAGGTGTGTATGTGTGTATGCGTGTATGCGTGTGTGCGTGTATGCGTGTATGCGTGTATGCGTGTATGCGTGTATGCGTGTATGCGCGTGTATGCGTGAATGCGTGTATGCGTGCATGCGTGCTTGCATGCGTGTATGCGTGTATGCATGTATGTATGTAGGTATGTATATATGTATGTATGTAGGTGGGTAGGTAGGTATTTTCGGAAAATGGGTGTACTGGGCTCAAGTATCCTCTGTTAAGGATTTGGAACATGAACGAAGACCCTAATGCACTGGCAACGGAGTATAGGTGGCGATTGTGAACCCTAAACCAAGACATCTGATAAAATCAGTTTAGTCCTTTCTAGTAGTTTTTGTAAATTATATACGTAAGCATGTAGGTGTATATATATATATATATATATATATATATATATATATATATATATATATATATATATAAATACACCAGCACACTCAATTTGTATTATGTATAACAATATGCACTAACATAATTATATATATATATATATATAACGATACTTTATAATGGGCAATGTTGATGGATGATGATAAAGTTATACAATTCACGTACGGGCACGAAAAAGGCGCACCCACACGCACATGAGCACACACAATTTGTATTATGTATAACAATATGCACTAACATAATTATATATATATATATATATATATATATACATACACACGCTCATGTGCGTGTGGGTGCGCCTTTTTCGTGCCCGTACGTGAATTGTATAACTTTATCGTCATCCATCAACATTGCCCATTTTAACGTATCGTGATGGCACTTCACTTCACGTGAAACGCTTCGCGGTGGAGTGTCAGTGGTGAAGGACAATCGAAGTAATCAATATCACAAAGTACCCCCATCGTCCTGTGTTCACTGACTCACCCAGATCGTGGTTGTACAACAAGTGCGGCGGTCTGACCATCTATCCGTATAAAGTGTTGAATAAGTTTACCTTTTCTGCCGTTTTGGTTTCCAACTTAATGACTAATGTTGTACACAAACAATTCGTCTCACCCAACAAAACAACGCTTCTGCAAAATGCCACATTTCTCGTTAACATTATATTACCTCATATTTTATTAACTATTCTCGTTGTATATTTAATTTAGTATTTATAATAATGATCTGTATTGTCCTGAAATGTTCACCTTATTAACCATGGGGGACTAGTCGGCAACGTTTTTCTTTAGTATATGGTGTTATATCGGTCAGAATTTTTTCAGACAGGTTACATTCTATGTAGTTGCAACTTTTCCAAATATGGTATTACCAACAGTAACTGTTCATTCTAAAACAATGTTCGCACTGATATTGAACTAAATTTGTTCACGTTTGTACTAGAAGTAAAACAAGTTTAAAGTAGAGTATAACCAATGTTGCACGTACTAAACACTCACATTTGTAGTAAGTAGAAGAACAATTTATTAATCTTTGATGTTAATGTACGAAACTATATTTACGCTATTTATGTTGCGTGTTGCTATATTGCGGCACGTACAACTGAAATAATGACATACGTACTTCAATTAACTGATGGATCTAACATTTGCGAGAGTAGCAACATATTTGATAGGCCTTTGTCGTCGCCTAGACACATTGATTGACCACTTGACCTCGGTGTTAACATACATCCATTTGTCCCAACAAAGTAACGACATCGATAGCGTCATACGCCCGGTGTATTAGGACTCACTTGGGCGTGTCTGTGTTTTGGAATGCGGTCTTTGCGATGATGTGTCGTTTCCGTAACAAAAACAGTTATACAACTGACAGGTAAACCAGATCAAACACAGACGACATCTAACATAATGCATTTGTTATACTGCGCATACTATGCACATATCAAATTACAAACTCATGCAAATATGTACGCTACTATGTCATCATTGGTGGAATACCTGCCAAGTCTCCCTGAATTTCCGAGTGTCCTTGATTTTGGGGGATGCCCCAGTCTCCCGGAATACAGGCAAATCTCCCGGGCTTTCGCTTAAAATGTCCAACAGTACCCCCCCCCCCCCCCCCCCCCCATCCCAGACTTCCTATGTCATCAATACGAGAAAGTGCAACACGACGGGAGACATGCTGAGACGTACGTGCTGAACCGCTGACGTCCCGGCGAGAAATCTCCAACAGCAGCCCCCATCTTCCGATGAGAAGATTGAGAAGCGCGACACGAGACGCGTGCTGAACCGCAAATGAATCTCCCGGAATAAAAAAAAATGAATCTCCCGTAATTCAAAAACATTGGCAGGTATATCAATGTAATCTCGTAGCAACGATGACATGTCCCTGGTTAGCAGGTTTCTTTAGTTGTATATTAGCGTATGGTTTGTTTGTTTAGCCTTTACTGTGCACACCTTCCCACAGACAGAACACTTAACAAGAATGTAGTGAACGTGGATTTTGCAAATTATCAACGGTTTTAATTTCCTTGTCTCACGTAGGTACTTTTATTACGATCGCTAATCGTTCGCTTTCGAAAGATTGTGTGCTTATTGTTTCATCGGTCGCCAATTAATACGTTATCGAGCCTCGGATTCCTATAAATTCCGATCGATTACTACTTTTCATGGTTGATTTGAAGTAATAGTCCTGCCTACTTAAACACGCATTAGTCAGCAAGTTGACAATTATATTTTAAAGTATATCCATATTTAGTCGTGACATGATACGAGGTTAATTCCATTAAAGGACGCGTTGTTTTCATTAAATTGTATCCAACTGTGCAGATAGCTATCCGTAACAAAGAACTTGGCGGATTGCCAACTTTATACATCATGTGCTTACTCCCATGAGACAAGTCATGCGACAAGAGAGAGTGAAATGCGTCAATGACGACGCGCTAAGTTGCACCGTCGTGAAATTGAAATTGACTGATTGATCTGTTCGGATAAACTTACTGCACCTATGCTGCCTTCTTAATTAAGTGTCGTTTGCTCAGTTGATTAATCTCTAACGTTGTAATAACGAAGATTTATGCACTAGTTCAGGATTTTGAGTTACTCGCTATATATATATATATATATATATATATATATGTATGTATGTATAAGTATATATATTTATATTTATATATATTTATTTATTATATTATACTATATTACACTTACTGTATTGTATTATATTATACTTTATTACACTATACTGTATTGTATTATATTATACTATATTACACTATACTGTATTGTATTATATTATACTATATTACACTATACTGTATTGTATTATATTATACTATATTACACTATACTGTATTGTATTATATTATATCATATACCAAAAATACGTAAGCGAGCAAAAAATTAATAATTCGAAACATGTCCAAAACATTAAATTCTAAGTTCGGTAGCACCCTCGCGGCTCGTCCGATCCCGACGACCTTGGTATCATTTGAAAGGATGCACTTTCTGTTAGTCTACCGTGATCTAGATTTCCCTGTAACCGTTCCTAGAACTCCTATAAATGGACCTATTATCGTGCCGTTTTTGGTGTTTTATACCGTCGTTGCCGATGGGTACTCAGCACACTAATCTTCCGATTGCGGCGCTCTTTTCCTCATTTTCATAGGTTCAGACGAGCGCATTTCACTGGTTCTTGATTCCATGTTATAAGCTCCACCCACGCACCTTTAAGTGGCGGCGAAACTTACGTGATTTGATTACAGCGAAACCGACATATCTAAATCGGTACACTGGTGAACTGTGTCGCCGAACCAACTTCGTTCGCAGTGTCTAATACACCGGAAACGGTCCGGTTGTAGGTCCGCGTTTATAGATTGTTTAGTTTATTTATAAATGAATGATTACCATGAAACCATTAATATGGTTCAATAGCAGAAAGCGTAAACTTTCAAACGTTTCAAGATTTTTGGGATCGGACGAACCGTAATGGTACTAGTAATCGTTCAAAAAAGCTGTTTTGGACGTGCTTTCAGTTGTTCATATTTCACTCGCTTATCTACTTTGGCATACTGAACAAATACGTGCACAGGCATAGAGGAGTATAGGTAAACAGGCGTATATCGTCATACAGGCATACACGCACACTTGCATACAGGATTACGGACGTACAGTATACATACATTTACATGTATGCAGGCGGCATACTGGCACACACTTATATAGGCGTACATACATATACATCTACGTGCATACAGTAGAACCTCGCTTTATGGTCACCTCGATAATACAGCCACCTCCTAATTAAGGTCACCCTAGAACATTCCCAGATTATTTCCACATACAGTAAAATATAGGATATTTGTCCAGCTAATAAGGTCACCTCGCTATTCAGGTCACTTTTTTCAGTCCCTAAGGTGACCTTAATAGTGAGGTTCCACTGTATGTATGCCTATATAATTGTGTGCCAATGTATGTAGATTGTGTACGTCCGTAATCCTGTATGCACGTGTGCGTGTAAGCTTGTACGGTTATACATGCCTGTGTGCCCGTGTGTCTGTTTAAATATACGCATCTATGCCTATGTACATTGTTCAGTGTCACTATTATCTGACGAATTATAAAGATTTATCGAACTTATGGTGAGTGATGCGCCAGTGAACAATGAGTCTGCTCGCAGCAAGTCGATCTAACTACTGCTCTGATGATTAGGCAATGTCTCCACACGTCTTACTTGTCACTAATGTGGCGTGGTGCTACGTATTGCGACACGTGGATAAGTCCGTGCAACTGGCACGGTAATTAAAAAAGTGTAACGCTGCTTCTCAGCGATTGCCAAATATGTAATAAAATAATCACTTTCTTGTAATTATGCAGTGGTCCCGAAGCTGATGTTATAACTTCCAGGTATGCGTTGGTCTTACAGGCAGAACTTACCTAATTGTCACTACTGCTGCTTTACTTCAACTACATACCATCAACAAACAAAACAAAAACCAGTGCCTACGTATTGTATTGGTTAGCTGCTAGAACACGCAGTAAACCAGACACTTTAACAAGATTTAATAAGATTGCCATCCAGAGCTATAAGTTCCAGACAGCATGCGGACAAGGAAGCCTTCGGCTTATTGAGAATCCAACAATTTTCCATCTACGTATAACCCGCCCTCGCCAGATAGGTGTCAATTATATTTTAGAACATATTCACACTGCTAGCATTAACACAATCATCAGATAATTTATTCCAGTCAATTATTGTCCTCTGAGAGAATGAGTACTTTCTCATATCCAACCTACACTGTTCCTTGACTAATGCTGCATTCTGCCCTCTGGTTATACTGTTATTCAAACAGGACAGATATGTCACACTCGTGCGTGTGCATGTGCGTGTGACGTGCGCGCTGAAATACACTAAGTAGTGCTGTCGAGGAGATCGATTTCTGAAGTTCCAAACCGGTGCCCACCCTCCTTTTGTCATCTCTGTCGTAATTGGATGTCATGGCGCACCAATATGGCGGTGTCCGATGTGACGAATGCAGCGAGTATACCATTGCTCCATGAACGTGAAGGGAAAGACGCACGGCGCTCCATCGCTGTTTCCTATCTTAACACTGGTGGTATAGAAAACCTGTTATAACAGTGGAACGTCATATATGCCTAGCTCTAATGACGACTCTTGCTTGTCCCTGTTAACGATTTTGCCCAATGATTCTTGTATGTTGCGCCTCTGAGCTCAGATTCCTTGGGATTTAGGCGCTATAGAAGTTTGTCATTATTATCATTATATATAGAACATGGAATTCCGTAACCTAAATATAACATTACTGTATCGTTAGCGGAACGGTACGTGTTTGCTAGGACGGAACATTCTGCAGCACCACACCTCCATCTGATGGCAAATATACAATGTTTTACGCAACGAAAATTGTCCATGTGATAACAGAAGTGTCATGATTGATTAAATAAATGTTAGATGAAGCTGTATCAAACATATGTTCAAAGAGTAAGTTTGTAAAGGAACAATAGTAATTAACCAATAGTTTAGTAGGCGTTTCCCGTCCCCTGTTATGACATAATCTTTTATTTTTCTACTATCCATTATATTAGTGTTTCTCAATCTTTTTTGCTAACCGACCCATTTTTCTCAGACAATAAGCACAACAGCCCCGACCAACCACATTAAATCTAAAATAAAAAATGTTTACTCTAAGGTCTAAAAGCCATGTTAGAGATGAATACATGTTTATTTGAAGTCATATTTAAAAGATGCTGCTGTGAATTAACTAGGTGACGCTGCATAACACCAGCAAGCTTCGTGATTGTGAATTATTTAAACTCGATCATATCTTATTGACACTTCACAAAACGATATCCGTTTTGGTCCATTCAATCAAATAGGTGACACTGCATAACATTAACATGTTTCACGTTTGTGAATTATTTATCGTTCTGAGTGCATAAAGAAAGGTATGTTTTCATTCGTTAAAACATAGGTGACGTATATAACACAGACAATTATATGAAGTCAAATCTTACTGATGTTGCACAAATAACTGTCCGTGTTGTCGGTTCAAACTTCAATGGTTTTATATTATTATCATGTTTGTTTTCATATCGACTCGATTACAACATGTTGTATGGATTTATGCTTTCGTGAGAATTGTCCTATTGTTTTGTGTATATTGGGACAAATAAATATTTCCTCTTCCTTAATTAAACGTGTTATGGATACAACCAAAGTGTGATGGATACAACCACTATCGTTAAACTGACACCGTCTCAAAACAGTTACACGTGCTCCATGACAATGATCTTTCTGCCATCCTGTCTTATTTTACTAGTTTTTCTTCTGTCAATCATGCACACAGAAACAAAATAAGTGAAACAATAATATATAAATATAACAGAGAATGTCAGTTTTCATATAAAATGTGTCAAAAACTGAATTATGCTGATCTCCTTCGCTGCGTCGAGTCCAACCACATCCCGTATAATTTCTCTTTAAGCTGGTAAATTAAATGTTTCGTCGATGGCGTGTGCATTGTGTTGCTTTAGCTATTGACCTAGCAACATTGTAACTGGCTTATTGAGTCCTTTCTGGAAACCACGCAGGAAAGGGAACGTTACTTCGGATTCTGTTCCTGAAATAACTAATGTTCTTACAAATACCAGATGAGAAAATAACGTAGCTTACTGTTCAACTTAGTTTACGGCACAACGGGGAATGCGTCGCGACACACCAATATGCCGTGCCACACATATTGAGAAGCACTACCGCAGAAGACTATGGACAGACGTTGTACACAACAAATACTTTTTGTTGAAATCGCAGTTCATACAACATAATAGTATATAACACGTTGAATAATTCATTGCTACAGGTGGGGAGTAGTTCTTTGAGAACTGATGTAACGATTACCGCAACGAAGGCTGGGTTGGAGCGATATAATAGCGGTACTGATTTTTTCCGAGCGAACCACGAATTTAAGTAGTTTCGCAACATAAGGATGTCACTGTAAGTCTATACATCTCGCTAAAATGAAGGTTAATTAGCAATGTCAAACGAATGATCTTATCCCTGAGAGCTATATTGGAAAGTATAGCAATTTCAGTCAAAGTGATTATTATAGTCATTCCCGTTTGAGGTATTATGTCGATACCAATGCAATATACGTCACACAGTAACCTACTATAGGCATCTGATGATGTCATTGCTTTATTTGCACGACATACTGGGCATAGGATAATGAGGATAATGTACGTTCAGGACCGTGAACGCTGGACAGTTTAACAAGATGCAATACGATTGTTATCCAGACCAAAAACAACTGGTGGCAGGAGAGTTAGGAAGCACCCTTGTTTATTGAGCGGTATTACTCTCCCAATTGCTAAATAGAACGGTAACACTACAAACACTGCCATCCTGTCACTTGTATAGCAAAGTAGGCAGAACACTTCTATGACAATATACATTTAACAACGAATTATATTCATTTCGTTTTATAGAGAACTTTATATACAACCAGTCAAAACATAACAATGACTATATTATAACGATGAGTAGGTCTCGGCATTAGCCACGTACGTAATTAAAGACCACCAACATGAACTACAAACGCCTTTGACAAACAGCATGCAACAAAAGCCTCAACATAATACAGAATGGAATGACGGTAATACAAAGTCCTTCGGCAGTGAATGTATTTATGTATGTATGCATGCATTCGTAAGAATACTTTGAACATCACAAGTCATTTAATCGTAATTTTTTGCTTCAACATATGCAAATGAGCAGAACGTTTAATTCTCCATTAGTGTCATACACTGTATATGCATGTGATGCAATAACTGCAATTATGTGTACATAGCTATACTTGCATTAGGATCAACATCGCAATACTATACTAAACCAGTGAAAGAAATTACTTAAAACAGAACAATCACAAATCATCACTATGTTATTCCACGACTAGTTCGTCCAGTGGCTGTCGCAGTGCTTACATGGAACACAACTGGTTAGGCCTACATGTCTCAGAACAATGCCATAAGATAACGCTGATCCCATCATGAAGAAATGCTCATGGTTTCGTGACGTCCCTTCCTGCAACTACTTGTCTTCACTGCGCGTCTCAAGTATCTTAAGCACCTTCTTACAGTTGGTCTTGGCAGTCTCCAGCTCACAGTCGATTGCTGTCTGAATCTGGAAACACACGTGATCTACCGGTAACTATAATCGAGCTAACAGATGTGCGTGTGTATGTATGTGTATGTTAAGCTTTTCCTCCCAGATGCCTTGCAAATCGGGCGCTAATTTGTTATGTGTTTATCTACGATCCCTTGGCTGAAAAAATGATGAATTTACTTTTTTATTGAAATTTCCATAGTAACGGTTAGCGGTTCTTACAAGTTTAAGACTTGAATTGAATGTTAAATGATCTTTCGCAGCATTATGCGTGCTTTCTATGATTGTTCTGATCTACGTAAATCATCCATTGCTCAATAGGAAATGTGGCTTCGTGCACAAATATAAACATGTATTGTCTTTAGTATTGGTCAAAACTCCTATGGTGTCAAACGGTCAGGGTTGAGTATGCTTCAGGTGGTTGCTATTTTATATCATGACCTTGCATGAAAAAAAACCCCAAAAACTTTGAGTCTCTAAGTGACACCAATATCAATAGCATTTCAGGTCACTTCCTCCAGAAACAACACCGCTGTGTTTAATGATAGCTACATTTTTCCTCAGTCTCGTGTGATTTGGGTGGGATTGCCAGGACATTTTGGTCATTCGACTCATGGTTCAGTCTACTCACCCATGCAGTGCTATGGGATGAATTGTGGAAACTTTGAGGCAGTATCAAATAAAACATTCCACAACAATCACAAATGTTCATAGTTGTGCTGTGTATTGAAACAAGAAACGTGATAGTATTTTGCACGTAGGATAAGACATACAATCATATATAACCTCTGTATAATATACCACATCAGTTTTGGACAATTCCTGACAGTGATCGAGTATTGTCACAAAAAACAAGCTTCATATGTGATACACTTATTTTCATTTACCTCATTTAAAATTTACATATCAGTTTATAGCAGACGATGAACAGTGAAAAACAAAATGATGAACAACAAAATTGGTTGCAAGCAACGACACTATTATTATACTGTGTATATACTGCTATTTCTGGATGTTACTGTTTGCCAGACATGTGTTTTTATATGCCTTTAACTGCCTCTCCGTTATCAGTAAACATGCTCAGAGACAATTACATACTTCAGCTTTGAAGCCGTCGTCTCTTATAGCTGGAAGGTTGGTCATGACGTTGTAGTAGGCCCCATAGACGCCTGTCTCTAGGCAACGCAAGCCTACCTGTGACAACACATATGGCATCAATCAATTAATCGATCAATCAATCAATCAGTAAGTCAGTCAGCCAGCCAGCCAGCCAGCCAGCCAGCCAACCAACCAACCAATCAATCAACACATCAACCAACAAATCAATCATTCAAAC
The DNA here is from genome assembly GCA_963995525.1 of Escarpia spicata. Lineage (NCBI taxonomy): Eukaryota > Metazoa > Annelida > Polychaeta > Sabellida > Siboglinidae > Escarpia > Escarpia spicata. The sequence continues at coordinate 81,256,671 of OZ023205.1, forward strand.
AATAAATCATCCATCATGTAAATTTCTATTACTACAACATACGGCACGATTTATAATAAATAAAGTGTACGTGTTAATGAATGAACATTAGAGAAGGAGAAAATGTGAACAAAAGCATGATGCCTATCTATGGTTCACCCCGAACCAACTTGGTTATTTTACAAAACAAATGTTACCAAAAAATACTGTCTAACAAGTGTGTTAACCAAGAGCCAGCATCCTTGCATGAAAGAAGTGGTAACAGTTCTGCTAACACTATTTCTAATGCACAACAAAACATTTTACTTGCTATAGAATGAATAATAATTAAAAGGTGTACGTCGAACCTCAATATAATGGTCACCCTCGGGACTGGGGCAAAGTGACTTGAACAGTGAGGACTTAGTTATTATACTATATAGTTACTGATATAAGGGTGACTGTAATTTGACTGTACATCAACGCGACAGGAAATACATTCAACATCCTACTGACCTAATATACCAACAAAATATGGACGGTTAACTGCAGCAGCTGTGGCAATGTCTACATGACATTTACAACAATATCATTCAGATGTCAGACTCATCTACAATTTCATATCTACTACTTTATATAAACCTGACGTATACAAATTCTGTCAATAGATTTACTACATTGTATAATCATCACTGCCCTGCTAAGAAGGTTAGGAAAAGCAAACATATAGGAAAAAACACTGTTTTATAAATGCCTTTAAAAATGCATGCTGTAAGAAGAATGTTCTATATAGAACATTTCTCAGGGATAAAACTGAAACTGCAGTCTCGATATAAAAAGTATAAAAATTAATTACTATCTTAAGATTGGCAAAAAAAGCATACTACAGTATTCGGTTGTCAGAAAAAAGGTAACACTAACGAAACCTGGGCAATAGTGAATAATGTGTTACATAAACAACACTAGTCGGTGAACTTTCAAACACATCTGGTATGTGGCGATGGAGACATTACCAACTAAACAGAAATGGCAAATGAGTTTACTATGTTTATTACAAATGTTGGTCCTAACTTAGCAAAAGATATCCACAATAAAGATGAACGTAATTCTGTGTAGGATTATTTAGGAGGTAATATTGACCATTTATTCCTCAAACCTGTCGATGAGGAGGAACTACAGTGAAAGCGTGTACCAAAAGGAAATCTTCAGACTTTGAAGACATAAGTACAGACATTGTCGCGAAGGTCATTCATGTAATAAGCAAACCTCTCACTCGTATATGTAATAATTCATTTAGATCTGGTGTTTTCCCAACATGTATGAAAATTGCCAAAGTTATGCCCATCTTTAAAAGTGGTACAAAAACCGACATCACAAAATTAATCATAGGCCAATTTCTCTATTGCCGCAATTTTTTTAAATCCTGGATAAATTGGATGTGTTTTGGAGCTAATAAATTTCCCATGTGGAGTTCCGCAATGGTCTATTTTAGGTCCACGTTTATTTGTCCTTTACGTTAATGACATCTGTAATGTATCAACGTTAGTAAGATTCATACTTTTTGCTGACGATACGAATATATTTTGTACCGGTAACAATCTGACAGAACTACGTGACATGTTAAACAGAGAACTTGCCAAATTGTGCAAATGGTTTGCTGTAAACAAATTATCACTCGACTTGTCAAAAACGAATTATACATTATTTGTGAACCATCCACCAGATGTTGACATTAATCTGTATGTAAATAACGAACGAATAACCAACGTTTCTGGGAGTATGTATTGATGACCAGCTGAACTGGAAACATCACATTAATACGGTTAGAACAAAACTGTCGAAAGTAGCAGCAATCATTCACAAAGTAAGTTTTTTAATTAATCAGGAGGGAATGTGCGTATTGTTCCCTGTTTTTGCCATATATTAGCTATTGCAGCGAAATTTTGGGTAACACCCATGTCTCAAACATCAGGTGTATTACAGTGCTGCTGAAACGAGTAGTCCATGTGATCTGTGGCGTAAAGTGTCTGGAGCATACCAGCACTCTATTTAAGCAACTGTGTACTTTGACGTTTGTAGACTTAGTTAAAGTTAAGACGGCGATTATATTGTATAAGGCACATCACAATGAACTACCAAATAGTTTGCAAACAATGTTTAAATGGTGTCTTAACACGTGGCATTCGACAGAAGGACACCTTTCGAAGTCGTCGTGTGTGTACCACACAACAATCAATGTGTATTTCTATTTGTGGAGTAAAACCGTGGAATACCCTACATGAAAGCATCACCAGCAGTAGAAGCATAAAGTTATAAAAAAAACTATAAGTCACATCTTTTATCTATGCACTAGATCTAAGAAAAACATCCAAATAATTATAACAAGATATTACATAGGCTAGGCACTGTATATTGCATTATTTGTTAAATTTAAATATTTTGTAATATGTTGTACTAGTTCAATAAGCAACTATACTCGGGGGTGAACCATACATAAGTATTACACTTCTGTTCACCCCCTTTCCATTCCACCAAACTTATGAGTATTTTTTGTTTACATGTTGAAAATGTTCTATTTTGGAATAATGGGAGGTACAATTGTTTTATGTTGTTGTTGGAAATAAATGAATTACTTACTTACAATTCAATGCAGCTATGGTACAAAGGGAGTTTGAGATTTTAAGAAACTCCTGCAATATGGTTGGGACAGAGAATTATGCGAGTTTGTTATGTTGTGGTATAAGAACTGCATGTGTATCAAGGTAGGAAGTGAAAAAGTTCATTGACATCTTGATATGCCAATATATAACATGAATAAATCATTGTTTCTTGATCTCACTTGACTGTTATCAGCCAGATAACAGTCGCTTGTGCTGGCACAATTTAAAAAATAATGTAATATTTTCTGACTCCAACCTGCAAGTCGCATTTGCAGTTGATGTTGCAAATGTTTGCTAGTTCCTCCAGCAATGGCCAGATGGCATTAGTAGTCTTAGCAAGGTTCATCGGGACTGAGATGGATGCCATCAGTCCATGCTGCATAGCCTCATCTCGTCTGTAACCAATTTATATACCAACAATATTATTTATTTACTAGCTTACACCCAGGTAGCAACAAACCAAAGTTACCATTACATCACCATTACAATACATGATCACCATTACAATACTTTGATCGTAAACTCATTCCCGCTGATATTTAATTGATGTTTTTGTCGATTACAGCACTGCATGCAGTCAATAATAATTTCCCGTTAAATAGATGCTAATGCCACAGTGGCGCCCTCTCCTTCTAGTGACTCAACAGTCACATATACTTAGGGGGAGTCTCATCAGTTTGCAAATTCCAGAAAAAAGTGTAGTGTTTCGCTTTTTCAAACCATCCCTTACTACCCTAGGCCCCACTGATACATGATGTGGAACTTGCAAGTTTGGGCGTCCAAAATGGCCCCTAAAACCATAGCAAATACCCACTGGATTCTGATTATATGACATGGCTGACAAAACATTACCAAAAATGTTGCCCAGTTCTGGTATCCACAATGGTCATTAATACCTGTTCCATTAAATCGATGGTATCACCACGTGTTGTGAAGGAAACAAATAGTTGATGTGTGTGTGTGTGTGTGTGTGTGTGTGTGTGTGTGTGTGTGTGTGTGTGTGTGTGTGTGTGTGTGTGTGTGTGTGTGTGTGTGTGTGTGTGTGTGTGTGTGTGTGTGTGGATGTGTGTGTGCGTGTCTGCGCGCATTTGTGCGTGCATGTGTGTGTGCATGTGTGAGGGTATGCATATGTGTGTAAGGCAAAGTCTAGTGTTTGTGCATGTGTGCTTGCATGTGTGTGTGCGTGCATGTGTGTGTGCATGTCTGTGTGCATGTGCGCGTGTGTGTGCGTGTGAGGCTGTGTGGATGTGTGTGTGTGTGTGTGTGCGCGTGCGTGTGAGGCAATGTGTAGTGTGAATGCATGTGCGTGCATATGAGGCAATGTGTAGTGTGTGTGCATGTGCGCATACGTGTGCGCGTGAGGCAATGTGTAGTGTGTATGTCTGCCTGTGAGGTTGCTTAACTATGCACAATCACGTTAATAACACATACTTCAGTTACGACGGAGTGTTCTACAAGCAGAAGAAGGGAGCAGCCATGGGGTCACCAGTAACAGAAGAAGGGAGCAGCCATGGGGTCACCAGTATCAGAAGAAGGGAGCAGCCATGGGGTCACCAGTATCAGAAGAAGGGAGCAGCCATGGGGTCACCAGTATCAGAAGAAGGGAGCAGCCATGGGGTCACCAGTATCAGAAGAAGGGAGCAGCAATGGGGTCACCAGTATCAGAAGAAGGGAGCAGCCATGGGGTCACCAGTATCAGAAGAAGGGAGCAGCCATGGGGTCACCAGTATCAGAAGAAGGGAGCAGCCATGGGGTCACCAGTATCAGAAGAAGGGAGCAGCCATGGGGTCACCAGTATCAGAAGAAGGGAGCAGCCATGGGGTCACCAGTATCAGAAGAAGGGAGCAGCAATGGGGTCACCAGTATCAGAAGAAGGGAGCAGCCATGGGGTCACCAGTATCAGAAGAAGGGAGCAGCCATGGGGTCACCAGTATCAGAAGAAGGGAGCAGCCATGGGGTCACCAGTATCAGAAGAAGGGAGCAGCCATGGGGTCACCAGTATCAGAAGAAGGGAGCAGCCATGGGGTCACCAGTATCAGAAGAAGGGAGCAGCCATGGGGTCACCAGTATCAGAAGAAGGGAGCAGCCATGGGGTCACCAGTATCAGAAGAAGGGAGCAGCCATGGGGTCACCAGTATCCCCGATAGTGGCAAAACTATACATGGAATATTTAGCAGAAAGAGCCACCAGGGAAGCATCTCACCCTCCAGACATCTGGTTGAGATATATGGATGACACATTTACAGTGTTACGAGAGAGCAGTTCACAAACCATCTGAACTCGGTGGACAAGAACATCAAGCTCACTGTAGAACCGGAGCAGGATAGTATGGTAGCCTTCCTAGACACGTGTATATGTCTGAAGGACGATGGATCAACCAAGGTAAAGGTGTACCTAAAGGCAATCCACATAGATCAGTATTTGAACTGGAACGGCATAAACGATTGGTAGTGAGAACACTCCTATAAAGAGCAGGAAGCCTGGTAACAGAAGATGAGGACAACGCCAAAGAGGTGGAACATATCCAGAAAGTACTGAAAGCGAATGGCTACAAACCATGCATGTTTAACATCACTAACCAAAGGAGACAGATGGAGAACAACACCACAGAATCCAGTAGAAGACAACATGCCATAGGCCTGCCTTACATCAATAAACTGTCGGAACAATTGGCAAGGATTTTCAAGACCTATGACATACCAATGTACCATGAACCTATCAACACCCTGAGGTCACTACTGGTGCACCCGAAGGACAGGACGGAGAAGGCAGCAAAGTGTGGTGTGGTGTGGTATACGACATACATTGTCCAGAATGTGACCAGCACTACATACGGAAAACGGCTAAAACATTTGGCACAAGAATGAAGTAACATCGGTCAAGTCGCCAAGTTGGCCCCAATCCCTATCTGTCATAAGTGAACATAAACTGAACACAGGCCATCAGTGTTCATTGAAAGACATCACAATTTTAGACCATGAGGAGAACTTGCACTGAAGAAAGATAAAGGGGGCAATCAACATCCACAGAGGAAAACATACATTGAATCATGACGTCGGCCAGGAGCTCCCAGCTGTCCTTCTCCAGCTTGTGTCATGTGACAGTGGTCATGTGACACACCCATAACATCATTTTGCTGAGGAAGACTGCGAGATGCATTCGAAATATTCAAAAGAGAAAGAGGTTTCTTGTGAGGTAATTATGTCGTATTATAACAACCAAGAAATCGGATCTTCAATCCATTCAAGAATGTTAATAATACTACATTTCTACTATTTCACCCCATCCCAGAAATTAGTATTCATCGAATATTTGACATTTAATAGAGCTAATCATAAAATAAGACACAATTGTATGACCAACTCACAACTGTTGTTCCTCCTCTGTGTCACGGGGTAGCTTACACGCCATCTGGTGGACACAAACAACACTATGATGAACAAAATAAGAACTATTTGCATTACAACTTTACAAATACATACAGGCATAGCCAATTTTGAATAATACAACCAATTTATTTATACCATATATTTGTATTACTGGCTGGTCAAGTATACTTTCCATGTTGGTTACATCATCATAATGTTGGCATTTCTCCTCACAAATGTAAATATACTTATGTTGAACCTATCTCTATAAACAGTGAACAATTTACTGGGGCCATTTGGCCCTGTGCTCCTTTAAGTCAGGTTATTATCATTAATCTCACCCTAATAAAATAAAATAGCTTTTTCAAAAATGATGATTGAATTATCTAAAATTGCTTTCAAAACTGTGGCTCTTAGCCACAAGCTTCAATAGACGTGACACCATGGTTACCAAGGCCTGACCCAACACGCTGCCTGATTCCGGTATCCACAATAGCATTAAAGTGCACTAATACTTATTCCATTCCACAGGTGGCACCACAGTAGCAATTTATTTTCCAGCAATACACAGTGATGGCCAAGCCATCAACCACCCGTCTGTGATGCTATGTGTTGGTTGGGGACGTTGCGTACTTCTGCGATCACCCATTATGAGACCGCATGAGACAACCCCTAAGAAAGAGAGACTGGACTCACCATGTACTGGCTGAAAGCGACGCTGTCGGAGTCGATGAAGACAGTCATCTCCCTGACAGCCTTGTAGAGTGGTTGCAGCAATTCTCGCATCTGCTCATCGAGATGCGCAAACTTCCTGTTTCCATACGTCAAGAAACTCACCATTGTGCCCAGCGCCGTTCCCTGCAGCAATCGGTAAAAAATTTGAAATATTGTCAATTTAACTCCTGTTGCCCTTCGCAAGTCATGTGTCTTGTTGTTAATATTTGTAGTCCTTGACTAGTTTAAGATATATGCACAGCCAATTAAAAAATACAATGTCAGCTTATTGAATTCGGACTGTGTACAGTCGAAGAAAATTTAGTAATTTATATAATACACACTGGAAAATTGACTGACATATAATTTTCAGAGTGGGGATGTTACACAAGAACATGACTCGTTTCTTTGTTCCAAACTTTCCCAATCCAATGAACCAGAAAGTCATTCTGGCAATCCTGGACTCTATCTTACTACCTAAACTATCCTCTTCAGGCTTTGTGGCCCATAATGCTTCAGTGCATCTTCTCCAGTTCATCTTATTTCTGGCCACACATTTGGCTTCTGTCCATGTCTTCCACCAGAGTTGCTATATCTCTGTCTCAACTGTTCTTTGCCAGGTTGTCTTGGGATGATCCACTTTCTATTGCCATTGTAATGCTCATGTTAAGGGTGCCAGGCTGTGATTGTGTTCTGCCTTTGTAACCACATATCCAACCTAGAGTAATTGCACCTCATTTTGTCTCCTAAGCTGATCTTCCTTTTGCTTATTTTTATCAGGATTCTTTATCTGACACAAACTATAGCTACACTATTGTCAGGGTGCTCCTTACATACTTGAGTTGGAGACACAGATATGTGGAAACCCCAAGCCCTGACTGACTTACCAATGATGCAACAAGAGCTGCCACTGACCCACCGCCGGGGGTAGCTGACCGCGCCCCTACGGTCATCACAAATTCTCGGACACTCATGGACACCAGTGGACCATCCTTGTCCTCATGAATCATGTATCTACAAGAGACATCCAGCAGATACCGTTACACAATGTCTAGCAACAATGATATCTGTAAACACATATGCTTAAAAGCAAACAAAAGGCAACTGTCTGTGTCTGATACACCAGAAAATGTTAATACAATCTAATCATTTGCAACGACAATCAACATTATAATGCAGGTGGTTTAATCAGAATTTATTTTAAAAGTGGGAGATTCTAGAGAAATTTCACGGTTCCCAATGGCTGACATATTGAGACATGCCCCCGATGCTTGACCAATAGGTGCCTAGAGCTTCTCTGACCGTGACGCTGTGGTGACACTTTGAATGCCCATTTCCTTGACATGTACACGGCTACGTCAGTTCATACATTGGTTTCTCGTATTCCTTAGAATCAGAGTTACACTTGTAACAACTACTTCAATGCTGTACAGTCATAGGTGTCAACATCAGCTCACGGGAAAGTGGGAAAGTGTGCGAACACCAATTCTAAAGGAAACGACATTTGCACAATAAAAATAGCACTAATAATTACACAATAAAAGTTTCAACGTGAAATCGTTCCAGCCATGCAAAAAACCCAACTGTCTTCATGTCAGACGTCACAGCTGTGACACATGGAAATGTGGCAAGTTGGTTCAAATAGGTACTTACTCTATGATGCGGTCCTTGGGATTAAAACCACCAAGCGAGTGCAGTCCAAGTCTATCCACCAACTACAACAAATGTCCTATGTGAAGTAACAAGGTGAGTGGTGCCACCTAGCGGGATAGGCCGGTAGTTTCCCTGGTGGATTTATTCATGGGCGCATAGTGATACATAGCATATTGATGCATAGGTATAATATGCCTGAGCAGAATATATAAAGGCGCTCCGGTTTAAATCTGCCTCCATTTGTCAGCATCGATCATCAGGATTCTGCGTGCGGTTTGGGATTGTTCTATTATTAATTGGGGATTTGAGAATTTGTATATAAAGTTTTGTGCGTCTCCGGCAGACCATATAACACTGCGTTGCCATAATCAATATGTGACATGACGTCTAAGGCATTCACAATGGTTCTGCAGGCATTAGTGGTAAGTCATTTCCTAATCAACGTGATGCTTCGGAGGTGACAATATGCCACCTGGCAAACACGACGCACTTGATTCGTCATCGACACATAGTGTTGTCAAGTAGAACGCCGATGTCGCGGATAACCGGCTTCGGCGAAACAGCACAGCCAAATACATCAATGACTTGGTCAACAGGCGGGTGAACAAGTTCCCGATTGTTCACTGCAGATAAGACAATCACCTCGGTTTTGTTCTCGTTAAGCAGGAGATTATGGTAAGGCTTTCACATCGGTGGTACAATGAGATATTCGGTCGGTGGTCATTGTAACTTGTAAGTGGCCTGAGGCACACCACATGTTAGATCGACACTTCTTGATATCATGTTGCCAACTTTAACTGTCTGTGTTCGCTGTGACAGACACGAATTCAACCAGCACATGGCATTGCCACGCACGTCAATTCTGTGCAGTTGATTGAACAGTAAATGGTGGCTGACAGATGAAAAGTGGCACCGAGATCTAGTTGCACTAGTAACATTCTTCTTGTTATCCAGAGAAAGCAGTATGGCATCCTATATGCGTACTAGGGCTTCTTTCACAGCTGTGCATTGGATTTGCATTGTTGCCTTGCATAGGAGGGTGTATGTGACAGTGGGCGCATACAAACAAGGTAGGCTTTTTTAATTTACAATAAGACTTTTGGCGACTCAACCTGTTATAAATCTACACTTACATAGTGCTAGTCTCTATACGAATATTGGCATGCATACAACAATATGTGTACGAATGGGCACACATGCATGTTGAATACTGCACCAGGGTTAGATACAAATCATAATGGACACTTTTGAAAATGCTGCATTTGTATTTATATCCTGCTCCACATTTGCATCAGAACATTTGTATTTCTTATTTAATGTTTAAACGTAAAAATCTAAAAAATATCTACACCTGGCACATATTCTACAGCATGTACGGATGCTAGCTGAATAACCTTTTTCTAGAGTCTGAGTAACTGACTCCGCTGTCACAAATGCACCACCCAGGAGAGCAATGCAGACACATGTGCCCCATATCAAAGACAACGAGGAACTCCAGAAAATAAAAATGTAATTACTCATTCGACCAGTCCCATGAACGGCTGAGCAGTAATATTTTTAAAAATAATTACTTCCAGAACCAAAATAAAAAACAGCCAAATGTTGAAAGTCAACAAGATTTCTGGCTTAGTTTAACTTCAGCATTTTAGCAATGCAGTCAGCAGCACCCTCTCGTGCATTAGGATGGAATGTGTAATTTAATTTAATTTAAAATGTTTGCATTTATAAGCCCCAGCTGCATTTCAATTTTGAACCCACAAATAAGCATGCATGCATGCATGCATGCATGCACACACTCACAGATATAAACATACTCACACACACACACACAATGTCACACACGGACATGCACACAAATAAAACAAACCCACTCGTTATCATTTATTAATAACACAACTCATGCACTCATAAAGAAAGCTGTTAGGGACAAGTCCAACTAACAGGGAACCACTTTCCACAGTGGGATTATGCACAGAATTATATGGAAGAACTACCTAGTGCAGAGGAGAGGCAACCTACCAGGCGGATCTTTTGGTCTTCCTCAAGCACAAACACACCCTCCTTCTTCATGTAGTGGTCTGCCGAGTCCATGACAGCCTTGAGAGGCACCAGACCAACGACCTGGGAGCCAACGACTGCAAGACCCAGCTCCTGCAATACACAGTCACTGCTGTAACAGTTAAAGAGGAACGTCAAGTCATTTCTACTCCTCTAGGTATAATCATTATTATTATAATTATAGACACCACCAAAATGGCCATCACCTGAAAGGATGTCTTGGTAGTTGACGGTCATGATAGTAATATTTACCACATGTTAGAAAACAAAAACGTATAATCATGCTCGCAGATACTCGTTGTTTATTCAAAATGATGAAGGTCAGAGAAAATCCATTGATAGGCCCAAGTTGTAATAGTGTAGAATTCTTAAATAATATTTGTTACAATAAACACCATAAGTTTGCAGTAGTGTGCTATGTCTTTTGCAACAACATGTACATGAATATTAGCAATTAAATATACAAAAAAGAGTCAATTATCAACATTAAAAAGGTTAAACAATTGTCAAAGCATGCTAAATTAGTTACTACTTTTGTAAAATAGTCTTCTTCCCCTTGATTAGTACAATAAATATATTAATGTAAACAACATTTTGTGTTACATTGTTAACAATCAGGCAAACAATCAGAATAAACTCCATCTTGGTGCTACTTCCATCTTGAAATTAGCACAACTTGGGTTATACAAAGACAACTCTACAGAGGACACGTTTCTCACCTCTGCATCTTTGCAGACTTCCTCGTAGACGGTGTGGATGGCAGTCACCTCAGAGTCCATGATGTTGATCGATACTTGGGCGAGGTTGGCTTCCTCGAGGTACCAGCCCAGAGCCTGCACCTCCTTGAGACGCCCGGGCTGAAAGGAGACGGAGCACGGTCACGGCAGCATATTTCATGCTACACATCAGTGTACAATTTGTTGACTAGCAAATTTACACAACACAATGTAAGAAGATGAATAATTATCACCAGTGTACATGTTTTCTGAGAGAAAAAATCAATTGCTATGTAATAAGATAAATAATTATGTCAATCTATATTATGTTAATATGCCAACTGGAATCAGTATCAGTGCATCTCTTCTGACGCACCAAGGTTAACTTGCCTCTTTCAATTGTTCCGCTTCCTTGGACCTCTGGTCTCTCGACTAGCAACTGGCGATACATTTCAGATAACACAACAATGCTTATTAAATTATGCGTTCTTGGTATGCTCTGCTTGTCTCGGGGGCCTTTCTCCTACCTGCAAGAATAGTGTGGTGAGCCACTCTCCAACAGAACATGCCACGGTGTCAGTACATTTTAGAAGGTCCTACTCGTGATACTGTAATAGTGACCACTGTTGAGCGGGAGTAATTTGAAATAAATATATAAACATTATAACCAATGAGAGACTGACCTGGTCTTTACCTCGGCCCTGCTCTCTGATGTTCAGGGCAATCCTGTGTGCCTGTTCCTTGGTTGCCAACATGTTAATGTTGTAGGCAATGAGGAACTTGCGTGCACCCACAATGGTTGCTCCCCAGTTGGGAATAAACTCCCTCGGACCATAGTCGGGCTTCCAGTCTGGCTTCTGAAGCTGAAGACAAACATGATAACATTAAAGCTGGGCTTCCGATGATGTGTCACACATGTAATCGACTTGGCTCATCTAGAAATCATACGCATTCAATATGAATTATTACTCAATTCCTAACAATACGGATGCTTTTCAATGTTGTGGGAAAGTTAGTGTTGTGAGTTATCTGAAAATGACTTTTTACTTAAATTTATTATTTTGTCAACCTGGACTGGATTTTTTTATTCTATCATATTCACTGTTTGTGTTGTGTATGGACTTAAATTTATTTTAGCTGGCAAGCAACATTCATAGTTGTGCACCTGTTCATCAAGACAATCTTGAGTTTTAGTTGCTTTCTGTGCCATAGAAAAGGAAGTATCCAGTACAAAGAGCAACTGAAAAATAGTTTCAAATCCTGTCACCTTTCACTAGGTTATAAATGTACGTGGTAGTCCTAATCATACGGTTTTGAAAGCAACTAAGTCTTGTCATTATGGTGCAAGCATATTTTCTAGCAGCTACTATAGAACGTTAGATCTGTGTGAAATGCATTACAAAGTTCCACTCCTAATTATAACCCGGACTTATGAATTCAGTTCAAGTAGCATTTGCCAAACGAGGATACTATTCAATGCATCCTCCGAGCAACACCATTAACCATACCCTATAATAGTTCTACTTAACTAACGTTTTCTATTTATAAATGCATCTAGGTGGTTACAACTCAAAACGACTTATTAATAAAACAATGCTGCCATCTGGTGTTTAATTCCACGAGAGGCCTCCTGTGACAAAAGTGAGACCTAGCAGACACAAACCTTCTCCACCAATCCCTCGTACTCGCCAACACGAATCTTTGGAACTGTGTTCCTGTATTCCTCCGTGGCTGCCTCACCGTACAGGTAGACTGCAAAGGCAAGATCATAAACACATCATCTCACTGTAAACATCACCTTCTTTAGACAGTACCATAATGACTGTATGTATTGTATTGACATTATATGTTTTCAGACACAGTAAAAATCTACCAAATTAATTCATTTTATCTACCTTATGTTTTTGGACACCTCTAGTAAATTACTTTCTGTATTCCTATGTTATCGGACATATTTCTACATGTTGCTGTCACTGTTCATTTTGTACTCAGGGCACATCACAGGAACTTGTGAAACTGTTTTTAGCCTTAACTGGCATTGGTGATTCCTGCAATTAAATGTACTTTTTGTCCACTTCAAGGGGTGTTGTCAGGGGCAGTCCACCACCCCAGACCCGGCAGCAACACATTTTTGTAACGTCGGGGGATGGTCCCTTTATTGCAGAGAGTCAAACACATTGGTGGTGTTTACATAAATAAAAGCTTCCCGTCTATAGGCGCCACAAGCATCTTGTCAATGGGAGATGTCTGCTCTGTATAGAACCACTGTACTATTACTATTATCTTGTACAACTGGACTGACCTGGAATGTTGAACTCATCAGCAAGTTTCTCTCCGAATTCTTGTGCACACTCGATGCACTCCTTCATGGTGACGCCCTGCACGGGGATGAAGGGACACACATCTAACGCTCCCAGGCGTGGGTGTTCCCCTGACACAGACGCAACACAGACATGTCTTAGCATTGACATGTCATAACAGTGACATGTTGTAACAATGACCGTTATAAGTGACATGTCATAACAGTGACATGTTGTAACAATGACCGTTATAAGTGACATGTCATAACAGTAACACACTATAAGTGACATGTCACATCAGTGACACACTAAAGTCAGTGACACATAATAAGTGACATGTCACAACAATGACATATCATAAGTGACATGTCATAACAGTGACACTTCATAAGTGACATGTCATAACAGTGACACATCATAAGTGACATGGCATAACAATGACACATCATAAGTGTGACATGTCAACAATGAAACACCTTATCAGTCAGTGACACGTCATGAAAATGATGTCGTAACAATGACACATCATAAGTGACATATATTTTAACAGCAACATGTCATGACAATATACACTCCATAACTGTGAAACGTCATAACGCTAACAATGACAGATTATAAGAGACACATGTCGTAACAGTGCCCCATCAAAACAATAAGACATCACAACACGTATTTATGTATGTTGTATATTAATGTGAGCAGAAGAGATGTGAGCAGAAGAGATAGCAGACAGCTCAACCGAGCATCAATCGGAAAATAAAAACATATCAATCAATCAATCAAATAAAATTACCTCGATGTCGGGTCATATCAATGAGCTGGGCCGCCACCCTTGCCCCATTGAGAGCGCCCTCTACGACAGCATCTGGCGCCCCCACGAATGTGTAGACGGTCCTGTTTGTGGAGAGACCGGCATCAACGTCGAGAAGATTGCAGCCTTCGGTGCTGCCGATGGCATTGGCAATGGCTTCAATCACCTGGAACAGAAAGGACAGTGGAGAAACATAGACACACCTTCCATATTGGCATTTGGCACAAATAAATAGTTGAGAGAACCCCCATGTTTTTTTAAGGATGTATAACATATATATGTGTGTTGGTGGTTCCAACGACTGACGCTTTTGAAAAAAGTGAACATTTGCAACTTAAGCAATTTTCATGTTCTTAGTTATATAACTGAATTTAAATTACACACACTGGTATAAGAAAATCATTATTTAAAGTGAACCTGTCATTGTGAATTGCACGTACAGCTATAAGGTAATGGTGGTGTTGTAGTAGGTAGGTATGTAGGTAATCGGACAAAGCTGCAGGTCACATCTATCTATTTGTGCTGCTACGCCATCGCCGAATACAATCCCAACATAATACAAATCATAAAGGTGCAATTTGATATTTATTTCACAAACTTAATTAATGATTTTAGCAATTTTCAAATTGTACACTACAGTATCTTCACTATCTTTGCAGTACTTAGTAACGCACTTGTAGCAATAATTTAGACGTTTCATGTTTTTTTGTGGGATAAGTAGATTCCTGTTGGGCCAACTAAACATGAATTAGTACTAGTCCTACTGGACAAGTGCTTTCTAGGAATTATTGTCGAACCCAGGATTGGCATGTGTCTCCTTAGTGCTTCTCCAGTTAGGTATACTGTGGTAAGTCAAAATCACAGAACTGACTGAGCACACGTGAAATATTTGTGAGATTCACTCCCCAGATGTCTTTAAAGCTGATTAACTGTTATTCACATGCCATTTGATTTGGCAAACGCTAATCACAGCACATGACACAAAAAGCTAAAAAAGACAAAACAAGGAATGTTTCCAAGAGCTCTATCATCATCATCTATGTTCTTAAGATTGTAATATTTCTGAAAGTCTGTATAATTTATGGCATAACCATAAGAGTCATATATATATATGTGTGTGTGTGTGTGTTGATTCTCACAGTTATACCATAAATTATACACACTTCATTCGCCACCTAAAAACAACATTTCTTGTTCAGGTTAAAAAAGTAGTTTAATATGTTATGTAGTTTGACTTTGTGACATAAATTTCATGTTGTATATATAACCTTTGATCCTACACCCTCATGGGAACCATGTTAGCTCATTGATGATAACCACAAGTCACATTTTCATGTCAGAGCGATTAAAATGGTCAAACTATTACATAACCCAGACAAAAATTATCTCAATTATAATATTTATGCTTTGGTATACAGTACCTATGCGTCACAAAGAAACTTAAAATTACTTGCAGCATATAAGATCATGATAAATTGAACGCAACCCTGAGGGAATGGCTGACCACTCAATTTGTCCACTGAAAAATGTAATAAATCACTAAAAATAACTGAGATGGGACTTCCAGCTAAGGACACACTATAATTCAGTCAGGTTTAAGAATTTAACCAAATAGGACATCGAACAATGGAAGTGCACTGAAGTAACCTCTTTTCTCCAGTTAAAATTCAAGTCTATAAACAAACACAGTGGAACCTTGCTTCATTGTCACCTCGGTAATACAGCCACCTCACAATTAAGGTCACCCTAGGACAATTATTTCCATAACAATAAAGTACAGGAAATTAGTGCCACTAATAAGGTCACCTCATTATTGAGGTCACTTTTGCCCAGACCTGAGGGTAAGGTTCCACTACCCCAGCCCATCTCTTAGGAACATTACGGTTTTCTTCCGGAATTTTCTGGGACATAACTTGTTATTTTACTGAGTGGGGAGGAATCTGTTTGGGGGAAATAGATTAGTTGTTTTGAAAATCAGGGTTTGTAGCCCAATTCTGTCCTATCAAAATTAATGGTGTTTACATGATGTGGATCAAGGTGCAAATTTAAGGTTGTATCTTTAGCTGACACATATAAACAACATAGGGGCACATTTATAAACACTCAACCGAGGGCACATGGATCATGCTTGTAAACACTGACCCAAGAACTGAACAACACATTCTTAGATCGAATGGCATATCTTACAGTTCTGTAACACAAACATTTACATCAACTTAACCATTCAACAATGGACATAATAGCATGTGGGTTCAAAATGTCACAAATTTATTGATGTCAAACGGTGAAAAATGATCTTGACATTGAGATTCTGAAAGGTTCTTACTTACTTACTTACTGCTCCCATAACCCGCCTGGGTCATAGGGATGTTGCATTGCTGAAATTTTCGCCAGTCTTCGTGGTTGTGTGCTAATGTCTGAGTTTCTGCAAAGGTCTTCCCAGTCCATTCTGCAATATTGTCTGACCATCTCTTCCTCTGTCTTCCCTGTCTTCTTTTCCCCGGCACTGTTTTTGTGAGCCCACTTGGTCATGTTACATGACCATACCATCTCAGTTTCCTCTTTTTTACTGTGGTCAGCAGGTCTTCATAATGTCCCATATGTTGAGTGATAATTTTTCTGATTTCATCATTGGTGATGTGATCCGTGTAGGAAATAAGGAGGATTCTTCGGTAGCATTTCATTTCCAATACAGCAATTCTTCTTTGCAGTTCCGCTGTGAGAGTCCATGATTTGCATGCATACAGAGAGATGGAAAGGACCAGTGTACGTACTAGTTTAAGTTTAGATTTCAGTGCGATGTTCTTGTCTCTCCAAACTGGTTTCAATTTCGCTAGTGCTGCTAATGTTTGCACAGATCTAGCAAGGATTTCGTTTCTGGAACCCTCGTCATTGATGATAGCTCCGAGGTACTGGAACTGACTTACTGTTTCCAGTTTGCGTCCATTGGCAGTTATTTGGGACCTCATTGCATTTTTGATGTTTGTCATTAGCTTGGTTTTGTCTGTATTAATTTCCATTCCATATCTGGCTGATGTTTCGTCCAGTCGGTTCACAAGGTTAGCAAGTTCCTCTTCACTTCCAGCCAACCCGTCGATGTCATCAGCAAACCATAGGTTGGTGATGATGCGTCATCCAATGTTGACTGTGCCAGTGTGATCTTCCAGGGCATCTGTCATTATTCGTTCCAGGAATACGTTGAATAATGTCGGTGACAAGAGGCATCCTTGACGGACTCCGACTGATGTGTGGAACTATTCACCTACTTCGATGGTGTGTACTAGTTTTCGTCCAATATTGTAGTTCTTCATTATTGCCCATAGTGCGGCATGCGACACCCTGTCAAATGTCTTCTTGAAATCAATGAAGACATGGAATAGTTCCTGTTGATGTTGCATGTATTTATCACCCAAAACATGAAGATTTAATATTTGTTCCATGGTGCTTCTTCCACTGTGAAAGCCCGCCTGTTCTTCGGCAATGATCTCTCCTACTTGTCATTTCAATCTGTTCAAGATGACTCTCAGCATCACTTTGCTCGCATGGCTAATGAGGCTGCTGGTTCGGTAGTTTTGACATTGTTGTAGGTTGGGGATAGTAATTATCAGTGATTGAGTCCATGTTGTTGGCCACTCTCCAGTCTGGCAGATTTTGTTGCAGATTTTGGTGAGGATGTCTATCACCGTTTCTCCTCCGTTCATTATCAGTTCTGCTGGGATGTTATCAAATCCATCAGCTTTTCCCTTCTTCAGT
>OZ023205.1:81274861-81490111 GCA_963995525.1 Escarpia spicata
GTGACCGAGGGTTTGGCTTTTCGGCATTCAGTGGTCGATAAATGTAAGAAAAACTGGTTTTGTTATATCTACTCAGTGTCAAGAAAGTCAAATTTAATAATAGTACAGTGACGAATAATAGCTTAGGGTGGCAAATCAGTCACCATGCCGCGGTTTCGTTTCAATGGAAACAATAGGTGGCTAGTGTTAATGCTGCGACTTTTAGCGTACAACAAAATTTACCAGGGTTACTCTACGGTAGGTGTCTGTAGCAACAATGAGGTTTTAACTAAAATTATACCATATTGCGCTCCCGAGAAGGCGAGAACTAAGGATTCCAACCGATTCACCTAATCATAGAAATCTGAAGGTCTGACACTTTGGGATAAAAATCTACTATACTCTTCTGTCGTTAAAAATTATGTAAACATAGCCGTTAGAGGAAGCCACTTTATGCTCAGTGAGCGATAAATCTCTCTGATTGATTAGCACAAGTGAGAACAATCACTATCCTAAAAATTATGTTCTGCCTGTGTCTGTGAAAATCTCTTAGTCTCAAAATCTCCAAGTCTAAAATTGTACGCTGCCAAACAAAGTGAGTATATGACTATAGGGTGGCATTTTTAATTAAATAAATATGCGTACCGGAACATTTATTAGGCACACAAAAGTATTCTTTATTACGATGTGTTAACTTTGTTTGAGAAGTCTGTTCAGACTTCTGTGCGCTAGGATTACAATTTACAATTACAGTGTCTGACTCAACGTGGTGCAAGACCAGGCAAGTCATCAAATCAAAGCCTGACAAAGCTTTTAAATGTCCACAAGTCTGCAAACGACGCAGTCAGCTTGTATTGACGAAGCTATCTGTCATCTGTGTCTAAGCAAGAAGACATAACGGGTGACACGTACAGACCCGCGGTTCCAGACATGCTATAAACATACACGCTACACGGTCACGGCAAGTGCCAGTTGCTGAGCTACGCTCAGACACTGAAACGTGTTAGAAAAGGAGGCGTGACGCAGTCGCGCGCCTTCGAGCTGCATGCTTACCTCCTTGTGCTGCCCCTCCGAAAAGTTTGGAACGCACTCTATCAGCTTAGCCATTGCACAGAACAATTTACATAAAACTTTACAAGAAGCAACTGTTTTGTTGCGCGCTTAAAGACACAACTGCACAGCTGTTGTTTACACTGACTCGTAGTTCGAGATGGCTGTTACTGGTGAAAGTTTACGCGTTCACGTCATGAAGCGTTGTGTAGGTTTCCGTGGCAATGCCGTGACGTCACGTCTTTTGCGCTGGAATGACGTTTTATGTAATTGACCCCATTTCCTGACTCCAATCCACGCACTTGTGTTGTGAAAACATATAATTTAGCTGCGATTCTCCACAATACAATAAGCAGGTAAGCATATTCACCCAAACAGCATCAAAGTGCATTCACAATTCTGCAGTGTTCAATAGTCTGTAACGCTAATACTTTGGAAACGGCGTTGAGCCAGAATTTTATATTTGCTTGGCATGAAAATGGTTGTAAACGAATCCTATTACCGGATTTATTGATATTGTTGTGTCGGTAAAAATGCATTAGGCAACCACATTTTGCTGCCGATCGGTCAGCAAGATATTAATGAGAAGTCGGCTTTACAATTAACGACGTCTGTCATCGTAGGTGCAGTAAACAGGCTAGGACGTGACTTCGTCTTTTTTAACGGGCGCGTCACGAATCATGGTCCAGACGTCGCCGTCTCGGTGTCTAGCCCGACGCATTGGGCACATCACAACTATGCGGCTAAATAACGCCTGCAACATAATACATATTGAAGAGAGTGTTAAGTGTGCAGTGACATTCGTCTTTCTATGTTGATAGTTTTCTGCATAACGATATATATTCAATGGTAATGTAAACATTTCTCGTTCTTTCAGATTAATTCCAGTTAATCCGTTTGGTGGCAGTACCGTCGTGTGGCCTGACTACAAAATGTAGTCGACTGGTGTTATATGTTCTGTAGTTATGAGAATAGTTACCATTTGCTTATATCCATAATATGTCACGTGCACCATGCCAACATTATCATAACTATTTGCATTATGTTTTATAAACTATAAGTAAGCTGAAGGTATATTGCTGTCACCTGAACTCCACACCAGGGTGCAGCACCAGAACACATGTCATTTGTTGAGCACAGTAAATGGTAGTCATGCTATTCAGTTAATGCTTTGTGTAATTACAAGAAACCTAACCGTGAACAATTCTTAAACTGCATCATGTCATTAAATTGCACGCTGCCGTCATGTCATTGATATGCTACATGGCTTGACATTAACTCCCATAAAGCATTTGTCCGGTAGGTACTAATTCATGTTTACTTGTCCCAACAGAAATTGACCTGTCTCACGAAAAAATTGCTTTAAACATATAACGTCAATGTTATTGCCCCAACTGGCTCTGTGGTTGTACCTTCCAACTTACGAATGTTGTTACAGGCTTACTAAACACAGCCAGGCAGGCATATACCTTCAACATAGTTAGTATAGTCTTAAGAACATTATATTAAATTATTAATTAATAAATTAAAAACTAGGAACAGACTGCCTCCTTGTAACTAATTAAAATGCAAAGCTAAACGTGTCATGGCATTTTATTTAACACAAATTTATGTCAACACTACATACAACATTCTGAATTATCATCTCTGCTGCTAATACAAAATATTGTAATAAATTCCAGATACAGTTATGTAATTGGACCTAGCCATGCATGCTACCTGGACCCAAATGTCAGTCGGCCAAAGGAGAACAATAATTAATGGACAAAGTTCTAAATTGCACACTGCAGCTAAAGCAATTTATTTAATCGCAGGCGTAAGATTATACTTGCAAATGCAATGAGGTAGTAGCAACTTCAAGCCCTGTTAATATTGTGACTCAATCAACTTGTCCCATCGGACAAGTGTCCTGGACAGTGTACTTGTCTGATATTGGTAATTACTTGTCCCAGACAAGTGAACAAACGTTAATACTGAGCCCTGTGCTATACAGATTTAGACACCTCCAGCTCTTCCTACAATGCCCAGCAATATTTTACAAAATTGCACCCATGTGCGTTATGATAGGAACATTTTCACTGCTTTTAATAATATTTGTCTGTATCCAGTGAAGCGTGACGGTCACATGCGGCTGACCATGGTGCATCCAGTTAAGAAGCGTCAGGCTGAGCCGGTGGTGGTCCAGAAGTTGTGGTTGGCGATCCTGTACATCCGCGCCCAGAAGCAGATTCCTAACAATGAGCGAGTGCATCGCTATATGATGCGGGAACATGACATGACTGAAGAGGAGGTGAGATAATTCCAGGAAACAAATGAATTAAAAAAGTCATAAATGGGATGTTCCATTTTTAATGGCTGGAAAAGGTCATAAAAGTTAACATTAAAAATGCTTTAAAATGGTGTTATATGTGTGGCTCTGAACTCTAAACTAGGCGTAGGCCCCTGGTTATAACAAGCCACAGCTGGAATATTGCTCATCAAATTGTTTCGTTAATCAAATTTATTTTGATCACCAAATAAACAAATAAAGTTCTGGGTATTTGGCAAAACGTCTGTTGTAATTAGGTATTTATTTTGTATGAGCTCACACACGCACGCTTGCACACACACACACACACACACACACATACATACACACACATACACACACACACACACATACATACACACACATACACACTGTTTCACATCAATAATTTATGGCATAGTTTTGGGAAAAAACTATGATTCCTATTTCTTGAAGGTAAGATTGTATTTTGCAGTATTACATTTCGCATTATGCTGAATAATTGTGATAACAAATTAGATTAGAAAAACCTCTCACCGGCACATCTCTGACGTATATGTGCCCGTTTTGTTTTAAAATGTAAACAGTTCATGCAACTTTGGAACACATAAAATTGAAATGGAATTTGTCCATTATATAAAACACAGATCCAGATCATAGTAAATGCCATCTTATATGTTATGGCTTACCACCTTACTTATTAATGCACTTGTGGCGATAACATTGTTGTTTTATGTTTAATACAATTTTTTGGTGGGCAAGTAGATTTCTGTTGGGACAGGTAAACATGAATTAATACAAGTTTGTCCTACCAGACAAGTGCTTTCTGGGAGTTAATGTCGAGTTCTGAAGCTGTAATATATTATATACATAGATGAACCAGTTTTGTAATTTGTTGCTGAATTTTAATTTGAAAATAAACTCAACAATAATTTACTTTTTTAATGGTTTCTTGGTTATTCAAGTTGGGTATATTTACCTCTCAGGAAACTTTTTTGTTTTTTATAATAATAATATAATTTGTCTGATGATTTCAACAAAACTAAATAACAAACTTTAGAAGAAAGTACTATGTAGTAAAAAGTATGTTCTTATATAGTGCTGTATCCTGTTCTGAAGACTGATCAAAGCACTTGAATACAGGTCACCCCTAACACACCTTTCAACTTCTCTGGGAAGAATTCAGTAACGGTGCAATGAATGCATGAACAGTATTCATGCAGAAATATTCACAATTGTCTATAGCCAGGTACTCATTCATACAGCTGAATGAACTGTAGCAATGTGGATTGAAGAAACTAAGGTTTGAAATGGCAACTTTTTTGTAAAATGAGTGAAACAAAATAAGCAAAAATTGAAAAGGTACTTAAATCAGGGTTACATTTGTATCACATGAGGAGTAGTTAGAACAAAATATAGGGCATCTCAAAATAATGTACATTGTACAAAATCCTGCTCTATTTGGAGACACCCTGTAAAATATATTACAGCAATGATTTTTCTTTTTAAAATTTAATTATAATAATCGATTGGCAGTCACATGCACGAGTGTGTATTTTCTAGGTCGAGACCCAGTTGCAGTTTGCAGTCTCAGATGAACTTGTGAGCGCATACATGACGGTTGGCTTCAAAGGAGTGAGGGTCGGAGTGGAGCAGGAAGGGTATCGTATACCCGATGTCGACCCAGACTTTGTAAGTTATTCCAGATTACATTTCCATCTTAACTCTTAAATTTGTGACGGTATCTCGAAATATTACCATAAACCCCCATAATTACGAGGTAGCTTTATTACTGAGGTGACCTTAAAGCAAGGTACATCTTTGTAGTGATCATTACACCAGTAAAGATTATAGCACAACATATGACATCCTAAATTGCTCCTGATCATTTAGATGCCAATGAAACCGTTATTTAATTCTATGTAAATGTGACATTTTTTTAAATAAAAAATGTATTATTAAACATATGATGAATAGTTTTAATAAGAAATTGTTTTAGTGCATAACAAATCACGTTGACTAGCTACTAATGTCTGTGAAATATTTTCCCCTCTATGCCAGCATGAAAAACAGGCCTTACAGGGATGTTTGAGGTAGAATGTGTCAAACAATATGTAACTAATTCCAGTTTCCAACCGTAAACGACACGCACGCATGCACACCGTGTACATTGTTACAAACAATGGAACTGGCCTTTTTGAACTCTCTGTGCACTTCAAAGTCCTTTTAGGGTAAAAGCAACTGCAGATATTTTCGAGAAATAATTATTAAGTTAGTTTTACTATCATAAGTATGATCTGTCATTGAAAAATAACTGTTCCATTGACCTTTAACCAATGAAAATTATAGTACCTTCCCAGTACGGCCCGACCAGAGTAAAGCGCAGTATGGGGTGTATTGTAGGGTCGCTGTTATGCTGATTTGCAGGAGAAGGGCAGCCACGACTGGTATTGCTTCGACTGCCACAGCCCTGGCGAGGTGTTACAGTGTAGCGAGTGTTGGCGAGTCTATCACTCACAATGCACCGAGGAACCATGGGCCACCATGACCGACTTTCTCTGCACTATCTGTCTCGTGAGTCACTCACAGCACAACCAGTCATATTGAAATATTACACATTTAATCTGGAACAATTTGCCGACTGGCGTGACACTTGGGCTGTGGAAAGAAAGTTTAAACTATGTTTCTTGCCACAACAAGTTTTAGGTTCCGTCTGCCTGGTGTTTGTGCCAGGGTAATTTATATACCTATGGATGTAAGAGGCTGTGATGTGATACAGGCATGGCAGCATAGTGACTAGAACAACAGACTCAATTGAGAGATTCCTGTTTCGAATCCTCATTCTATTGTTTTGAATCTTGTATCTCCAGTCCACTCGGCTGTATGAACGAATACAGACAGTGGTGGATATATGTTACAAATTGTCTTCATACAGCATTTTCAATGTGGCAGAATATTTTCTAGAGAAGTCAAGATAACGTTTGATTGGACATGTCTGCCAGGGGTGAAGTGTAAAGTTCTCTGAGCAGTCCCAAGTTATATACTGATATCTGTAAGAACTTAGCTAAAAAATCCAGGAGATATGTGACTTGGTTACCATGCTTTAAAGCCTTGACTACAATGTGTGTGTTTTAGTCAGGAAAGAGGAAGCCACATATCAAGAGGAAGGAACTGAACAAATTGTTACGTTACACAGTCGCTAGACTCAAGGATAAGGTCAGATATTTCTACTTGATATTACTGTCTTCTTTGCCTCATAACCAAACCATGCGGATTGTCATTTATGTGACATATTTTGTTTGATTTGGGTTTTTTGTTGCCCCAAACCAAGTTTTCTTTCGCACTTTACAAACAAATTATTTTAAAAATAAAAACAAAACATGGAAAACTGCTCTGATCATTTCACAATAGAATGTATGCTGAACATGAATTTGCAAGAATTATATATATATATATAATATATATGTACATGCTCAAAAAAAAAATCCATACTTTAGGCCCAAAAAATTGCACATTTTGCATAAATTAAAAAATAATCCTATGTACCTGCCATGTTTGGCCTATGATGCATTTAATACATTAAACATTACATCAAATATTACATTTACAGTAAAATACATTTGTGTGACATATTTGTTGATTTTGATTTATAGGAATACATTTAGGTGATCTTAAAGGTGTAATTAATTACATTAAATGCATTCAATATACATTAAATGTTACATATATAGTAACATATTATTTTTGTTATAATTACAATTAAACATTAAGCATAATTCCAGTTGTATAGATAACATTACAAGTTAAGTAAAAAATCTTCAGACAAAATTACTGTTTGCGGTTTTGTTCCTCATAGACCAGAGAGCTACACAGATTTGGGGTGAGCGAGAAGGATGATCTGATGATCCAGAGGTTTGTCTTCAAGTACATTGACCTGAATGAGATGGAGGCGAAGATCGGGGCCAGTGAGTATCGCTACCTGGGAGAGTTCTTCAACGATGCGCGCCTCCTACTTCACAACACCTTCATCTGCTACGGAGGTGGGTCAATGGAAGACGAGGATGTCGTGGTGTGGCCCATCATGTACTTTGCATGGATCACAAGAAACACTTTTATTCCAGAGTTCTATGCATGAGCTGAATACTTGGTCATCAATGGGAGTTTCAACTTTGTCAAGTTGGTGGTCAACAGTACCTTCACATTTGAAAAAGTTGGTGGTCCCATTTAAAATTGGTTGTCCAAATATTAAAGCAAAGCTATTTGTTCCTAGTTTCTTTAGTATACTGTTCCTAGTACTAGAATAACTATGCAGTGAAACCTCGATAATACGGTCATCCCCGGGACTGGACAAAAGTCACCTTAATAGCGAGATGACTTTAACACTGAATTGTGGACTGAAGCATCACATGAATTCGGAACATCGCTGTAGCCTATAGGGAGTATAGGCCATTTTAACTGCATTGAACATTAAGCAATGAAGTACATATTGTCATGTCATAGCCAGTGCATTAGTTTTGAGGCGAGCGATCGCACTCGCTCCCTACTGCTCACACTAATCATTCATCTAGGGAGCCATTTATCGCTCACGCTAATTGCCATTATCGCTCGCGATCTCTGCTCAGATCATGGGTGTGCCGCGGTAGCCACAGTGCCGACAGCTAGCGTCCATCCCATAAACAAAACAACTTAATCATCAGCGTTGTTACACTGCTGTCATTTTCTGTAACATCATCCCTAGTACTTCTTGTCTCAAATGTTTTATCAGCATGTAACTTTTCAATCTGTGCCAATGCTTGATGTCTCGAATTGGCCCGACCGAATTAATCTTGCGTAATGAATACTGCTATGACATGGCTTGCCTCGATTGCGTTTTGGCATGACTGGGCAGTGGCGTCACCAGACGGACAAACAGGAACGCCACCTGCCGGATAAAAATAAAAAATCACGCTAAATTATTTGGCATATTTAAATCGCTCGCCTGGTTTTTTCAAACGTGAAGCACTGCATA
Organism: Escarpia spicata; assembly: GCA_963995525.1. Taxonomy (NCBI): domain Eukaryota; kingdom Metazoa; phylum Annelida; class Polychaeta; order Sabellida; family Siboglinidae; genus Escarpia; species Escarpia spicata. Next base: position 81,283,186 of record OZ023205.1, read on the forward strand.
GCGTATGTTTTATTAATGGATACAGTTATTTATCTGATGAATTTGTCAATGGGAATGTTGATTACAATTAACAATTACATACACACTTATAAGCATGCACAAACACAACATACAACGTTTGTATATTGGTACTACTGTTAGCATTGTGGATATTTTTTTTAAATAATGGGGGGCCATAAATTACATCACTAAGCCTCACTCTTGGTACAATATATTATTTACTGGCATAATATTTTTTATATTTGCTGACTAAGATCAAGCAGGCATTGGTGTGGAAGCAAACAGTTCGAACTCTCTTAATTTCATATTAAGTTTTATATTATCCACCAGAGGCGCCACAATATATTTCGGGTAATCTGTTATCACTCAGTCACGTTAGTAAAATAGCATGATTTAGTTTTACAACAATTTACAAAAAAAAATTTATAATTCTAAATCTAGACACATGCTACACCAAACATACTTCTTCAATCATTAAACAAGCACCCAGACGCCTAACAAATGGTCTCATAATGTCGGTGTTCAAGACAAAGCCCACTCTACTGTGCCCAGTGGCCCACTGGCGTTATTTCTGCACCTTCGCACTTATCTGTAAATCTGCTCAGCCACTAAGAATTTGACTTCCAAGTATAACATAAAGACAAAATACCTGGGGTCTTGCACCTTTTATATTGTTTTCAATATGCCAGTCACTGACTAAATATCCAGAAGCCAAGTTCATGGCTTCGCATTGTCGGCGTCACCTTTGATGTGTGGGCGCCCGACTGCTAATCGGTCACTTCAACCACCAATCTTGGCTTCCCGGCTGTGTCTGACAGTAAGTGCGGAGGCAATCTACAGGCAATGTCATAATTTTGTACTGAGTTATGACTGTATCCCTGAATAGCAAAGTGACGGGATTAGCGAGACTGATGTCCTATCTTTTACTGTGTAAATAATTTACCAAGGTGACCGTAATGGCAAGGTGACTGTATTACAGAGGTGACCGTAAACCAAGGTTCGACTGTACTTAATGTACCTGAGAAAGTGTTCACAATTTGAAAATTTCACCGTGAAAATATATAAAATCGTTCATATGATAAACTTCTGCATTGGCAATATCGTGTATGCCGGATGGTTGTCGGTTGAACTGCTTTGATGTTGCCGATGTTCCTTCATTCAAGACAGCCTGTTCAGCGAACGTCCTGCCAGTATTTACCACCCAGCCCAATGTGTTGCCACAATAGGCAGTCTCTGGCTCTCTGCAATAATTTCCAACAATGATAACAACCCAGTTCCTCTACTTGCAAATATACAATAAGGGATCACCAGATATAACTTTTATTTTATTGTTTGACTATGAATTTCTAAAATTTATGAACAAAGTGTTGCAACGGAAAAAACCCAACCACCTTATATAAGATGATGAATGCATTTGTTTATTGAACCTGTAACTTACATGTTTCGTCATGTACATAACGTAACATTTTTATTTTGAAGTTTCGGCCAACCGTATAAACTGAATACACTCATTGATACTGCAATGTCTGTACGTGCTTCAGCTTTTCTTGTAATAGGTTTTTATTGTGGTCTAATCCTGTCCACATTTATATCTTTGTGCTGTTTCTTTACAGATGCCGGGGCCATGGCTGATCTGGCAAAAATAATGATCCGTGACTGTAAATATGATGTAAGTAGAAATAAATAATTTTTTATGTAAAATGTGTTTTGTTATGCACCATGGATGTCCAACTTCTGTTAACAAAATTGTTTACTTTCAGTTGTAATTGTCAATTTTCCTCGGACAAAAGCCATGTTTCAGCTAGAAAAACGGTGTTACATTATTTTGTCACTGTTACATTATTGTTCAATTCCTGGCCATCGTGAAGCTCGCAGCCATAACTCGTCAGTTGTGTCCAGTGTCTGACCAATGGTCAGGCATGTCCAGTGTGGTCAGTGCTGCCCATCATTGTACAGACCACTGCTGTATGTTGACAGTTGGATGAGATTCAGCAGTGCAAGGATTGTTACTACAACTCCAACGCCAAGCCCAAGGACTGGTTCTGTCAGCCGTGTGTGAGTACACCTCATCTTGCCCTGCTTGACTGCATTCTGTGAACACGTCCAGACAATCTGATGATTTAGCAGAGTATAAGCATTGCAAAAAGCAAAGGCGGGGTTTTTTCTCACCCTATATTGGGCAGATGTTTTATGATTCGTTATATTCATGCCATTATAATATAGTTATCAAAAATGTACTGATTGTAATTTTGACAAAGATACTAAAATAAAGCGGTAAAATTCGTTGTTGAAAAGTAGTACAGTTAGTTCCGTGCAACTGTAGAGTGGATTTAATATCGGCAGTTTGTCAATGTGAAAGACCTTAGAGGTCAATGAGATATCACTCAACCATTATTATTAAAATTTCTAAGTAAATCTGACAGTGTTTGATAAAAATGCACCACTGAACATTGTGATGAATAATTGATATTAAATAAAAACTGTTTTAATGGATAAAAAGCACTTTGAGCAGGTGTATCATATTAAACTTGGTAACCATCATAGAAGGCATGCAGAATATTGAAGGCATTAGAATGTACCTGCTTAAAGTACAAACAAATAAAGATTTTATGGCTTGGTTTGGGCCAAAAGAACGGACAAATCCGGAAACCCACAAACTGCCTATTTTAAACTATGTACAGTTCAGAGTCACTTTTAGGGTGAATACGATGGTGCATATTTAAAAGAAACAATTATCTCAGTTTCACTATTCTAAGTATGATCAATTATTAAAAAATAATGGTTCCATGGACCTTTAATAGATCTGTGACAAGGTTGCAATTACTTTTGTAGGATCCGCCCCACGAGGTTGTCTACGCAAAACAAAAAGGTTTCACCTTCTGGCCTGCCAAAGTTATAAAGATCACACAAGAAGGCTACGATGTTCGCTTCTTTGGCGGCTGGCATCAGAGGTCAGTGACACACTGGTGACATGTCACTAATGCGTGTCATCACTGTCGTCTTGCTACTTTCACTTTCACCCATGTCACTGTTCGTTTTGTTTTTATTCAACCAGTCTTTTTTCTTCTTTCACTTTCCTTTTACTTCTCTGTCCTTGGTTGCGCAAGTTTGAACCAAACAAACTTCACGTGTCATTGTCTTATATAATGGCAATGGCTGTTCACCTATGTCAGTCGTAGTTAATGTTTGTGCACCCACTATATCAGTCTGACTTGTGGTTTTTATTGAATAAACAGTTGGTCCTGCATGATGCATCTATGATTGTAACTTAAATTTGCATTTGGTTATAACATTTTAGAAGTGTATTTGAAATTAATAATATCATCTCACTATAAGGAACATCTGCGTTAAAGGAACAACTTTGAAATCATCCTTCTGACTAACACTGTTTTATTTTCCCATGGATGTAATGGAAATATAAGGAATGTTGGATGTAAGGAACAGTTTGGATGAGTCGCGACTTGTTCCTTGTAGTGAGCATACACGTTATAGTTTTTTGTTTTTTTTGTTTCTAGCATTCATTCTATTAACTGACTAGTTTGTATATATTATCGTTACAATGTTCAAAACATTTTCTAGATGCTGGCACTGAAGATGGTCACTGCCAGGGTGCTTGTCATGCTCAATGGTTCTTTTACATCCCAAATTGAGACAGGACCGACATTAACGTGATCTCTGAATCAAGGGTTACACAGTCCCCAATGTTGAGAGCCAGATTTTTACATCAAACGTCATGCCTGCCCAGTCTGGATTTTGAACTCAGAGTGCTGGCATGCCAGGCAGATGTGCTGACACTATTGCACTCTTATGAATGTATACACTATTGTTATAGGTGATTTGAACTGACATTGTACCCATATCTGTGATGCACTTCCAGTTCTGTTTCACTTGCCCCACTTGAAACTGTTGTTTGAATCTGTTTAGGGCTATTATTGCCGAGTCCAATATCAGACCAATCACCTTGAACATCAAGCAGCTGAGTGGCAAACGCACAGCAGGTCAGTTTTATCTTTGCTACACTCGTATGAAATAAGCTTTATCCAAGATCGGGATGCAGATGTGACGGGAATACTAAAAGCACGCAAAAGTGTACAGTGCAATTTTGTGGCATCTCTTTAAGTGTGAGTAGGTGTTTTTAGGGACAGGGTATAAGTTGGTTGGTATTTTCAGGGGCAAGGTGTGAGTGATTGGGTGTCTTCCAGGGTGGGGTATACGGGGTGAGTGTTTTCAATGTAAGTGGGTGTCTTAATAATAATAATATATTTTTTGTATATAGTGCCATATATATATAGTTATAAAACCTGTTTAAAGGCACTTAAAATACAACATTATTAAAACATGATCGCAACAATACAATAATTATTTTACATATAAAAAGTATAATATAATAAGAACCTAATGCGAAATTTTAATATACGTTTGTAAATAAATAACTTATAGCGTAAAGTATTGGCTAAATATTTACATTGACATTTCATGAAAGTAATTAAATAAATACTTAAAATGCAGTATAAAAATAAACCACTTTAGAATGAAAATATTTTATAAATAATCTTGAAATGCATTCTTGAAAAAATGTGTCTAACTGAGACTTAAAAAGTTCGATACAGTCGGCCTCACGGATATACTACGGCAGACCATTCCAATGGCGCGGTGCCGTCACGGAGAAACCCCGTCGACAGGTATCAAACTGCTATCAGCAGAACAAAGCCGGCGCCCTGGTATATCTGACGAGATCATGTCAACAATGTACACTGGCGCGAGATGGTATAACTTGCACTACGTCAGCAGAAGAATCTTGTAGTTGATGCGCCATTGGACCAGGAGCCAGTGAAGCGCAATGAGGGTGGGGGCATGGCAGCATTGTCTTGTTATTAAGCGAGCCGCCAAATTTGGCACCATTTGTGGCTTCTCGATTGAACACACATGTACTCTAAAAAGCAACAAGTGCGTGTACGATCGTCTTGCACGCATGTGTTGTTAAACAATTTCTGATTTTAGCGATCTTGTGGAGCTGGTAATACTCTGACAAAATGACATCCATGAAGATGCCTATGTCCCGAACAAATCATTTAGGTGATATATCACCTCCACACACGTTGATTGTGTCAATAGTGGGTGGAGGCTCAGAGTAAGGGGCACAGAAGACAACTGCCTCTGTCTTCGCCTCGTTTAGCATTAAGTGTTTGTCAATCATCCACAGTTTGATGTCAACGGTACACCACTCGATTCTTTCGATAGCATCGTCTACCTCGCAGGGTTGGTTCCATGGGAATTCCTCGTAGAGTTGTGTATGGTCAGCGTACATGTGACAATTAACGTTGAGTTTGGCGAATATGGCGCTGATTGACATGCAGTAGATAGTGAACAGCAGGGGTCCCAGAACCGATCCCTGCGACACACCACAATAATTTTTTATTTTTATTTTCAACGCCATCGTCCTGTTGCACAAGTAAATCATCAGCCATGCTAGTACCCGGCCTCGTATGCCGATCGAATGCATCTGCTGCAGTAGCCTGGTGTGATCCACGGTGTCAAATGCCGCAGTAATGTCGAGTAGAATGAGTACTACCGGTACTATCTTTCGATGATCAAGTGCCTCGGTGATGTCGTCATGAATGCAGACAAGAGCAGTTTTGGTGCTGTGATGCAGGTGATATGCACTCTGGAATGGGTCAAGAACTTTCTTTTCGTCGATGTAGTGCCGAAGGTCAGCCGCCACGTGCTTCTCCAACAACTTTGAAACAAAGCCTAGATTTGAAATTGGGCGGTAGTTCTTAATGTCATTAGCATCTATGCCTGTCTTCTTCAGCAGTGGCGTGACTAGCGCATGTTTCATGTCAAATGGCACTGTCGCAAATTCCGTTGATAGATTAATGATTTTGACCAGGGTTGGTGCTATGATGTTAAAGTTTGTCTTCAGCAGTGCGGTCGGCAAAGGGTTGAGAAAGCAAGTCTTGCAAGGGCACTTGCTCACTAGTCTGATGGTAGCAGTAACATTGGTCGGTGTGAACATTGTCAGAGTACATTGTTCGTGATTGTCGATTTGCGGAAATGGTGCAGGCGCATCATGGTGATTCAGCGAGCGGCACATTTTTGCAGTCTTATTGAAGAAATGTACTAGAAAACGTTCCGCCAAATCCGTGCTCGAGCCATTGTTTTCTGGAAACATTTTTGGTAATTTGCGCCTCATGGTCTTTGTTCGTGACATAGCTTTCATATCATAGGCAGACTCTTGGATTTGCTGACAATAAAACAAAAAATTTTCCATCATTGGTTGTTTTTTTCTAGAGGTCTCGCGTAGTTGTGAAAATGTCTCTGTGCACAACTAACCGCGTCTCTCACCACTGCTGCTTTGCTCGTCGAAGTTTGCATTTCGCATCAGACAGCTCTATGCTGTTGTGTCTTCAGGGTCATAAGTGGGTGGCCATCTTTTTATCTAGAATGGGGTATGAGTAAGTGGGTGTCTTCAGGGGCAGGGTGTATGTACCTGGATGGGTGTCCTGAGGGTGCTGACAGGCCAGTATCATGGGGTGTGTCTTGAGGACGTAGACAGGTCAGTATCATAGGATGTGTCTTGAGGGCATTGACAGGCCAGTATCAGTAGGGTGTGTCATGAGGGTTGCTGACAGGCCAGAAACAGTGGGGTGTGTAATGAGGGTTGCTGACAGGCCAGTAACACATTGGGGTGTGTGTCATGAGGGGTGCTGACAGGCCAGTAACAGTGGGGTGTGTCATGAGGGGTGCTGACAGGCCAGTATCAGTGAGATATGTTATGAGGGGTGCTGACAGGCCAGTAACAGTGGGGTGTGTCATGAGGGGTGCTGACAGGCCAGTAACAGTGGGGTGTGTTATGAGGGGTATTGACAGGCCAGTAAGAGTGGGGTATGTTGTAACAGCGGGGTGTTTGCCGCAGGGTCCGCAAGAGCAACTGACGAGCTGCATCGTTACCAGGAGCTGCTGGCGCGGGCAGCCAAAAGACGTGACAAGGAGCAGGAGCGGGACGAGAAGCCCGAGCATGCCCGATCGGACGAGGAGAAGACGGAGCAAGAGCAGGCTCCGGAGCCAACGTCGCCCATTGCTCAACCCCCGCCCCCTGAGCCAAGGATCCGACATAAGAAGTTCCGGAAACGACAGAAGTTGGAGGAGAAGGAGGAGAACAGTGCCGAGGTGATCTCGTCCTCCATCCTGCTGCCGGAGAAGTCGGTGAGTATCAGTAGGGACCAGTCTTGTTGACTCAAGTCGCAAAGACTTGACTCAAGTCCGACTCGAGTCGCACATATCAGTGACTTGCGACTCAACTTGTACTCGACTCGAGCCAATGACTCATGCCTATGCCAATATGTGACTTGCTCGAATAGTCATGCAAACTGTGGTTTGAATATAATGCCAATAATCTGCAACTATAATCTGTGATATCATGATTGCTATTTATTGGAAAGATTTGTCACAGACCAAAGTAATCCCTTCATTTAGCATGTTCAATATATAACATCAAAAGGTTGGTACCATCGAGATAAATATAGAAGACATGTGACCACAAATGACACTACGATCTCACACAGCAACTAAAAATTGTCATAGATGACTCGAGACTCGACTTAGACTCGATAGCGAAATGACTTAAGACTTGACTCAACTCGAGAGCTTACGACTTGCCAACAAATCTGGTAGGGACTCATTAGTGGAGTTGATAATCTGGTCGAATTAGAGGAGTTTGAGTATAAGGGACTCATTAGTGAAGTTGATAATGTGGTCGAATTAGAGGAGTTTGAGTATAAGAGACTTAGTGGAATTGATAATCTGGTCGGATTAGAGGAGTGAGTATAAGGGACTCATTAGTGGAGTTGTTAATCTGGTCAAACTAAAGGTGTTTGAGTACAAGGGACTCATTAGTGGAATCATTAATTTGGTCAGATTAGAGGAGTTTAAGTATAAGGGACTCATTAGTGGAGTTGTTAATCTGGTCTGATTAGAGGAGTTTGAGTACTTGGCTCATTAGTGGAGTTGTTAATCTGGTCAGCTTAGAGGAGTTTGAGTGTAAGGGACTATTTAGTGATGTTGTTAATCTGGTCGGATTAGAGGAGTCTGAGTGCAAGGCACAAGTGTTAGCAGTCTGTTTGGAAATACACAGATTGTCAGTTTTCACTAGTATGGTGGTATGTAAGTATATTTGATCACTGCTCAATTTAGTCGGTAGGAGAAAAGGCTCTCTAGGAAAGCATAGAATATCACAAACTTGTAAGCAAATATATGCAAATTAGCTTAATTATGTTTTCTGAAATACATCAGTAACATCACCATTTGGTAGAAAGAGGCCAGTGGTCCGAGGAAAGAAAATAGCAGAAAGAACTGCTGCCATCAAGGATATGTACTTATAATGCTCCAAAGGTAGCATATTAATATATAAATACTTCCTTCTGGAAGCTGTAGACATTACACCCAGGCAGTTATAAAGACTACATCATAGAAGTTATCAACATTGAATTGAAGTCATCAACAATATCCAGGAAGTGATAAGTTTTTACGCTACATCCAAGAAGTTATAAATGTTACATCCAGGAAGTTACACACGCTACATCCAGTAAGTTATACAGGCTACATCCAGTAAGTCATACAGGCTACATCCAGTAAGTCATACAGGCTACATCCAGTAAGTCATACAGGCTACATCCAGTAAGTCATACAGGCTACATCCAGTAAGTCATGCAGGCTACATCCAGTAAGTCATGCAGGCTACATCCGGTAAGTTATACAGGATACATCCGGTAAGTTATACAGGCTACATCCTGTAAGTTATTCAGGCTACATCCAGTAACTCATACAGGCTACATCCAGTAAGTCATACAGGCTACATCCAGTAAGTTATACAGGCTACATCCAGTAAGTTATACGGGCTACATCCAGTAAGTTATACGGGCTACATCCAGTAAGTTATACGGGCTACATCCAGTAAGTTATACGGGCTACATCCAGTAAGTTATACGGGCTACATCCAGTAAGTTATACGGGCTACATCCAGTAAGTTATTCGGGCTACATCCAGTAAGTTATACAGGCTACATCCAGTAAGTTATGCAGGCTACATCCAGTAAGTTATGCAGGCTACATCCAGGAAGTTATAATCGCTGCATCCAGGAAGTCGCCTGTTGAACCGTTGCTGCCTTGTGTTTGCCAGACACCACCGCCAGAGGACACCAACATGGTGACTTCAAGTCAGGACAACATCCTGTCTCCCCGCATCATCAGCACCTCAGACACAGGTGTACAAACATCTCGCAAGGTAAGCAACGACAACGCACCACATTTGTCAAATACAGGCAATTGATCAGTTACCAACTTGGATCGGTCGGTATTTTACAGTATTTTACATATTTCACAGTCAATTGACTTTTTTCTGTAATATTTCAATCGCCAACTGTGAACTTCTTCAGACAGGTACTGCTAGATGGTGACAATATGGTGGCTCTTCAGGAGATGAGAGACGGTACCGACATGCACATAGCTACGGCGATCTCCTGAAGAGAGGGGTCACATCAGTCATAGCACTGTGCAGAATGACTATGGTGTTGCCATCTAGCGTTGGTTGTCTGAATAAGTTCACTGGCTGCGATCAAAACTTTCATCACAAGACAGATGGGTCAAACGACTGCAGAATACGTAAAAAGAATATTTTACTAGTTTGAACCATCTAGTCTGAATCTCTTCACATACAGTTACGTTAAATATATAACAAACTCTTGTAACGTCTGTTTCTCATCACAGCAGATCATGCTCATGTATGTACATAACATAATGTAGTGTTTGGCATGTTATATGTGGAGTTGTTTTAGTAAGAGTAGTTTTGTTGATCTTGTTTGTTAGACCAGGTAACTTCTGAAAGTGTGACTAGCCTGATGGTATAGTATACCAACCCAGACCACTTTTTGCAATTTCTTACTTCATTTTGGCTGCGCCCACTAAAAATTTATTTGTCCAATTTGTTAAATAACACATTTTAATAAACAACATGTTATCTAATAAGTCATGTCACCTCATAAAATACAGTGTGTCAGCTGCTACATTTATTGAAAGGTTTCAGTTTAAAAATGTGTTTATATAATTTCATAAAGCTGTTAATTGACCTCACAGTGTGTTGGCCAGCTGTGTTGTGATAGTCACGCAATGTTGTCGGTGATTGTCATATGACAGCAGTTCTAAATGGAATGTTGCCATCTAGCATCAGTTGTCTGAACAGCCAGTGTCCCTGTTAATCACTAGTCACCTCTCTCAGATCTCGCATTGTGGTGTCTTGGGCCATGATGTTGTGGCCTGCATTAAATCAGTGTTCATGTACACCACTGAACACAACAACACGAGGGCCCTACTCACAGTTGTACTGAGTAAGTGAACACTTGTGTTAACAACTGTTAACAACGACAGCCACAATGCCATGGCCAAAGACACAACAATCCACAGAGAACTAGTAAAGGCACTTTCTTACATAGCGCAGTATCCAGTCATTTGGACTGCTGAAAGCGCTTTACACGTTAATCCCTGGCAGACCTGTTTAATCAAACACCATCTCGACTTCTGTGGGAAATATTCAGCTACACTGCAGCTAATGCGTGAAGGCAATTCGCACACAAATATCCACCACTGTATATAGCCAGGTACTCATTCATGCAGCTGCGTGAACTGGAGCAAAGTAGAACTTGTCCTGCACTCCATTTGTGGTGAGAGTTGAACCAAACGAGGATTCAGACAGGTAACCTTACAAAAAACGAGTTTAACCGATTCCGGGATCAACATACGCTAATATTTATAATTGGTTTTTTATTTGAACCCTATTTTGGCATTTTTGTCGTACGTGAATTTCTCACAATGACTTGCTATTACAGCTTCTGCACGGTAGACATCTTCACAAGTCATGCCAGACGGACACGATAGCAACAACACCACCAGCCACTCCAGTCCCCACTGCTTGCGACTGTGACACCAAATACACCAAGATCTTTGGCGACTTCAAAGAGAGGCTGGCCAACGACCACCGCAAAGACAAGGAACGAACACTGAAGGACCTCGAAGACAGGGTGAGGAATAATTACGTCTTTTGAAAAATTATTTTATTTTGTGAATAACCACTGCCAGTACTATATCAAGGAGCATATGCAAAGGTTCCAGAATATCATGTGTGTGATTACGAACAGTTGTACAGCGTGTATGCTTTAAAAAAAATGTTTAGCTGTAGTTATTTTACATTTTTTACTGAACCAGGATGGGAAATTTCCGGTTTTTGCCGGAATTCCAGTTTTTACACTGCTCCAAAAATCACTTTTGTGAATCGTGTAAATCCGGGGAGAAAAAAATTAATGTTGGGGGGTAGGGAATATAAAATCCTGGACAATTCACTGACGATCTATCTGCGGATTGGGTTAACCATCTATCCACCGGGTGTCGCCACGCTGCCTGGCAATTAGAGACAGAACCGACCCAACCGAACCTGTGAATCTGCAAAGTAAAACCCTTAGTTCTGTCGGCTGTTCGCTTCAGCGCTTTCGAAGTGCGCGCACAAAAGCAGTAGACCAATAGGAAACGACGATGTATTTTGTGGAGATGTCGGTCATTTTTTAACACAATGGCTACTCGACGATTTGTTGTTTGGCAAGACAAATGTTGCGTGAAGGACATTGACAAAAGTGTCAAGAATAAGTGGAATTGGGCGTGGCTGGGGAGATCGGCTGGAGACGCTATGTTGGATATATTCATCAGTAAATTATCAGCACCAGGAAAAGCCTACTGTTTGTGGTGCGAGGCCGATGTCAACTATGCGGATTGGATCCTACAGGCTACAGTCAGAGGGGAACCGAAGGCATTGAAGTACACACGCTGGCACTGCCCACGCTGGTCACCAATGTTCTATTAGAACCTGAACAAAGGGCGTATCACATGGAAGTTCGTCGATTCCATGTAGACAACACACTTCCACAAGCACCCACAAGTTCCAGATTGGACTCGTGGTGGGCTACAATATTCTCTACTGGCAAGTTCCCAGCCTTGTCAAAGCTGGTGGCTGCAATGATGAGCTGCTTTCATGGTCCTCAAGTGGAACGGTGTTTTAGTCACATGTCTAGCATCATGAATACTGCCACTGCCAGAAAGAATGTTAGTACATTCAACACTATCCAGACAGTGAAGTACTCACTCATGGCAAGCAACAAGACTGCTATACAGGACTTCCACAAACAGGACTCCTCGCCTCGTTCACAACACGAGGGATGCACACAAAATGTACTCCATCCATCTTGCCGATGAAGGAAAGATGAAGGAGGAGAAGAAAACTGAGCTGAACATGTCAAAGACGAAGGCAGCCACCAAGTACAAAGCTAAGGAAGCAGTTGAGCTGGTAACGAAGAAAGCTAGAATGGCCCATCAACGGGCTGTTTTGACAAAGCTGGCCAAGGAGAAAGCTGCGCGTCAGCCAACTCGGGTTCAGCCCAGAAAATATTAATAAGTGAGTTAGTACTATGACAATGTGTGCATGAGTCCGTGTGTTTTTTTTTGCTATTGGAAATGTTAAGATTTTCTATTTAATATTGCTCAGGATATGTTGTCTACAATTAAAAAATATCTCTGAGGAGTCCCCCCTCCCCCCGATTAGATGAGACAGTCCTCTCGTGTTGAAATGTGGGCCACAGCAAAATTTCCAGGTTTTTTTCTGAATGTCACTCATCCCTGCTGAACATTTAGTTGTCATTCACTCCCCGTCTGGCGTCAGTGTGGAATTTAGTTAACTTAATTATCTACTGTATGCATTGCCATTATTGGCAACAGCAGAAACTAAATGGACATGGGAACAAGAGTAATTTCAAAATACCTAAATGTTGACAGTTTCTCTCCTTGGTATGTTAACTCCTTGGGTGGGTGTAACCTAGTTGTTTGTAAGAACGTTACATTCCGAGATCATCAGCATGCCCATACTCTAAATCATTTTCCTCAACACTATAAGCTTTTTTCATATAAAATGCAATTTTAAGATAAAACGGTGCAAAACATATTTAACATATTAGGCACAGCAAATGCCAAAGTGACATATATGGTAGCAAGTACGATTCAGTAAGTAAATATTTTTCATATTGCACATACCCTTTCTTAAAACATTTAAAAATGGTAGTTTATTTCAGAATGCAACTTCATTTTATAATAAAGATAAATACCTTAACAGAATCGCGTGCAGTGTGAATATTGTGTGAGACAGTTGTCACATTACTGGTGTCTTCATGCAGTCGGTGTGACATTGTGTGAGACAGTTGTCACATTACTGGTGTCTTCATGCAGTCGGTGTGACATTGTGTGAGACAATTGTCACATTACTGGTGTCCCCATGCAGTCGGTGTGACATTGTGTGAGACAGTTGTCACATTACTGGTGTCTTCATGCAGTCGGTGTGACATTGTGTGAGACAGTTGTCACATTACTGGTGTCCCCATGCAGTCGGTGTGACATTGTGTGTGATAGTTGTCACATTACTGGTGTGCGTACTCAGTTGGGTGCAATGTGACTTTGTGTATGATAGTTGCGCAAGGACTTTGAGGAGGACAAGCAGGCTGCAGTGGGTCGTGCTGTCGCCAACGTGCAGCGGGAGACAGAGCGGGTTCGCAGACAGACGGAGGAGCGGTGTCGCGAGCAATACATGGAGGAAATGAGGAAGTTGGCTGCGAAACACAAAGCCGACATCTCGGCGGCCAAGAAGAAACAGTGGGTGAGTGGACAGGTTTTCTAATCCCACATGACGCATATCTGGGGACAGTTTCACTAAATAATAAGCTTTTAAGGAACACAATATTAAATAGAACCCAGCGTAATAGTTAAGGAGCATTCTCGAAATACAAAATGTCACCGCCGTCGTATCACAGAGGACACTATTTCTGTGACACACTGACGAAAGCGTCCTGGTGGTGCATTCTGGTGTTGATTGTTTTCCAATGATTGTTCACTCACCAGTTGTTTCTTATTATTTGTTTCCTGATGTCAGATTATATCTGAAATTTTTCAATGGTTATTCACCACTCATTTGTCATTCTGTGTCTTGACTTCCGAGATTATATATGCATCTTTCCAATGATCATTTGTTATTTCTGTATCCTGAATTGTGAGTTTTTCTCCATCTTTCCAAGGATATCCTAATTTACTTTGTGTTTCCAGATACTTGTAAGACTAGAGAGAATAGTTATCCATAAGGTCAACAATTATTCACAGATACTACTATTATAATAATAACAGAATTATTATAATTGTTTGTTACAGATAGAGACTTGTTTTTATTATTTTTTATTATACTATGTCACGTGGTAATGTTGAATGCTCTGCATGAACAGGTTGCATTAATACTAGTAATTGGAAGCCATCTAGACTAATATAAGTGTCGTCTTTCTTCAGTGTTACAACTGCGAAGAAGAAGCGATGTACCATTGTTGTTGGAACACAAGTTACTGCTCCATCAAATGCCAGCAAGAACACTGGCACCGTGAACACAAGCGCATGTGTCGCCGCAAACGCACGTGAACATGCATGCGTGTTGTCATGCACACAGAATCAGACCTTGGAGACAGACTAGATGAATGTTGCTGTACTGGCCCTTCAGTCATGTTCCATGAGGTCATGCATAATCACATGAAGCTCGGATTTCGGGTCTTGACCTGATCTACGTGTCTCAGAACTGTCAATGGTGCCTTCTGTGGACAGGTGGAAGCATCACGATGTGTTCATTCAACGGGACCTACTTTAGAGTTGTGTAAAATCAGATGTTAATGCTGTCTTGGGTCGTATCGACCCACCTGCGGTAACGTGGTTGTGTACTAACATGTGTACATGTCACAGTGAATGGGGAGATTGCACTTGGATAATGTCATATTGCACAATCGCTGTCTTTCTACGACGCTGTCTGCATGTTATGGCGCCTTATTGTCGTGTCATGGTGACCTTCCTTCATGAAGGATCATATCACTCTCACCGTTTTGATTCCAAAGGGAATGTACAACAGTTCTGATTGGTTAACAGAGCGACGATTTTATGAAGCATTGTGATGCAGAACTTACTACGGTAGTATTTGTAACATTTCATTTGGCTAAAAAATTGTATTTGTATAAAATATCTGTGATCTTTCACAAAGTAATATTTTTTTTAATATACAATTTGGTATTCAATCTATTATGCTTGTTTTAAGAAAAATTCACAGATTTTTGTCATTTTAATCAGACAAAACTTAAAACTCTTACTTAACTGATATAAATTGTTGTACATTGTCTTTAAACATGGTTTTACTTTTGTGGCAGTGAAACAAGACGGCAATGCAGATATTGACACTTAGTAGACATCGTTAACAAAGATCCCGCAATTGGTTTTAGCAGGCTTTGTCTGGTTAGTCCTTCACAGACTAGAATGTCTAATTTTGTTTGACAACGACCATGCTTCAGTGGTCGCAACTTTTTAATGCAGCTAATTTTCTATACAGTTGGTAGCTATTTTTGTTCAACTTATTATTACTCGAATATGCAGAATCATGAAAGGTATTGCAGCTTTAGCAGGTATTTATTGCTTTGAGTTAATTTGAAGATAGAGGTCGATTACTGTGGTGTTTTTGAAAACAGATAAAGACGATTTCTACACACAGTCCTGTGTAATGCAGACCGTGCTAAGAGTGGAGATGTTTGTCTGCTATAGACTTTGCTAAGTGTCTGTTGTCAGAAAGTGTCTCATTTATGAGCAGAATTACACACTTGGTTGAGACAGTTGCAAAGTGATATGCAGAAGAACTGACGAAGGCCGCACGTTTTATTCCATTCTGGTAACTCTGACTTTTGTGGCATTATCTGATTGTTGTCGAGATCAATGTCGCAGGGAAAACAGCGAAAAGGCGGTCTACACGGGGTTCAAAAAGACACAATTTCAACCATGTATTATATAGGTGTCGTTTGATTCTAAAACGTTGCGAGAATGTTAGTTTGCAGTAGAGAAATCATTACCAAGACGGTATCCATGTCTTGTACGGAGGTAAAATACGCGTGGTGTTTAAAGAAACGCGAGTATGAGTACTCGTGTCAAATTCACATTCGGAAGTTCCCACGACCGATCTGACCAGTGGCAGAGACCCACGTAAACCAAACAGTCATTTCTTCGTTTTAATTCGCTCGAAACGAACTGTAGTTGAAAGTAACATGATAAAAATAAGTCGGCAACTTCAAACATGTTATATACGATAGTTGTCCCCTGCTGTAAAGACCCCATTGACACGCTGACGAGGACATCCATCCGACAAGTCCCTAAACGACGGTAATCTTTTTTAATTTGTGATGACATAACAGCTGAAAGGTCCGTGCATTGGCAATTCGTGTCGGAGACGAGGCTTGTGAAGCTTTCTCGCAGGTGTCGGATGTCTGAACAGTTTATTTCAGTCCGCATTACCTTGGTTAGTTGTATCATTCATTTGCGATGTGCAGGCATCACACACCCAATGGGAATTGAATTCCCGCTCCGTTGTGTCGACAGTGTAGACATTGAGCACTGGGCCCCGAGGGCCAAATTGAGAGGGAGGGAGATCTGGTGGACAAGTGGTTGTGAGCTGCCCGTGTAATTCATGTATAAAATAAACACGAAATAAAGGAGAGTTATGAAGTGTTCAAATAAACGGAACTAACGTGCTACTGTATTCGCAGGCTGATAGCCTGTTTTCAAAATGTCGGTTTGGTTCAGTAGTCTGTGTACTATGTTTTGTTCGAAACTACGGAACCTCGCACGTCTTGGTCCCGCGAGTGTATGTCCGGATTAACGATGACACGAATCGTGCACGTAATGGAGTAGGTATATATTTGAGTTCGGAAATGATATGCTGAGGTTTCTCGAATTGACGAGTAAATTTGTATATGTTTGAGTCTAGTGAGTGTCTTTGAAAGCTAGCCTGTCAACAGTTGAGACACGACGGTGGCTGCGTGTTGGCTGGACTCTACACATTGGTATCCGTGATTGGCCCAAGACGATGCTTGTTATAAAGGTGTGATGCGCGTGAACATGTGTGTGTTTAGTGAGAATGAACGAATTGTGCCGAGACACAAGTTCCAGGATATGTTACGTGTACGAAGTCTGGAAGTTGGTATTATGAAATCATGTTGTGTTATATGAACTACCAATTTTACCATCCCTGCTGATCGAACGACAACTTCTGTTAATATAACGTGACCGCTGTCTGTTTCCATGCCAGTACCAGTTGTAATCTGAGCGAAATGTGAATTTACGGATTCCGATCACGTGAGTTGTGTCCCTGAGTATTGCAACTTGCGGTATTTCTTTGCGAATGTACGGTTGATGTTCACGAACAGATATAGCTGTCGCACGTGGGTTACTTCATACAAGCCTTTACTGAGCTAACACACTTGTTTTTTAGATATTTTTTTCGTTAAAATGTCAGCCCATTCAATATGTGAGAATAGCTACATTGTTTATATAACATGATTTTACGATATAACAACCCTTCTTTGTATGCTTAATGAAGCAAGGAAACGAGTCGTCTTGGGGAGAACTCGGGATATATATTGTCTGCCAGTATGTCTTGGCGCTGGATTTACGCAGCCACATGATATTGTGTTGGTTTTCACCGTGTGACTAACCAACAGTATCTCTTACGCAGCTGTTCGCACGAAAGTCGTTGCTTTAAACGCCGAGAAAAGCATTGGGAGACAAAGAAGACGAGAGAGTGAGAGTGAGAGTGAGAGTGAGAGTGAGAGTGAGAGTGAGAGAGAGAGAGAGAGAGAGAGAGAGAGAGAGAGAGAGAGAGAGAGATTTATCTTCGCTTTCCTGGGCGGTTTTCCTGTCTGCATTTTGATACGCGTACGTGTTCAAGTTACGTTTCATTTAGGCTACATCATAACAACAATGACTGCTGTATCAGTTGTATTTAGGGTGTACTAATTACCTTAATTACAATGTAGATGAATTGATTGGAGTATACATTGGGGTGTGTGCAAGAGTATGCATGTTGTTTATAATTTTACACGTCTTAAGCAGCCGTCATTCCGTCTCCCAGTAGGTGGCATGCATTTTGCTTTCACAAACCGTTACAATGTTTACACAGTTGATGTTATCATTTAGCCGTTTTCAAACTACCTTGTGGGCACATTGTTATTTGAATTTGATTTCGTTTAGCATGTGCAGGTAGGAGAAATTAGTTTTATTTATAATATAATTACAACGTGTGTGGCATACTGCTAATATTGTTTTATCTTAGTTTTGGAATCAAGTCGTTCCTCTGCAGCTATTTTGCGGGGTCTTCCTCTTTTCTTTCGTCTGTACATTGCAACATTTCTGCTAGAGTCAGAAATATATTTAAGGAATTAAGCATGCCTGCGGCATGCGAAATTCAATTATTATGTATAAATTCTATGTACAATCTTAGCGCTGTAGTCGCATGCAGCAGAATCGTGTGTCACAAATATATATATTGTTAATAAACAAATAGTCAACAGAATGTTTTGAGGCAATCCCTCATTGTAAATTTTACGTATAATGCCAATGTTGGCAGTGAATCGTATAATAAATAATTTATATGTTCACGTTCAGTAATATTGACCTTTCCATTCAGGGTAAATAACAACACGTATATACATACGTACGTACACATTGTTGCATACATACATAATTACACGTATAAAGTCATGTATACATAGAAACAGTTGTGGTATTGAAAACGATATATTTCATGTTCACTAACATTTGACCTAGAAATTCAAGGACACATAAATCCGACGTGGAGACGGTTCTAGTAGTAGTCTAGTTGCGTCTTGAGCGAGTGTTCGTGGTGTGCGGGCTACTTTAGACACCTGCAGCTGCGGTTTCATGAAGCCTACTTAGCGGCTACGAACGGTTACTTAGCGCTACGAAGGTCATCGTAGAAGATTTCGCGTTTCATGTCGTCCACTTAGACTACGCAGTGGGCGCAAAGCCCTACTTAGCTTACGGCTCCTACCCCCGTGGCGTAAATCCACTAAGTTGTTCTTAATGGCGGCTTTACGACCAGTTCATCAGATAAACAGTGCAGTTAGACGAATTTTCCGGCGAGAGAGAGTGTTTAGATACATGACACACTCATTTGGTGTATACGACAACTTTGAGTTGTTTGACCGGTATCGTTTTCGTCGGGAGAATATCAGGCATTTAATAGATTTAGTCGGTGACGACATCTCGATAGTGTCACGGAAGGGTTTCTTAACACCGACACTGCAAATACTCGTCGCATTACGATTCTTTGCATGTGGATGTTTCCAGCTGGTTGTAGGTGATTTGTTTTGTGTTAGCAAGGCAACCGTGAGTAGAACTGTTCAGAGAGTTCCAGCTGTGTTCGCCAGACTACTGCCACGTCACGTACGCTTCCCCCAAGTAGGCGAGACGGAAGCCATGAAAGTGCAATGTCACCACATCGCAAACTTCCCTAATGTTATCGGCTGCGTCGACTGTATGCATATTAAAATTGCAACAACATCGGTCAACGAACATGAATATATCAATCGTAAAAACGACCATATCATAAATGTCCAACTGATCTGTGATGCCGATGCCATGCTCATGAACAGTGTTGTGAGCTGGCCGGGATCGGTGCACAACGCACGCATTCTGCGGGAGAGTCCCGTGTTCAATGTGTTCAAAACGATATCCCGGCCACTTGAAGGATACATCCTCGGCGACAGCGGCTACATGCTCCAAGACTGGCTGCTCACGCCATTTATCCACAACACAAATGCAGCACAACAGCGCAAACAACTCAACTCCTCATCACTGAAATTCGATTCGGAACCGGCAGCGTCGCGTGCAGTTGCCATGTTGCTAGCGGGAAAGTGGGAAGGGGAATCCCGGGGGTTACCCGTATCATGACGCTAATCTAACCACGTGACAGCTTTACGCGCCTACTTAGTTAAGAAATAGGTCATGCGCGCTACATGAAACCCGCTTTGCTTAATTTTACGCAACTACTTAGCTACGCAAGAATTGGAGTTTACGCACTTGCGTAGCGCTAAGTAACTGCGTAGTTTAAGTACGCTTCATGAAACCGGCCCGTGGCACAGGGGCCGGTTTCATGAAGCGTACTTAAAGTTACGCAATTACTTAGCGTCACGTGTTTGCGTAAACTCCTATGTTCGCTTATATTTAAAAAAACAATCATCTTAGCTTTAAGAACGTTTTTAACCGCTTCATGAAACCGGCCCCGGTATTGACACCAGTGTCGCCTCTCCAGTTATCAGATATGTAATGTGTAAGTTGAATTCTGAGAACACGTTCAAATTTCCAGTTAATCATCATGCTCCATTCACTATAAAATTATACTATAAACTTTTTTTAAATAATCAATGTTAAAATAAAACGGCGCAGAAGACGAAACGGTATATCCGCGTGGCATACGTTTGTCATTCCGTTGGCCGGACCTGGCGACCGGTAATTTTGCAAAAAGCCTAACTCGTCGAATAACATATCAAATGACAAAGTCACACACACACACACACACACACACACACACACACACACACACACACACACACACACACACACACACACACACACACACACACACACACACACACACACACACACACACACACACACACCAGCAAATATAATAAAATAAGACAATACTGTTCATGTTGTACATGTATACATGTTCTTTAAAAAAGTTAAAATCGGTAGTTAAACACTTTAATATGCACATTTTTGGATCACTTTATATGTATATCCTCCGAGGTGCTACGGTCATCTCGCCTCTTTCTATGTTCACTCGCCTCCTTGAACCACTGACCTCTTACCTAATAAATGGCGATTTATTCAAACAAAACAGTTATGTAGTTATTTAGAGTTAATAACTGCATTTAGTGGATGAATTGAGCGACGCATTCGCCAGAAGGCGACACTACTATGTTCGATTTACTGGGACGTTACTGACGGCTACCATGCAATGCCGTAACAGGCAATTAATTCATTAAAAGTGGTCAATCACTTCGTTTGCCCATCGCCAATCCGGTTCTTTTATGTCCACATGTGTAATGTGTGAATAGTTTAACTAGTGCGCACAGTCGGTTTAATAAACAAAAATGCGTACTTGTTTTTTAATCGTCAAAAAAAGATTTGTCGTTACAGCGGGTATCGCTGGCGAAAGCCAATTGCGCTGTCTGCCTACTGCGCCACTTCGGTCATGTGCTTTACGCGAGATCGGCGTCCCAGGCATTCGAAAACAATAACAACATACACGTGCTTTAACGTATCAAGATGAAGATTATAATTCCAAAGCCCAGCGAAATGCCAACAGCAATAATATTTAGCATGCATTTTGCTGAATCATTTGTAAATGTTTAATTTTTTTTCTTGACTTGAAATATATACATATATATATTTTATATGTATATATATATATATATATATATAGTATATATATATATATCCCATATTATAAAACACTACATTTAACACAACTTCCACAGCATTTTTATTTTTTCCATAGTTATTACAACTCACCAAAATGCGTATTCTGATGAATTCATTGTTGTTGTGTTTTCTGACTTATACAGAAGTGAAGTGCACGATCACGCTAGCGGTAGGAGCACTCCAACGGGGGACGCTGTTGGCATTTCGCTGGGCAGAATATTTTCAAAAAGGCGTGTGTCGCGTCTCGTTTTCGATTAAAACTTCACGCGACCATACGCGAGTCGGGTTTTTTGGTCGTATCGGATTTGTGCCGTGATTAATGACCACTTTCGACAATACGTACAATGTTATGTTGAGTAAAGGACAGGTCCTGTGAAAGTTTATTCATTTGGGGATATGATTGTGTTCGTGGAAGTTGGATTTGCCATCGCATTGTAACGATACAGATGTTGAACGGCGAGCGGTCATTGCGAACGTCGACAAATGTTGCGTACTCTTCTATTATATTACTTACTGTACAGAAGACACATTGCATAAACGACTCAAGCGCTCGTGGCCGAGCCTATCAAAAGTCTAAGTCTAAGTCTAAGACAGTCACCATATCAGCCAGAGAGTGACAACGAGCATAATATTTCATATGTACTGTATTTGGTTACACAGGCTGTTGTTAATAAGCTGTTATTCCGACAATACATATTGAGAGTAGATGACGTGAGGGTCCGAAATGACAAGTAACATTGCTTTGGCAGCAGACCCCTGCTGTTCGTGCGAGTAACGTAGTTAGGGAGCATCCGTAATTTCGTGCAACAGAACGTCAAACACGGAAGTATTATGTTGGTGATCGTAATTTAAAAAAAAAAATTGTGACTCATATTGTTGATACTATTACTGCAGAATATTGTTGATTTGCATTTTATTTTATGCAAAATAATTTAGATTTTTATATGACAAGCATGATGGTGATGATTTTATTCAATATAAAAATGTAAACGTGTAAATACATAAAATATCAATACACCTAGAGTACACCATATATAAGGATTACACAAGAAAATGCACGCACTTGTCTCCATTGTGGTCCTTGATGCCTGGCTATAGTGTATGTAATGCATTAATTGGTATCCTGTGATACCTTTCAACTGACATATGCCGGCTATTCTTATGTATTTACCACTATATGTATATATTCTCACCACAGCAATATATGAATACATAATAATATGTGTAACTTGAATTATGATATTGCTAGAGACCACACTGCAACCCATGAATGAGAATGAGAGGAGGGGCTAGAGGCGGTCACCCGGGCCAGGCACACACACACGGATGATACATAGTCTGCGGCAGGCCCACATTTGATCAATCCAGGTAATTTCAAATTTATAACAATCAACCACGTATAAGTTATCAAAAAAATGTAATGTGCACATTTTAATATACCACATTTGCTTTCATACACATTTTAATAATAACATCTTGGGCATAGAAAAGTAGATTGACTTCTGCACTTGTATATTATACCCACAAATGTATCAACACATACATATTAATACACCTTTAAACAGTATTTAGCATACGGCGATGACTCTGAAATAAGTTTATAAAATAAATTAGTCATTCTTGAAGAAGGTAGACATACGTATTATGAACCTTAGAATACGTGACGAGGGAAATATATTGTTAGCATCACAATAACACCTCATTCTGTCATTTCCAACATTCCCCTTGACCATTCAACCTCAGGCTTGAAATGTCAAACATGAATATGTATAGTAGTTACACATGGCAGACACTGACATGAATTTGTATACTCAAAACAAAAAATATAAATGCGCTTTACTGATGCTTTAATGATTAGCAGAATTCAAATCAGTATATAATATTGACTAAGATCAGGCGTCACTGTAATGAAATTGAACACTTAAATTCATGTAATGACAATGAACACCTAGTAAAGAAAAATCGTTAAAATTGTTCACCGTTTTGAAAAATTGCATATTCCACTAATGTCTGCATGCTGTATAAAGCCACCCTTCCCCGGAACAACCCTGGTAAACATTGACTGTTCCTAAGATATCAACATGTATAGATGCAGCTGTAGTAGAACATTTCTTGCTGCCTTTTTTCTTGTGAAATCTGCAGGTCATACATGAAACATTATTATATAACGATTATGACAATGAACACATCATAATTATTTACTCCCAACACTACTATGATGCCTGTTTTTGTTTACTGAATATATGTTTTTTTTTACAGGAGATTGAACTAGTGTGCTTAGTACCACTAGCTCTCCAAGTTAATATGGCATACTGGGCAGTTGTATTTGTCCAGGATCTCGGACAAGATTCTACAGCCATGCAACATGCTGCATAATAACAGTTTGTCATATGAATGTCCACTGAGTGATCCCAATTGTGTCGTGCTGAATCCGTGACAGATTCCCAAATGCTGATGGGGTATACACTGGCTTCCAGGTCAGTCAATTAGCTTGACCGATTGGAAACCAATGTAGACTGCAGGTTGCTCGAGATAAGAATGTGGTGACGCTTGACTAGCTCTGCAGTTGGTGATGGAACGGTGGGTGCCAGGGTCTGCAGATATGGCAACAACTTTCGATGCTGTCAGACAGGTTCAGTGTCGAACATTCTTTGGTGAACTGCATCGGTTTAGATATTGATGACATCAATATGTTTTCGCTGTCTTTGATGGTACTGCATACCAGCTTCCTGACTTTTTGCTGTACGTCTGCATCTACCTATACCGGAGACAAAGTGACAATTAGGATGGCTCTGACATGTATGATATTTTTATATGTGACGACACATTTATCAAAAGTCAATAATACAAGGTATGTGTATTCAATTCAACTATAACTTTTAGCAATGTCCATGAAAAAATACATTAATTATCCAGAATTGTTACAGTGGTAAGGTTTCATTGTCTTTGTGTTGCTGATAACCAGTGGCAGCCAGCTGAGTTCTTGCAACATACACCAGGCACAAGTTTGTGAGGAAGTAATGGTATTGAAAGCCTTTTCACATTTTTCAACAACAATCTGTTGATACACTGACAGCAGCATTTTACTTGTTTAAATTCTCTATGTATCACGAGGACTGTTATATATTTTTCATGCCGTGTATAATTTTTCTAAATTATTCTTTTTTATCACTTTTATATTTTCACAAATAATTTACATTAATTTTTATTTTGCATGATAACTAAACAACACTTGAGTAAGTTTAGTTCTGATATGGTGTAGTATCCAGTCCTCAGGATTACTTAAAGCGCTTTAAACTTTACTCCCTGGCAGACCTGTTAAATCGAAAACACCACCTTGGCTTATGTGGGAAGAATTCTGCCACACTGAAATTAATATGCAAAGATTATTCATACAAAATATCCTCCGTCTGTAGCCGGTACTCTTCATACAGCTCAGTAAACTGGAGCGATATAGCATGTTGTGATTGTACGTGTAATTCTCAGTCACATGGCGATGACCCTGTTTAGTCTAATCACAATTTTTTGTGAGTTGTAAACAAACCATAATATAGTTATTTTTATTTGATATGTACTTATTAAATTTGTTCAACTAAACATCTTCCTTAGTCATTTGTTCTCATTGGTTTACATTTTATGGGCATTAAATTTGTTGTTAAATACACATAATTGTTTAGTCACTAATTTTGTGAGTTGTAAACATACAACTAGCATTTGATATCACGTGTTCTAGTGTCGGACTCTCGATAAGCCAAAGGGCTTCCTTGTCCACCTGCCACCTAGAGTTAATTCTCTGGGTGGCAATCTTGTTAAATGTCTTGTTCTGTCCCAGTTTATCGACTCGTTAGAATGCTATGCTTTAGAACTCGTGTACTTGTTTCTTTCGCAGGACTACCTTTTCCGCAATCGTCAATCAATCGCGCAAAACGGTTGTCATTTCCCAAACGTGTGTGGTTCTATGCGTAGGTCGCTTACCGGAAGCCTAAAGTTCATAGGACATGTTCAAAACCAGACCTACCTCCACCGATCTGAGCTTTCATGTCGCCCATAATAATTGTCATGTCACGGTGTGGAATATGGACTACCATATATTGTAGTTGTTTGTAGCAGCCCTCTTTCTCAGTTGTATCATGCTTATTCAGGGATGGATATCACTGGACGATGTTGACCTTGGCATGAGAGGACTCATATGTTGCCCCCATAAATAGCTCATTTACTGTGCCATTCTGTATGCGCATTGCGTGCGTCTTTTTCAAAGATCGTCGCGAAATCTCCACGACGGATATCGTCTTGTCTAGCGGAGAACAATGTGGGACTTGTTCCCTTGTTCGAGCTTTGAACTTTCGCATAATGTACGGAATTTTCAATATCCAATACGGGTCTTACTCTTTGCAGACAGGATTGTGTTCTGCAGGACACCACCTTCAATTAAACGGCTTCATTGGTGGCATTCATCATGTATCCGATAGAAGATAACTGTTCTCTCATCTGCCGAGTATCCGTTGATCTCCGTGAACTGTCTTCGTAGCAGTGAGCCTTTTCACTGGGATAGATAGATCGCTTGCCTGAAACCTAACTTCCTTAAGGTGCCGATCCACTATCAGGCATTGCATCATAGTTTTCTATAGAGAACCGATGTGGTGACGTCACGCTGCATAGCAACCTGCCCAGCTGGTTCCAACAAATGTTTTCAGCCGTATCTGTTAACATGGTGTTAGATTTTATTCTACAAAAATTTTCATTTTAATCAATATACGTGTAGTTCTTTGTGATTCCCAGAAGTTGAAAGTGAGAAGCCAACATGGGTGAAACAAATTTGGTTTTCTTAATAATCTGGAACGAGAAAATTAGTTTGTAACGCAAGCTGTTTTATTGCATTGTTAGGTACATCAGGTAAAAATTCAAATACGTTATTTTTTCAATTAAATCGTTCCACAAGATAGAGTTTGTTATGAAGTTTATGATAGTTTTTGAATTTTTGTGATATCTTTATTATTTCCGACGTAATTCCACTTTTTGTTTCAGAAAAACAACACTTTTTGGTATTGAATTTCAGTCCATTTGTTGTGCACAAACTGGCCCCAGAAGCTTGATGTACTGCATTTTATTATATAGGAAAACGGCCATAAAATTGTGTATATTGAAGATATTTATGCGAAATAAGAAGTTATGTGACCTCAAAAATCGTATTGATATGATTTGACCTTGACCTAATTAATTGACCTTCATTGTATATTTGACCTAATTACTGTGATTATTTGCATTATTTGAATGTAATTAATTAGGAAATGCCTACTAAACTATTAGAGGTTTGAAGATTGTTAATATATTATATTGTTATAGCATACTATGAAATTAGTTATTTAATGACCTTATTAATTGACCTATATTTAATAATTAACCTATTTACCGTTATTAATTACATAAATCGGGTAGGAAAAGGCCTGTTATAGGTTGAACTCTGTCAGTCAGTTTATACAGTGACTAATATATTATGACTGCTACCTCTTAAAATCCATAATTTGTTGATGACCTAATTAGTTAACCTAATTTCTTATTTGACCTATTTACGGGGATTAATGGCATGATTGACCTACAATTAATTAGGAAATGGGCATACCAATCTTAAGAATGAAAGAAATTGTTAATAGATCAACTTGAAATGTTACCAATTATGCACGACATAATTAGTTTAATATTTTCCTAATTAGTTGAACAATTTTAAATACTTAATTCAGTAACGAGGATTAACAGTATGAACAATTTGTTAATACAACAATCTGAATTCAATGTGACTTTGTAATAAAATGCACGCAGACTAATTGATAAACATTTCTGTAATTAGTATGCCACAACAGGTAAATTTAAAGGGAATTATATGGATAAACATTACAACAGAATGAATATTAAGAACATTTATTATAACAGATTCAAACATAGCGGCAACGTGAATAATTTCATGAAACACTGGATGCATATAATGCAGTGCAAATGTATTGCATAAATGTTCATATGTCCAAGGATGCATGTCCAACATTATCAAGTCCTGCAGATGTAGAGTAGCATGTTCTGTAATTCAGGCAGCACAGCAACATGCAAAGTCCTGCACGTACAACAATAGTTGTAAGCCTACACAGTTCAGCAATGTTTGTAGTCATGTAGTTATAACGAGTAAAACGTCTTGCAGGTAAAAATCATTTGTAAATCTTTGTCTAGTAATTATTGTCAACTCTTGCATAATTTTGCATTATGTCTGTAACTTTCAGTTGAACAACTGATGTATAATTCATGTTTTGCATGAGGAGCCACATCAGAATATTGTCCGCAGAGAGAGGATCATCTCAAATCAGCTTCATGCAGCATTCGTTTGAAGTTTCGGTAGCAACAGTGAATTTGTGTGAAACTTGCTATTAAGAATTCATTGCAACTTGAGGTGTGCGGTAATGTTCTTCACTTTTAAAGCAGTCTTTTTGCATGTAGTGGGACTTGCAAGCG
Organism: Escarpia spicata; assembly: GCA_963995525.1. Lineage (NCBI taxonomy): Eukaryota > Metazoa > Annelida > Polychaeta > Sabellida > Siboglinidae > Escarpia > Escarpia spicata. The sequence continues at coordinate 81,311,118 of OZ023205.1, forward strand.
TATCAACTGATGTGTAGAGATGTTGATACCAGCCACTTGCAGAGATGCCAGCTGACGAGGAAGAACAAAATATTCAACTACAATTAATACAACGAATATATATATGCTATTATAAATTTTGTACTACAATAATGTAAATGGTTTTCAACAATTTCAAGTAAATTCAAGCAACAACTGCACAAATTAATACAAATTAATTTCCATCATCTTACAACTGTCTTGAACACTTAAAGATAAACACCATTCATAACTATTCAACTACAATTTAAATTATTTCAACAATTGCAACTGTTTTATTTGTGACATATTAATTAGAAAAAAACAATCACTTAATTACAAAATTAACTATATTTCACTTATTATTAATTAATAAAAAATAATATTATTAATTAGACTATTAATTAGACTATTAATTAGTCCTACAAATTTAATAACTACACTGAAACATGAAAGTACCACTGAATCACTTGTCTAGACTTGATGGAAATGATGTGGTGTAGTATGAAAAAAGAAATGTCATAACTAAAGACAAAACAAAATAAATTTGTTAATATAATATTAAAAAGTTAATTACATAATAATTAGTTATAACTTTAAGTACAAAAGTAAAAGCAATTCGTTTTATAGATTGAGATGGTTTGGGATTTAAATAACGATGCTATGGAAAGCGTCACTAACAACAGACACAGATTCAGTCAGCTTGAACACATTTTTCTTTAAACATTTAATTTTGGCATGTTAATATCAAACTAAAAACGGTAAATATTAATTATATATAGATCTTGTCACTGTTACAAGTGAACAATAACACCAATTATATGTGATGGTTGCGATGGATATGGATTTAATTAATGCTGCAAAAGCGCCTACTGATGCCAGCGTGATACGGCGTCGACTGTTGAAAATGTACGCCTAGAACGCCAAAGTTGCCCATGTCGGTGTGTTGCTCGGCAGGCACGTACACTTATGCAACATATATCATTTTAAAGCTAATATTTAAATCTACACTAATATCGCTATTTCATTACGTAATCTTTACATTTTATTTACGCATTTAGCAAGCATAGAAAACATTAAACTTCACTTACCTACACACACAAAACGCCGCGCTCAAAACGAAAAAGAAGTATCTCCATATGTAACAGAGTTATCCATTGGTCGATTCCATGCTCAAACGTCATGGTGACATCATTTCCATAGCAGCAGCGACGTATTTTCTGCGACCATGTGATCTCTGACGCGGCGACGCGCCGGCGTCATTTTCATGCACAAGAAATGGATCAGTTTTGGCCGCTAGAAGGCAATACGCCACCTAGCGGATTCTGATATACCTAGCATTGTCACTGTCACTGACATTGACAATATCGGTCCCGGTGCAACACGGTTTTTTGTTGTTGTGCATCTGCTATTTTCATCGCAAAATGCGAAAAGAGAACCTGTCAGTATTATTTAATTCATGTACGAAATTGCCAATATCGAAGGATTTGATAATATTGTGAAATAAGGAATAAACTAAGTTTTAGGCTGATACGTTAGGGAGCGGTCATTATATAAGTTGGAGTTTTTTGTCATCATCAAGGAGGATGCAGTCGGAGGGTTTTGGGAACCTTACTTGGGGATACAGATGGGGATTTCAGTGAGCCTCAAAAGGGGACCAGTTGGATTTGTTGGTGAGCCTGCAGTTGGAGGGTTTTATGATATATTCATCACGTTCCGACGCATATGTAAAATGTAAACAACATGACTATTAACACATGTTAATGTAAATATGCTGTTAGCAAAATTATTAACTAAACAAAGTTAATAAACACATTATGCAGTTAATCGACAGTAACATCAATCTTATGTATTGCATATAATAATTAACTCCACAAATGTCTATGAACATGTAACTGTGGGCCTTGCTACTGTGGCGTTGTAGAGAAACATTCTCTCATACTCAGCAAGGGGTCGCAGGGAAATAAAACTCATTGTCACTGTCACATGTCGTGTTGTTTACATGTCGTGTAAACAAATCATGCTTTAGCAAACTTTTAATCGCTAACATTTGGAAACTTATTTGGCTGTGAACAACTGGTCTCTGCGTGAAAGAGGACCCAAAACAAAACGCAGTTAGCAAAATCTAGCTGTTTATGATAGACAAAGTGGTCTTACAAATTGGCATTTTTCGGAGCGTTTTTATGGACCGTGTCCAGTAAGGATTGTTAGTGAAACGCAATTTTCTTTTTCGATCATAGGTAAGGATCAAAATCGATTTTCTGGAGCAAAATCGGCCTTAATAGTTTTTAAGAATGTTAGTCGGATTCTATCACTTGATCACTTTCCTTGTCAACGGTGTCGACATATTGTTTTGGTGGACAAATGCATATTTTTTACATTGTGGTAAACGTATTTAGGGCTATTTTCTGTTATTATTCTTACACGTGAAGCTTCCTGTGTCAGATTTATTGTGTAAGCATATATTACAATCATTATGAGTTATATATTAACAATCAACTAAATTAAGGAACTTCACATAACTTATATTTACGATCAAGTTCCCGCGTATTGTATAATAATTAGTTCATCCATATGTAGTGTTTTTGAACGAACAAACGAGGAAAGTGCAGTTTTACCTTGGCCTTGGGTACCTGTGCTAAAATACGTCACTGCAAAGAATCATTGAACATATGTGGTAGCAATTTTGTGCAGCTATCGAAGTAGGATACCATTGAGTTTATTGGCATCTGCAATGAGTAATAAGCTGTGATTATTGAACAATTTATATGCCTGCACACAGACACTAATACTAGTTTACTACCAAATATAAAGATTAACAATTGCAGTTATTTTAAATGCTGCAAAAGCGTAGACAGAAATGTAATTGGGATGATGCTACGTATGCATATCATACTATGTCACAATACAATTACTAAATTTCTGAGCCGAGTAAATGGCGAATTGTGGGTCTCTGGAGGCTTATGAATGCGTACTTTTTATTTGGATGGGTCCAAACTCGGGTTCACATGAAATCATCTACTGGACTCTTCGTGTCTTGCTGATGTGAAACCCTTTTGGAATATTAAACAGATGAACCGCACCAAAAAAGTACGTCCCCTTAAGTCAATAGTCAAATTCTTTTTCAGTGTTTCTTTCAACCATTGTTCCATTTACCAATTCAGTTTGACCATATACTCATATTGTTCATTTAAGATGGAAGTCAATATGAACGTTCATGGATTAGTTAAATCTCAGTAGTCATACCTGTGTTACTCGCACACAAGAGACGGAGTCGTGTACTGCAGTGCTAGGTGTCTTCTTCTGATGAATTATGGTGATTTAAGATAGAGAGCCATTTGCAATAAATCTAAGTCAGACATTTAAAAATCGTTTCGAATTTTAAACACCCTAATTGATTTTAAAATATATAGTTTAGTTATGTTCTCCTGATGGAAAAAAATATGGAACAAAATCCTGTTGACTTGTGTTTCAATGTTGATCAATTGTTGAGGAAGAAGACAAAAACCTGACACACTAGGCGTTGCCATCCAATACTATTGGCAGTAGTCACTGGAACAGTTTCTGCTACCTACTAGTTTCTGCTGGCGTTTGCATTTTCGATAGATCTCGCACTCGGTCTCTGTGAAACTTGCAACAAAGTTATTTGTTTCAAATAAAAACGAGGCAAACAGGTTTACTATAAGCGGCACAGCGATGACGGTGTTGACTGTTGTAAACAAACGCAACATTTCAGTTTATCGGACGACAATGTAAGCATCTATTCGCATTTATCACCACAGGAAAGTTATTGAATATTTAATCCGTTGCTTTACCACACGGTGAGGCTTTTATTATCAGAAATATGTAGCTTCTGTGTGCCGTTAATTATTTTCGTATTTCTAGCATAGCACGTATTTCATTAAATAAATCCGTTTCTAAAAATTGTTTGCATTTCATTGAGTAATTAACTGACACTGATTCAGACCATCAATTCCACGAAAAACAGTTTCTTTAGATTTTGTGAAATGGTAAATTTGATTTATGCATGGCAGAAAGTAGACTTAGGCCTTGTTGCCACAGGCCCAGCCGCCAGTGCCTCAACGCCTGTCAGATTCACAGTGCCAGGCCAAGGGTACGCCCATCGCACACTTGTTTACATTACCAGTATGACAAAAAAACACGTAAAAAGGAGGTGCTAATGCCATTTTTTATGTAGGGGAAGAGAAAGGGTACGGGTGAGAAAAAGAGTGAGAAGGAGGGGTGGGAGGTCGCAAAAGGAAAAGCATATTTTTACGTGATCGTAAAAGTCGTATAAGTCACAGTTTTAGTCGCCGTTAATTTATTTTCGTAACTAGTCGATCGTAGTCTTTGGTTGGCGTTATAGTTGATGTAGACATCCAGCCGTGCAGCAAATACAGAATGAAAGTAAGCGCGTACGACTCGCGGCGTCAGTATGAAGAATGCAGAGGCCGCCAATGCCCCAAACGAAAGTTAGTAGAATACTGAATAGTCGTATGAGTTGCGCCTATAGTACAGGAGGTTCATTGTATAATGTATTATATATTTGTAAATATGAACTTAGAACACATTCGGTTAATAGTCCCGAGTCATGCCCACGCCACGCTACTCCATGGGAAATGGCACTCCTCATGGACATGACTGTAGATCAGGGATGAGAGTGACGTTCAGAGAAATTTTGCTGTGGCCCACATTTCAGCCAGAGAGGACTGTCTCATCTAATCGGGGGAGGGGATGACTCCTCAGAGATATTGTTTAATTGTAGGCGACATATGGTGTATTTTGAGCAATATTAAATAGAAAATCTTAACATTTCAAATAGCAAAAAAAGCACACGGACTCACGCACACATTGTCATAGTACTAACTCACTTGTTAATGATATTTTCTGGGCTGAACCCGAGTTGGCTGACGGGCAGCTTTCTCCTTAGCCAGCTTTGTCAAAACAGCCCGTTGATGGGCCATTCTAGTTTTCTTCGTTGCCAGCTCAATTGCTTCCTTAGCTTTGTACCTGGTGGCTGCCTTCATCTTTGACATGTTCAGCTCAGTTTTCTTCTCCTCCTTCATATTTCCTTCCTCGGCAAGATGGATGGAGTACATTTTGTGTGCACCCCTCGTGTTGTGAACGAGGCGACCAATCCTGTTTGTGGAAGTCCTGGCTGTATAGCAGTCTTGTTGCTTGCCATGACGGCATGAGTGTGTACTTCACTGTCTGGATAGTGTTGAATGTACTAACATTCTTTCTGGCAGAGGCAGTATTCATGATGCCACACATGTGACTAAAACACCCTTCCACTTGAGGACCATGAAAGCAGCTCATCATTGCAGCCACCAACTTTGACAAGGCTGGGAACTTGCCAGTATAGAGAATATGGTAGCTCACCACGAGTCCAATCTGGAACTTGTGGGTGCTTGTGGAAGTGTGTTGTCTACATGGAATCGGCGAACTTTCATATGATACGCCCATAGAACATTGGTGACTAGCGTGGGCAGTGCCAGCGTGTGTACTTCTATGCCTTCGGTTCCCCTCTGACTCCAGTGTAGCCTGTAGGATCCAATCCGCATAGTTGACATGGGCCTCGCACCACAAACAGTAGGCTTTCCCTGGTGCTGATAATTTACTGATGAATATATCCAACATAGCGTCTCCAGCCGATCTCTCCAGCCACACCCAATTCCACTTATTCTTGACACTTTTGTCAATGTCCTTCACGCAACATATGTCTTGCCGTACAACAAATCGTCGAGTAGCCATTGTGTTCGAAAATGATCGACATCTCCACAAAATACATCGTCGTTTCCTATTGGTCCACTGCTTTTGTGCGCGCACTTCGAAAGCGCTGAAGCGAACAGCCGACAGAACTAAGGGTTTTACTTCGCAGATTCACGGGTTCGGTTGGGTCGGTTCTGTCTCTAATCGCCAGGCAGCGTCATTAACACGTGGCGACACCCGGTGGATAGATGGTTAACTCAACCCGCAGATAGATTGTCAGTGAATTGTCCAGGATTTTATATGCCCTACCCCCCCCAACATAATTTTTTTTCTCCCCGGATTTACACGATTCACAAAAGTGATCTTTGGGGCAGTATAAAAACCGGAATTCCGGTAAAAACCGGAAATTTCTCATCCCTGGTAGATTCATACGTCAGAAACCATTTTTTTAATTCGTTCATTTAATGGCTAAATGAAATGAAATTATAAATGTCGTTGAAATTTCGTAAACGTTAATTTATCACTCTTGTTAAGTAATATGCCAAATATGATGCCTGATCATTGCGAACCGGTCAAACGTGATCACTTGCGCAACCGGTCCGTCAAGTCTTGTTGACGTCACCATAGGCAGCACCGCTGAGCGCGCTCTATCCTTTAGCACGGCTAAGTTATTGGCTTGAGTTATTACTGTTTGAACATTGCGAATGCTCAACCCTGCATGATATCCGCTCCGCGCATACATTGCAGGATCAAGCATTTGTGATGTACAAACGGCAATAAAGGTACGATTCCATATGAGTAGTAATGTAGGTTAAGTACCGGGGATGGTTTGCGCTGCGCGGGTGGAATCCCATGTTAATAGATAGGGATTTCCACAAGGCCGCGCAAAAAACGGGTGGAAATAATTATGCAAATGAGCTTGCCTAATTTGCATAAATGACCTTATATGGGCATGGTTAGTTATGAAATTGACCAATCACGAGCGAGCTGGGCATTGTGGGCGTGGCTACCCGGATGTAGGTCAAGTTCAAGTACCCTGATGTAGGTCAAGGTCAAAGGTCAAGTACCCAGATATAGGCCAAGGCCGAGCGAAATTTTTCTTTAAAAAAAACACAGCGTCACCTAGCGGATTTTTTTCGAACTAAAATGGGTTGCCAGTAGCGCCACATAGCGGATTTTAGTCAAACTAAATGTTCGAGTACTGCAAAAATTCGTGCGTCTTGGTTTAATTTTTGGCGCCACCTAGCGGAATTTTTTCTAACTAAATTCGCCTCGCGGACAGGTCGTGAACTACAAGTGGTGTCATCTGACGGATAAGTTGTGAACTAAATGTAGAAGTACTGCCCAAATTCGTGTCTCTTGCACGCTTGCGTGCAATAGAGCCCCCTGACGGATACTTCACGAACCACAAACACCATCCCCTAGTGGGTAAGTGAGCGAACCCCATGTTAAAGCATATAGAATTTTATTGCAAAGGTATGCGACCACTTTTCGAATTTTCTCCCCATGTTAAGAGATAGGGATTTTCCCCATGTTAAGAGATAGGGATTTTCCCCATGTTAAACATAGGGAATTTTTACCATGTTAAAGCATAGGGATTTTCCCCATGTTAAAGCATAGGGAATTGTCACAATGTTAAAGCATAGGGAATTTTCCCCATGTTAAGAGATAGGGATTTTCCCCATGTTAAAGCACAGGACATTTTCACCATGTAAAGGATAGGGATTTTTCACCATAGCGCGTATGTATGTAATGTAATCCCTTTATGTGTCGTCATGATGCAGTGACACCGTTAAAACTCTGCAGTCTGTGCTTTTGAATTTTCTACTCTACAATCTGTGATCTTTCGGCACGCCCACGTGAACTTTATGTTCTGTTTAACATTTTGGAAGATGAACAACATGACTAGTGATAACGGCCGACAAGGGATTTTGCTACCGAAGTCGCAGCCTTCTCCGGCTAGGGGACCACTCGACCTCTCGACCCAGACAATCAACCCGGACCAATAGCCACCGATCATTTCAACGACCAGTCCGATGACCAGTTTGATGATCAAAACAATTTCGTCTCTGTCATCAGCTCCGTCAACCAACCCAACCATCAACCTAACGCCATCACCTCCGACGAAGCGTCAGAAGCTTCACGAGATTTCGGATGACACATCACACGAGAGTACGGTTCGACGTGTTATCGCATCAAATCCCTCCTTTTTCACGAAAATAGACGTGTTATGTGTGTGTGTGAGTGAGTGAGTGTGTGTGTGTGTGTGTGTGAGTGAGTGAGTGAGTGAGTGAGTGAGTGAGTGAGTGAGTGAGTGAGTGAGTGAGTGAGTGAGTGAGTGAGTGAGTGAGTGAGTGAGTGAGTGAGTGAGTGAGTGAGTGAGTGAGTGAGTGAGTGAGTGAGTGAGTGAGTGAGTGAGTGAGTGACTCAGTGAGTGAGTGAGTGTGAGTGAGTGAGTGAGTGAGTGAGTGAGTGAGTGTGTGTGTGTGTGTGTGTGTGTGTGTGTGTGTGTGTGTGTGTGTGTGTGTGTGTGTGTGTGTGTGTGTGTGTGTGTGTGTGTGTGTGTGTGTGTGTGTGTGTGTGTGTGTGTGTGTGTTGTCGATCCTTTGATTAGGGGTAGGACGTGCCTAGTCTATGCATTTACAACTTTAACACAGGTCCAAACCGGATAAAGCATAGCCATAGGCATAGGCATAGGCATAGAGGCTAAAGGCTATCTGGCCTACAGCGCATAACCACTGACAAACACCTTACAAACACTGACAAACAGCTCATAACCACGGACAAACAACTTACAAACACTGACAAACAGCTCATAACCACGGACAAACAACTTACAAACACTTACAAACAGCTCATATCCACCAACAAACAGCTCATAACCACTGACAAACATGCTATATCGAGTGAAAAATGTCCCTGTTAACTGGTATGAACTGGTATGAACTGATATGAACTGGTATAAACTGGTATAAATCAAGCCTCATGTTAAAGCATAGGGAATTTTCCCCACGTTAAGAGATAGGGAATTTTTACCATGTTAAAGCATAGGGATTTTCACCATGTTAAAGCATAGGGATTTTCCCCATGTTAAGAGATAGGGAATTTTCCCCATGTTAAAGCATAGGGAATTTTCCCCATGTTAAAGCATAGGGATTTTCCCCATGTTAAAGCATAGTGATTTTCCCCATGTTAAAGCATAGGAATTTTCCCCATGTTAAACCATAGGGATTTTCCCCATGGTAAAGCATAGGGAATTTCCCCATGGTAAAGCATAGGGAATTTTCCCCATGTTAAAGCATAGGGAATTTTCACCATGTTAAAGCATAGGGAATTTTCACCATGTTAAAGCATAGGGATTTTCCCCACGTTAAAGCACAGGGAATTTTCCCCATGGTAAAGCATAGGGAATTTTCACCATGTTAAAGCATAGGGAATTTTCACCATGTTAAAGCATAGGGATTTTCCCCATGTTAAAGCATAGGGAATTTTCACTATGTTAAAGCATAGGGAATTTTCACCATGTTAAAGCATAGGGATTTTCCCCATGTTAAAGCATAGGGAATTTTCCCCATGTTAAGAGATAGAGATTTTCCCCATGTTAAAGCGTAGGGATTTTCCCCATGTTAAAGCATAGGGAATTTTCCCCATGTTAAGAGATAGAGATTTTCCCCATGTTAAGAGATAGAGATTTTCCCCATGTTAAAGCATAGGGATTTTCCCCATGTTAAATCATAGGGAATTTTCACCATGTTAAAGCATAGGGATTTTCCCCATGTTAAAGCATAGGAATTTTCCCCATGTTAAAGCATAGGGATTTTCTCCATGGTAAAGCATAGGAAATTTTCATCATGTTAAAGCACAGGACATTTTCAACATGTAAAGGATAGGGATTGTTCACCATAGCACGTATGTAATGTAAACCCTTTATGTGTCGTCATGATGCAGTGACATCGTTAAAACTCTGCAGTCTGTGCTTTTAAATTTTCTACTCTACAATCTGTGATCTTTCGGCACGCCCACGTGAACTTTATGTTTTGTTGAACATTTTGGAAGATGAACAACATGACTAGTGGTAACGGTCGACAAGGGATTTTGCTACCGAAGGCGCAGCCTTCTCCGGCTATGGGACCACTCGAACTATCGACCCAGACAATCAACCCGTACCAACAGCCAACGACCAGTCCAATGACCAGTTCGACGACCAGTCCAATGACCAGTTCGACGACCAGTTCAATGAATTCGGATAAATATGTCTGTGTATAGTTCAGTACAGAGATGATAGCCAGTTATGTCTGTGTGTGTGTGTAGTTCACTAGAGACGTTACATGGTAAGGTCTGTGTATAGGCCACGAATAAAAATTGCGTTCAACATTATTATTAAATAAATAAACACGCTATGGTGTAACAAAAAGTTGGGGTTAACCTCGCGAAAATTTAAGCAAAAATTTTCAGAAAATTCAATGTTTTCGTCCCAGAGGGACAAAACGTTAAATTTTCGCGAGGTTAACCCCAACTTTTTGTAACTATCTAACCTAATTATATATTTTTACCCGCTAGATGGCACCACCATGTGACGTAGTACTCCGATTATCCACTAGGGGGCGCTACGCCGGAAGTGATGTCATACCGGAAGTCACTTGACTGTCATGGCGGCCTCTACTAGGGACGCTACGCCGGATGTGATGTCATACCGGAAGTCACTTGATTGTCATGGCGGGCTCTACTTAGATATTTTTACCCGCTAGATGGCCCCATCGTGTAGGGTGGTGCTTCAATTATCGACTAGGGGGCGCTACGCCGGAAGTAACGTCATACCGGAAGTTACTTGACTGTCATGGCCGCCTCTACTAGGGACGCTACGTCGGAAGTGACGTCGCACCGGATGTTACTTGACTGTCATGCCGGCCTCTACGCTTCCGGTATTCCCGGAAGTGTGTCAACGAATAGAGATCTATCATGGTCAGTAGATGGCAATACTCTGACTAATTACATTGGTGTCCGTTGAGTGGCGTCGGGAAACGTGATGGGCCCCTCTTTGAATGAAGTCCTGTCAGGTGGTTATCCTTACATGTTATTGACATAGACGTTTTCGATCATAGCAGTTTTCAAATTCGCTTGCTATGACAGCTTCTACTAGGGATGCTACGTCGGAAGTGACGTCGCACCGGGTGTTACTTGACTGTCATGGCGGCCTCTACGCTTCCGGTATTCCCGGAAGTGTGTCAACGAATAGAGATCTATCATGGTCAGTAGATGGCGATACTCTGACTAATTACATTGGTACCCATTGAGTGTTGTCGAAAACCATGATGGTCACCTCTTTGAATGAAGTCCTGTCAGGTGATTGTCCTTACATGTTATTCCGATACTAAAAAGTTCCGAGTACTACCGACCCTAAAAAGTTCCGAGTACTACCGACCCTAAAAAGTTCCGAGTACTACCGACAGTAAAAAGTTCCGAGTACTACCGACCCTAAAAAGTTCCGAGTACTACCGTCACTAAAATGTTCCGAGTACTACCGTCACTAAAAAGTTCCGAGTACTACCGACACTAAAAAGTTCCGAGTACTACCGACACTAAAAAGTTCCGAGTACTACCGACCCTAAAAAGTTCCGAGTACTACCGACACTAAAATGTTCCGAGTACTACCGACACTAAAAAGTTCCGAGTACTACCGACACTAAAAAGTTCCGAGTACTACCGACCCTAAAAAGTTCCGAGTACTACCGACCCTAAAATGTTCCGAGTACTACCGACCCTAAAAAGTTCCGAGTACTACCGACACTAAAATGTTCCGAGTACTACCGACCCTAAAATGTTCCGAGTACTACCGACCCTAAAAAGTTCCGAGTACTACCGACACTAAAAAGTTCCGAGTACTACCGACACTAAAACGTTCCGAGTACTACCGACACTAAAAAGTTCTACACTTACACGGTAACACGTCTATTTTCCTGAAAAGGAAAGGAATTGGCGCGATAATACGTCTATTTGCTTTGCTTTGCTTCCTTTTGAGGGATCTCACCCGTCTATTTGCTTTGCTTTGCTTCCTTTTGAGGGATCTCACCCGTCTATTTGCTTTGCTTTGCTTCCTTTTGAGGGATCTCACCCGTCTATTTGCTTTGCTTTGCTTCCTTTTGAGGGATCTCACCCGTCTATTTGCTTTGCTTTGCTTCCTTTTGAGGGATCTCACCCGTCTATTTGCTTTGCTTTGCTTCCTTTTGAGGGATCTCACCCGTCTATTTGCTTTGCTTTGCTTCCTTTTGAGGGATCTCACCCGTCTATTTGCTTTGCTTTGCTTCCTTTTGAGGGATCTCACCCGTCTATTTGCTTTGCTTTGCTTCCTTTTGAGGGATCTCACCCGTCTATTTGCTTTGCTTTGCTTCCTTTTGAGGGATCTCACCCGTCTATTTGCCTTGCTTTGCTTCCTTTTGAGGAAATCTCACGCAATAACCCGTCTATTTGCCTGAAAAAGGATTGTTACACCATAGCGTGTTTATTTATTTAATAATAATGTTGAACGCAATTTTTATTCGTGGCCTATACACAGACCTTACCATGTAACGTCTCTAGTGAACTACACACACACACAGACATAACTGGCTATCATCTCTGTACTGAACTATACACAGACATATTTATCCGAATTCATTGAACTGGTCGTCGAACTGGTCATTGGACTGGTCGTCGAACTGGTCATTGGACTGGTCGTTGGCTGTTGGTACGGGTTGATTGTCTGGGTCGATAGTTCGAGTGGTCCCATAGCCGGAGAAGGCTGCGCCTTCGGTAGCAAAATCCCTTGTCGACCGTTATCACTAGTCATGTTGTTCATCTTCCAAAATGTTCAACAAAACATAAAGTTCCCGTGGGCGTGCCGAAAGATCACAGATTGTAGAGTAGACAATTTAAAAGCACAGACTGCAGAGTTTTAACGATGTCACTGCATCATGACGACACATAAAGGGTTTACATTACATACGTGCTATGGTGAAAAATCCCTATCCTTTACATGGTGAAAATGTCCTGTGCTTTAACATGATGAAAATTTCCTATGCTTTACCATGGAGAAAATCCCTATGCTTTAACATGGGGAAAATTCCTATGCTTTAACATGGGGAAAATCCCTATGCTTTAACATGGTGAAAATTCCCTATGATTTAACATGGGGAAAATCCCTATGCTTTAAAATGGGGAAAATCTCTATCTCTTAACATGGGGAAAATCTCTATCTCTTAACATGGGGAAAATTCCCTATGCTTTAACATGGGGAAAATCTCTATCTCTTAACATGTAGAAAATTCCCTATGCTTTAACATGGGGAAAATCCCTATGCTTTAACATGGTGAAAATTCCCTATGCTTTAACATGGGGAAAATTCCCTATGCTTTACCATGGGGAAAATTCCCTATGCTTTAACGTGGGGAAAATCCCTATGCTTTAACATGGTGAAAATTCCCTATGCTTTAACATAGTGAAAATTCCCTATGCTTTAACATGGGGAAAATCCCTATGCTTTAACATGGGGAAAATCTCTATCTCTTAACATGGGGAAAATTCCCTATGCTTTAACATGGGGGAAATCCCTATGCTTTAACATGGGGAAAATTCCCTATGCTTTACCAAGGGGAAATTCCCTATGCTTTACCATGGGGAAAATCCCTATGGTTTAACATGGGGAAAATTCCTATGCTTTAACATGGGGAAAATCACTATGCTTTAACATGGGGAAAATCCCTATGCTTTAACATGGGGAAAATTCCCTATGCTTTAACATGGGGAAAATTCCCTATCTCTTAACATGGGGAAAATCCCTATGCTTTAACATGGTGAAAATCCCTATGCTTTAACATGGTAAAAATTCCATATCTCTTAACGTGGGGAAAATTCCCTATGCTTTAACATGAGGCTTGATTTATACCAGTTTATACCAGTTCATACCAGTTAACAGGGAAATTTTTCACTCGATATAGCATGTTTGTCAGTGGTTATGAGCTGTTTGTTGGTGGCTATGAGCTGTTTGTAAGTGTTTGTAAGTTGTTTGTCCGTGGTTATGAGCTGTTTGTCAGTGTTTGTAAGTTGTTTGTCCGTGGTTATGAGCTGTTTGTCAGTGTTTGTAAGGTGTTTGTCAGTGGTTATGCGCTGTAGGCCAGATAGCCTTTAGCCTCTATGCCTATGCCTATGCCTATGGCTATGCTTTATCCGGTTTGGACCTATGTTAAAGTTGTAAATGCATAGACTAGGCACGTCCTACCCCTAATCAAAGGATCGACAACACATACACACACACACACACACACACTCACTCACTCACTCACACACACACTCACTCACTCACCCTTCGTGTATGTTCACTCACTCACTCACTCACTCACTCACTGAGTCACTCACTGAGTCACTCACTCACTCACTCACTCACTCACACACACACACACACACTCACTCACTCACACACACACATAACACGTCTATTTTCGTGAAAAAGGAGGGATTTGATGCGATAACACGTCGAACCGTACTCTCGTGTGATGTGTCATCCGAAATCTCGTGAAGCTTCTGACGCTTCGTCGGAGGTGATGGCATCAGGTTGATGGTTGGGTTGGTTGACGGAGCTGATGACAGAGACGAAATTGTTTTGATCATCAAACTGGTCATCGGACTGGTCGTTGAAATGATCGGTGGCTATTGGTCCGGGTTGATTGTCTGGGTCGAGAGGTCGAGTGGTCCCCTAGCCGGAGAAGGCTGCGCCTTCGGTAGCAAAATCCCTTGTCGGCCGTTATCACTAGTCATGTTGTTCATCTTCCAAAATGTTAAACAGAACATAAAGTTCACGTGGGCGTGCCGAAAGATCACAGATTGTAGAGTAGAAAATTCAAAAGCACAGACTGCAGAGTTTTAACGGTGTCACTGCATCATGACGACACATAAAGGGATTACATTACATACATACGCGCTATGGTGAAAAATCCCTATCCTTTACATGGTGAAAATGTCCTGTGCTTTAACATGGGGAAAATCCCTATCTCTTAACATGGGGAAAATTCCCTATGCTTTAACATTGTGACAATTCCCTAAGCTTTAACATGGGGAAAATCCCTATGCTTTAACATGGTAAAAATTCCCTATGTTTAACATGGGGAAAATCCCTATCTCTTAACATGGGGAAAATCCCTATCTCTTAACATGGGGAGAAAATTCGAAAAGTGGTCGCATACCTTTGCAATAAAATTCTATATGCTTTAACATGGGGTTCGCTCACTTATCCACTAGGGGATGGTGTTTGTGGTTCGTGAAGTATCCGTCAGGGGGCTCTATTGCACGCAAGCGTGCAAGAGACACGAATTTGGGCAGTACTTCTACATTTAGTTCACAACTTATCCGTAAGATGACACCACTTTGTAGTTCACGACCTGTCCGCTAGGCGAATTTAGTGAGAAAAAATTCCGCTAGGTGGCGCCAAAAATTAAACCAAGACGCACGAATTTGGGCATTACTCGAGCATTGAGTTTTACTAAAATCCGCTAGGTGGCGATACTGGCAACCAACTTAGTTAGGAAAAAATCCGCTGGGTGACGTGTTTTTTGTTCCGACCAATTTAGTTGGGGAACCATCCGCTAGGTGACACTGGGTTTTAGTTCATGACCTATCCGACAGGTGGCGCCACTGGCGACACGTGACCTGCAGCCGGGACCTTGACCTTGATCTGGGTCCTTGACCTACAGCCGGGTACTTGGCCTTGACCTACATCCGGGTAGCCACGCCCACAATGCCCAGCTCGCTCGTGATTGGTCAATTTCATAACTAACCATGCCCATATAAGGTCATTTATGCAAATGAGGCAAGCTCATTTGCATAATTATTTCCACCCGTTTTTTGCGCGGCCTTGTGGAAATCCCTATCTATTAACATGGGATTCCACCCGCGCAGCGCAAACCATCCCCGGTACTTAACCTACATTACTACTCATATGTACTGAAACGCGTACGGAAACGCAAGCGGAATACCTATGTAGTGACGTCATTACTGGAATTTCCTATCTGATTCGTGTGCGGATACGATTCGAATCGCTACACGGAGCGATTCAATTTGCTGCAGCCGCATCTACACGACAAAACTCATCCGCCAATGCAGTTTGGAACTACTTTTGTTAATTTCCACCGGGCATTATAGTCATAGTTTTGCCGCATGCCGCATCCGCATGCCGTCCGTATCCGTACAAATAAAAACGGTTCATTTCGCTTAGACCCTTAATCTTTGACATCATTTTGTAAGTATTCACGACAAAAACATATTGATAGTTATTTTCATATTCAATCGGCTACGCATTCTGAATGCTTGAAGTGTAAAAAACTTAGAATTTAGTGCAACGGGCCTGTTCTTACCTGCATTGTTTGGCCATTTTATCCCCCAAAACAATATGCCGGGCGCGTAAGACACGTAGAAAGTATCCGGCTGTCCGAGTTCCAGAATAATTTGGTTTGTAAGATGGACTCATCAACATAAACCACCACAACACGTTTTGTGACGGACATGCAAATTCTTGATTGATTTGATATGGAATGCCCCGATAATTGTTCTCCAACCTGTTCATGTCACCTTTAAACGGAAATAACACGCGTGTATCACATACCATAAGTAAGGAGCTAATAGTTGACGTCGCATCCCGTGTTGTCGCGATCCTGTTTTCTGATTTGGCGCGCTCGTTCTGGGTTTTATCACGACTCATTATTCTACCCTGCTCACTAAGAATTACCGTAACAATACAACATGTCTTTAAGTAGACATTTCACGCTTCAGCGCCGCGTGCCATTACGTCACATTTGTTGCGCCAACTGTAGTTTTGCCACACGGGCAACGCCACTCTCCAAACAGCAAGCGAGCTCCTTGTAACTTCATCTATGCCGGATTTGTGATTCGTAGAAGACTATTGTAATGAACATAACACCGTCTGATGCTGCCACCTGTCGTATAGTTTATAGTGATTTAAACATGTTGGAACTCTCCTGTAATTACGAGAATAAAGAAGTTAGTTCTGTCACCGAAGCCACGATGTACGTGTCACTATTTTATATTTAGCGACGAGAGATGCGCGAAACAAAACCAAAAGACAAGTGTGTGAGTACTGGCGTCTACCTCAGAGCATAGAGACGTGTACAAAATGCGCATACCAAGAAACGGTTAGTGTTAAGTCCATTATGAACGTGTTGTTCAACTTCAATCCGTCGGCCGTGTTGTCAGCCACGAGAACCATACCACAGACAGTGACGTGCAAAATGAGCGGGAAACACGCATACTGCGAACATGTGACATTCGTATCAAGTCGGTTATTTACTGTGTACAACTAGTAAACTAGACTGTAGTAGACTTATCTGCATGGAGTAGATTTGTGCAGGATGCAGTCATGGCAACGTCATTAAATGTGCTGTGCGTACAGCCTTTTGAAAGCGAACTTTCCGATAGTGACACCTCGTTAGGTCCCAAATGGGATAAGTGGCTACTCAGGTTTGAGAACTATCTGTCCGCCATCGCAGTAAATGTCGAAGGACAGAAGAGAGCACTGTTGTTGCATGCAGTTGGCAGTAAAATATTCGATATTTTTGTCAACCTGCCGAACAGAGGGACAACTTATGAACAGGCCAAAACAGCGCTAACAGCATACTTCAAGCCGAAGGTTAATCGTGAGTATGAACGTGCCGTGTTTAGACGCATGCGTCAAGAGAGTGGCGAAACAATTGACGCTTACCATACCCGTCTCCGCCAGGCAGCGGCCAGTTGCGAGTTCAACGACATTAACGGTGAAATTAAACCACACGTGATACAGACAACCACAGACTCAAAACTGAGTAAACATGACAAACGATGCGTTGACGCTAGGTGACATAATCGAAGTTGGTCGAAATAACGAGCTAGCGCAAGCCCAAAGTTTGGACATTGAAAAAGACTTAACAGGCATCCAAAAAGATGCCAAGACAATCGGTCGCAAGTTCGGACAGTTGAAACTTAGAAAACCACAACAGGGTGTAACAAAATGTAGATACTGTGGGAAAGGCTTTCCGCATGAAGGAGGCAAGGAAACTTGACGGCATTTGGCAAACAATGTTTTGTGTGTCTTGGAAGAAACCATTTTGCTAATTTTTGTCCTAGGAAAGGTCAGAAAAGTACCACAAACAAACAATTTGTGAAGAAATCAGTTCGTGAAGTTAGTGAAAATAGTATAAATGATGTTTCCGAAAACACAGAGGGTGATGTTTGTGAACGTAGTATACATAGTGTTTACAATAGCACTTTTGTAGCAAAACCGCCGAAGTTCAAAATCGAGTTTGAAAAGTGTTCAGTGATGATGACAGCTGATAGTGGTGCATCGTGTAGTCTAATTGATGAGAGTACGTTTCAGAACAAATTCAAGGGTGTTCGTCTTGAAACATGTCATGACAAACTGAATGCGTATGGTGGTACACGTATACTAACCATTGGAAAGATTCATAGTACTATTGAGTGTGGTCAGACAACTGCTAGTGATGTTTTCTATGTAGTGAAAGGAAACTGTGGATGTTTGCTCAGTGTAAACGTGAGTCGAAAACTCGGACTCATTCAGGTTGCAGATCATGTGGTGCATAATGTCGGAAATACTGAGTGGCCAGAAGTGAAGAAATACCCGGAGGTATTTGAGGGTATCGGTAGGTTAAAGAACTTTGAGGTAAAGCTTCACATCAATGAAGCTATCCCCCCTGTTGCTCAGCGCCACAGAAGAATCCCTTTTCATCAACGTCAAAAGGTTACAAAGGAACTGCTTAAGTTGAAAAGGAATCATGTGATCGAAAGGGTAGAGGGTCCAACTCCCTGGGTGTCCCCAATAGTGGTGGTACCGAAACCCAAAAGGCCCGGTGAGGTTCGTATCTGTGTCGATATGCGACAGGCGAACAAAGCAATCATGAGAGAGCGACACCCGTCGCCTACAATTGATGACATTGTTCAAAAACTGAACAATGCGCGTGTGTTCAGCAAGATTGATCTAAGATCAGGCTATCATCAGTTGATGCTTGCAGAGGAGTCTCGCCATATCACCACATTCTCCACTCATGACGGTTTGTGGCGATACAAACGCCTTAATTTTGGTATTTCGAGCGCGAGCGAAGTGTTTCAGAATGTTGTTGCAAATGTCATTGAAGGAATTGACGGTTCTTTCAATATGTCCGACGACATCTTTGTGTTCGGTAAGGGCAAAACTGACGAGGAAGCGTATGCCGAACATGACAAGAGTTTGGATCAAGTGCAGAAGAGGCTCGATGTGAATGGACTCACAGCAAATCTGGCCAAGTGTGAGTTCCGAAAGCCAAAGATGGAATTCTATGGTATGATGTTCTCAAAGAACGGAATCGAACCAGATCCGAAGAAAGTAGAAGCACTCCTAGAAATGGAGCCGCATATACCCGGATGTAGGTCACGTGGCGCCGGTGGCGCCACCTGACGGATAGATCACGATTCAAAATAGCGCCACCTGGCGGATTATCTGTGAAATAAATTCACCTAACGTATATAACGTTAACCAAAAACAGCGCCACCTGGCGGATTTTGTTGTGTGAACTAACTTCACCTAGCGGATATGTCATGAACTACAAGTGCCATCTGACGGATAAGTTGTGAACTAAATGTAGGAGTACTGCCCAAATTCGTGTCTCTTGCACGTTTGCGTGCAATAGAGCCCCCTGACGGATACTTCATGAACCACAAACACCATCCCCTAGTGGAGAAGTGAGCGAACCCCATGTTAAAGCATAGGGAATTTTCCCCATGTTAAAGCATAAGGGTTTTCCCCATGTTAAAGCATAGGGAATGAGTTTGAGTAGAGGAAGAGGAAAAGTACCCGGATGTAGGTATCATCCCCTAGTGGACAAGTGAGCGAACCTCGTGTTAAAGCGTAAGGAATTTTCCCCATGTTAAAGCATAGGGATTTTCCCCATGTTAAAGCATAGGGAATTTTCCCCATGTTAAAGCATAGGGATTTTCCCCATGTTAAAGCATAGGGATTTTCCCCATGTTAAAGCATAGGGATTTTCCCCACGTTAAAGCATAGGGATTTTCCCCATGTTAAAGCATAGGGAATCAGTTTGAGTAGAGGAAGAGGAAAAGTACCCGGATGTAGGTATCATCCCCTAGTGGACAAGTGAGCGAACCTCGTGTTAAAGCATAGGGAATTTTCACCATGTTAAAGCATAGGGATTTTCCCATGTTAAAGCATAGGGAATGTTTACCATGTTAAAGCATACGTATTTCATCATCAACTGAAAGCACCCCTGTTAGATAAGTGGTGAACTATATAGCTACTCTGCAGTTCGCGCTTGTGTACATTCTACTCAGCCGTCCGTGCACTTGAATTTTCTATAATCCGAGATCTTTCGGCACACCCACGTGATCTTTATGGTCTGTGGACCGGTTATAAAAGGCCTGCGTCTGCTTTTGTGGTCATTATAGCGTACATCTTGAAAATGGGTGTGAATTCATCTGCTGACAACGTCCGAGATATTGCTACCGACAATGGCCGAGCAACAAGCGACGACACCCGGCGGCCGACCTTTGTGTCTATCAACCTGCCAAGCGAATATCTCTGCCGTTGATCACATCCGACCACCGTAAGGAGGCACGACGCATCTTGAGGTTGTCTGTCGAGAAACTCCCGCGATATGCGCAAGACCCACAACCCGGAGTCTTGTCTGAGACGCTTCGTTCTCGTTAAGAACACACGGGCCCGGATAAAGCGCGAACAACAACGAGAACTCGTGTATCCACTATCATCGACGAGATAACAAGAAACGGTTCTTTTCAGAGCCAATCACATTCTCACAAAAGAGTATTAGCTAATATATCACTGCCATCACGAAGTCAACGTCATATACATTTACAACTTTAACATAGGTTCAAACCCGATAAAGCATAGCCATGGCATAGCCATAGGCATAGTCATAGAGGCTAAGCCTAAAGGCTATCCGGCCTACAGCGCATAACCACGGACAAACAACTTTCGAACACTGACAAACAACTTACGAACACTGACAAACAACTTACAAACACTGATATACAACTCAAAAACAATGACATACTATACCGAGTGAAAAATTTCCCTGTTAACCGGTATAAACTGGTATAAATCAAGCCTCAAGGTTCTGTGTTGAAAAAACATCCGTGTATTTGTCCCGTGTTAAGGCATTGCCATAGGGGATTATACGAACTTATCTGCTAAAACATTCAAACTACCAACTATCTGTGTAATATTTTGGTCAAACTGGTTGTCATGTAACAGTATTCGTCATACGAAATTTGTACTTACCGAACTTTTTGAAGTTATTATAGCCGTTGATAACCTATACACAAACTGGTTCCAAACTGTTTTGAAGAGGTATTCCTTGTTCGAGGCTCATCTACATGTATGTCTCATCTGTGCCTAGAGACCAACAATACTGTTTCAGCATTTTATCATGCTGGTGTAATTGCGTTCAACATTATTATTAAATAAATAAACACGCTATGCGCAATGCACAATGGCGACTCGATCGTCTTGACGCCAAAGAGCATATATCAATACAAGACGTCACAGTGCTCACTATCTACATTGTTCGAGGAAAGTGAAGCGTCATGTTAGAACAGTACAGGCACATAATAACCTCCCAGATAAGATGTACCAGTATTTATATAGTTTACCGTATTATGGGTCCATTAGAACGTTTTTATCTTTTTTCGGACTATAGTATTTAAATTCGTGCTTCTTCGGTAAAACTGCTATGAGATCCGCATTCTTACTCGGCGCACCCACGTGACCTTTATGTTCATTCGTGCTTTTGAATTTTCTACTCTACAATCCGTGATCTTTCGGCACGCCTACGTGACTTTTCGGCACATTTACTAACTATATAAGGCCGTGGAGACGATTTGCTTGTCATTCGTCATTCGATATGGCAAACTTCTCGCGTCTCGGGTTTTCTTATGCGGAGGCGGTCAGAGGGCCGCAGGCCATCATTCAGACCGTGGCGGGATTGAGTCCCATAACCTACGGGGATGCCTTCCCCCCGCTACCGGCGTCCGGCCCGGCGACAGGACCGACCCCGGCATCAGCGCAACCACCATCCCGTATGGTAAGTGTTTATTATTAATATTATATTTCCATTTCACAATTTTTTCGTGTGTATAATTATCTAGCCTTAAGACACTTATGAAAACGTCTAATAACAATCCTTCGTACATTTAGAACGTCGTCTGTGAGATCCCCACGGGACCACCCCCCTCCCGGGCAAGGTTTCAGTGTTCGTCGTGTAAGACCAGTTTTACACGGAAAGATAATTGGAAGCGTCACATCGCTCGCGGCAGTTGTGGCCGCCCAAAAAGTACGGCTGAGGAGGCCGAGTTGGACGCGCTGGTGGTGAGTTTAACTTTATATTGTGTTACTATATACTTTCGCCTAAAATGGCGGCTCCTATCTTCTTCCCACCAAAAAGGTGGCTCCCTATGTATTTTTCCACAAAAATGGTGTCCACGTCTATGTTTACTTCCCTCTAAAACCTTGCTTTCCCACTCAGTTCCCCTAAAATTCGTCTGTTTAAAAACTTCCGTTAAAATGGCGTCCCGGTGTATGTTTACTTCCGTCAAAACGGCGCCACTGTATATGTTTACTTCGAATAAGATGGCGGCTCATACATACTTCCTGTCAACATACCTTCTCCCCACCTATTCCTACTGAGACATTGCCTATAATTATCGTCTTCCTATACGCTTCTGGTCACGTGACCAAAAACCACTTGACTTTTGATTACATTTTCCCTATAATTTCGTCTGTAATATTTAACTATTCTTGTAGCAATTCATCAAGGGTCCCAGGTCTCCAAAGAGACAACCAACCCCGAGAGCTACGGCGACAGCGCCGGCGGTCCAGACAGCCACCGGGACAGCCCCGGTCCCATCAACCACTGGGACAGCCCCGGCCCCGACAACCACCGGGACAGCCTCGGTCTTCGCGTGCTGTATGTGCAACAGCACATTCACACAAAAGCACAATTGGCAGCGACACGTCAAGCAGGGCTATTGCCAAAGAAAAATACAGAAGCAGCAGCGGCGAGAAGAACACGTTCAAGAAATAATGGTAACTTGATTGTATTCTATAAATGTTTTCAGATGCTGTTACAGATGTCATATGTTCATATTTTGTATACCACGATTAAAAGTCAACTTGTGTGTTTATTTCAGGTGCTGCTACAAATCCCGTCGTTTTATCCTTTGTATATACCCTGATTAACAGTCAACTTGTGTGTTTATTTCAGCGCCAAGAAAAGGTGCGCGTTGCTGCTGATGATATCCCAACTACCTCTGCGCCGCCTGCGCCTGCGCCTGTGACCGAAGGCACTACGGTGAGTAATCTCTGAAGATGTCGGGTATTATCACTGACTACGTCTGTATTTAATATACATGACAACTGAAGAAATTGACTACCATCACCAAAACGACCGTCACCTCTACCCTCTCCGTCGCCACCTGCAACCTCTCCGACATCACCTGCAGTTTCTTCATTGCAACAAGATTCACTTGTACCACCGGAGGTGGTAGATTTTGTACCGGATAATTTGTTTAATTTGTATAGGAGTCAGTGGTCGACAATTCGTACACATTATCATAGGGGGCCCGTCCAGAGAACCTACAACATTCGATTAACCGATACTGACATAACCTCATTACATCCAACATTGTGGAACATTTTTGATGAACAAACTACCGCCTTCAAAATTAATTTAAGCTTTGGATTTATTTTATATAACCAGAAAACGAAAGAACATCGTTATTTTCATTCTTCAAAAAAAATTTCCGGTAGGTTTCTGGACAGGCCCCCTTTAATTAGTAATGCCGATGAATTTCAGTTGTTTTTAAAATCGTTTGAAGAAAAAGATATTTTAAGTTGGGCAATTACACAGAGGCCCGATTCTCAGTGGATCTGTGAAATGGTAACAAAAGTTACATTTTACATAAACATCATACCTGATCACCCTATAGGTACTTGTGACCATATAGTCCTTTCCGACTATATTCTCACAAATAAAGGTTTACATTCGTTGTCCTGTGACTTGTCCCGATACGACAGGTCACCTTATAAAGATAATCTTTGTTTCTTCCGTGCTCTCGCACTAAGTCGGGGAGGTGATGTTTCTCATCTTGAGCCTCATGTTGCCGCTTTATACAACATGTACCAAGAGGCTATAAACGATGCCCCACCTATGATGCATTTCCTTGGCTTTAAGTTAAGTGATCTGTATGACATTGAAAAGCTTTTCCATATCAATATATTTGTTTATGAATTACTCGATCATCACGACGACGACGACGAGAACTTGGTAGCATGTCATTTACTGAGACGGTCAAATTGTAAATTCCCCGATACTTTAAATTTGAATCTTTTCGAAACACATTTTTCTTATATCCACGATATTAAAAGGTACACACGGTCTTTCAAATGTATAAAATGTGACAAACTTTGGCATACAGAATGGTCCTTAAAAAGACACCAACAAGGTTGCGAAGTCGAGGTCAAGAGAATTTTCCCTGGTGGTATATTTCATGTTCAGGAAACCATTTTTCAGAAACTTGATGAGTTGGGTATTGACGTCGAAGAAAAATACCGGTATTATCCGTTTCGGGCCACCTTTGATTTTGAATCTTATTTTGATACGGCCAACTTACCGGTAAACACTCCAAAGGTCGAGTGGTTGGCTCGACACGAAATACTTAGCGTTAGTGTGTCATCCAATGTTCCCGGGTACAAGGAACCACGCTGTTTTGTTAGCGAGGGTGAGCCGAGCCAACTAGTCGATCAATTTCTAAATTATCTCTACGAAATTAGCGACATCGCTTCCGAAATTCTTAAAACATGTTATCAGTTTGTTTTTGATGAATTATACCAACAACTAAAAGATATTCAATCACCAGAGGGTAGAATACTCGAACCCGACTTAGACGAAATTATAGATGACGGGTCACCTTTACCTATTATCCCAGAAGACCAAATTTCAAAATTAATTGGTAAGTTTCACGGATTTCTTGAAGAACTACCCGTCATTGGCTTTAATTCCGGAAAATACGATTTGAACGTCATTAAAAAATATATCACACCACACTTCCTGACAACCGACGTAGGTGACGAGACAGCCGAGAACGAATCTAATAAGAAATCTAAAAATATCATGTTCACAGTAATGCGTCATACTAATATGATGTGTTTAAAAACAGCGACTTTGAAATTTTTGGACATCGTAAATTATTTGGCCCCCGGTTTTAGTTACGATAAATTTCTGAAAGCTTACGGATGTGTACAAACTAAAGGATACTTTCCCTACGAATGGGTGACTTCGTTAAGTAGACTCGACTGTGAATCCCTTCCTCCAAAGGAAGCTTTTCACAGCGATTTGAAAAACGAAGACATTTCTGACGAAAATTACGCGTACTGCAAACAAATTTGGCGCGATCACGATATGAAAACTGTTCGTGATTTTCTTATTTGGTACAACAATAGAGATGTCGTTCCTTTCCTTGAAGCTATAAAAAAACAGTTCTCTTTTTACAAATTGCGCCACATTGACATGTTTAAAGACGGTATTAGCGTTCCCGGTCTAACCATGAAATTTATGTTTGACACGTTACCACGTGATATTTATTTCAGTCTGTTTAATCAAAAAGATTTGGATTTACACGATATGTTAAAAAAAGCCATCGTCGGGGGCCCGTCTATAATATATCACCGCCATCACGAAGTCAACGTTACACGGCTTCGTGAATCGGAAAGGGGCAACTCAGCTCACCCCTGTCGTTCTATTGTTGGCTACGATGCGAATGGCTTATACCTTTGGGCTCTTTCGCAAGATATGCCCACCGGATGTTATACGCGTCGTAGCCAAGAAAATAATTTCAGACCTAAAACATCACGTGTTTACGGAAAAATGGCTCTTGAATGGTTAGAGTGGGTAGCTCACGAAAAAAATACAACGATAAGGCATCAATTTAACGGAGAAGAGAAACGCATTGGAGATCGTAAACTTCCCGTTGACGGATGGTGTGCCCAGACTCGCACCGTTTATCAATTTCACGGTTGTTTTTTTCACGGTTGTCCTTGTAACGTGGAGCACACCAACTCTATCAACGGGAAGTCTATGGCCGATCTCTTATCGGAAACTAAAAAGAACACTACGTATTTGCGTAAATATACCGAGGTCGTCGAAATGTGGGAATGTCAATAGAAAGAAATTCGGAAAAATTCCGAAGAAATTTTCTAAATTCAAAATTTCCTCACCGTAACCTGAAGTGGGAAATGACCCAAGATAAATTTTGCAAAATGTAGTTGAAGGTCGCCTATTTGGTATGGCAGAGTGCGACATTTTTGTTCCGGATCATCTTAAAGATTATTTTGGTGAAATGCAACCCATTTTCAAAAACATTGACATTACCCGTAACGACATCGGCTCGTATATGCGAGCTTACGCTGAAGAGCACAATATATTATCTACTCCTCGGCGTACACTGGTGGCTTCGTATTTTGGTAAACAAATTCTTTTAGGTACACCTTTGTTAAAATGGTATTTGAAACACGGACTGGTCGTTTCTCACGTTTATCAAGTTTTAAAATACGAACCCAGTCCGTGTTTCAAGCATTTCGCCAATGCCGTCTCGAATGCACGCCGTGAAGGTGACGCGCACCCGGACAAGGCTATTATTGGTGATACGATGAAACTTCTTGGGAACAGTGCCTATGGAAAATGTATTACTAATAAGGATCGCCAAAGAGATACTATCTTTTGTAATAGTAAAACGGCGAGCCAAGGCATTAACAGTCATCGTTTTCGCCAGCTAGACCCAATTACGGAATCCGTGTACCAACTTACAATGAACAAGAAATCCATTAAATACGATCTCCCTCTTCAAATCGGTTTTATGGTTTACCAGTATGCAAAATTGAGAATGCTGGAATTTTATTACGATTTCATAGATTATTACGTAGAGCGCCCTCTCTTCCAATATTGCGAGATGGATACGGATTCCGCATATTTAAGTCTAGCTTTTTCTTGTTTAGCCGATTGTGTTACCACTAACCAACGACACGAATATTTTACAAACTTATCCCGGTGGTTCCCCGCTACTTGTTGTGACGCGCACGCGTGCGATTATGTCACTTGTCGGATGAAAGGGAAAGAATGGGTCCCTTCGGAATCGTGTTGTATTGCGCGTGCGCGTCACGACAAAAGGACACCTGGCCTATTCAAAATAGAGTACGAAGGTAGAGGTTTTATCGGCTTGTGCAGCAAAACATATTATTGTTTTGGTGATACGGATAAATTCAGCACGAAAGGTCTAAATAAGAGACACAACGACATTGACAAAGACACGTTTTTGAAAGTACTGAAAACCAAAGAGAGTGGTGTTGGGAAAAATCGAGGGTTTCGGGTGAAGAATGCTTCAGTTTTTACATATATTCAAGAACGTTCTGCACTAACCTATTTTTATTCCAAACGACTAGTACAAGCCGATGGAATCTCTACCTCTCCGTGTCTGGTATAATAGACACGCCAGTCAATCTTCTCGTGAGCTACCCGTGTATCATTCGGTATTGTTGTAACATTCGGTATTTGTGTAACATATAGTCTTGGTGTAACCGTGATCAGGTATTATGTTTATCGACCACTGACTCCTACTTGTTACTTGTCGATTATTAAAGAGTGTACTTTTCACATTTACTGTTCGGCACACTCGTGAGATAGCCGTGTAATATCCGGTCTTAATATAGCCGTGATGAACTATTGGGTTTATCGACTCCTATTTGTCAATTGTTAAAACGTGTATCGATACACATACGTCATTGTTGCATCATCACCGTGGTGTTATTTTTCTTTTTAAGTGAACACTGATGAAATATATACGAAGTATATTGTATACTTTAATCGCTGCAGAAGTCGTGTCATCAATAAAATAAATAAACACAGAGTGTAGCATACTGTCTAACAGTGACTGTGTATCATATGGAGTCGATTTGTGTATAGTTGTTAAGGTTTACAAGAATGTATGATATTGACACTTTCTCTTGGGTGTCTGACAACAAGAATATGTGTGATATAATTCACAGTGACACTTTCTCTTGGGTGTCTGAATAAAGTTTGTGTATCATATGAAATCAATTTGTATATAGTTAAGGTTTACAAGATTTTACAAGATTGACACTTTCTCTTGGGTGTCTGAATAAAACATTTCATGAACGCACATATGATGTTGACTTTTTTTTTACCACTCTTAATAAAGTCAAAATTCACTTAGGTATTTTTAACGCCACCTACACTGACACGTTGACAAAAGAATTGTTGTCACTGAAACGAGGAAAAGCGAGGTGTATCTTGATGAAAACGAAAAACAAACACACTCATCCATAGCGTCAACAAGATTTTATTTGAATATTCCCCATATGATCTGTCTTGCACACTGTAGATTCCAAATCGGTAATGCTAATATGGGTCCCAATGTATGATTCGTGAAGGTGTCGCCGAATGAGCTGCGCGCCGCGACGATGCAGGTCGTCTACGATTCCGACGACGACCACTGTCAAACGGAATGCTGGTTTCCTTTGATATGTCGCCGTCCCCTGACGCTGTCTGCATGTAAAGCCAACGATCGAGATTACCCACTAAATCCATTGGTGTGTTGACATCCTTGAGGCCACGAGCAAAGGTTTCCCATCCCGCCGGTTCAAACGACTTCCGTTTTCTCAACGCGTCATTCACAAGGTCCACGATATCACTTCCGGGTACCGCCTTGTTTCTGTACATCATCTCGCCACGACCGTTCAAACTTACGGCCCCTTTCATTTTATCGAGTAGTCTTCGTGCTTTCTGCTTCATAGTTTTTGGAACGCTGTCGATGATTTCGTTTTCGATGTTCTTATTTTCGACGACTTCATTTTCGTTAGCAGATTGTGCTTTGTTTTTCTCTTCACTGGGAATTTTTTCGATGACCACACGCACGGGTTCTTGGATACGTTTGTCGGAAAGATCGTTGTACCGACTCAATACCTGGTTATACAACACAACTTTTTCCCTCTAGTGTATATCGTTTCGTTCTATTATGTCTAGCATTTCATTGTCGAGTCGTTGCAAGACCCTTTCAATAGGATTAGCAGGAGAAGGACGTTGCGGTTGAATGTTTTTCAAAATACGAGGATCGACCAGCGCCATCTTCTTTGTATACTCCATGGTCACCTGAGACGGAGACGGGAATGTCGAGTTTGTTGATGGGGCCAGAGACGTTGGTGTTATAGCGGGTCCCGAGACAAGTGAATCCAGTGACGACGTGTTTGTCGATCGTCCATCGTGAACGCTGGCAATGTGGCGTTTCAAGTTTTCCCGACGAGAGAAATGTATCTTGCAATTTAGGCACTGGAACGGTGTTGGTGTGGGCTTGTTGGCAGCTGGTAGACTATTCCATCAGCTCATGATGTACGTGTTTACGGTTCAAATGTAAGCAATGCAATGAATGGCGAGATGAATTGAACGCACTAAAATACGAAAATGTTACCACGGTAACATGTTGAAAAGATCAACTGTTAGAAAACGACGAAGGGACGGCGTGAGTGAGTGAGTGAGTGAGTGAGTGAACAGACACGAAGGATGAGTGAGTGAGTGAGTGAACATACACGAAGGGTGAGTGAGTGAGTGAGTGAGTGAGTGAGTGAGTGAGTGAGTGAGTGAGTGAGTGAGTGAGTGAGTGAAAAGACACGAAGGGTGAGTGAGTGAGTGAGTGAGTGAGTGAGTGAGTGAGTGAGTGAGTGAGTGAGTGAGTGAGTGAGTGAGTGAGTGAGTGAGTGAGTGAGTGAGTGAGTGAGTGAGTGAGTGAGCGAGTGAGTGAACAGACACGAAGGGTGAGCGAGTGAGTGAGTGAGTGAGTGAGTGAGTGAGTGAGTGAGTGAGTGAGTGAGTGAGTGAGTGAGTGAGTGAGTGAGTGAGTGAGTGAGTGAGTGAGTGAGTGAGTGAGTGAGTGAGTGAGTGAGTGAACAGACACGAAGGATGAGTGATTTGAGTGATTTATTAATCAGGACTTAGACGAGTACCTTCACTTGTGAAATGTAAGACACGAAAAAAGACACAATATAAGGTTTGCACATTTTATTCGTGAACAACACAAACGTATTTACATGTCACGCTCCATAACAACAAGAACCAGAGACTAGACATTAATACAGAGTCTTGCAAAGTTTAATCGTGTACAAGTCAAAAGAAAGTTCTTTACATGTCACGCTCCATAACTGCAAGAACCAAAGAATGAACATTGTTTCGTCACTGCTATGACACAGAGTCTTGCAATGAACTATCGATATTACACAACGCAGTGTCTACAAGTAATTGTCGCGGACATCACACAATAGTTTTCCGAGAGTGTTTCGACAATTTTTGCAGCCACGACCAAGTCCCCAAAAGCCCTCTTTCGATGGTCCACGCTCCACCAGTTCAGCATTTCCGGTTGCCAACAATACGGTTCGCAAATCCTTTGACGCAGCAAACTTTGCGAGGAGCAAATGTTGCATCCAGTAAACACGGACATCGTTCCAACCAGATCTCGTCTCTCCAATCTGTTTGCTTTTTCGTTTTGCCAAGTGTGCATGCTTCGCAGTTTTGATGCGCTCTGCGCAGTCGACGTCGCCGTGATACAATGCCTTCCTGTATTGATAAGCATGCTCGACCGAATTAAAGACCCGACCGAATGCTTCGACCCTGCATGGATAAAGGTTTGACAAGGGAGAGTCGGCCCCTGAAAATTCAACTCGTTTTGGTTTCACAGCGACCTCCGGTTCGGGTAGAGGTTCGGGTTCCGGTGCGTAGAGGCTTGCTGCAACGACTGGTTGATTGACAGACGCTGAATGTGGCCGGCTGGTAGATGCTTCGAACGGTCGGCTAGTTGGTTCGTCTACGTCGCTGTCGCTGAAGGCGAATGGTAGTTGGGTGTTTTGAGGTTGGCGCTATCGTGGTACAACGGTGATGGTGGTCGGTTGACATCCAGTGACTGCGGTCGGGTGCCAGATGCCACGAACGGTCGGCAACACGGTTCGTCTACGTCGCTGTCACTGAAGGCCGCAGGCGTGTGGTAGTTCGGTGTTTTCAACATGATGTTAGCCATGGCGTCGTCGTGATACGAATGATGGTTCGATTGGCAAAACACCGCGCTTATATAGTTAGAAAATGTGCCGAAAAGTCACGTGGGCGTGCCGAAAGATCTCGGATTGTAGAAAATTCAAAAGCACGGACTGCTGAGTAGAATGTACACAAGCGCGGACTGCAGAGTAGTTATTTAGTTCACCACTTATCTAACAGGGGTGCTCTCCGTTGATGATGAAATCCGTATGCTTTAACGTAGTAAAAATTCCCTATGCTTTAACATGGGGAAAATCCCTACGCTTTAACATGGGGAAAATTCCCTATGCTTTAACATGGGGAAAATCCCTATGCTTTAACATGGTGAAAATTCCCTATGCTTTAACACGAGGTTCGCTCATTTGTCCACTAGGGGATGATACCTACATCCGGGTACTTTTCCTCTTCCTCTACTCAAACTCATTCCCTATGCTTTAACATGGGGAAAATTCCCTATGCTTTAAGATGGAGTTCGCTCACTTCTCCACTAGGGGCTGGTGTTTGTGGTTCATGAAGTATCCGTCAGGGGGCTCTATTGCACGCAAGCGTGCAAGAGACACGAATTTGGGCAGTACTCCTACATTTAGTTCACAACTTATCCGTCAGATGACACCACTTGTAGTTCATGACCTATCCGCTAGGGGAATTTAGTTTTTTATCCGCCAGGTGGCGCTGTTTTTAGTTATCTATCTATCCGTTATGTGAATTTAGTTCACCAAAAATTCGCCAGGTGGCGCTGTTTTTGTTAACGATTTATCCGCCATGTGAATTTAGTTGACCTACATCCGGGTGCTTAACCTTTGGTCTACATCCGGGTATTTGACCTTGACCTACATCCGGGTACTTGACCTATATCCGGGTACTTGACCTACATCCGGGTACTTTCCTCTTCCTCAACTCAAACTCAAACCATGCGCGGTAAACCACCCCCTTTACTACTGTCATCGTTTGAGATGCTAAAGGGTGTCCTTGGTACGTGTCCAATCGTTGCCTACTTCGACATGAAGAAGGAGACAGAAATCATTGTAGATGCATCCCCTGTATGGCTAGGTGCGATGCTAATACAGTACCAAGAAAAGAAGCCCCAAGTAGTTGCATACGGGAGCAGAGCCCTAACACCAGTTGAGCAGCGGTACAAGAGTCAACTAGAAAGAGAAGCGCTGGCAGTTGTCTGGGCCTGCGAATACTTTCATGTGTATGCCTACGGGGCGCCAGTGAAAGTGGTAACTGACCACAAGCCGTTAGTAACGTTGTATAGAAATCCCGGCGCCAATCTGCCCCTGAGACTGGAAAGATGGGCTATGAGGCTGCTGCCGTACCAGTTAGTTATCGAGTACCGTCAGGGTAAAGATAATCCGTCGGATTACTTATCTCGCCATCCGCAAGTGTCAGACAGAAGTTCTCGAGAAGAACTTGTGGCAGAAGAGTATGTGAACTTCGTCACAGAGGAAAGTATCCCAAAAGCAATGAGTAGTACAGAAGTCTTAGAAGCAACGTTGGCAGACCCAACTCTGAGGGCTGTGAAAGATCTTCTGTTAACTAGAAAATGGTACATGCTTGAAACAAAGTATGGACAAGATCCAAGTGTAGACTTTGAAGCGATGCAATCGTACAGCAGAGTTGGAAATTAACTCACTGTAACACGAGATGGATTAGTGTTGAGAGGAACCCGTATTGCGGTTCCAGCGAGTCTGCAGCACAGGGTAATCCATTTGGCCCACGAAGGGCATCAAGGGATAAACAAGACCAAGGCTCTCCTCAGAGAGAAAGTCTGGTTTCCCAGAATTGACGCTATGGTAGCCAAGCTACTTGATGAATGTGTAGCGTGCAAAGCGGCTTATGATCCAAAGCCAAGGGAACCATTGGTCATGTCTGATCTTCCGTCAAGGAAATGGTATCATCTATCCGCAGATTTTTATGGACCATTACCTACAGGTGACTACCTCCTTGTTGTCATGGACGAGTACTCCAGATTCCCTGAAGTCGAAGTGATAAGATTCCTGTCGGCTCAGACAGTTATTCCAGTCTTCGAGAAGATATTCTCGTCAAGAGGTACTCCCGACAACCTGAAAACAGACAATGGAACTCCGTTCCAAAGTGAAGAGTTTAAGAGGTTTGATGTCAACCTAGGTTTTCTCCACCAAAGAGTAACACCATATTGGCCAGAGGCAAATGGTGTAGCCGAGAGGTTCATGAGAACCATAGGCAAAGTCTGCAAATGTGCACAGGTAAACCCTGGAAACGAGAGTTGTACCGGTTTCTTAGAAACTACAGGGCAACCCCGCATACCTCGACAGGATTACCACCAGCAACGGTTTTGAATGGTGTACCGTTGAAGATGAAGCTACCCCAGGTGCATGCTGAGGAAATGGATGAAACACTCCGTCAAAAGGATTGGGCGGCAAAGAACAAGATGAAGGAATATGCGGAAGCACGACGAAAGATAACCAAGTCTGACATTGGTATCGGAGACAAAGTGTTGTTGAAGAATGTGGAACAACAAGGGAAACTAGTGCCCAAATTCAAACATGAGCCTTTCGAGGTCATAGACAGGAAAGGTACAATGGTGACAGCACAACGAGGCCAGGAGGTCAAAGCGCGAAACACAAGTCATTTTCGCAGAGTCAGCACTGACATTGAGCCGTTGCAATACAGGCCAGTCGAACCTGACCCAGCTCCTACTGTAATACCCTCAATAGTCCCAATAAGTCATCCAGTGGGATCTCCGTACTCAACTGAGGCTAGTACGAGTCTTTCCCCTTCCGTGCATGCTCCACCCAGTCGTCCACCTAAAGTTAAGTGTGTACCCAAACGGTTTGAAGGTTTTCGTGTAAACCTGCCTAGTTTCTGTAAACAGTGATGTAGTTTCAACACTGTACTGTGTATAGTTTCAACATATCAGGCGATATTTTGTTTATTTGCAAAACATAATTGTATAAAGTTTGGGGAGATGTAATGAACATAACACCGTCTGATGCTGCCACCTGTCGTATAGTTTATAGTGATTTAAACATGTTGGAACTCTCCTGTAATTACGAGAATAAAGAAGTTAGTTCTGTCACCGAAGCCATGATGTACGTGTCACTATTTTATAACTATGGGCACCTATTTTATTTCCAGCACGGCCTTAGAACATAATGCGCTAAGCCTTGCTGTTCTGCATGGGGCAGACCCGGTGTCATATGAAATATCATCATGATATATAGACCCATCCCGTGATAAAAGTACCCGCCCTACCAAATATCAAGTAACATGCACAATGTCAAGGATTTGATAGCCAGATATTACCATAGTAACCCAAGGAATTCACAGTAGACTGCTTTTTTGTAATAGCTTTTGACTATTTTTTTATTAGTTTTTCTGATGTAAATCCTGGGTCCAAATATTATATGAAATTTAGGCCCGTAGGACAGATCTTGTTATGATACTTGGACCCTTTGTATAGGGATTTCCTCATAGGTTGTTTTATGGCTGGCTCAGAAACTTTCGATTTTTTTACTATATTTTTCTGTTGTAAATCAGTTTTAGCTTAGTATACAATGACATGTATTTCTAAGTATTATTACAGTACGCTATTAATCAAGGATTTTCTTATAATCTTTTTTATCAATCCATGTATGCTCGATATGTAAACGTTCTTAAAAGGGGGTACAAACGTTGGCCACTCACTAATCCCATATTTCGCTATTAAAGAAATTTGATCAGTGTATCAAAATCCAAATATGTTAATTTTTACTCACAGGTACAATTTATTTAAAAGGTTACTCTGCGAATAAATATGATAGGGCAATTATGTTCAGTTCTGTAAACCACGTGATTGCATGCTCGGTATGTAAACGTTTTAAAATTGGGTACAAATGTTGGGCATTTACTTTTACTTATCTCATTGGTAGGAGTCCATATTTTGCTATGATATTTGGATCTGTGGATTAAAAAAATCCAAAAATATATAAAACATTTTTTTATTTTAAACGACGGTACAAATGTTGAGCACTCACTAGTCGCATACAGTCTAGGTCATATGTGGGGATCCATATTTCGCTGTGATATTTGGACCTGTGGGTCCAAATCCAAATATATTAAACTTTTGTTAAATGAATACAAATGTTGAGCACGCACTAATCTCATAGGTGGGCGGTCCATATTCCGCTTTGATATTGGACCTGTGGGTCCAAATATTATATTAATGTTGATGCACAGCAATTTTTGTAATACCTTATTGTGAATAAATGTGATGGAACAATTTAACCATGTGATTGTATGCTCAGTATGTAAACTTGTAAAAGGGGGTACAATTGTTGGGCACTCATTAATATCATAGATGGTGGGTCCATGTTTCACTATGATATTTGGACCCCTAAATTATAATATTGTATTATAACTATGAACATCTTGATTAAGTGTAAACATATTTTCAAGGTGTTGGTAAAAGGCCATACTGTATTAATACATAAACATTTGTATCAAATATACATACAGTTATCTGAAAATTTAAATATTTTGTAATTTAAAGATAGGTTTTGTATGAGCTAATATGTTAGACAAGCATTCTCACTGCTTTCTTTTGAATCTTTACAATACTTGAACAATATGAGTCAAATGCATCTCCCCATACTTCAGTACAATAGGCCAAGTGACGGAATAAAAATGAGTAATATAAGGTGACCAAACATGATCTAGTTAATAATCTGTTGGCTTTGTTGAGATTGCCAACACCTTTAGACATTTTACATTTAACTTGGTTAATTTGTTTAATTCAAAATTAATTTTAGTAATCATATCTTCCAAATGATCACCCCACTACAAATTGTTTATTTTGTAAGACTTCTGATATTTTTTCTACAGTAAGTATAAGTGCCATGTTAGCAGAGTGAAAACTAAACTGATATTTATACAAAATATTATGCTTATTAATAACATTTAACAAATTCATACACATTAGTCTTTCCAATATTTTATTTTTAAAAAGTAGGTAATATTGAAATTGGCCGGTAGTTAATAAACAAGTTTTTTTCTTAGCTTTGTAAGTAGGTGTCACCTTTGCTAATTTCAATTCAGTATTTATAGATAAGTTATATAAATATGTTAATGGTTTTAAAACCTTTTATGTTTGTTTTATTACTTTACAAGAAATGTCATCCCATCAAGGACACGATGCTTTGAGCAAGTTTAATATTACTGATACCTAATTTTCAGTTACCCGTTCAAAATATAGTT
Organism: Escarpia spicata; assembly: GCA_963995525.1. NCBI lineage: Eukaryota > Metazoa > Annelida > Polychaeta > Sabellida > Siboglinidae > Escarpia > Escarpia spicata. The sequence continues at coordinate 81,347,234 of OZ023205.1, forward strand.
TTACTGTTTTTAATGCATGATGTAGAATCAGTTTGGCTCTGTAGAATATTTTTGCTAGGTTAGAACCAACACTTATATACCAAATATTAAAAGCTTTACATATTTGTTTTGGTCTGATGTTTCAAATTAGTTAATAATGAATTTTGTCTGTGTTATGGTTTCATGTGTCTTATTTATTATTTCGTTTAATAGGGACAAAGACTTTTAGAGGTTATGTTTATTTTCTTCAAAGGGTGTTGCATAATGTTCACTTTCAAATTTCCGTAGTAAGCCATTTAATTTACTTTTGTAAACATTATATTTAGTTTCATTATATCTTGTATTGTGTGTTATATATTTAATACATAGTCTATTCTTATCTTTTTTTGAGTTTTCTAAACCAGTAGTTAGCCATGGTTTCTTATTCTTGTGATTAAGCTTGATAGTTTGTAATGGAAAACAATCATTGTATTCTTGAAGTAGAAATTTATAAAATACTGAGTAGGCTGTTTGACAATTATTTACAGATGATATAATTTCCCAGTCAAGATTCTGCATATTATTATAAAGTGTGTCCACGTTTGTCCTCGAAAGGTTTCTGTGTTATGTATTTAAAATAAAATAATTTGTTAATTTGCAACTATTATCAATGAGAACTACTGTGAAGTGGTCAGGTATATATATATGTGTGTGTGTACATAATGCACTGTAACGTGTTTTATGGTTATTTGTAGAACTGTTATCAGTTAATGTTCCTGATTGATTAGTTACTCATGTTGGTTTATTTATTAATGGAACATAAGAATGCAAAAGCATCAGGTTTAAAAAATTGCAAGTTGGTACATATACATCATAAATAAAAACGTTAATATTAAAGTGTTCCATGATAAAACATAATTTATTTTCATTGTTGAGGATGTCTAATTTATTACTGCAGAATAGACAACACATATATAGTTTGTGTATACAAGGTCAAATAGCCACATCATTAATGGTATACAGCGTGTCCATGCTAAGCGACCAACCTGTCGAGATCCGGAGGATTTTTATTTGAATAACTCGATTAGCACTGTCCCGTTCAGTTTGACATTTATCTTTGCCATGCGACATTCATGGAGCAGGTGTGATCTAAGTTTTGTCAGGTCGTCGTTTATGTAGACTGGGTGAGACGACCGACCTGAGGCTGGTTGTTCGAACTTGATGTTTTTTCGTGCCGCGAAGACGCAGCATTGCGATCGATACGTCGACAACTTGATGACAATCGGTCGTGTCTTGTTAGCGAGTTTCTCAAAATGCACAGAGAGTTCCTCCTCGAGTACTGTTCAAGAGCGTCTGCCATCTCTTTGAGCCCCACAACACGCTCTCGCAAATCGGCGATTTGCTTGTCTTTCGACTGCACAATTCTTCGCAGCTCGGCAACCTTCTATCCCACCTCGTTAACAAGGATCTCTTTCAGCTTGTTAGCAGCCTTCGGTTCGCTTAGCGCCTCAAACAGGCCGGAAGTAAAATCAACCTCTTTCGATGTCGACCCCTTCGACCGACTCAAGGTTGACAGCGACAGGACCTGCCTCAGACTGTTGTTACACAATTATTCATGTTGTCGAGCTGGTCGCTGTGTTACGCTGCGTTAGTCAGAGTGGTGCGTAACTACAGTCCAGTAACATCAGAATATTTAATGCTGGACACCGATCATTGTCGCCTACCACGTATACCATGCCCAAACAATTGCCGGTGGTTACTGTTGGCTGACCGATCCTTGCATCTGGTTAAAATTAAAGATTGATCCTACCGCAGAAAGATCGTCACGTCGTTGGGAGCTGTATCTTGGATCCACGTGCTATTAGGGAAGTTCACCATTCTTGACCGCGTATTATATGTATTCCAACTTCAGAGATTGTAGAAGTACAAATGTAGCGCTGGCAAGGTCTCGCACCACTGTGGTTGCATATCCATCGTCAATTCTGACAACCTATATTAAATTTATTGATGTAAAATAGGCAAGTTAACAAAACAAACCAACAGTACTAAACTAAGCACATTACATAATAAGGTATGTATGTTCTTTCTTGTAATGTTTTGGTGTGTTTCAGTGCTGGATCTGGCGTTCAGGGAGACTGCATGAAAAGTTCTGCTTTATTTGTATTGAGTGCTTTGCTTTGGTGTTTCAGTGCTCGATTTGGCCTAGCGTTTGCCAGAACACCTGCTCCCGGAGGACTACTCTGATACCCTGTGGGTGGAATTCATGGAGTCCGCCATGACTACACACGCAGAGCTGCCACCGATATATGGGGGCTTGGATGCGTTCTGGGCCACCATGGCGACATCACTACTGCAAAGGGAGATCATCCATTCGCCACCATGTCAGCAGTCATGAAGGTTTATTAGCGGGCCTTCTCCATTGTCAACATGATCGACAGAGAGCACCGCTGGAGCTGGCCCAGGACACAATCGCTGCCCTTCTGTGAATGAAAGTTACCTGTACGGCAGATTCCTATGAGCCACCCGCGACTGTGCCACATCATGTCCAAGAAAGCCACAATGAACTACAACCCGCTTCACAGGAACACATCTTATTTGCCGAATCACTGTTGACATGGATGTTCTGTATATAATTGTACATAAGTTTATTAGATGCCTCTTGTTTGCATGCTGTGTGGCATAATGGTTTACTTGAGTGTTCTGTTTGGAGTGTGCGAGAGCGATTGGCCCGACGTCGGTGCCCCCGTGCGCGCGCGCGTGTCGTCGAGTGAAAAAAGGTATCAGTCTTTTGGATCCTCACAGGTTGACAAGTATGGTGCGGAAGCTCATGATTTCGAAAATTCGTCATTTGACGGTGACCTTGTTTAACCTTGGATTCAAGCTTACTACACCACGACAGACCTCGTTGTGATTGGGATGTATGGTTTTCAAATGATATACCATTTGTAGGGACACTTATTTTCCGTTTCAAAAAGGCAAATTCCTTTTCCGAAAAAGGCAAATTCCGTTTCAAACGACATATTTTATATATCAGAAAAAACAGATTCCGTGTCAAATGACACCTTTTCTGTTTAAAATGTTTAATGCTGGCTAAAGAAGCCTTTTTCTGTTCAAATAAGAATTTGTATTTAAAAGTTAACCTTGGAAAAATAGTTCTATAAGAGACCACAATGTTACGATCTCTGCATCTAAATCATACTGTTTTACTGTGTGGCTAACTTTTCGAACAACATTTATTTGTGCAATATTTGCAAAATAGTGGGTAACAACCGTACAAAATCAATTTAGATAATACAATAATTCCTGTCACACAATAACTTATGAATGACTGGTTGTTTCTAATGCAGCAGACGTAATACGTAAGTTAAAACATTTCGGACACTTTAGTTATGCACTGCATCTTGGGACAGAAAGTGCCACAACGTTTTACTGTCAAATATTGTAAGAACCAACTATGACATCATTATTACATATCGACTTTGTTCTCTCATGTAGTCATTTTGGGCACACAATAAAAAAACATGCATGGTGTCGGACATATTCACACGGACCTAAAAGTTTACCCCACGTAAGGTTATGCCCAAATCTCTATGATGTGTGAGGATGTATTACAAATATTTTGTCATGTATCTGTGGGGTTACAGTCTGTTGACTAAACCTAATAAAACGTTGTATACATAATATTTAGAATATGTTTGGTGTCGGATGTGCATTTGTTTGATGTCCGACGTACTCGTGTGAAATAGAACATAGCAAGTAGATAAAATTATAATTATATGTTCTAAATAAGGTTCTAAAAATATCATAAATAATATTGATTCATTCACACAAAAGGCAAAACAGTGATGTTCCACTATCCAGACACTGTGTTGTGTAAAAGGGCAGTTCCATGGTGCCGGACGTACATTTCGGACCCTTTAGCACTGCATCCTGGGATACAAAGTGTCACAACATTTTACTGTCATATATTATTTAAGAACCAACTGTCACATGTACATACTTTGTTCCCTCCTGTAGGCATTCTGGCCATACGGTGAAACATGCATGGTGTTGGACGTATTCACATGGCCCTCAAATTTTCATTGGTGTAACCGTGTTGGACGTGCATTTGTTTGGTATCGGACGTAGGCGTGTTGAATACAACATAACAAGTACTTAGATCTAGATACAGTTATCATTATATTTTCTAAGTAAGATAGTAACAGTGACATACACTATTGGCGATAAGCTTGGTTGCTTCACATGGATTTTGACACTCAAAATACAAAATTATGCTCCACTGTCCAGACACTGTGTAAGATCAAGCTGACCTTTAAAATGCTTCAAAACATAAACTGTCCACTAAACTGTAATTTTTGGTGAATCAAAAGGGGTGTTCAGGGGGAAAGGGGTGTTCAAGCGCCCAGCGCCACAGCCAGTGGCGTTGGGGCCGGCTAGCCCTCTCGGGGGGTGAAAAGTGAAAATAGTAGCCTGCCAGTAAACCGTAGAATACCCAGGTCAACCTCACCTCCTTGTGGTTCCCCCTGGGAAACCATTACCTTGCGGTTGTGGGCAAACGAGTCTCAGACTAGGGGAAGGAAACACCAAACTTAAACCTACTGCGGAGGGCCAACAACCCAATAATTGTTACGAAAACTAAATGTGTAACTTCGCCAGCACATGCTGGAAACGGTTATGACGAGGCGACGCTCCATATACCTGAGGACATCAGATACATGGAAAGTATGACACTTCCGGATCAAAGCCAATCGGACGTTCGGCAGCCGATAGCGTCGCTGACCAGACCAAAGGAAACTGTAAATATAGGATGTTGGAACGTGAGGACGCTATAATCAATAGGTAAATCAGCACAACTTGCAAAAGAAATGGATAAATACAATATCGGTGACATGGGCTTTAGCGAAAGCAGATGGACAGGACACGGGAAAGTCAAGTTAAACACTGGAGGGAGTGTTACTTTCTCTGGGAGAGATGATAAAATACACCGACATGGAGTGAAAATAATGATGAGAAAGAAAGCAGAGCAAGCATTACTAAAGTGGAAACCTATCAGTGATAGGATTATTTATGCTGGATTCTTTTCAAGATATGTGAACCTATCAATCATACAAACATATGAACCAACAAATGAAACAAATGACGAAGAGAAAGACCAGTTCTATGAACAATTGCATTCAGTTGTGGGCAGTGTACATAAACATGACATGCTCATAGTAATGGGGGACCTAAATGCCAAAGTTGGAGAAGGCAATGAGGTCTATGAAGACATAATGGGAAGCCATGGAATTGGTGAAAGAAATTAAAATGGAGAAAGACTAATTGACTTCTGTGGATTAAACAACCCTGTGGTAACATGTACCATATTTCCACATCGACTCACTCATAAGGAGACATGGATATCTCCAGGAGGGCAAAAAAAACACCAAATTGACCATGTGCTAATGAGCAGGCAGCACAGAACATCAGTTATGGACACCAGAGTGATGAGGGGAACAGACATCGCGAGTGACCACCAGTTAGTGCATTCGAAGATCAGGGTGAAGTTAAAGAGGAAGCAAAAGACCAGTGAGTACAGAAAGAAATTTGACACAATCAAGCTGCAACAACCAACCATAACAATGCAATTCTCGTTGAAGCTACGGAACAGATATGATGTACTACGAGACAGATAATGACATTGTTGAGAGAAAATGGCAAGAATTCGAGGTGTCCTACAAAGAAACAGCCGAAGAAGTACTGGGTTACAAAAAGAGAGGACAAAAACCATGGATCAACAAAGGGTCATGGGAGCTGGTAGAAGACAGGAAACGACTAAAGAACAACATAGAACAAGCAAAGTTAGAAGGGATAAAGCAGAGCTACAAGGATAAGTATCAACAAAAAGACAAAGACATAAGAAAAGCATGAGACAATATAACATAAATTGGGTAGACAACCTGGCCGCTGAAGCAGAGAAAGCAGCCGGAAATGGAAGGATGAAAGAAGTCTACAACATCACAAGGACATTTAGTAACGACAAACACAAAACTGCGAATGCAGTAAAAGACAAATCTGGAAAACCTAATAACAGAAGGACCAGCCAGGGGGGCAAGATGGAAGGAACATTTTAAAGAAGTCCTTAATAGACCTATGCCCGATGACCCCGTTATAGATATTGAATTAGATCCGATCATATATTAAATCAGCACAGACTCTATAACAAAAACAGAGATTAGAGCAGCACTGAGGAAGCTAAAGAATTGGAAAGCCGGAGGTAAAGAAGACATTACAGCAGAATTGTTGAAAGCAGACATGGCGACAACAGAGAATTGGCTTGTAAGCTTATTCAAAACAATTTGAGAACAAGAAAAGTACCAAAGACGTGGAAACAGGGACTGATTGTTAAAATACCAAAGGTAACCTTACATAGTGCGGAAATTGGAGAGGAACTACTCTAACATATGTCCCCAGTAAAGTGTTCGGAAGAGTGATAATAGACAGAATAATAGATGGAGTTGACAACAAGTTGAGAGATGAACAAGCAGGTTTCAGAAGAGGACGAAGCACAGTTGAGCAGATATTCATCCTTCGAAACATAATAGAACAGGTAGTGGAATGGCAAGCAACGGTTTATATAACGTGTGTAGACTTCTAAAAGGCATTTGACTCTGTACACCAAGAGAGCCTTTGGGAAATCGTGGCGAGCTACGGAATCCCACACAAGATAATCAGAATGGTCCAGATTTTGTGCGAGGACAGTGAATGTGCAGTGTTAGATGAAGGTGAACAATCTGAGTGGTTCAAGGTAAAACTGGAGTTAAGCAAGGAGACGTAATGTCCGGATTTCTTTCCTTGATGGTAATCAACTGGGTAATGAGGAAAACAACTGAAGAAAACAACACAGGGTTAAGACGAATATCTATGTAAACTCTTGAAGACTTGGACTTCGCAGATGATATTGCGCTTATGTCATCAAGTTACAGACACATGCAAGCAAAGGCAACAACGATGAATGCATTTGCATAAAAAACCGGCCTAAAAATCAATAAAAAGAAAACTTAAATACTGAGGATAAACAGCAAATGCAACAACAGAATACGAATTGATGACCAACTGAATGAAGTAGAGAAATATACATACCTGGGCGCAAACGTCAACAAGCAAGGAGGAGGGGGTGACGATATTAACAACAGAATACGAAAAGCAAGGACATCATTCATGAAACTCATGCAGATATGGAGTTCAAATACATTAAAAACTAAACTCAAATTATACAATACTCTGGTCAAATCAGTGTTACTGTATGGATGTGAAACATGGAAAGTAAACAAAAGCGACAACAAAAAACTTGACATTTTCCATTTCAACTGTCTCAGAAGAATTTTAAAAATTAGATGGCCAGTAGTAATTTCGAACATAACAGCGGAAGAGAAGATCAGCACAGAAGTACAGAGAAGAAGGTGGAGTTGGATCGGGCATGTGCTGAGAAAGAAGGACCACAACCACTGCCTGACAGCATTGACATGGACGCCGGAAGGAACAAGAAAAGTTGGTTGACCAAAAACAACGTGGAGAACCAGTGGAAAAAGAACGAAAACAACCGGGCTGGGCAACTTGGAGCAAAGCCAGACACGTAGCCGTTGACAGAGCGAGATGGCGGAGTCGCACAGCAGCCTTATGGGCCACAAGGCCCAAAGAGGATAGGTAAGGTAAGGCAATTTCTTCTTCACTATTGTTGTAGGTGTGATCTTCTGGGTGAGGTTATTTCCAGTACTTTCACAACCTCTGCAAAACATTAACTTTGTTTTCTAAAATGTTGTGTTTTTAAATGTTAGACATCACCACAGAAATATAATTTTTTATACTTCACGACCATTCAGTCAGCTACACTGATGTTGATTTCCTGATGCACTTCTGTGGGTGTGCCCTGAATTTTGGAAGTAATGGTAGCCAAAGAGATCAGCGAAATTCACATTTTCCTTAACTCAGGACTGTGAATCTGAGGTTTCGGCAACTAACTCAGGTGCTTGTTCCCCTTGATTTTTTTGAACATTTAGTGTAACTGTCAAGTAGTGGCTACCAGTAATGTTTTGTCACAGCGTGCTTCAAACATTCCTTCTATTGGATAGTTATCTTAGGAACAGTCCGGGCCATTAGTAGAATATGCTCTTTTTTAAAACGGTGATACATTTTAACTATTTTTATTTACAATGTGTTCATCGTCATTACATTAATTTAAAATTGTTCAGTTTCATTACATTGATGCCTGATCTTAGTCAATATTACAGTCTGATTTGAATGATGCTAATCAATAAAGCGTCAGTAAAGCGCAGTTAAATTTTTTGTTTTGTTTTCAGGATACAAATTCATGTCAGTGTCTGTCATGTGTAACTACTACACATATTCATGTTTGACATTTTAAGGTTCTGCCTGAGGTTGAATGGTCAAGGTGAATGTTGGAAATGATAAATTGGTGTTATTGTGATGCTAAAAGTATATTTTCATTGTCATGTATTCAAATGTTCATTATAAGTATGTCTACCTTCTTCAGAATTGAATAATTTATTTTACAAGCTTATTTCTGAGTCATCGTCTATGTCCAAGATGTTATTATTAAAATGTGTATGAAAACAAATGTATATTTAAATGTGCGCATTAAAATGTGTTGATAACTTATACATGGTTGATTGTTGTAAATTAAAAATTACCTGGATTGATCGAATGTGGGCCACCCGCAGGCTATGTATCCTCCCTGTGTCTGCCTGACCCAGGTGACCGCCTTAGCTCCTCTTCTGCCTCCTCTCATTCCCATTCTTAGGTTGCACTGTGGCCTATAGCGACATCATAATTCAAGTTACGTATTATGCATTCATATATTGTGAGAATATATACACATATTGGTAAATACACAAGAATAGCTGGCATATGTCAGTTGAAAGGTATCACTGGATACCAGTTACATAGACTACGACCAAGAACCACAATCGAAACAAGTGCGAGCATTTTCTTGTGTAATCCTTATATATGGTGTACCCTAGCTGTATTTATATTTGATGTATTTCCACGTTTACATTTTTGTATTGAATAAAATCATCATCACCATCACGGTTGTGAATATAACAATCTTAATTATTTTGCATAAAATACAATGCAAATCAACAACATTCTGCAGTAATAGTATCAAAATGTGAGTCACAAAATACTGTTTTAATAATTATGATCATCAATATAATACTCCCGTGTTTGACGTCCTGTTGCACGGAATTACGGATGCTCCCTGACTAAGTTACTTGCACAATCAACAGGGGCCTACTGCCAAACCAATGTTACTTGTCATTTCGCACCCTCACGCCATCTACTCTCTATATGTATTGTCGCAATAACATAGCTTATTAACAAGATCCTGCATAACCAAATACAATACACATCAAATAGTATGTTCGTTGTCACAGTCTCTGTCACTCTGACAGAATCTCTGGCTGATGTGCCTATGCTATGGACGTATGGTGACTGGCTTAGAAGTTGGAGGCAGACTTAGTCTTAGTTAGAAGTTACACTTAGTTTTAGTCTTAGAGTCAGCCTCGAGTCGAGTGTAGACGTTCACAAGTTGCAATTCTCGTTGAATTAATACACGGCTGCGCGTTCTTGCTGCTAACTGCGATAGTGTAATATGTACCTTCGTACAACCACTTTGGAATCTTCATCTTGATACACCAAAGCACGGTGTGTTGTTATTTTTTTCGAATGCGTGGGATGCCGATTTCGCGTAAAGCACGTGACCGAAATGGTGCAGGAGGTCGACAGCGCAATTGGCTTTCGCCAGCTATATCCGGTGTAACGATAAATCTTTTTTGACGATTAAAAAACAAGTATGCATCTTTTTTATTAAACCGACGGTGCACACTAGTTAAACTATTCCCACATTACACATCTGGACATAAAAGAACCGGATTGGCGATGGACAAACGAATTGGTGGAGGACCTTTAATTAGTTAAGCCTTAAAGTTAAAGGAAATAAAAACAAGGCATTAGCTAAAATCCGTTTTCCATGTGTACACAAAGATTAACATTGTACGTAACATTTGACAACATTTTAAAAATACAGAAAAATACTTTTGTAGACAAAATCCTATTTTAAACCCGTCTGTGTAGAGATTCCCGCAGAAAGTTGAAATTTAAAGAGCTAGGCGATCACGTGGTATCGTGACGTCAATCCCGACTCTCGGCTTTGTTGACATCTATGCATCGCCATTGTTGTTCTCTCCATTCTCTTGTAACATCATGGCTAATGGGAGTTTCCCAGAGTTTCAAGTGAAATCATACGATTTTGAGCCACTAGCGGGAACGGTTACATCGGATGATTCGTCTGATTCTGCTCTTTCCGAGCGTTTCAGCGACGGTAGCGAAGAAGATAATGCGGAGTCGGACAGTCACAATGTTCACTCAGGCAACACCGACTGGTAAGCTGCAACTTCATTATAATGACACCTATGCCTATGGACGGGTATGGTGTGAAAACTGTCGACAACAACAATTATATCGTTTTAGTACGGTTATATTATAAAATGCGGTGTCAAAGCTGTATAGAGAGTTAGCTAGAGGTTGTAGCTAAGTAGGTCATCGGACGAAGTAATTGTAAACAGACTTGTCAAAGACAAACTTCACAAAGTTACGAAGCGTCAAACGTTGTAAGCATTATTGTCTGGTTTATGCGGATCGAGTTTAGGACGTTATAGCTACTTACGATATCACCCCTCTGAACAAAACCCACACTTTTTTAGATGGACAGGTGTTCGCGAGATGATCATAATATCATATATAATGACAGCTCTAGATTATGTCATTTATGTGGAACAATGATTTGTATTACTCTGAGTCTGACACATAACAATATAGCTACTATATAATCAAAATAAACATTAAAACAACATGCAGAACAATTGAATAATTATGGTAATGGGTTATAGCCTGAAGGGTTATGTCCTAGACCTAGGGGTTTAGTATAACCATAGGGGTCTTATATGTGAGATGTTACCAGTGAGTATGTATGTGCCCTACGACTATGTCCATAAAAATCATAAGGACATAGCATTTTTAATCACATTTTTTGTGGGACATATTTATTACAAATTCATCAAGCAAGTTTCAGAACACAGTTTTACTGGGTTGAATCATTACAAATTCATCAAGGAAGTTTCATAACACAGTGTTACTGGGATGAATCATTCCAAATGTTGGTAACTGTGTAGACCTGGTAACACAATGTGAATCACCACACGGTGCCCAGACAATGGTTATAAGCCAAACACCCATGTGAATACTTCCCCTGCAGGCAGATGAGAATATGGCTTCAGCAAATACCTGCCCATTGATAAACAAGTTATCTAGTCCATTTTGTTGATCACTTTACTTATGACATGCTAATAAATAGCATAGCTTCACATCTACAGACCAATTATCTTTACAGGACAACTTCCCATTGAGCCGAGAAACTGCTGCACTACGACATTGGTTTGGCCAGTGCAGTTTCAGCAACGTGCGAAAAGATGACGAAGTGAAGACTCTGCCACCAAGAAGTACCTCTCATTGGAAGGGCAGCAATCTTTCCTCAAGGGAGTCTTGTTTGTAACACCCTCCTCTGTGTCAGTACTGGTCGACATGGTCATCGCTGTCACTATTGCTGCTGTCACGACTAGTCGACTCATTGTCAGAGCAAACATACTCTGGATCTGCAGCAGATGTCACTTCCTCCCCGTTTGAGTCACTCGAGTCACTAATCGGACCAGTCAACAAACTGCACTGCACACTCATTGACCTCACTGCTGATGTCACCTGCACAGCAACCTGCTCTGATGCACAGACTGCTTGCACTCTTCTCGTGCGAGTTGATGGCCTGATGTCAACCTGAAAGCATTTGCTGCTCCTTTTTGGAGTGGAAGCTGTGACTGACTCAGGTGTGGAATCCTCTGTATCACAGGAATCCGTACGAGAGCTGTCATATTCAGTTGCTGTATCTTCAGATGACCCAGTCTTGGTCGACGGTGGACTATCTCGAGCTGCTGCCAGAATGTCAGCAACTAACTGAAATAACAAATTACCCTTATAGAATTTGCAAAAAAATTAATTGTTGTAGGTTTCTGACAAAAGCAAACAAAATCCTGTCTTTTACCATCTTGTCAGAAAGGAGTACAGTGTACATCCATTTGTCTAGTCATTTGCCCAGGTTCCAAGTGTGAAAAGACTTTGCCTAGCTGTGAAAAATACAAATTAATAAATAAATTTCAAGTTGCAAGGTATGTATTGTTTATTCTATGATAAAAACATCATAAATAATTGATATCACGCTTACAGAATCTACACAGAGACATAGTTACTTTTGTTATGTTACACTTTTATGCAAACAATTACCTGGAAAATGTTACAATATATTACTTGTGAACATTTTATTTTTGGTTATAACTAATCATCTACTAAATATACAATAGATAGGTTTGCAACTTGCATTGCATTTATTGTTATTGTTTCACAACTTGGCAAATTACCATTTTCACACTTGGTAGCTGGGCAACGACCCACATCCGAATGTGAACATATTTATTATTTGATAAATTTACTTGATTTTTTTAAGTAATAACATTAAGTTAAAAATCAAATAATTATCATGACTTGTGCCAGTAATTAGCAATGCACCAAGCAGTAAGGTGTAATTACACTGATTGCAATCTATTAAATGGCAGTGACATGTCTTTTGTCTTCCATTCATTCATGTTATACAGACACATAAAATGAAAAATATGTTCTGTCCGTAAACATTGTTAGTAGATAATACAAGATACGATAGTTGTATTTTTGTTCTAAATATTTATCTCGGTACATACTGTAGTTCCAATTCAAAATGTAATGTAATACCTTCAAATGTAATAGTATATATTACATGATGTACATTGTCTTCAATATGCAACTGTAATAAAATGGAAACTAGACAATAACAATAGATTACACTGTAATGTCATTCACCACAGGCCTGTGCACTGGAGTTATGAAAATACAAATAAATAAATTACTAATGAAATATTAAAAATTATATAGTAACAAATGTAACAGTACTTGTGTGTTACAATAGTGTGTGTTATGAAAGCTGCATCTACTGTAAGAATTATATTGATTGAAAACATTACTTTTGAAAACTTAAACATAATAGATTATTAACTCGATGGGTACATACTGTAATCTACAGGGTGTTCAATGTGGTAACCATTCAATATTAATAATAATTAATCACATCTACCTGCAAGGTTTTCCAGTTGCAATGGTGATCAGGGTGATGTTAGGCATGGGTTAATTATAGTAATAATAAGTATCCGACATGTCACATCCATGTTACCCAGTTCCTGCCATTTCCACCTAGCATGCTTTAATTACCAGTAGATCAGGTTCAGATAACTATTTTAACTGGAGGGAGATTGCAGTGGGCCAGCTGGAGGTGGCTGGTGTATTTGTTATTCATAGCAGGAAAGACCTACAAAGTACAATGTCAACTGGTCATTAATTAGATTTGATCAGTTGACTTAGACAAACACTACACTTAGTTCCTCAGTCCAATTAGCTGGATTAGCAGACAAGTGCCAAACACTGCAATAAACTGTTTCTACAGAGAATACTGATGGGAGATAATTCTTCAGCAAGTCATTGATGACATAAGACTTTAGTGAGTCATGTGTCAGAGGAGGAGATTGCCAGCAACTGGTTCCAACTATAAGAATGAGACAGACCACTTCCTAATTTTAATTTTTTTATTTTAAATATCTAACTTATGCATGGTACTTTATGTGTACAGATATTTGATGTTGATCAAACTGCATGGCACTTTCATAAAGTCCAAGTATTGTCATTTAATAAATGTTAAGTATGAAAAATAATAATTAATCTATGTAAATTCAACATTAAATACATTTGAAAATATAATTATTCTTCCATCTGCAAATTCACATTGCAATGTTCAACATCCAAGTATTGCTTCTTACGGTTTAAAAAACTTATGATAACAGACTAACCTGACTCGGCAACGAGTATAATTAAAATAATTATTTCTTATTTGCATGTAAAAGTACACAGATTAATTAAATGCATAACTAACAAACTAGCATCAATTAATTTGTTGACGTTTTTGTTTTATTGCCTTACATTCCTGTAACCATGATAATGATAAAAACAGTCACCTGAATCGATTTGATTACACTATCAAATTTTCCACAAAACTGAATATATGTAGATTTATTATAGTAGTATCGTACATAACTATAACATTTTGAATATAAGATACTTAGGAAGAGTTCCGTGATATGATTGGAACCAATGGGGTACAATGACAATAAGTTGAATAACTTATTTTGACACACACGAAACCGTCCAGTCCAGGCATTATACTAGACCTACAGAATAATAATAATAGCAGAAATCACATATAAGAATTACCTTGATTCGTTGCCACTTTCGGTAAGCAGACCTCGTAAATTCACCACTCGTAGAAGGAACCTGGTACCCCGAAGAAGCCATGGGTGTAGTTGCAGAGCCGGCTGTAGAGACAGCGGCAGCGGAGCCTGCAGCGGCGACTGCGGCACTGGAACTACGCTTGCGAGACCCGCTTGCCTTCGACTCGGGCAAAGCGGCCGTCGATCCTGCCCGTGCCGACGCCTGTCTTAGGCGGATTGATGGCATCAATGCAGCTTCTACTGCCGGGAATATTGTTGGGACTGCATCGCTTTTCAACGATATTCGAGCACCAGGATATCCAAGGGTTGCCAACATCTCCGGATCGCGATCAAAACAGTTTTTCTCAAAATGAGCGGAGCAAAGCCGGCTGTGTTTCGTCGGCTTGAAGTTAGCTCGCTTGATTTTTGCGATCCATTTCTTCAATAAAACTGGATCCGTAGGGAACTGAAAAAAATGGTGTGTTGCTGTATGTTTAGAAGAGTTTGCATTACAACCGAATGCCGCACAATGAACCATGATGATATTCGCATTACACAGCCACCTCTGCTGTCATATTGCTGAGAATGAATGTAAACAAGCGGTCGCTCTACCGGCAGAGTCATGTCTGACGTCACATCTCAGCATCCCAAAAAGCGCGCCAAACATATGCATATTCGAAAATGTCCGGATGTACAACATAAAATGTGGAATTTCTAATTCTTTGATTTTGGGGGATTTTTTTTGGTTGGTGGACATGGAAATATATAGCAGGATCTAATTTAACATGAATTCAAGCAAAATATGTTTTTATTCCCTTTAAGGGGATGTACGGTGTCGCGCTTATTTTATCCGGGCGTTAAGTGTTATCCGGGTGATGCTTATATGCATACGCAAGGCATAATATTTGGCACCATTAGATCACGTAGTGATGAATAATATCCAGTAGTTAAATATGTTTCGTTTGTTGTCGTAATACGAGCGTTATATTTATAATACATAATTATAATTTGCTGTTTCAGATTTGTGACCAAGTATAAGAGTATGTCACGTGACGTGTGCACGGAGAGGAAACTGTTTTACGACATAAATTTTTATGTCTGTGGGAAGCAAACATTTTATAATTTATGTATATATAGACATATATGGAAATATATATATATATACATGTAAACATACATAATGCCCGGATAAATGAAAACGCGACAGTCGTAGCTGGTGCTAAATGAATTCCCCTAGATACGCGCACGCGTAGAAACGTCACACGGATATTATTTAACGCCCAGATAAATGTAAGCGCGACAGTGGCAACTAGAATGGTTGTTTTTGATTAAAAAAAACGTAAATGTCTTCCATATTTCCCTAAAATAGAGTAATATCCCTAAATGTGTCTAAAATTGTCTCATTTACAATTACGTAGTTGACAATAAAAATTAAACATACACAAATTATACATATTCAAAAACAATTAAATTGTTTATACAGATTGTAGAGAATATCCAGGAAAAAATAAACATCCAAGCCAGATTACCATATCATTATTACTTCCAGCGTCTTGCAATTTTTAGATGTGCTATATTTGACAGCCATTTCGTTTGTTATCATAGAAACGGGTGTAGGGCGGGAGAAATGTCAATATTGTTTATTTAGTAAGACCTTTTTTACTGCATGGGGACACAAAATTATATTAATTATGCTTAAAAAAATTCCTATCTAACTGCTATAGTACCACCCCTTGAATTTGAGCAAACATATATACTGGTTGGGACCCAAATTGTGCGTTCAATCGTTTTTGCCGTTTTAACAAAAACCTGATCAAATTCTATGTACTCAATCTCTAACACCTATTCCGTCATCTTTTACTAACAAATTAGTAGAAAAGTTGTTTTGAATGACGTACTTACAAAACTAAACCGGCGAAATCCAAATCTCGACGTAAAAGACGCCTGCGACTGCGTCTAATACCGTGCATCCTATCTGCGCTTTGTAAATCGCTCTTTGCTATGGCATGCCTATGGCCAGACGCAGAGCATGTCACGTGAATCAGAGTGAGCTGGAAGTGTATTAAAATAGGCCAAGAGCGTTAGAATACAGACTTCAGTGACACGAATTTTGACCTGGCACGAATTTTCCGATCGTGAGTGTAATTAAAAAAAACCGATTTGTGCCTCCACCAGTATATAACCGCACAATCGAGGTGGGTCCGAATTCTACACAAGTGCCGAGAGGTAAATAATATTGTGTACTTACGATGATCTTGTCATCGTTCGCGTTTTACTTTGACAACTTTTAGCCTTATGTCTTGTTACAATTGTGAAGTGTGCTGTGCCCGTGCCGTGGCGAATATCTCTATTCCTGGCCTGACTGTGTCTGTAAGTGACACGGCTAGTCTTGATTCACTCACTGTGACTCAGTCTCAGTGTGCTAAATATGCCTTAAATTTCCATTCTGCTATAATCATACAGCTGGTATAATGATTTGAAGTGTTTCCTTGCCGTTAATAAACATGCGTTGTCGTTGCTATTTTACGAAGTTTCCTGCAATATTTTTTCGATTTTCGACCTTCTCAAACCGGAAATCTCCCAAATGGTCACGTGATATCAATACGGGAAACAGGTGAATACGCAAAACTGACGCAATGGCACGCGCGCGGCAGAGAACGTGGACTCTTCTGCTTCAAAACAGTTTGCATTTGTTGCGATAATTCTTTCTACGTGAACGATAATGGTCATCGCGAAAAAAAAGAACAAAACCACCAAGTTCCGTTTATGGCGCAGGACAAAACATGAACTGACTTACACTCTTTTGGTAAGTAATACACATGCCCTATTTCCGTTTAAATCAGGTGGCCCGGATAAAGCAGGACATAATATTAAAGATACCGGGTAGAATATTGAAAGAACTCGCTTCTGAACTAGCTCCTTTTTAATATTTTTGTTCAGGAAATCGCTGCATTCTGGTGAAGTACCAGCTGAATAGAATAAGCAATGGATTACATCAATATGGGTAATAGCGCGATAACTGTTTATTTTCGTGGACGGTTTGGTAGTGTTTGTAAATCGCACCATAATGGCATAAACAACTACCTATATGTATGTAAAAAACGTTGTTTAAAAGGTATCTGTTTTTGCATTACTTTCAATATCTTGCTTTCCTATTTGCAGTATTCTCTATATCATTTTTTAAATCTCTTAGTGTAATTTGTCATTCATTTGTGTCGTGACTTGTGATTCGTTTTCTGTTTAATGTTTATTTATTTTCCACACATTACTTTTTATTTGTTATAATATAATAACCATTTTGCATTTTTTGCATTTATATATGTTGGAAATGTGGTGGTTAGAATGCATTAGAATGCATTAGCTCCTACCACTAGAAATACAGTTTTATTCCTAAGTTTTTTTCTCTCGGGCCATCTTGTCAAATGGTCCTGATTTTTTTATTATATCGCCTTTTTTGTATTTTTTTCTAAACATAATCTGTTTTTATCTATCTCTGACACTTTATGTAGCTACTTATCATGCACCGCTTTAGCTTTACATGAACAAAATATAACTATTGTTAAACCAAATCTAGTAACTCAAACACTAAATGCACACACTCTTACTGAAACATTACTGCACATTGAAAATATGCTGATCTCATTAAAATGTAAAATACAATGAACCGACGAAATTGTTCTCCAATTTACAGGTGGTATTACAAATAATTGTCTAAATAATATTCTAAACATCAGTAATACTGTTGATGAAAATAATGCAGTGCCAACAATACGCCGATCGTCATATTATGATTTTGACAAAAATTATTTATTAGTCCAAAACAATAATAAACATTTCAGTATCCTAAGCTGAAATATACAGTCCATTAACGCAAAGTTTAATGAGCTCGAGGCATTTGTAAATTACTTATCTTCCTAAAATTTTTAATTTAGCATAATATGTCTCCAAGAGAGACATATTATCTGTATATCTGATAATGATGACTTATCACTAATTCAATTAAATCTGATAATGATGACTTATCACTATTTCAATTAAATGGATATGACTGTATATCCCAAGGAAAAAGTTGCAGCATTAAAGGGGGATTATTAATATATATATATATATAGATACACATTTTGATTATGAAGTAAATATGAAATTAAATATGAATGAACAATAGGAGAGACAAATAATACAAGTAAGTGGAGGAGGATTACCACAGACAGTCACTATAGGAAATATATACCGACCTCCAAGGCCTTTAACTGAAAACTATAACGAATGTATAAATGAATTTATAACAGTCATATCATCTATGCAACATCATCAAAACAACAACCTTATTCTTGCAGGGGACTACAATATAAATATGCTAAAAATAAACGAGCAACAACACTGTAGCACTTTCTTTGACAAGTTAACTTCATTTAATCTCTTCCCCCAAATTAATCTTCCTACAAGGTTCACAACATGTACTGGTACACTTATTGATAATTTGTTGGTAATTTAACAAAGCATATTTTGCAAAGTACAGCAGAATTTTTTTTTTTTAATGCTGATCAGTAACCATATTTTATGCTTATGAACATTGCTCTAAAAGAGGAACATCCTACAACAATTATACCAGTTAATGTACAAAAAAAAGAGGCTATGTTAAAAGTCAAAAATTATATAATCTTTTATGAAATACATACGAAATTCGATACAAGTTCAAATGCTGATCCAAACCATAATTATAACATTATCATCAATGAAATAAATCAAGCTAAAAATAAATATATGACTAGCAAATTATTGAAATTTAATAAATATAAACATAACAAATCTACATGGATAACTCAAGGCTTGCTAACCTTAGTAAGATACAGAGACATACTTTACAAACAATAAAAAATCACAAACCCTGAATCTTCTGAATATGGCGTATTATTGATTAATCTAAAAACGTACCATAGTATTTTAAAAAGAAGTTTTCGCAAAGCAAAGCAATCATATTTTGACAAATGTTTTAATCAATATATATTTGATCTAAAAAAACACTTGGAAAATTATAAATGAAATAGTGTCTAAACATAAAGTTAATAAATCATTTCCAAAATATTTTAAAGCATCTGATTCTATTGTGGCAGACAAATTAGAAATTGCAAATAAATTCAGTACATTATTTACCAATATAGGTAGTAATCTGGCAAACGATATTAAATACAAAGGTATTCATGATCATTCATATTATCTAAATAGAATAGTCAACTGTAATTTTACATTTAAATACGTTGAAGAATATACTGTATATAGAGAACAATAATTAATCTACCCAACAAAAGTAGCTGTGGATGTGATGGTCTCTCTACCAAACTGTTAAACAGGCTTGAACTTGCACTAACCAAATATTTAACATTATTAACAAATCAAGTATTAACCACAGGAATATTCCCTGATAAACTAAAAATAGCTAAGGTAATTCCAATTTATAAAAAAGGAGAGCCAGCAGTATTCAATAATTATAGACCTATATCTCTTCTACCAACTATTTCAAAAGTACTTGAAAAAAACAATTTTTGACCAATCTTAGTTAAAAGATTTTAAGTTTTTTTCTATCAGTATGGATTCCGACCTAAACATTCAAATTAATACGCAGCACTAGAATTAATAGATATAATAATAACCCAACCGGATAAGGATGACATACTCATTAATATTTACCTAGATCTTTCCAAAGCCTTTGATACCACTGGCCATTTAATTTTAATTGACAAATTATGGTATACATGGAACACATCTGAAAGTATTCAGCAGTTACCTAACAAATCGTAAACAATATACGGAAGTTGACAATATAAAATCAAAAATGTTATCAATAACAACAGGTGTACCACAAGGCTCAACCTCATGACCCCTGTTATTCACAAGTTTTGCACAAGCCAGTAAATGTTTAATTTCATAATTTCTGCTGAGGACACAACTCTATCAAGTACACTAAGCACCTTCAGCGATAACATACATCACGAAAATTTAGAAACTTTAATAAATGAAGAACTTTTTTTAATAAATGAATGGCTCAAAATAAATAAATTATCGCTAAACATAGCAAAATGTAAATACATGACATTTCAAAAGGCAAAGAAAATTATACAGACACTTACTCTGAAGATAGACAATGTTAAAATTGAACAAGTCAAAGAATAATTATTTTGGCTTTAATTATATATACAAATCTAAACTGGAAAAAAACACTGAAAAAATATCAAATGGTTGTTCTAAAAAAATTGGCATTTAAAACAAAATTGAAACATGTGTTACCTCTTCATATTAAAATAATATTATATAATTCTTTAATAATGCCACACATTAATGATTGCATCATGGCGTGGGGCTTTCAATCAAATAGAGTAATAAAACTTCCAAAAAAGCCCTGAGAATTTACCTTAAGTAATTATACTTCACACACAGAACCACTTCACAAGAAACTCAACTTGTTAAAAGTACATAGCATCCTTAAATAACAACAATTAAAATTTTACTATAAATATTTACACAATGACTTACCAGTTTATTTACAAAACTGGAGGATAATGTTTAAATATGATGTACATAATCATGATACAAGAGTCAGAAATAAAATATACACTTATAAAATGAATTTGCTAAGAAATGTCTTAGGCATAATTTGTCACTTTTACTAAATAACATTCATGATATAGTCAAAGAAAAGCTTAGTACACATAGTTCACAATGATTTTCCAAGCATGTTAACATTTTTTTTTTTAAACTATCAACTAATCAAGTAACATGCACAAGGCAAAACTGCTATATATGTATGCAAAATTAAGAACCGACAACCACCTGTCAACTTGATACAGTACAAAACAGTGCCTAAACGACAAACACAATAATCATGTAAGCTTGCTCACACTACACACATGCATACATTTTATTTTTCTGGAAGAATTTGATTAGATGATGTATTGATTAAGTTAAAGTTTTATTACAAAAGAAGACTCCTCGATAGCGACTACCATAGCCTTAGAGGAGTCTCCTGACTTTTTTTTTTATTTAGCATACATTATACCATGTTTGTCATAAGGTTATATATTTGTATTTTTTTTTTACATGGATGTATTGTATGTATTATTTGAAATGTATGGATCAAGTAAAACAAATTCTTCTTCTTCTACTATCAAAACGTGATAATTTCCCATAAGTACTTTCTCTGCTACTTATGCCTTGCATGTTTATGCATAATTTGAGTGTTATCTGCGCAAAAAGCCGATAAACAATTGTGTTTACGGGAATCATTTTAAGTATAATCATCATCAGTATAAGGAATATATATTCATGCACGCGCAGCGAACCACGCAAAGACCGTTGACGTCACACACACAGTCGACTTGTTAGATTCCGAGGTGAGTTGATTCAAGCAATGGCATTGTAAATAAGCAATTTGTAGACATATGTATATTGACAGCTATTCTGTATCAATGTAGGAAGCGTATGCATTGTTTATTTATCCTGCTTCCCAATGCCGTCAGCCGAGTAACGTTTCGATTAAGTAGAATTATAATGTTCGCCGACGGCTACAGTCGGTGTTACCTGGGACTGGGTCAGTTGAGCCTCTACTACTAGGCAAGCAGCAAGGCCAAGGGTCTCGCCTTTCTAGTTAATAAAATCTGCATTGCCCAGTATTTGACGAAAATGCACACTAAAATATCAGCATATGCAACCATAGAGGATTAACGTGGTCGTAGATTTCTTTTGCCTAAATATGGGACTTGGGGCATATTTCGGATTGGGTCTGTGTGTCTATGACTACGCCTACGGGTCTCTCCTTTCCAAATTCCTGTCAGCCATTTTTTTTAATCCCTGTTTCCCCACTTATTTGAACCGAAACATGAAAATGTGAGATTCGTACGTTAACCGACTGTTCCTAGTGCTACAGCTATAATTGTGAGTAAACCTGGCCGGCATGTCATCATTCAATGTAACAGTTCTAGGTTTGTTAAAAAGTACACAATACCGTGTTGCCACGGAATTTAGCGATGTACGAATTTTGGACACCAGCAGATCTGCACTCTAGTATACATACGTTTTATCCATGAATATATTTTGGAATATAATAATAGATCAGATAAATTTGCCCTGCCATTTGATATTAATAGTATACTCGCTAAAAACATACAAATTGAACATTTATTTTTGACATGTTACTTTACCGTAACTGTATACTTTTCGCGAGAATGGCCCATATGTATAATAATATTAATATACAACATTATTATTACAGCAAGAATAAAGGAAAACATACAGTGCACTCTGGATAAGGTCGAACCTCCAGGAACCCATGGCAATACTGATAAGTGGAATTTATGATAACTAGAAAGTTACCAGAACGTCCCCTTATTGGGACCTTTGCCCAGGACCGAGGAAAGAATTGACTTAACTTAGCAAAATCAACTTATGTGAGTTCGAGTTATCTGGAGTGCACTGTATATGACCAATGCATACAGGTAATTATGTATAAACAAATAAAAAATTGGCCAAAGTAATGGATTGGGATTTTAGTCTGACTGAATCAGCATAAAAAGGTTCTCTTGTATTTCATTTCCATTTAGCCAGCTGTACACTTGGTGAAAAGTCCTGTAATATAATATCTAAACTGAATTAATCTTCACAGTGTTGAATTAGTTAACTCATATTTAGGCTCAGTTTCCTAAATTCAACTTTGTTTATTTGCAGGAACATCGGAAATAGCCGAGCAGATGGAAAGAGAAAATTTAAGAGCTCTACTCAACAGTGCCAGTAATTGGAGAATGGGTCACCTGACATAAGATGGTGCCTGACTTTATTCTGCCCTATTCTTTTCTGTGCGACATCTCCTGGGAAGTTGTACATCACTTCATGTATAAAATGGATGTGTGCATCTGATAGCTTTATGTATCAAAATACATAGCAGTGCTATTGATTAGAGAATGTGTTAACTGACAGAGTAGTGAAGAAGATGTCTGACTTTGTTCTGCCACATTAGTTCCGTGTGGCTTCTGCTGGGAACATGTGTATATAATGTTTATAAGTGTATATGTCCTAACATAGTGTGAGCCTAAATGAACATTTCCATTGTATGTAAACCATTCTATGGACAATAATGATTTTCAGTGTATAGTTTTGTAATTTTTTAACTTTATTTCCATCATACATTGGTCATTTAATTTGTCATCGAAACGGGAGTTCGACAGAAACAAATTCAATATCTTTCTCCAAATGATGGGCAGAACAAATAATTATTGCATTCCCAGTACAAAATAAAAGATTTTGCACAGATGCAATATAATTTTAATATTTTGTCGACAATAATGTTATTATCGTCTTTATATATCTACATTTTTCAAACTAAAAGTAAACCTTATGTAGATAGGAAAGTACATAACCACCTATGCTACTTTGATATTGTTCGCTACTTCATGTGAAGTATAATGTTGTATTTATAGGTACTACTGCTTATGGAAATAACGTTTATGGTGCAAACGAAATGGTTTCATTATTGAATGTTTCTCGGCTTCAGTAAGTTTCTGTTATCTAAATGTTTAATTAAAACTAAACTTCAAAATGTATAGCCAGATGTACCTAGTGAAAAAGGAACATGATAGTACCATAGGTGAGGTTTCTATATTCCAACAAAAACAATGCCAATCATTCAATGTCATCGGCGACTTCGTGCGTGGAGAGCTGGGGACGGTTTCATGATGCGACTAAGAACGTTCTTAAGGTAGCTGCACCGGCTATCATGTCAGTTGATTTCTTTAGTATTTTCTTCATAGAACATTAGTAGGTGTCAGTATGAACATGTGTACTATTAACAAAACCAAGGCACTATCACCATATATCACCAATCAGTCCTTAACAAACTAGTATGTTTAGTGTGTCTGTGGAAAGTCCCTTCAGATTCTTGGAAACTGACGATGTTTCTATAGTGACGATCACGTGTGCGTCAGCCCAGTTCAAACATAAATTAATTCACCATGAATGCAGATCATAATAGTCTGGTTATTCTCATGCCACTATGCTGTTGAATTATAATTACCTAAATACATCACGCTGTCAAATCACCAAATACTGGCAGTAGTTTTGTTTATTCTCCGATAATGCCCGACCTCAGCCGCCATTTGCAATGACACGTGACTGACCCCAGCAGGTGTCTATCAATCTTGTCTACCACAACAAGTTCAACACATGGCCCTTCGGAACACAATATCATGAGACAATTTGGCGGGAAAACCTTGGGGGGAAATCTCAGTAATAGAAGTGTCTGTCAAATTTAGTTGAAATAAGCCACATGCCAGTAAAAAGTCACATTTCTAAGCAAAAAAACAAGCATGTGGTGACAGTTGTATTATTGGTAACAACCAGGAAGTATTACTTAATGTAACTTTTTTTATAAAGACTACAATACTTACAAAGCCACTCACTCGACTTGTGTTTACCAAAAATTGCACGGGATGGTTTTATGTTTGGTGAAGGGGTCGTGCCAAAAATGCAGTACGAATTTTTGCTGTCTTTCAACATTGTAGCAAAATGTTTATGTATCAAACTTAATATGCATTTGTTTACAAAAATAAACGTATGAATGTCAATAACATGATTGTACTTACAGCCATAAAAAAGTTTCTTTTGGGGAATTTCTCAAAATGAAATAAAATGCCATTTTAATGTGATTTGTTTACATATTTTTTAATTGTCTTTAAACACATTTAAATATCTCTAAGCAACCTAAAAATCTATTCTTTTTGGTCTGGAGTATTGTTTAGTATCTGAGGCAAATTCTGAGATAAAATGGTTAGCTTATCTTCAAAATTTATATTAGAAATGTTTAATTCAAAAGAAGCATATAATAGCCGATGCAGCCACCTTAACGCTAAGATTATTGTCTTAGTAAATGACGTGATTTTTTTATAAAAGCGAACATAGGAGTTTACCAAACACGTGACGGTAAAATTTAATTCATGAAACCGGCCCCTAGTGTTTTTTCTTTTAAATCAATCCGTCTGTTATGAGCTGTCGCTATGTTCATTCTCCGTTTATTCTATATATTGTCATTCTTTTCTTTGTCTGTAACATAAACAGCAGCTGGGCCACGTTTCCTTTTGATAATTTTTTCGGTCACGACTCATTTGCATGGCGGTGACTAATCCAAATACACACATGTTGATGACGTTTTTCTTGCATCCTAATTGATGTAACTCGGCGTAGCTAATCGAAGTCTGACGGACAGTCCCGAATGTTCACGAGCATGCCCTATACGGATCGTGAAGGTGGGGCTAAAGTTATTTTTTCGATATATTGTCAGGGTCATTAGTGATTAA
Organism: Escarpia spicata; assembly: GCA_963995525.1. Classification (NCBI taxonomy): domain Eukaryota; kingdom Metazoa; phylum Annelida; class Polychaeta; order Sabellida; family Siboglinidae; genus Escarpia; species Escarpia spicata. The sequence continues at coordinate 81,372,981 of OZ023205.1, forward strand.
AATAAAACAATTATAATGAAACAAAAGCATAGAATTACATGAAATAATCATATTAACTGGATTATTTAATAATTGTGTAAATTACAAAGAGATTACAATTCTCAAAAAATCGCTTTAAGTTAGAAATGTGTATAATTTGTTTATATTTGAATATTTATTTGGCTTGTTCACGTACATCGAATGTGTTTGTCAAAACATAATAACGTGTTAAATCTTTGACATTATTCATAATAAAATATGGGTAGAACTATTTACAGCTGCACGTCTATATCATGTTAATTGTGAAACCGTTTTGTTAAGTATTCCAGTCTCGGTAAAGTAGAACTGTTTACAGTAAAATATAGCATCAGGAATGGTCTGTCAAAAATGACGTCCTTGAAACTGTGTTGCATTTCCCCAGAACATTGCCTCATAAGTGATAACGCGGCAGAGGAGTTAGTTCTTTACTGAACGCCGGAAGTTTCCAAGTCATTCTGTTTACAACGTTTTTCGTTCCATAAGCCCACAGCATAATCAGTTGTCTGACGTGGTGAAATCATCCGTGCATTATACTAATAAACCACGAAGATTTGCTGAGGACCACTGCTGTTGTCATTTGCAATAAAGTTTATAAAAACATTTTTCATCTCCAACACGAGCGTAACAAAACTTGTCTTTGACTCGACGAGTTAAAGTTGCATTCTGAGTTCCTCCTTGTTTAAACTACAAATTTCCAGTGAGTCAACATGTCCCATACACTACATTTCATTTTCCTCAACTGCACATAAACTTGTTTCGCATAATATGCCATTTTAAGATAAAACGGCGCAAAAGACGAAACATTATTTCAGTAAACAACTTTTGTTAATTCGTTGATTGGATGTGGAACGTAATTACTGTCAATACTTGATAGTTTATCAATGCGTATAACAATTTTCAAAAGCCAAATAAGAGCACCCATACCCGAGAGGCTTCAGAATTTTGATTACCTCAATCTTACCTGAGAAAGGGTTGATAATTCACAGATGTAACACGTGTTTAGATGATTTCACAGCACCAACCCTCACAGCAGTAATAACATCCTGATTTGTTAAGGAGAGGAGAACCGCTCTAGCTCACTTGCAGTGAGGACGACCCGAAGAAAGGTGTGTATAGACGGCGGAACAGTAACACCATTATTTCGAAATACCATTACCGCTGCCTCAACATAATTCGAGGAGTTCTCTCTGTATTTGACATACACGATTTCTTGGAATATAGTTCAGTTAACTAGAAGTCACGCCTAGTTACCTAGTGTAACAGATGGACGGAAGCGCATGTATAAAGGACGGTTAAAATTGACTAACAAAAATGACCGACACCTGGCAGGATGCCTTGGTAGTTTACAGTCGTGATAGTAATATTTACCAAATGTTAGAAAGCATAATAAATCGTTACATAAAAACCATAATACGCTTGCAGGTCTACTCGTTGTTTCTTCAAAACGAAGAAGGTCGGAGATAATATGAAATTCTCGTCCATCGATAGACCCTAGTCGTGATAATGTAGAACTGTCAAAACATGTTCGTATTTCTATGCTACTGGCATGAAGGTAGACATAAACATATTGTGCCAGCGTCTACGTCATAAAGTTAAGTCCATTACGCAGAGACTATGTTTCCCAAAATATTTTTCGCCTGCGCATAATTCGTACGATTGTTAAGTATTAAACGCACATTATGTTTTACATTCCGCACAACTGAATTACCACATAAAAGGTGGACAACTTGAGATACATTTGGTATTTAAAAAATATATTGATATCACGTCCTATTTTAGGGGTCGTAGATTAATTCCTGAAAGTATGGCGCTCGAGGTTCAAGCCGTCTAAGACGAAAACGTTAACCTACCAGCATACGCAAGCTCGATTAAAATAGATTACAGCGGCATCACCTTTAAGGGCATTATTAGGCCACGTTCTAGGGTCAAACGTTTCAAAACAGCTTATGCGCATAGCAGTACAGAATGACAGAAGTGTAACTAGTTGCATAGAGTTTCATAGGAAAGTAAAAACGGATCATTTATGTTTTTAAAATATTACAAAAAATGAAGCAAAATAATATTGTGAAAAAAAATGCATTTTTGTTTGCCTTTTCCTTTACATTTTTCCCTATTTTTGGCCAATAATGATAATTGAAAGATTATATTAGTATTGCCGTACTTGGAATTGTATCATGAAAATTTTTTAATCATACAAGTTTAAAATCCAATCACTAGATTTGGCTGTAGGACATCAGTTTCGAATAGCTTGACTTCCATTTGGAAATGACAACCATGTTTAAAGATGGCGTCCAACAAGGTAATAAGCTACGCTTCTGAAATGTCCATCAGCCATTTTCGGACACCTCAGATATTGGTTTTATGACCTTCATGCTTGTATACATTTCCAAATAGGTGCCTAATTACTTTATGCAGAGGAATAATTAATATTCTCGATATAGTGTAGCTGTACTAGTCACATGGTTTGATTACAACAGTATTTACTGAGATAGATAATTGCTTTCTAAACCTATCCATAGCATCCTACGTAACACTATTATTCTTACAAAATATTTCTTTATGAAATCATTCTGTTTCCAACGCCATGGCACTGGCAGTATATTGAGTCTATTAAATGATAAGTTGGTCAACTAACTTGAGGCTGTTAGATACATTTTAGCAGTAAGGATAATATGATGAAGATATGCATTTTTATTGCTGTATTTGTTTACCCAATGTATTGGAAAACCACTCTTGTTAAATCCACACAACAATTTTAACTAACTGATCAGATAAAATAATGTTTAGACAACGCAACATTATGGGATAGCAAAATGCTATTGTAGTATCACATAAATTGAATAATAAACACAACCATTGAGCGAAACGTTCAATAGTCCCTTATTAAGATACCATAATAATTCAATGATTCACTTTGTTTACACACATGAACTTGTTTACACTGCAACATTCGTATAATACTAAATACAAATTACCTTGTGTGTAGTTTAGCACTGTTCGAACATTATTGTTACCTAAAAAACATGCCTAGAGCCAGGTACTCATTCATACAAATGAGTGGTGTGAATGAACCTGCCCAAGCTCAAAACGACAGGAAGAGTAATCTAATAGGGAATCTTTCGACGGAGATTCTGACGGTCTAACCAGTACACCACCACGCATAATACATCCGGCAGTGAAACGTCCTTCTGAAGGTGTACGGTGCATTAGGGCCCGCACGATGTGTTTTGCATTTTTTTTACCTTTTAATCTATTACTAACCTTCTATGTCAATAATCCGACGGGTGCCACGTTTTTGTATCAAACCATGAATATGCAAATTGGTCAACGCCATTAAAAATATACACTATTTTTCTGAATATCCCGGATTGTAAACATCCAAAGAATTAAAATGATGTGTCCAAACGCACATTTTCATGGCATCTGGTTATGATTACGTCAGTGAACAAATAGTATGAACATTTGTAGCATGAATATGCAAATTAGCTCTGACCAATAGAACATCACGATTTTCGCTTATAACTCCTCAATAGGCGAGTGGTATGCACTACCTAACGAACCAACTTAAATGCCCCCCTCCCTATAAAACATCCAAATGGTATATCATTTGAAAGCACCAGATATTCCCATATGCCTGTTGTAGAACTGACAAGTGGTGTAGTAAGCGTGACTCCAAGGTCAAACTAGGTCACTATCAAATGAATTTTTTTCGAAATTGTGCGCTTTCGCAAACGTCTTACAATTACAATGGTTGCCTGTCTATTTTCTTTAACAACAAAATGGCCATGTTATATATTTTTGGAAAGGTTATTGTCTCCCCGTCAAAATGAGATACGATGTCGCTCCACACAAACTCCAAATCATATCTCATTTTGACGGGAGGTAGTTGGTCTTTCACGGTATATATGATGTGTCCATAAAACTAAAGCAGACACAGAGTCATTGTAACTTTATGATATTCGCGGTATTGCAAAAGTTCGAATATTCATCACGTCACGGTGACCTTGTTTGACCGTTGCTCACCACTTAATATACCAGGTAACAGCTCGACATCGTATCTCATTTTAACGAGAAGACAGTAAGCTTTCCAAAAAAAAATAACCTGGCAATTTTTTTATTAAAGAAAATAGATTGTAATTGTAAGACGTGATTGAACATTCATAATTGTTAATATGAATATTTGTACAATTTACTTTTGTTAAGTTGCCTACAATAATATTTCAGATGTTGAAACTTTTGAGCTCAGTGTGGCCAGTTGCCTACATAACCTTAGTACTATAGTATAGCTGTCTTAAGTTGACTTGTGTTCGTACAGCGCCTCAATATCTATCACATCACGTAATGTTGACCATTGATTGAGTACTATGCCTCAGTATTGCTAGCTGCATGCAATATATCTGACCGGGTCAAACGTTGACAGTTTTGTGCATATAGTTCCTTAGTATTGCGATTTGCCTTCAATATATATGTCAAGGTTGAACGTTGTATGCACACAATGCATCAGTATTGGCATATGAGTTCAGTGCGGCAGTATTGACATTTGCCTATACTATATAGGCAGGTTCTAATGTTGACACGTTTGTGCATACAGGGCCTCAGCGTATTCATCTTTTTAACGGGACCCGTGATGATAGGCATGCACATGTATGAGAATGAGAATGAAGAATTAATGTTGACATTCGCACGTAATCCTCCAGACGAGGGCGATAAGATCGACAGTATCCTAAAACAACCATCGGCATTCCACTACCGTAAGGTACGCTATTCCTTCTATTACACCAAACTATGCTATTCTTTCAATATCGCATCGAACGAGAACAACGTAAGTCGGTCTACAAATATATATGTATTTCAGCAAGGTACGTCATCGTTCGGCTCTCCACAACAACAAGGTAAGCCAGTCTTCGGCTTCTTATTACTGGACGTTATGCAAGTCTTAGAAGGTAAAAGATAAGAACATAATTTATTTGGTCACAAATATATTATACGTGTACATCACATTATGAGCTATTCAGTAAATGCAAGTGCAACCGAGGAAATCCTCTAGAAACCACTTGGGGCTTTTGACGAGGACACCTAAACCACCAATTATTTATGTGTAATACATGACCATTACTACACTTCTTAAACATGAATATTAGATTTACTACTGACTACTACTCAAGCTTCGTTACATTATACAAATATTGACTACTTCATAAATACTACTTCTGCAGTGGAACCTCACTGTTAAGGTCGCCATTGGGACTGGGCAAAAGTGACCTGATTAGCGAGGTGACTTTACTAGCGGGACTAATTTCCTCTACTTTATTGTATATGAAACACATTTGGCACTATCCTGGGGTGACCTTAATTGCAACGTGGCCGTATTACTACTGAGGTGACCATAAAGCGAGGTTCGACTGTACTACATTTATATAAATAATACTACCGGTAACTGCGCAAATAATGCTGACTACGGTAACATATGAAAAATAACTATTCACACACACACACACACACACACACACATATATATATATATATATCAGAAAACTCTAAACCTGTTTAAAAGAGAACTAAAATATATATTACTGTCAAAAATACAAAATCAGGTATTCATATGGATTAGTGTATATATATATATATATATACAATAGTGTATATATATATACGTACACACATGTATATATATGCATACATACACACATATATATACATATAATATATGTATGTATATATACGTGTATATATCCGTATGTATGAATATATCAATATAGACATATCTTATAATATATTATATGTGTGTGTGTGTGTATGCGCGTGTGTGTGTACGTATATATATATACACTAATCCCTATGAATACCTGATTTTGTATTGTTGACAGTAATACATTATGGCACACAGGTTACTCCATCAATTTGAACTATAGAAAGAAGGTCGGGTAATCCGTCAATGTTGCCTACAGCGAAGGTTCATGTATACGCTGGCAATTTGTATTCTTATTCATGGAAACTGTGAACGTAACTTTTGCTGCGTTCATACAGAGCGTAAGCGTTTGAACTATGCGGTTCAGTTTCACGTGTACAACAATTACATGGCGAACAATAGCACGTCATCAACTGGTTTAAAGTTAAGTTGCTAACGGTTTTTTGTGTGAACACGACATTACGTACACACACACGCTAGCAAAATCTATGTCACGGGATGCCTTGGTAGATGACAGTCGTGATAATAATAGGAGAATTCCATATCAAATCAATCAAGAATTTACTGTCCGTCTTCGAATTTGATGGTTTTGGTGTGTTGGTTTATGTTCATGAGTTTATGTTACAAGCCCAATTTTAGGTCAATCTGACCTTCCTTTCCAGATATAAGGGTCATCAACGTTTGACAGGACCTTGATACCTGACAACCTTCCTGGAGTCATAACTCCTCTCCTAGGGGACCTACAGATGTGATGGTGGTGTCATTTTTAAAGGTCTTAGAATTGTCTATCTGTGTAAGCAATGAACCACACATAACAATTTTAAAACGTATGTTTTTTTTAATGTTTGATCTTTTACCTGACCTAGCAAAAACATGTAACATCCGATTTCGCTGATGTTTTTATATGTTGAAGAATACATATTTAGAAATAATCAGTGAAAGTTTGATCGTGTATATTTGAATACTTTAGGAGTTATGCAATTTTTTTAACGCATTTCTTACGTCACCTTAATGCTGTAATATGGGAACTTAGTACAGTTATAATGCTCTGTCAGTATGCAAATAGAGGCTGCCTTCCTAGAATTTGCTGTTTTGTCATCTCCATCATTCTCTACCGATGTAGATCATTATCTACATGTGTTGGTTGGGGATATATACACAAGTGCTGCTAAGACAAGTGTTTCATATAGAAATATGTATAGCAAAATGATGGAATATAAATCACTGTAATTAGAAGTTAGATTAAGATTGTATCACACAATGCCATATATTAGGCACATGCTAATCAAAATATCATGTACATCAGCAGTTCCCATGTTGGTGTTACACCCATACATTAAATATTAAAATACGTTTGACCTTTGACTTGACCTTGTAACCTCATCATGATCACATAACCTAAGATTTTTTTTATGTTTTATGTTGAAGCATTCATATTTAGCTAAAATCACTGAAAGTGTTATCATGTAGTAAGAACTAAATTAGTCACATGATCTTTCAGTATGAAAATGGAGGCGGTCTCAGAGAATGTTCTGTATTTTACTCTCTGTTATTCTCTGCACATAAGGTAATCATCTGTATCTCTTGGTATACTTAATGTAATTGTAGTTAAATAATATGATAACCTGTAGCGAGCGGATACATCAAAATAAAATGTTATGTATGTGGTTTTTATGGTAAATCACATACATGTGCATCAGCAGCTCCCAATTGTTTTCTCCCCGCATAACCCCTGAGGTCTGAGACAACCATCAGGGTACCCCCATCAACATAAAATATATCAACGCCATAAAAACAATATTCTACACTCAGTTCAACGATAACACATAATCGTATTAATGCGATAAAAGTGTACATATTTACAGATTTACAACAAAATATAAAAACTAGAGGGATGAGATAGCCTTTTCAAAATCAGGGACTCAATTCAGAGAGCAGTTTCGGACAGGCAGATTTGGAGATCATCCATGACACAGAGTAGGACTCGAAGTTTCGCCTTCGTGGAGAATTAAAAGTGACAGAAGAAATGCGTTTACAATCGCATAACTCCTAAAGTATTCAAATGCGCACGATCAAACTGTCACTGATTATTGCTGAATATGTATGCTTCGACTATGAAAAAATCAGCGAAATCGGAGGTTACATGGTTTTTGCTAGGTCAGGTCAAAGGTAAAAAAAAAAAGGAAGGCATCAAGGTTGAGACAAACTTTGATGACCTCTATATCTTGAAAGGAAGGTCAGATTGACCTAAAATTTGGTCTGTAGCATAAACTCATGAACATAAACCAACAGACCAAGTTTCATCAAATATCGAAGATGGACATGTAAATTGCACCCTGTATTTATTGATTTGGTATGGAATGCCGAAATATATATTTTTTCATAAGGAAGTCGATATTATGTTCTGTTGAACATGTCTGCCAGGGGGTAAAGTTTAAAGCGTTGTGAGCAATCCCGAGGACTAGATACGGCGCTATGTAAGAACTTACCTTTTTCAATGCTAGAAATCACATAGCATCGCTACATAAACTCCATAAAGAGCTCGCTGATACTCGTTTGTTCAAAATCACGAAGGTCTGAGATAGTTTTAAGTTCACGTCCGTCAATGGTCCCTAGTCATTCGTATTGATATGCTATTGGCATGAGAGTAGGCTAAAGCATTGTTGTGTCAGCGTCTACTCCATGTTGCCAAGTCTACGACGCAAGGACTGTTTTCCCGAAGTATTTCCCGCGCGCGCGCAGTTCCTGTAATTGTTAGGTTACGTTTTACGTAATACGCGCACATTGCATTTTACGTTCCAATCAACTAACCACCCCATAAAAGGTTAGTATCTAAGTTGTTTGTCCTAACGAAAATATGCCTGTGACAAAAATTGATGCATTTTAGACAAGTGAAACGACAGGTTTTTGAAACATTGAATGAGTGGACGAAAATGTGTCATGTTTGCATGATGTGTGTTCCATTCAAGTTTGGAATGGCATTGTTCGGTGGTCTTGCCTTCGTCAAAGGCGTCGTCGGCTTCGGCGTCGCGTTGAAACACAACATGAAACTATTAATTGGCTACTCCGCGGGGCTGGGCGTCGTTGTCCTTGTCGAGATGATCACCATCGGCATAGCCTTCATGCATCGCTCCTCGATCACCAATAATCTAGACACACTGCTCATTCGAACGCTCACTGAATCCTACAACGGCGCCGTATTGAGCGCTGATCGAATTGTCGAAGGAGAAGATGCCATCGACGATGCCTGGGATTTCGTGATGGCGAGGACCCGGTAAGACACCTTCTTTATCACTTGATCCCGAGCATCATGTCTTTGTATTGCATTGGACAGCTCATAGTCCTTTCCATTTTTATGCATTGAATTAAGCTAAGTTAATGGATGTTATGAATTCTTCTTTTGTCCAAGATGTTAGCCTAAATAGTTGTTAGGTGAGGACCGGTTTTGTATAGTGGAACATTGCCGGTACGTATGCATTGTGTGCAGATTAGTAATCCACGAATTATTTTACCTCGGACACTACTCCGGCCATCAAACGGCCTTCTGAAGGTGTACCGTGTATTAGGGTCTGCACGATTTGTTTTCATTGTTCTGACCTTCCAACCTTCTAGGTCAGTAATCCGACGGGTCCCACGCAGGCACATTGAACGTCTAAATCATAAAACAGTTCGTTCTCTGTTTGTATGTGCACCCACATCTCCGTAAATTTTGCATGTATCGGGCTGAAAGTTTGCATGTGATCTACCGGGCCCATTATAAAGGTGGTTAGTAGATTTATACATTTTTGAAATTCGTCAGGGAGGGTGGATAACTTGGTGGACTCATTATTTTAAAACGCTGAACGTGGAATTCCAGCCGCGGTATTATATATATATATATATCATCGTAAAAATGATTATGCCATCTACAAATACGTCGCTGGGTTTATCCAGAAATTTTGAAATTGAAAAGTTATTGACGTTTGAAAATGATCAGCGTTTAACATGCACCAGGTCTATCTGTCGCTGGTCACGTAAGCATTTCGCAACAATTCCGTGGAGTTCCAGCTACGGAATTTCATGTTTTTTCTATATCATCGTACAGGTAATTATTTCATGTACAAATATGTCATTAGGTGTATGCAGACAAGTGTATTGGCTTTTTATGTATTACTAACCTTACAAAATCCCGGACGGGTAACCTGCTGCCTATTGCTGGTTACGTTAGTTACACGAGTGAGCGCGTGCGATTTCTGGCAAAAGGTTGGTCTAACAACTAGGCCAGTGACCAGTTACAAGTTATTAATGCGGGTAGAGTGGAAACATTTGGAATGGGTTAAGAATGTCTGGAACTGAAATGTTGGGCATTTGAAGTGTTGGTCTATTTTCAGTGTTCATAATTATTTCAACGATATTTTTTTAGATTTAAGTCAAATGATTTAAGGATGTATGTGACTGCCTTTTCTCGTCGGGCAAAGCCGGGTAGCTCAGCTAGTTTTTTAGGTATAAACCCATTAATATGCAAATAAGTTATCGTCATTAAAATATATATTATATGTAGGCGAGCGGTAGGCACTACCTAACGGTCCGACTTAAATGCCCCCCCCCCCCCCCGTACAAACATCCAAATAGTATGTCATTTGAAAGCACTAGATATCCCCATCACAACGAGACCTATCGTAGAACTGCAAGTTGTGCAATAAGCGTGATTCCAAGGTCACCCAAGTTCACCGTGTAATGATGAATTTTCGAAATTGTGCGCTTCCGCAAAACGTCTTAAACTTACAATGGCTGCATATATGTTTTATTTACTCACAAAATGGCCATGTCATGTTTTTTGAAAAGCCTATTGTCTTCCTGTCAAAATGGGATACGACGTGGAGCTGTTGCCTGGTATGATAAGAGTGGAGCTAAGTTCAAACAAGGTCACCGTGAAATGATGAATATTCCAACTATTGCAATACCGCGAAAGTTACAACGACTCTTTATATAGTTCATTTCACGTCATACGCAGCGCGAAAGATGAATGTCTTTCCGTCAAAATTAGATATGACTTGGAAGTGTCAGTTGATGGAGCTTGTGTAGAGTGACGATCAAACACTGTCACCGTCAAGTGATAAATGTTCGATATTGCGCCGTCCCGCAAAACGTTAAAACAATACCAATGGTGGCTACGCCTCCAAGTCACATCTCATTTTGAAGGGGATAAATTGGTTTTGTTCACGCTGTCCATTGTAACTTTATGACGTTGACGGTATTGCAAAAGCTCGAATATTTATGTTTCTATTTTATATGGATGCTTCTATCGATGTACTTTTTCCAATATGGACTCAATGCTTGTCTGAAATAAAAACATAACCAGATACCAAAACATGTGTTTTGCTTCATCATATTGCTTGTTTGGATGTTTTAAATTCGAGATATTCAGAAAAGTAGTATATATTTTAATGGCGATAACTAATTTGCATATCATTGCGTAAATGGTCATAACAAATATCTGAAGAGGAGATTCCTTTCCAAGCTCATCAGTGCAATACGCTTTAGAATCTATCATCTACAGCAGGACATGTAACTATATTACATAGTTTTAAGTCATAATATAAAGTAGAGCGGAAGCCAGTGACCATATCAATTTAGTTGTCTGCTTCCTGACATCAGCGATTTGACTATTGTCATAGTGATAGTCTGGCCGTTGATAGACGTCAACTGCTTGATAGTACACAACCTTTGGTGGTCATTAACGGTGTCATAATACACATATCACTAAGCCATACTCTAACATTTATTTTCTGCACCTCCCCGTAAAATCGCGCGTCCCTTTTGATTAAAATAAATTATGTAAACAAAATTATTATTGAGTAAAATACGTCTTCATTGCGTTGATTTTAGTCTTAGTCATATTAAACAACTTGACATATCTATGTGGGTATTGGGTATCTGGCCAAACAAGTACGCAATGTCGCGAATACCAATGCACATTTAGATATCATTGGTAATGCAATATGTTGGTAATGCAATATGTTGGTATAAGATAGATCAATTAATTTTTATTAATTTTATACCTCTCTACCGGAGCAATTATTAATTTTCTGGCCAATACCATACCCCACAACATTGCAGGCATGGGGCAATGAACTTGAAAACTTAATTAATTAAATTACAATTAACTCACAAATTTCTAAATTAAATTAACAATTAACTTTAATTTAATTAACAATTAATTTCAATTAACTTCAATTCAGTTAATAATTAACTTTCATTTAAATAACATAACTTTCTGTGATTAAAAAAAGAAGGCAAAACAGTAATTCATTGATTGACAGCGTTAACACATTTAATCAGTATAATCTAAGAACACACAAACATAATTATACATGGTACCTAGTAATTCGTATTAGTTCAACAAGCTGTTGTTAATCAGTGTTCAATGTCTGATTCAGATCATTTATCATATTTCAACAATTCAAATGAATACAAAACTTAAGACTTATTTATTTGAAATTGCTCTCCCACCCTAACCATTTTGCCCAATGATTCTTGTATGTTGCGCCTCTGAGCTCAGATTCCTGGGGATTTAGGCGATATAGAAGTTTGTCATTATGATTATTATTATAGTCCCAGTTGTTATTTAACCATCATCCAAACTCTAGATACCCTTTGTATTGTATGCACTTGGATGGGTGATAAGTCATAAAAGTCAGTACTCTTACATGACACAGCACACTGCCGGGTGGGCCCACTGCCACACTCCCTGTGGAGCTTATTCACTGATCGACACTGGTGGACAGTGAGACTATTAAAACAATTACCTGTGCCTGTAACTGTCTTTGATGTCAATTGAGTGAACGTTGATCACTGTGCAGAATGGTTTTAAAGCTCTAACCACTGACAACAGGACAGTGACTGTCACCAAAGTAACGCATACATTACGATTGCCTATTTTGTTTAATGAATTGGACTATGCGACAGTAAACAGAGTATCATAATTCAAACCGACCCGAAAGAGGCATCCACGTCGCAAAATAACTAAAGGAAAAGTGCCGAGAAAATAATCTCCCGCTCTGCATCGCGTTCGTCGACTACGAGAAGGCTTTCGACTCGGTGCAAACTCGAGACATACTCGCATCGAGAACAGGGATAGAAGTCGTATACATCGAACTCCCGAAAGACATCTACCACAACAGCTCGATTACAGTCCACCTACACAAAGAAAGCAACAATATCAACATCAAGAGAGGAGTACGACAGGGTGACACCATATCGCCCAAGCTGTTTACGGCAATACTCGAAAGCATATTCCGTAGAGTGAACTGGGAAATCAAAGGCTTGAGGATAGACGGAGAATATCTCAGTCATCTTCGATTCGCCGACAATATTCTCATATGCGCTACTACACCGCAAGAACTACAAACAATGCTACGGGAGCTAGCTGATGAAAGTGAAAAACGATGCCTGAAAATGAACATTGAACACAAAAGTGATGCTAGAAAACGACACACCAACATATATCAACACCACCCAGATAGAGAACGTTGAAAGCTACGTCTACTTGGGACAGCAAAACAGCATCAGAGATAAAAATCAAGGCACGGAGATCCAAAGAAGAATCAAGGCCGGTTGGACAGCAGTAGTAATAGGCGTGGTGTACCGTGGAAGGTTTGAGTTTGAGGGGAGGAAGAGGAAAGTACCCGGGTGTAGGTCAAGGTCAAGTACCCGGATGTAGGTCAAGGTCAAAGCCCCGGATGTAGGTCAAGGTCAAAGGTCAAGTACCCGGATGTAGGCCACGCTGTGCCGGTGGCGCCACCTATCGGATAGCTCATGAACCAAACCAGCGTCACCTATCGGATTTCCCCCGAACTAAATTGGTCCTACCATAGCGCCACCTGGCGGATTTTTTTTTGAACTACCTTCACCTAGCGGATAGGTCGTGACCTGCAAGTGGTGCCATCTGACGGGTAAGTTGTAAACTAAATGTAGGAGTACTGCTCAAATTCGTGTCTATTGCACGCTTGCGTGCAATAGAGCCCCCTGACGGATACTTCACGAACCACAAACGGCATCCCCTAGTGGACAAGTGACCGAACCACATATGAGTACTGCAAATATTCGTGTGTGTTGTTTTTGTCTCGTCCATAAACTCCTGGTGGATATATCATCATCAACTGAAAGCACCCCTGTTAGATAAGTGGTGAACTAAATAACTACTCTGCAGTCCGCACTTGTGTACATTCTACTCAGCCGTCCGTGCTTTTGAATTTTCTACAATCCGAGATCTTTCGACACGCCCACGTGACTTTTCGGCACATTTTCTAACTATATAAGCGCGGTGTTTTGCCAATCGGAACATCATTCGTATCACGACGACGCCATGGCTAACATCATGTTGAAAACACCGAACTACCACACGCCTGCGGCCTTCAGTGACAGCGACGTAGACGAACCGTGTTGCCGACCGTTCGTGGCATCTGGCACCCGACCGCAGTCACTGGATGTCAACCGACCACCATCACTGTTGTACCACGATAGCGCCAACCTCAAAACACCCAACTACCAGGCGCCTGCAGCCTTCAGCGACAGCGACGTAGACGAACCAACTAGCCGACCGTTCGAAGCATCTACCAGCCGGCCACATTCAGCGTATGTCAATCAACCAGTCGTTGCAGCAAGCCTCTACGCACCGGAACCGGAACCTCTACCCGAACCGGAGGTCGCTGTGAAATCAAAACGAGTTGAATTTTCAGGGGCCGACTCTCCCTTGTCAAACCTTTATCCATGCAGGGTCGAAGCATTCGGTCGGGTCTTTAATTCGGTCGAGCATGCTTATCAATACAGGAAGGCATTGTATCACGGCGACGTCGACTGCGCAGAGCGCATCAAAACTGCGAAGCATGCACACTTGGCAAAACGAAAAAGCAAACAGATTGGAGAGACGAGATCTGGTTGGAACGATGTCCGTGTTTACTGGATGCAACATTTGCTCCTCGCAAAGTTTGCTGCGTCAAAGGATTTGCGAACCGTATTGTTGGCAACCGGAAATGCTGAACTGGTGGAGCGTGGACCATCGAAAGAGGGCTTTTGGGGACTTGGTCGTGGCTGCAAAAATTGTCGAAACACTCTCGGAAAACTATTGTGTGATGTCCGCGACAATTACTTGTAGACACTGCGTTGTGTAATATCGATAGTTCATTGCAAGACTCTGTGTCATAGCAGTGACGAAACAATGTTCATTCTTTGGTTCTTGCAGTTATGGAGCGTGACATGTAAAGAACTTTCTTTTGACTTGTACACGATTAAACTTTGCAAGACTCTGTATTAATGTCTAGTCTCTGGTTCTTGTTGTTATGGAGCGTGACATGTAAATACGTTTGTGTTGGAATAAAATGTGCAAACCATATCTTGTGTCTTTACCTATGTGTATGTGTGTGTGTGTGTGTGTGTGTGTGTGTGTGGTGGTGGTGGTGGTGGTGTGTGTGTGTATGTGTGGTGGTGGTGGTGGTGGTGGTGGTATGTGTGTGTGTGTGTGTGTGTGTATGTGTGGTGGTGGTGGTGGTGGTGTGAGGGTGTGTGTATATGTGATGGTGGTGGTGGTGATGTGTGTGTGGGTGTGTGTGGTGGTGGTGGTGGTGTGTGTGTGTGTATGTGTGGTGGTGGTGTGAGGGTGTGTGTATGTGTGGTGGTGGTGGTGTGTGTGTATGTGTGGTGGTGGTGGTGGTGTGTGTGTCTGTGTGTGTGTGGTGGTGGTGGTGTGTGTGTGTCTGTGTGTGTGTGTGTGTGTGGTGTGTGTGTGTGTCTGTGTGTGGTGGTGGTGGTGGTGGTGTGTGTGTCTGTGTGTGGTGGTGGTGGTGGTGGTGGTGGGTGTGTCTGTGTGTGGTGGTGGTGGTGGTGTGTGTGTCTGTGGGTGTGTCTGTGTGTGGTGGTGGTGGTGGTGTGTGTGTCTGTGTGTGTGTGTGTGTGTGTGTGTGTGTGTGTGTATGTGTGTGTGTGTATGTGTTAGAGTCTACCATAGCAAGCGAATTTGAAAACCGATATGAGCAAAAACGACTATGTCAATAACATGTAAGGACAGGACTTCATTCAAAGTGGTGACCATCATATAACTTTTTAGTGTTGGTAGGACTTATAACGTTTTAGTGCTGGTAGGACTTATAACTTTTTAGGGTTGGTAGTACTCAGAACTTTTTAGTGTTGGTAGGACTTATAACTTTTTAGGGTTAGTAGTACTTATAACTGTTTAGTGTTGGTAGGACTTATAACTTTTTAGTGTTGGTAGGACTCAGAACTTTTTAGTGCTGGTAGGACTTATAACTTTTTAGTGTTGTTAGGATTCAGAACTTGTTAGGGTTGGTAGGACTTATAACGTTTTAGTGTCGGTAGGACTCAGAACTTATTAGTGTTGGTAGGACTTATAACTTTTAGTGTTGGTAGGACTTATAACTTTTTAGTGTTGGTAGGACTCAGAACTTTTTAGTGCTGGTAGGACTTATAACTTTTTAGTGTCGGTAGGACTCAGAACTTTTTAGTGTTGGTAGTACTTATAACTTTTTAGTGCTGGTAGGACTTATAACTTGTTAGTGTTGGTAGGACTTATAACTTTTTAGGGTTGGTAGGACTCAGAACTTTTTAGTGTTGGTAGGACTTATAACGTTTTAGTGCTGGTAGGACTTATAACTTTTTAGGGTTGGTAGGACTTATAACTTTTTAGTGTCGGTAGGACTCAGAACTTTTTAGTGTTGGTAGTACTTATAACTTTTTAGTGCTGGTAGGACTTATAACTTTTTAGTGACGGTAGGACTCAGAACTTTTTAGGGTTGATAGGACTCAGAACTTTTTAGTGTTGGTAGGACTTATAACGTTTTAGTGCTGGTAGGACTTATAACTTTTTAGGGTTGGTAGGACTTATAACTTTTTAGTGTCGGTAGGACTCAGAACTTTTTAGTGTTGGTAGTACTTATAACTTTTTAGTGACGGTAGGACTCAGAACTTTTTAGGGTGGTAGGACTCAGAACTTTTTATTGTTGGTAGGACTTATAACGTTTTAGTGCTGGTAGGACTTATAACTTTTTAGTGCTGGTAGGACTTATAACTTTTTAGGGTTGGTAGTACTTATAACTTTTTAGTGCTGGTAGGACTGATAACTTTTTAGTGACGATAGGACTCAGAACTTTTTAGGGTTGGTAGGACTCAGAACTTTTTAGTGTTGGTAGGACTTATAACTTTTTAGTGCTGGTAGTACTTATAACGTTTTAGTGCTGGTAGGACTCAGAACTTTACTCACTCACGCTGGCCCTTCGTCGTTTTCTAACAGTTTATCTTTTCAACATGTTACCGTGGTAACATTTTCGTAACTTTCTGACAAGTCGACATGTTACCGTTTTTGTCCTAGAGGGACAAAAACATTAAATTTTCGCGAGGTTAACCCCAACTTGTTTTCTCTAGCTAACCTAATTATATATTTTTACCCGCTAGATGGCGCCATCGTGTGACGTAGTATTCCGATTATCCACTAGGGGCGCTACGCCGGATGTGATGTCATACCGGAAGTCACTTGACTGTCATGGCGGCCTCTACTAGGGACGCTACGCCGGAAGTAATGTAGTACCGGAAGTTATTTGAATGACATGGCGACTCTACTAGGGACGCTACGCCGGAAGCAACGTAGTACCGGAAGTTATTTGAATGACATGGCGACCTGTCATGGCGGCCTCTACGCTTCCGCTATCGTTGGTCATCCTGGTCAGTAGATGGCGATACTCTGACTAATTACATCGGTGTCCGTTGAGTGGCGTCGAATGTCGCCTCTCATGGACTTACACAGTTTTTGTGTTAAGGGAAGTCACGTGATGTACGTTCGGTCTGATTGTTTATGCAAATGAGATGACGCCGAAAACTAGTGTATATAGTTTTGTGTTTCGGGCATAGCAGTTTTCAAATAAATTCGCTTGCTATGGTAGCCTATACTAGGGACGCTACGTCAGTAGTGATGTCGCACCGGATGTTACTTGACTGTCGTGGCGGCCTCTGTGCTTCGGGTATTCCCGGAAGTGTGCCCACAAATAGAGATCTGTCATGGTCAGTAGATGACAATACTCTGACTAATTACATTGGTATCCGTTGAGTGATGTTGGGAACCTTGATGGTCACCTCTTTGAATGAAGTCCTGTCAGGTAGTTGTCCTTACTGTGTTCAATTCGTGTCACGTGTTCGGCTAAGTTTAGTGTTTCATTAACACGTCGAATTGTCAGAAAGAGGTGAGCTGTACGCGATAACCCGTCGAGTTGTCAGAAAGAGGTGAGATGTCACGCGATAACCCGTCGACTTGTCAGAAAGTTACGAAAATGTTACCACGGTAACATGTTGAAAAGATAAACTGTTAGAAAACGACGAAGGGCCAGCGTGAGTGAGTAAAGTTCTGAGTCCTACCAGCACTAAAACGTTATAAGTACTACCAGCACTAAAAAGTTATAAGTCCTATCAACACTAAAAAGTTCTGAGTCCTACCAACCCTAAAAAGTTCTGAGTCCTATCGTCACTAAAAAGTTATAAGTCCTACCAGCACTAAAACGTTATAAGTACTACCAGCACTAAAAAGTTATAAGTCCTACCAACACTAAAAAGTTCTGAGTCCTACCAGCACTAAAAAGTTATAAGTACTACCAACCCTAAAAAGTTATAAGTCCTACCAGCACTAAAAAGTTATAAGTCCTACCAGCACTAAAACGTTATAAGTCCTACCAACAATAAAAAGTTCTGAGTCCTACCGTCACTAAAAAGTTATAAGTACTACCAACACTAAAAAGTTCTGAGTCCTACCGACACTAAAAAGTTATAAGTCCTACCAACCCTAAAAAGTTATAAGTCCTACCAGCACTAAAACGTTATAAGTCCTACCAACACTAAAAAGTTCTGAGTCCTATCAACCCTAAAAAGTTCTGAGTCCTACCGTCACTAAAAAGTTATAAGTCCTACCAGCACTAAAAAGTTATAAGTACTACCAACACTAAAAAGTTCTGAGTCCTACCGACACTAAAACGTTATAAGTCCTACCAACCCTAAAAAGTTCTGAGTCCTAACAACACTAAAAAGTTCTGAGTCCTACCGACACTAAAAAGTTATAAGTCCTACCAGCACTAAAAAGTTCTGAGTCCTACCAACACTAAAAAGTTATAAGTCCTACCAACACTAAAAAGTTATAAGTACTACCAACCCTAAAAAGTTGTAAGTCCTACCAACACTAAAAAGTTCTGAGTACTACCAACCCTAAAAAGTTATAAGTCCTATCAGCACTAAAACGTTATAAGTCCTACCAACACTAAAAAGTTATGAGTCCTACCGTCACTAAAAAGTTACAAGTCCTACCAGCACTAAAAAGTTCTGAGTCCTACCGACACTAAAACGTTATAAGTCCTACCAACACTAAAAAGTTCTGAGTCCTAACAACACTAAAAAGTTCTGAGTCCTACCGACACTAAAAAGTTATAAGTCCTACCAGCACTAAAAAGTTCTGAGTCCTAACAACACTAAAAAGTTCTGAGTCCTACCGACACTAAAAAGTTATAAGTCCTACCAGCACTAAAAAGTTCTGAGTCCTACCAACACTAAAAAGTTATAAGTCCTACCAACACTAAAAAGTTATAAGTACTACCAACCCTAAAAAGTTATAAGTCCTACCAGCACTAAAACGTTATAAGTCCTACCAACACTAAAAAGTTCTGAGTACTACCAACCCTAAAAAGTTATAAGTCCTACCAGCACTAAAACGTTATAAGTCCTACCAACACTAAAAAGTTATATGATGGTCACCACTTTGAATGAAGTCCTGTCAGGTGGTTGTCCTTACATGTTATTGACATAGTCGTTTTTGCTCATATCGGTTTTCAAATTCGCTTGCTATGGTAGACTCTAACACACACACACACACACACACACACACACACACACACACACACACTCACACACACACACACACATACACACACTCACTCACACACACAAACACACAGACACACACACACACACACACACACACACACTCACACACACACACACACTCACTCACACACACAAACACACAGACACACACACACATACACACACACACATAAACACACACATACACACACACATACACACACACCACCACCACCACCACCACACACATACACACCCACCACCACCACACACAGACACACACACCACCACCACCACCACCACACACAGACACACACACAACACCACCACCACCACACACACAGACACACACACCACCACCACCACCACACATACACACACAGACACACACACCACCACCACCACCACCACACATACACACACACCATCACCACCACCACACATACACACATACCACCACCACCACCACCACCACACATACACACACACACACACCACCACTACACACACCCACACACACATCACCACCACCACCATCACATATACACACACCCTCACACCACCACCACCACCGCCACACATACACACACACATACCACCACCACCACCACCACCACACACACACCACCACCACCACCACACACACACACACATACACATAGGTAAAGACACAAGATATGGTTTGCACATTTTATTCCAACACAAACGTATTTACATGTCACGCTCCATAACAACAAGAACCAGAGAATGAACATTGTTTCGTCACTGCTATGACACAGAGTCTTGCAATGAACTATCGATATTACACAATGCAGTGTCTACAAGTAATTGTCGCGGACATCACACAATAGTTTTCCGAGAGTGTTTCGACCATTTTTGCAGCCACGACCAAGTCCCCAAAAGCCCTCTTTCGATGGTCCACGCTCCACCAGTTCAGCATTTCCGGTTGCCAACAATACGGTTCGCAAATCCTTTGACGCAGCAAACTTTGCGAGGAGCAAATGTTGCATCCAGTAAACACGGACATCGTTCCAACCAGATCTCGTCTCTCCAATCTGTTTGCTTTTTCGTTTTGCCAAGTGTGCATGCTTCGCAGTTTTGATGCGCTCTGCGCAGTCGACGTCGCCGTGATACAATGCCTTCCTGTATTGATAAGCATGCTCGACCGAATTAAAGACCCGACCGAATGCTTCGACTCTGCATGGATAAAGGTTTGACAAGGGAGAGTCGGCCCCTGAAAATTCAACTCGTTTTGGTTTCACAGCGACCTCCGGTTCGGGTAGAGGTTCCGGTTCCGGTGCGTAGAGGCTTGCTGCAACGACTGGTTGATTGACAGACGCTGAATGTGGCCGGCTGATAGATGCTTCGAACGGTCGGCTAGATGGTTCGTCTACGTCGCTGTCGCTGAAGGCTGCAGGCGCCTGGTAGTTGGGTGTTTTGAGGTTGGCGCTATCGTGGTACAACAGTGATGGTGGTCGGTTGACATCCAGTGACTGCGGTCGGGTGCCAGATGCCACGAACGGTCGGCAACACGGTTCGTCTACGTCGCTGTCACTGAAGGCCGCAGGCGTGTGGTAGTTCGGTGTTTTCAACATGATGTTAGCCATGGCGTCGTCGTGATACGAATGATGGTCCGATTGGCAAAACACCGCGCTTATATAGTTAGAAAATGTGCCGAAAAGTCACGTGGGCGTGTCGAAAGATCTCGGAATGTAGAAAATTCAAAAGCACGGACGGCTGAGTAGAATGTACACAAGTGCGGACTGCAGAGTAGTTATTTAGTTCACCACTTATCTAACAGGGGTGCTTTCAGTTGATGATGATATATCCACCAGGAGTTTATGGACGAGACAAAAACAACACACAGGAATATTTGCAGTACTCATATGTGGTTCGGTCACTTGTCCACTAGGGGATGCCGTTTGTGGTTCGTGAAGTATCCGTCAGGGGGCTCTATTGCACGCAAGCGTGCAATAGACACGAATTTGAGCAGTACTCCTACATTTAGTTTACAACTTACCCGTCAGATGGCACCACTTGCAGTTCACGACCTATCCGCTAGGTGAAGGTAGTTCAAAAAAAGATCCGCCAGGTGACGCTAATGGTAGGACCAATTTAGTTCGGGGGAAATCCGCTATGTGACGCTGGTTTAGTTCATGACCTGTCCGATAGGTGGCGCCATCGGCACCACGTGGTCTACATCCGGGTACTTGACATTGACCTACATCCGGGTCCTTGACCTACATCCGGGTACTTGACCTTGACCTACATCCGGGTACTTTCCTCTTCCTCCCCTCAAACTCAAACCTTCCACGGTACACCACGCCTATTACTACTGACAGCATTCGCCAAACACCGCGACTATTTAAGGGTAACTTTGGAACCTGCTTAAAGAGACAATTGTACAATTCAGTAGTTATTATTAGTTGTCATTACATTAAACATCACATATCGGGAGAAAAAAACAAACATCCGGGTAACAGAGAAGACAACGGTCATAGATGTGATAGAACAAATCATAAGACAGAAGAGGACGTGGGCAGGGCACATCGAGATAATTGATGGACGTCGTGTATCCACTACCTGGACAGCTTACGAAGGGAACCGAACTAAAGGAAGACCAGCGAGACGGCGGAGAGACGCACTAGACGAGTACCGTAGAGGCACCAACTGGCTGAGGATAGAGCAAGACAGGTAGATCTGGTAACGACATGATGAGGCCTTTGCCCAACCGCAGGACACTACGGCTTCACAATTATGATGATAATGAAATTTGAGTGTTTCCAAATGTGTTACTGTTACCTACGGGACTTACTCAAAACAGTACACATTACGATAACATTGTACTGGCTTACCTATACTAAAGTGAGTTTAGTGCTACGTTCCTATCTATTAATAGAGAGTGTCTGCAAGCGCCCCGATCTCGACTCGCTATTCCGATCGCGCCACTCGCTCGGTTCGATTATCCAACAAACGAACTGAGCTCACTTCTCGAGTTTTGGGAATAGGGTGTCGACATCGGGGCGCTTGCAGACACTGTATAACTACCAGTGTAATAATGAAACACTACCTTACACCCTTTCTCGGGGCAACAAACCAGGAGTAGTCGTCACAATTCCTGTAATGTTTTATTTTAAACTCGTCCCAGCTTACCTTTTTATTTCTGTTATTGCAATTGAGCGACCGAAAAACCACACTAACATCTAGCGCCTTCACGAATTGGTCGAGAAGTGATGTGAGACGCCACCTCACAATGCCTGTGTAATCTATGCAAAACACCACAATGAGGAAAGTGAGGAAAGACCCTCGCAAAAACATAATTAAAAACCCTAAGTTACTACTTTTATGATTTTATTGCATCGCAAATTTGTAGATCAGTGGCCAATTGTTCAAAGAAGCGAAAAATGTAGAAAGACTCTCACATCGGCACCGGCCTCAATGTTAGTTTTAATAATAAATAAACATTTGGCGGTAGATCATTTATATGTTTTCGTTTTATACTTACCATGATTTTAAATAACTCAAATGAATGCATCTTGTGTTTATTCTAGAGTAGTTTACTGGTGTTTGTTGGATACAGCGTGGTTAAAAGCCTGTCTTAGCCATCAACATGCCCTTTCTCGCCCATGCGATTCAGACGTTAAACACACGTTGTCGCTACTTCGAACGCCAATTTGAATTTTAGGGTTTGCTCACAGGGGGTCCTTTGATAGTCTTACAATGGTACTATGTGCCTTTAACAAGGAACTGTGGTGAAAAAATACACATGAGTGGAGTATGTCAGATTAGCATTAATCTAGATCACGTCGGTCATTTCCTTTGCTCTGTCTCCTCTCGTAATCGACACGTTCTGCGATGTTTAAAATCATAATCGAGAAATACCCCAGTATGGGAGGGTTTCACAAAGGTAACACACATTGTTCTGTCGATAAGACGCAAGAGACTTGCTTGTTCACTTGCATTAGGGGTTTCTGCTGTGGGTAGTCGTGTTAATTAAAAGGTAAAAATGTATCCAACGTTTGCGCACAAAATAAAGTATTAAATCGTGATCTTTCGAATGTGTGCATGCAAATTGAAAGCGCGCCTATAGCGGCTGATGACGTCACACGGCGGATGCCTCAAACAAGCCACATGCAATGCAGTCCACCTCTAAGGCAAACGACTTTGACAACTGTCTTGGCAATAATGATGATACGACATAAGTGACCAAAGATGTTGAACTAGCAGCTACACAACCGGCTACGTATACAAAAAACGGATTAATTAGAACGCACCCGGATTCAGGTGTGCGAGATCATTTCGAATTTTGCGCTGTCAATTAAGAAAAAGGTAAAACTGGGACAACATTGCTTTATTAGTGCACATACACAACAGAACATGTATCTAGTAGATGCCAAAAATAAGAACATATTCCACTGAAGTAATAACAAAGCGGTTTTTTTAAGTCCCCCGTGCGCGATAATACGGCCTTTACGAGAAAACCTCGCCTAATTGCCTTTAATATTTACTTAGTTTTCGCAAGATTCGTATAACATATACTGCATTTGTCCTTAAATATTAAGTGAATACATACATTGCTTATTTACCTTTTGTATTTCACATATGTGAATTACTGAACACATCGCAGAGCCACTGCGGCAACGCCACCGATTGTCTGATCTGTGCCAGTGCCGGCGTGGGCGCCTGTACACAAGTCCAGGCGAACGGTCGGGAATGTCTTCATATCGTGGATCCCGCGATAGCCCGCAAGGTGAACCCGTTTTCGTTTAGTCCCGTTCCGACCTCTCGGAAACTAAGAACTAAACATTGGTAGTCAGAGTACGCGATATGTTGAACCTCCAAGGAAAAGTTTAACTCCACATTTGTGCCAGTTTTTAAGTTTAACTCGCATTTATGTTTACAATATTGTTTCATTCACGAGGAGTATTTTTGAATGTGGACCAATCCAGAGTTCTCGGTTGCGTCATCTAACGTAAACATGGCTTCCCCCAGGCATTTTGCGTGTCATATGACGTAAACAGGCACACTGATTGGTCTACATTACTGCTCTGCCAGCATAACGCAGCAGTCCAACATAAACTCGAGTTCAACATTTATACTAGCACAAATTCTTAATTACATTTTAGCACAATGTCGCGCAGGTTATTTACTTTTTCATGCTGCAAAGAAATCTTAATTCCAGAGAGATAGGAACGAAACGTCATTTCTAAGCACACTTTCCAAGTTCACCTTGCGGCCTACGACATGAAAATCCCATTTCATATGAAACTAAACAAACCAATGCCGACTACAGTGCAAGCAGGCAGCTCGCCGTTTCGTCAGGAATCTTTTGCAAGGTGACGTTTAATTTCGGCTTTGTACCAACACCATCTTGTTCAGCACTCGTGAAGTAATCCGCCGTGTGATGTCACGACCTAGTTATCATGCAATCTTCAACAAAGCGCTGATGGAAAACTGAAAACTTATTTTCTGCAACTAATTTCAGGGACAATTCCCTCTTGTTGCAACTAGTTTATATCACCTTAGTCTATCAAGAAATTAAATATGGATTTTTTTTGTAATGTATGAGGCCTTTTAATCTTGTCAAGTGACAAGTCTTGTATGTTCGTGTCGGATCCAGGTGCTGCGGTGTTTATAAGTACAAGGACTTCCGCAACTTAGCGAAAAATTGGAACCGAGTGATGACATTTCGCGGAACTGTCATCAAAGCCCAAGTTCCCATCATGTGTTGCCAGATGATAGAACCCAAGCACTTCCCCCACAATATGGGCAAGGTCGTGTTCAAGGAAGTCGGCAAGTGCGTTAAACACGGCAACCTGAAATACATCAACAAGGAACCGTGCCACACCGCTGTATGTATACACACGATCACTAGGTGAAAGGTCGACGTCTTGTCAGCTCGCTTTCACGTAAACTTGGAAACTAATGACGGGGGAGTTTATGCGCAAAATCTAATTTAAGTATTCGGGTAAGCCTATGTTGGAAGCAGTACTGGTCTCCTTGCTCTGACGCAACGTGTTCTATATAGTTTTGGAAGGTCTGTCATATTTTCCTTATTATACAGTTCATTGCATATCTTAGTTAGGTGGTTTAGCACATAAAATAGGCAAGATTGTGCACTATGGTAAACAATTGTGAGAGCTTGCATACATATACTACTTGGAATCCTGGAGTGTTTTTTATGTAGAGCTAATTGAATAGCTCTTCATGGTGGCCTGCAGCGCTACCTCGTGATCGAACTTTGCCGGTATTACAGGTTTTAGTTAAAACATGAACATTTTTTGACCAGGTAGGACTAGAAATGGCTTAAACGACGTAGTCACATGCACGTAGCCAGGGAGCATGTGTGATTTTAGTGGTGAAAGTAAACCATCAGTGTAATTGGCTAAAGAGGACCCCCAAAGAACAAGAAAATACAAGTCGGCAATATTGGAATGTGTTCAGTAATTTTTTATGAGTGGTTAAAAATTGCATCGGAGACGCTCCACCTGGATATGTTTTAATTTTAGTAATTATGACAGATATGTTTTGTTATTTAGAAACAGTAGACCAATGTGCCTCTTTGTAGTTGTGTGGATAACGTAATACCGAATACAACATTATATACCTGACTGTCCTGACATTTGTATTACCTGAGATATGGTGATCGCAAAACTAATAAATTACATTTTCTGTAAATGGCCGCCAAAGTTTGAACAACGGAATTTATTAGTTATTATTAATTTATCCAAAGAAACTTCATTTAGGTAGTAATAGCGCGTGTTACGCTAAACACCCGGCATGCAATCAAACGAGACAGCAGTCACTCATCACACGCACCTGATTGTTTGGTGGCTATTTTTAAGAATACAGACATACTGAGTCAACCCAGCTCCAACTTTGTCATGTACACGATACTTATGGACATGAATTTGATTTTGGAGAGTTGGGTATATAGACGAATAAAAGTATGTCATGGAGCCGTGACAATTAAACCAGAAACATTTGCACTTATTCAGAATCTATTGACTAAGGAATTGACAGAAATAAAAGCGGCGCTCAAACTGCATTTCGAGGAGAAGCGTAACTTTCTTGCTACGCATCTCGACTTCTTCGGCACGGTTCAGCAGGAAGGTCATCTGATTTCCTGGCCGAACTGCGCACTAAAGTCAAAGACTTCGAAGAGCAGTGCTGTGTAAAGTGCCAGGACAATGCTCTACGAGATAGGCTTGTCATGGGCTGTAGGCACACTTTTATACAGCAGGCAATACTGAAAGAAACAGACGCTTCACTGACGAACCTACTACAGTGTGCTAAAATGGCAGAACTACTTAGCAAAGAGCTGAACAAAATGCACGAACAAACAACAGCAGGAGGTGTACGCTGTTTGTCAAAGTCACCCGTCTCGCCAGAAGCAACGCTTCCGACGAGTTAAACAGCGACCTGATCACGGAGAAAAGGGCCGGGATAACACTCAACCTAACAGGAGAGGCCAGAAAGCCTGCTGTCGATGTGGTTCGCCTGCGCATCACCACAGAGACTGTCCATTCATCGACGCCGTCTGTTACGGGTGCGATCGTAAAGGACATATACAGGCTGTGCGCAGGTCTTCTGGAAAGTCCGTCAAAAAAGGAAAAATGGCTCAACACACGGTCGAAAAAAAGTACAGAGACTATCACAGTTGAGGTTCTCTCCACTTCCGACTTTTCGATCACAGTGAATGGGCGACGCCCATTGTCGTCGTGCAGAAGCCGAACGGAAAAGTGCGCATCTGCGGAGACTATAAAGTGACTGTAAATCCTCAGCTGCACGTAGATCAGCACCCCATTCCGAGGGTAGACGAACTGTTCGCCAAGCTGCAAGGAGGACAGCACTTTTCAAAGCTTGACATGTCCGATGCATATCTACAAGTAGAACTAAATGACGCCACTAAGCAACTACTCGTCATAAACACACACAAAGGACTGTTCCGGTACAATCGATTGTCGTTTGGACCGGCACCAGCGCGGGCCATTTTCCAGAAGTTAGTCGACAATCTGGTCTCAGGCATTCCATATGTTACTGCCTACATGGACGATGTGATCGTCACCGGACGGACGAAGAAAAAACAGCTGCAACACCTCAAGCAGGTCCTCTCTGCGTTGAACGAGTATGGAATGAAACTACGACTAGACAAGTGTGAGTTCTTCCGACAGCAGGTCACATACCTAGGACATGTGATCTCAGCAGATGTTCTCAAGCCGTCTGAGGAACGCGTCAACGCCATCGTCAAGTTTCCGACGCCCGAGAACGTTAAACAGCTGGAAAGCTTCATCGGCAAGCTGAACTATTACGGAAAGTTCTTGCCATCATTCTCTACCATCTGCGCCCCTCTAACCCGACTGCGCAGACAGAACGTCAAATGGGCCTATTCCGCTGAGTGCGACCAGGCGTTCAATCGACTGAAGGAGATGCTGGCCCAGAAAACGCGCTTGGTCCACTACGATCCAACTAGGCCGATATCTCTGGCCGCCGACGCATCGCCGAAGGCATTTTAGTGCCGCCTACGATACTATCAACCATGACATCTTGATTAAGCGTCTACGTTTGCGCTATGGCTTTGTTGGAAAAGCACTGGACTGGATGACATCGTACCTGCAAGACCGGACGCAGCGAATTGTAATCGGTGACCAATCGTCGAGTATTACTACTCTAACAACAGGTGTCCCGCAAGGCTCCGTCCTTGGACCACTGCTCTTTTCATTATATGTCCAACATATCGGTGACATTATTCGAGCCCATGGACTCTTCTTCCACTACTATGCTGACGACTTACAGATCTACTCACATTTCGACCTGAATCGTTCCGCTTTAACGGCTGCGGTTCAGCAAATGGAGGACGGTTTGGGTGAAATAAAGAACTGGATGGCATGGAATTCCATGTGCATGAACGACGGCAAGACACAGTATCTTCCGATTGTACCCAAATCTGCGGATGCAATCGTTGACGGCACTGTGATTCGCGTTGGTGGTTCTATAATTACAGCTTCAAGATGTGTTCAAAGTCTCGGTGTCTTCATTGACAGGCACCTAGATATGAAAAAGCAAGTGTCGCAAACTGTCAGCGCATGCTCATTCTACCTCCGCCACATCAATCAGATTAGCCGTTTTTTACCCAAACCAACAAAGGAACGCGTAGTCAATGCCATCATCACATCGCGGATTGACTACTGCAACGCACTCTTGTACGGCACGTCTGCAGTTAACATCGCGCGTCTGCAACGAATACACAACTCGGCTGCCAGACTGATCCTGCGTCGTCCACGTAGTGACAGCGCCACGCCCCTGTTACGCGAACTTCATTGGCTGCCTGTTGCGCGCAGAGTGGATTACAAGATACTGGTACTCACGTACAAAGCCATGCACAATGACGCGCCCGTGTACCTGTGTGAACTCGTGCACCCATATCAGCCGGCAAGAGCACATGTTGGAAGTGAAGCGAACTCGTATCAAGGCTGGGGACGGCTCGTTCGCTGTAGCTGCTGCGTCCCTATGGAACACTTTACCGAGTGTTGTTAAAACCTGTGACACTCTCGCCAGCTTCAAATGTCGTCTGAAGACACATTTATTTTGTGTTTCATATTAGTGCCACTCTACATGAACACTGCCCTCTACTAAAACCAATTTTAATTAGTTATCGTATTCGTATAATGATTATTCATTATTCCTCACGTAAACTATTTTATATCAAATGTTTTACTAAATTATTTATTATTATTAATTTTATATAGTTATTGTGCTAGACTGATTATTATTAATATTATTTAATTTTGATGAATAACTGCTATGTATTTACTTGTTTATTTAGAAATTCTACATTATTCAATATGTATGTATTTATTTATTTTATTCATTACCACTAATATTTATTTTAAATTAATATACATATTTATTGCAATTCTACGATTTTTATGTATTTTAATATGTTGTGAAACGCCACGAACAATACTGGATGTGGCGCTATACCAAATAAAATATATTATTATTATGGCATCGGGGCTGTTATTTCTCAGTGTGCACCGGATGGCACTGAGGAAACGATCGCCTTCGCCTCCAAAACGCTGACGTCGGCAGAGAAGAATTACTGCAAGGTGGAGAAGGAGGCACTCTCAATCATTTTCGGTGTGGGGAAATTCCATCAGTACCTGAGTGGTCGCCACTTCCAAGCTCACCACAGATCACAAACCTCTGCTGGCCATATTTAGTCCAGAGAAGAGTTTACCAGTGATGACGCAACAGCGACTGTAGCGATGGGTACTGATAATGATGGGCTACAATTACCACATCGTCTACAGACAGTCTTCTGATCACGCCACCGCAGATGGTCTGTCTCGCCTGCCCATTGTTCCCGATCCGAGCTTCGACAAAGAGGAGAGCATAGTGGAGGAGCTAGACTTCGTTGCAAATGGGTGGCCATCCACGTAGCCGCATAATCAGGATAAGGACAAAGTTCGTACTTACCTGAACGCCCAGACGAAGGTGTCCTTCTCCGCGACTCCCGAGTCATCATTCCGACTGCACTTCGCTCTCAACATGCTGCACTTGACGCACATTGGAATAGTGCACATGAAGTCGCTCGCACGCATGCAAGTGTGGTGGCCTTCATGGCCATAAGTATCGTGTACATGACAAAGTTGACTCAGTATGTCTGCATTCTTAAAAATAGCAATAGCGTTACAGGCGCTATTACTATCTAAATGAATTTTCTTTGGATAAATTACTATATTAATTTCCGCCATATTCCAATTGTTCTGTGTATTTACAATCAAGATAATTCACCTTTATAATAATTACATACCTCTATATCACATTTATTTGTGGACAAAATATGCCTTTATGAAGTAATAAATTCCGTTGTTCAAACTTTGGCGGCCGTTTACAGAAAATGTAATTTATTAGTTTTGCGGGTAATACAAATGTCAGGACATTCAGGTATATAATGTTGTATTCGGTATTACGTTATCCATACAACTACAAAGAGGCACATTGATCTACTGTTTCTAAATAACATAATATATCTCTCATAATTACTAAAATTAAAACATATCCTTTGCAGGTGGAGCGTCTCCGATGCATTTTTCACCACTCATAAAAAATGACTGAACACATTCCAATATTGCCGACTTGTGTTTTCTTGTTCTTAGGGGTCCTCTTTAGTCAATTACACCGATGGTTTGCTTGCATTCATCACCCAAATATCTTAGCTTCTAACCAACATACAAACATGTTCTTTAGGTCTAAACCAACATGTTCAGGGTCAAGGAATCAATGTTTGCAATATGTCATCAGGTGCCGGCCATATTGAAATTAAAGATGGCTTCCATGCATATAGGTTTTATGAACATGATTTTACTTACTCTTGAGGTTGAGTAATCCACGTGTGGTTGCATGCCTACATATTAACTTGTATGCCAATTATTTTGGCTGTTGTTGCTGAGCTATATTATCAACCAGACGATAAGTGACAGTGGATACACTGATGAAGAAAAATATATCATTGATTAAGAATGGATAAAACAAATGGTTACCTTTCGACTTCACGTCAGCGATATATTAAATATACTCCACGCGTATTGAGGTTTATTGGCAACTTATGAATGGCCATTTGTTGTGTTGAAACCACAACATATTTTCTCAGCAATAACATTAGGCCGGTGTCACGATTAAGTCAATGGCTCACAAAGTGTGACGGTTGTGCTGTAAGATTGACACAACATCCACAATCGTTGGATACGTGGGCGGGGGCAGGGCCAGATATATCACAGGTATAAGTGGAGTTGGAAGGTAATGTTCAAACTGCCATTTTAAAAATCAGCGAAACATTATTTACTACACTCTGGCAAACAAAACAACTTTGCTAAATAAATGTAATATTTAGTGTGAACATTTTAAATTAGTGTAACCCAATTGCTAACGTCTCGCATATAATATACTGACACCAAGTACACATTTTTAAGGACATATGATAACAATAGTAGACTAGATATGCCGACGAAACGACTGAAAAGCGCCAAATAAAATAAGGATCACAATAAAACTCACTGCAGTACCCATCGTTGCAGATTGCTCCATATCTCGACACAAAAATGTAGGATAAAGATAAAGAATACTTCATTGATCATCGCAAGGAAATCGTGTTTCTTTCTGTCAGGCGCATACGATTATAAATGTAAACAAACACATGCTAGAGTACAATATTTAAAAATCACATTATAAAATCATAACAATACTAATTCTTATAGAATAATTATATATATATATATATATTACATCCCAGTTGGCAATTGTCAAGAGTATATATTGCAAGTGGTAAGTATTTTGTTCACGTAGCGGAACCACTCAGATTGTTTCGTTATTTGCTACACTGTGACTTGGTGCGACATCGTCTCCAGTTTCCTTGGTTACAAGAAGAAGTCGGCATAGTTAGCATGGACTCCATTCCCCGCAGCTACAGATGTCTTCCTCGCCCTGTTATCACAAACATGAGAAGTCGACTCATGTACACTAAATGAAATAAATAGGTTCAACGTCATAATTTACATTAACAGTTGTACGCTTAGCAGGATGGATGAGGCACGGAAACAGCTCTTTGCCTTGGGATCTGGTGCCACTTGGAATACCCCACTACCAAAACATGCATTGCACCAATATGTGAATAAGGCTGCTCATCAAATTCGGTACGTGAGGTCATAATATATAGTGCGAAATGTTGGACTGAATCTGAATGGTTACGTTGTAAGAAGCCACTATTGACTATGGTTTATGACGGGGTGGTTGCGTGTGTGTGTTATATGAAGTGTTATTGAGTGTTTGGGCCGCACGATAAGCGGCTGAAATTGAAATGAAATATGGTTTCAGTCTGAACATGCGACTTGATTGGTTTGTTCCAGTCTACTGTTGTGCAACTGATTCAATGTGGAAACCATGCTGGACTTGAACTATCAGAGGCATCGATGCCATGCAATGACCTAGTGCACTGTGGTTGCAAATCTAAGTGCAACCCAATTGATATTATTATTTTTAATCAATATGTACGTTGTGAGGTATATTACGGTTGGTAGTATAACTGAGTACAATTTTGCAACAGTTTGAAAGGTTATAATCTTGAAAACACGTACCACAAACCAGATATCGATTCTTAAACTTAAACACCTTCAGATCTTGTTTCTAGAAAGTACACGTTCATGGCAGCCATCTTGATATTCTGTGACCATCTTTTAATGGTTGTAGCTCATTTTTCAAATTAAACCCAAATATAAGATTTTGGATGTCGGCGATCTTGAATTTCACTATGTCGTCTGTCATCTCATAATAACAACACATAGGAGAAATTGATTAATTTACCCTGAAAATGTAGGTATAGACATCAATATCATGTTTAATGTTTGTGTAGAAGTTGATAATTTTGAGATATTTATATATATTATTTCCATGGCAGCCATTTTATATTTTAATACGGCTGTCATCTAGTAATAATGCAAGTGGCACAACTGGATTCCTTGACCTTGAAACATTTGAACCCCATATGGATTGCTCATATTATGTACTCAAGAGGTATTAAAAATCATGTTCGTAAAACGTATATTCATGGCAGCTATCTTGAATTTCAATATCATCTGTCATCTGAAGATAAAGCGTATGGCAAAAATGGATTCCTTGACCTTGAAAATGTTGGTTTAGACACATAGAACATATTTATAAGTTGCTTAGAAGCTGATATATTTGGGTGATGCATTTCCGTGGCGTCCATCTTGAATTGCAATATGGCCGTCATTATTGGATACTGCATATAACAAAATGGATTTCTTGACCCTGAAAATGTTGGATTAGACACCAAGAACATGACATTGTTTTTATGTTGCTTTGAAGCTGATATATCTGGATATTGGATTTCCGTGGCGGCCATTTTTAAAAATCAGGATGGCGGCTACGTACCATGACGATAGCGATGAGTACCTAGGTTTATATGAATCTACCTAATATAAACTATATATGCGTCAATTGTCATGCTTTTGTCAAAAAGTGCACAATTCATCAAAAATTTGTTTTAATAAATGGTTGATGTTTAGTAACTCTTTTAGATGATGCTTAGGCTCAAAACAATTGACGTTTGTTCTTTTCAACTCAAATCTACTCATAGAAACAATTTTAAAAAGCAACGTTTGTATGTATATGCAGTGCCACACATTCGGGCACTCCTAGCTGTATGAATATGCTTACGCCTACGTTATGTGTAGGTCTAAACGTTTCACATACTGCACGTTTGGTTAACTCAATCCTATCGACGATATGTGGGTGTACGTACATTCCTATCATTAACATAAATGCCCGTCCGACGGGCATGAATTGGTAATTTATACGTGACTGTCATGTTAGCAATATTGACCAAATGTTAGGAAACACACAACGGAAGACCGTATATCTATATATTTAACAATAATAGCTAACAATGAAGCATTGTAGCTGTATCTTCTCTCAGGCCAGTCCCATATTTCTATAATTATGCATTCGCTTCCTCAAAAATATTGGCCTCTGATCTACAAATTGGCGATGCATTAAAACCCACAAAGGATGTTATTTTGAGTTTGTTCAGGTGGCGCCACTGGAGTTGTATTACAATTATTATCTGTTGCATGCAATCCCGTCATTGGCGACTTCAGACATTAAATGGTCATTGGGGATACGTTTTATGGAACGATATTAGGGCCATAATTCCTCAATGCTACATTGTTGATTTCTGACTTTCGATTATCCATTTACGCCGAGATTGCCGAATTCAGATTTTCGCTTATCCGTTTACGCTGACATTGTCGAATTCTGACTTTCGATTATCCACTTACGCTGTCATTGTGCAAAATGTTTGTCAAATAATTCACTAGAATGGCATTTGGTCACATATTTCTCCAAAATATTTTCTCGAAAAGATTATCTGACATAAATTGCACTCCGTGACATAAGCAGCTAGGCTGTGCTGCCCCCTAGCGAACTACACCAACTTGCAAATACTGAAGTATCCCTTGCAAGTCACGCCAAAGCAATTATATAATTGCTTTGGTCGGGCCTTGCGCTGTCAGTCACCAATGTCACGACGTAGTGTACATAATACTTATATCGAGCATTTTTCACCCACGTTATGAGCTGTTTTATCAAAGTTGGAGTTTAAAAGAACTCAAAGATGAACGGAAGAAACGAAGTGCCAAGCAGTCTGGCAGAACATGCGAATTGATTGTCAGGTAGGTTGGTACTGTGTGTGAGCGATAATTCATGATGTTTCGTAAACTGTCAATAATAATTTGTATTCGTACTATAACGTGTACAATTCAGTGAAAGCAACATATACATCCATCTAATAAGTATATAACACGGCCAGTGCCATCCACAGCTGCACTCGCATTGCTACAAAGGACTGGTCCGCCCCGTGTTGGAGTACGCCTCTGTCGTGTGGGATCCCCACCAGAAACACCCGGTAAACACCATCGAAGCTGTCCAGCGCCGTGCCGCGAGGAGAATCTACCATGATTTTAACAAGTATACCAGTGCCACAGAAATTGTAAAGAGACTACAACTACAGACCCTCCAAGAAAGAAGAACAAGGCAACCTTTATGTACAAGATAATGAGTGGACTTGTCGACATCACGCCAACTGAGGGTACATTGACAACAAACAACCGTATCACCAGGGGACAGCCCAACAAGCTCCTCCTGCCTCACTCCAGAACAAACACGCACCTCCATTCCTTCTTCCCCTCAGCCATCCGTTTATGGAACAAGATCCCCGACAAAGCGTCCTCGGCCAGCACCCACACAGCCTTCAAAGCGGCAGTTCAAGTCTGGATAAAAAATACTACCTAGACACACACTCTTAAAAAAGAATAAAAAATAAACACTGTTTTATCAACACTTTTAAACCGCGCATGTGCAACAAACTGTGATATTTTCTTCTGGATAGAAGTAACCACAAGACTGTAAAGAAGAAGAAGTCTCGTCTATGGAGCGTGAGCGTCTATGTCATAAATGGGAAAGGCTATTTTTAAGTGAATATTATTAAAGATAATAATAGTGTGGAGTCTCCAATCACACAGTGATTTGTTTTGTATTTTGTTGACATTATGTAAATTGTTATTGTAAAATTTGTATCTTAGTATTTGTTTTCATATTTTGTAGTTCTAGTTGTTTCCAGCGCTTGGCAATGTTCTATTAACTGACTATTCTGTATTACTGTGGTTACAATGTAATGGTCTGATGAGGTCTCATTCTGGCACTGAGGGTGGTCACTAGCCGACATTAATGTGATCACCGAGTCACGAGGGATACCCAATTTTGAGAGACAGATTTTTACACTAAATATCATGCCTGCTCGGTCCACGTTTCGAACTCAGAGCACTGGCGTGCCAGGCGGATGTGCTAACCACTACACTAGCTGCATTCTCTGTATAATGTGTTTTTGCTGTTTGGATAAATAAAATGCATCCTTACCTTACCTAACGATAGGAGGGTGTGTTTCTATATTTCTTTAAAAATCAGCACAAAACCTTGGAGTAACATACACTATCCAGAGGGATGCGGGGGTACCAGCCAAGCCTGATCACAGTGCTTTCTTCTATACCATGAGCAGTCTTACTCCAAACCCACTATACTTAGTCACATATTGAACATAACTTGGGATAATGTCATTGTTTTTCATTTTACAGGTTAATGAAGAGGAGCTCAGCATGAAACTGCCGAATAATAACATGTATAGGGACGTACATGGTGGTATGCACCCAAATGTACACTGGGAAGTCTAGAGGAAAAGAGCAAGTCTCTATACAAAGAAAGGTGAGTTATCTTAACATTAAACCAAAAGGACTGTAGGATTAAAGGTAAATGCGAATAACCATATGAGCTTAGTAGTTTGTACGTCCCTGTCAAATATGATACTGCCTTGATGAAATAATAGTTTTCTTTGTCAATGGATACCAGCAGGCTTATTTGTAAGAGGTTTGGCAAATTTATATGTGTTAAATGTAAGAACAAACATTTGAAACCTGACAATAAATTATTCAGGACCAGTATTCTGGAATACCCTGCCTCATAAACTCACTCCTGAGCATTAACCAGTTTAAAAGAAACCTAGCATCTCCTTACTCGTGAATTATTATTGATATTATATTATATATGTGTCTGGATAAATATATATAGGTGATGCACAATACTGGGCCAAAAAACGAGATTGGACAGCAAAAAACAAGTGCAAAAAAACAAAAAGTCTTAGATGGTAACCAAGATACATCTACACCTAAAATTAAATTAAATAAGATATCTTTACTCACTGTTATGTGGCGCAATGCCAAGTGAAGTTGATGTTCTAAAATATGAGAATGTGAAACCCTTCAGAAATCTAATTTTTTTTTACTGATGTATGCTAGTACCTCATCAGAATCCAAGCACGACTTTTAAAATGTTAAGAATGATCAGAGCACTCTGGACGTGAAATGGTGGACACTGTAACTTACGTTATCCACCACATTGTCCACAACCACAATTTTTTTCAAACTACAATAAACCGGCGTTTTTTGTGTCTCTTCTTTCTTCGTGAGCCTAAGATACAGGATATCAACAGGAACTGTCCGCAAAGAAGCTGGTTATGGAGTAAATATAGCATAAGTTACATGACACCATTTTGGCCCGGTATTGTGCGACTCCACAATTTATATATATATATTGTTTTCTTCAGGTTATTGCGGTATATGCGTACCACCACAGACAACACACAAGGAAAGTGGTTTGTCAGCTGTTGTGTGGGCAGAGATGAGGAAGTCTGCCTCTTATAAAGTAGATGTGTCCATGAACAATGATGCGGTGGTGTAAGAAGCACAATGTGAATGTGGTGCTGGGCAGGGCCCTACAGCTCACTGCAAGCATGTTCTGTTCGGCCTGACACTACAGTCAGACAGGAACTATCTTGACAGAACTGACATCTACACAGGTAAGACGCTTTTAAAAAAAACACTTAGTTTCTGCATTCAATGTACCATGTACAAATATTGGGGCAATTGTCATTGCACAAAAAATGGCATTTAGTTTATCCCAATTTTGTACAAATAAGCTGGGTCATTTCAAGAATGTGACACGCTCTTATCAACATATCGGCAACAATAAATAAATGAAAGGGTTAAATTGCATATAAAATTCATAAATATGTAGCTGAATGTACACTTTGACTTGACCTGCAGGTCCTCCAGACGTTCCATCATGCTATACCTTTTAAAGGAACTCCTATCAAGTCCAGCAGATTACATGTAATTCGTAGGAAGGACAATGCGGACCTTATATATGATCCTCGATCAGAGCAACTGCAGAACAACGACTCTACTCCAGACAGGTTCACTCTATTTGACGAAACAATTCTTATACAGCCTGTATTTCTTTTACAAACCAATTGTAAAATAGTTACTTGTCAAAACATGGGCATTAGTGCAGTCTCTGGCTTTATGTATAAAGCAAATAATACAATGTTGCTTATATCTCTACATGTACATATTTAAGGAAAGTCAGCCAATGCCAATGATGCAGCTGTTCCCTCCTGCCAATCCACATGCCCTTGCCAACGACCACAACTACTTGAAGTTAACTCCACAAGATCAGTACTTGAAAGATGAAATGGTTAGTTATTTCCATGCTTTTCAATTCAACATACATCTGTATTTACCCAAAGTGCTCCATTGAAATAATGCACATGGTTACAATAGAGCGCAGTGGCTCAGTGACTAGAACGTTGGACTCTCAATCAAGAGAACTTCTTCTAGACAAGTTAGTAATTTCAAAGTAGTCAGCCTCAACCACGCATATTTATTCGTATGAATATAATATTATGTTATTTTATTTTCAGAAAACCACCCCTCAATACTGCGAAAATGTCCATAACAATAACATGTAGGCCTTCGTAACATGTATCGACAGCTTGAGACTGATTTATGTGAGAGAGCAGAGAATTACTGTTGCTATACAAAGAATTGCAGCTCATGTTTTGTTAAGTTACAAATCCTTTTGTACATGTAAATTATAGAAGTTCTGTTTATACATTTTGTAGATAATTTTTTTTTTTTCCGTTTCATTTAATTAATACACTTCATCTTACTTTGTTTGATTCAATTCAAATACAGTCAGGGTTGGTAGCTAGCTTTCTGATAGGACAGTTTACAAATTGTTTGCACGTTGATGACACTGAAGCCACAGAGGCTTCGCTTCAAGGAACCTACTTTCCCATTCAGAAACCTCTACCGGGGTAGTTAATAACCACAGTTGCAAGTAGTTGAAAGGCCATTATCATTTTTGTTTGTTAAATCAAGCCAGGAAATCCATAATAAAATGCCTTTGTTGCTCTCATAAGAGACATGACTAACAGCTGGAATCTTCTTCTGAAGACTTACAGTAATTCAGCCAGCCTTTAGACAAGTGTAGCCAGCTTCCAGTGGCACATATACACACACACACACACACACACACACACACACACACACACACACACACACATACACACACACACATATATATATAATATTGTATAATATTATATATATATATATATATATATTGACGGGTAGAAGTGCTGTCAAATCATGTTCATTTTCACAAATAATCTGACTCATTCCATATTCCAATTCATGCCTTTGCTTGACAGCTTCAACACAAAGGTGTGAACTACCTCAACACCACTGCAGCCATCACATATGACAAAATCTGTGGTGGCTCTATTGAGCATCAGTGGTCGTAGCAAAGGCAGTCCAGGTGTCTAGTCACTTCCTGAGGCTGGATGCAGCTGAGGACAGTTAGAACAAACGTAAGTATTAATTGATGCTGCTATGCAAACGCTTCATATATATATATATATATAAATCATAGCATACTAATTGGAAGATATGCAAACATATGTGATTGGTTTTAACAATTATGTTTTATTCTGACCAATCTTATGTGGGTAGTTACACCATCTTTGGTTGATAAGGCTTTTGTGAAACTTTCAATTACATTCTACATTTCATTTGCAGTTCACTTTTTGAATTTAAAGTTCTATTTATTTAATTTGGAATATTTATGTTGCAAACATAAATTCGTATATACAGTGCAAGTAAATACACTTGAAACAATATAGCCAAGCCTCAGTGATTGTACTATCATAATAATCATGCCTGTGCAGATTTTCATTAGCACCCCCCCCCCCGCCCCGATTTCCGATATCACCACTCCAGCCGAGCAGCTGAAGTTATAGTTATGGCGGCTCGGCAGCGACCAAATTTAGACTACACCATTTGGTTCAGCCAGGCTCGCTTTCTGGATCCACCCCTGTATGAGATAGTTTTGTTTGTCTGCATGAGGATTTTGCAGTAATGGGTGTCCTCGTTAAATTGCATATTGTTGTTAGAAATGCATGTGAATTAAAGTAAAGACAATGTAAAGTACAAACATTTTATTTTTTTGAAACTATTTGATAAGATTGACTACAAAATTATGAAAACACAATACAATACAGGTACAATCACTGCACTTGATATGTATAATGTAATAATGTTTAATATCACGTACACATCACATGCACATAATATGCAAAGCAACAATAGAAATAAAAATTAGGAAGAGGTTAAAAAAAGTCAGGTACATATAAAAAAGTTATTTTTATCACGATTCTTTGTTGCAAAAAAACAACACTAGTTAGCACATGTGATATCAAATGCTAGTTGTAGTTTATACATGCCTTATATGTTTACAACTAAAAAAAATTGTGACTAAACAATTATGTGTATTTAACAAAATGTTTTAATATTTAATGCCCATAAAATGTAAACCAATGAGAACAAATTACTTAGAAAGATGTTTAGTTGAACAAATGTAATATAAAAAAATTAATAAATAAACTATATTACTTTGTTTAAAAAAACGTCAATATGATATAAAATTCGAAAACGGTGTAGTTTGTGCAATGCTTGGTGTGTTTACAATTCGCAAAAAAACAGTGACCAGACTAGACAGGGTCATCCCCATGTGACTGAGAATTACATGTACAATCACTACATGCTACATTGCTCCAGTTTACTCAGCTGTATGAAGAGTACCTGCTACAGACAGTGGTGGATAGTCTTCGCATATTAAGTTCAGCTTAATACTTCCCATATAAGTCAAGATGGTGTTTTCGATTTAACAGGTCTGCCAGGGAGTATAGTGCTTTGACCAATCCTGAGGACTGAATACTACACCATATCAGAACAAACCATACTCAAGTGTTGTTTAATTATCATGAGAAATTAAAATGTAATGTAAATTATTTGTGAAAATATAAAACAGTGATAAAAATAATAATTTTGAAAGATGATACGTGGCATGAAAAATATTTAACAGTCCTCATGATACATAGATCATTTAAACAAGTAAAATGCTGCTGTCAGTGTATCAACAGACTGTTGCTGAAAAATGTGAAAAGGCTTTCAGTACCATTACTTCAGCACAAATTTGTGTTGTACATAACAAGTGCCTGGTGTATGTTGCAAGAACTCAACTGGCTGCCACTGACTAACACTTAGTAACAGCAACACAAAGACAATTAAACCCTACCACTGTAACAATGCTGGATAATTCATGTATTTTTTCATGGACACTAGTAAAAGTTATAGTTGAATTGAATACAAATACCTTGTATTATTGACTTTTGATAAATGTGTCATAAAAAAGTGTCATAAAAATATCATACATGTCAGAGCCATGCTAATTGTCACTTTTTCTCTGGTATAGGTAGAAAGTTGTTGCCTGAAGATTCATGCCATATCTGCCAGACCCTGGCATCCACTGTTCCATCACCAATTGCAGAGCTAGTCAGGCGTCACCACATTCTTATGTCGAGCAACCTGCATTCTACATTGGTTTCCAGTCAGTCAAGCTAACTGACTGATCTGGAAGCCAGTGCACCCCCCATCGGCACTGGGGAATCTGTACACCCCATCGGATGCAACTCACGACACAATTGGGATCACTCGGTGGACATTCACATGACAAACTGTTAATATGCAGCATATTGCATGGCTGTAGAATCTTGTCTGAGATCCTGGATATACAACTGCCCAGTATGCCATATTAACTTGGAGAGCTAAGCACACTACTTCAATCTCCTGTAAGGAAAAGCATATATTCAGTAAACAAAAACAGGCATCATAGTAGTGTTGGGAGTAAATAATTATGGAGTTGTTAATTGTCATAATCAGTAAATATAAAATAATGTTTCATGTATGATCTGCAGCACAAGAAAAAAGGCAGCAAGAAAGTTCTACTACAGCTGCATCAATACATGTTGATATCTTGGGAACAGTCAATGTTTACCGGGTGGAGAAAGGGGGTGGGTTGATACAACATGCAGACATTAGTGGAATATGCTTTTTTTTTTAAATGGTGAAAATGTTTACCTATTTTTCTTTACTAGGTGTTCATTGTCATTACATCAATTTTAAATTGTTCAATTACATTACAGTGATCTTAGTCAATATTATAGACTGATTTAAATTCTGCTAATCAGTAAAGTGCATTTATATTTGTTGTTTTCTTTTCAGTATATAAATTCATGTAAGTGTCTGTCATGTGTAACTACTACACATATTCATGTTTGACATTTTAAGCCTGAGGTTTAATGGTCAAAGTGTATGTTGGAAACGACAAAATTAGGTGTATTTTCTAAGAGTGTATTTTCCTCGTCAAGTATTCAAAGATTCATAATATGTATGTCTACCTTCTTTAAGAATGAATGTATTTTATAAACTTATTTCAGAGTCATCGCCATATGCTAAATACTGTTTAAAGGTGTATTAATATGTCTTTGTTGATACACTGGGTATAATATACACGTGCAGAAGTCAACCTAGTTTTTCATGTCCAAGATGTTATTATTAAAACGTGTATGAAAACAAATGTATATTTAAATGTGCACATTAAAATATTGGTGTCCTGTAACTTACGCTATATTTACTCCATAAGCACCTTCTTTGCGGACAGTTCCTGTTGATAAAATTTGTGCTGTATCTTAGGCCCATAAAGAAAGAAGAGACACAAAAAAACGCATCCTGCCTGTTTATTTATAAGTGTGGTTGTGGACAATGTGGTGG
Organism: Escarpia spicata; assembly: GCA_963995525.1. Lineage (NCBI taxonomy): Eukaryota > Metazoa > Annelida > Polychaeta > Sabellida > Siboglinidae > Escarpia > Escarpia spicata. The sequence goes on from OZ023205.1 coordinate 81,415,716, forward strand.
ATAACGTAAGTTACAGTGTCCACCATTTCACGTACAGAGTGCTCTGGTCATTCTTAACATTTTAAAAGTCTTGGTTGGATTCTGATGAGGTACTAGCATACATCAATTAAGCAAATTTTGATTTCTGAAGGGTTTCACATTCTCATATTTTAGATCATCAACTTCACTTGGCATGGCGCCACATAACAGTGAGTAAAGCTATCTTATCTTCTTTAATTTTAGGTGTAGATGTATCTTGGTTACCATCTAAGACTTTTTTTTTTGCACTTGTTTTTGTTGTCCAGTCCTCTTTTTGGCCCAGTATTGTGCTTCACCTATATATATTTACCCAGAAACATATATAATGTAATATCAATAATAATTCACGAGTAAGGAGTTGTTAGGTTTCTTTTAAACTGGTTAATGGTCAGGATTATTCTAAGTTTATGAGGCAGGGTATTCCAGAATACTGGTCCTGAATAATTTATTATTAGGTTTTGAATATTTGTTCTTACATTTTAACACAAATAAATTTATAAATAAGCCTGCTGGTATCCATTGACAAAGAAAACTATTATTTCATCGAAGCAGTATCATATTTGACAGGGACATACAAACTACTAAGCTCATGTGGTTATTCGCATATACTTTTAATCCTACAGTCCTTTTAGTTTAATGTTAAGATAACTCACCTTTCTTTGTATAGAGACTTGCTCTTTTCCTCTAGACTCCCCAGTGTAAATTTGGGTGCATACTACCATGTACGTCCCTATACATGTTATTATTCGGCAGTTTCATGCTGAACTCCTCTTCATTAACCTGTAAAATGAAAAACAATGACATTATCCCAAGTTATGTTCAATATGTGACTAAAATAATGTATAGTGGGTTTGGAGTCAGACTGCTCATGATATAGAAGAAAGCACTGTGATCAGGCTGGGCTGGTACCCCAGCATCCCTCTGGATAGTGTATGTTACTCCAAGGGTTTGTACTGGTTTTTATGAAATATAGAAACATACCCTCCCATCTTTACATAAGGTAAGGATGCATTTTATTTATCCCAACAGCAGAAACACATTATACAGAGAGTGCGGCTAGTGTAGTGGTTAGCACATCCACCTGGCATGCCAGTGCTCTGATTTCGAAACCTGGACCGAGCAGGCATGATATTTGGTGTAAAAAATCTGGCTCTAAAAATTGGGGATTGTGTATCCCTCGTGACTCGGTGATCACATTAATGTCGGTCTCGTCTCAATTTTGGACCTAAAAGAACCACTGAGGACGACAAGCACCCTGGTAGTGACCACCCTCAGTGCCAGCATATAAAGAATGAGACCTCATCAGACCATTACACTGTAACCACAATAATACAGACTAGTCAGTTAATAGAACATTGCCAAGCGCTGGAAACAACTAGAACTACAAAATATGAAAACAAATACTAAGATACAAATTTTACAATAACAATTTACATAATGTCAACAAAATACAAAACAAATCACTGTGTGATGGGAGACTCATATTTAAAGTTTAATAATATTCACTTAAAAACAGCCTCCCCATTCATGACATAGACGCTCACGCTCCATAGACGAGATTGGCTGCACTGACCGTTTTATATACATATTAGATGGATGTATGTGTTGCTTTTACTGAATTGTACACGTTATAGTACGAATAAATATTATTATTGACAGTTTACAAAACATCATGAATTATCGCTCACACACAGTACCAACCTACCTGACAATCAATTCGCCAGACTGCTTGGCACTTAGTTTTTTCCGTCCATCTTTGAGTTATTTTAAACTCCAACTTTGATAAAACAGCTCATAACGTGGGTGAAAAATGTTCGATATAAGTATTCTGTACACTACGTCGTGACGTTGGTGACTGACAGCGCAAGGCCCGACCAAAGCAATTATATAATTGCTTTGGCCTGACTTGCAAGGGATATTTCAGTATTTGCAAGTTGGTGTAGTTCGCTTGGGGGCAGCACAGCTTAGCTGCTTAGGTCACGGAGTGCCATTTATGCCAGATGATCTTTTTGAGAACGTCTTTTGGAGAAATGGATAATCGAAAGTCAGAATTCGACAATCTCAGCGTAAATGGATAATCGAAAGTCAGAAATCAACAACGCAGCATTGTGGAATTATGGCCCTAATATCGCTCCACCAAGTTTTAGTTCATCATACTGTAATGGTGACAATTGCTGCGCGTAGTGTGTTGCTCCAGGTGTGAGTGTAAGCTAGTAAACTTATAGGTTCCAGGGACAGATCCAGAAATCTAGTCTAGAGGGAGGGGTACAAAAACCCGGCCGAACCAAATAAATGGTGTAGTAGAAACGTTGTCGCTGCTGCGCCGCTTTTACTTCAGCTGCTGTCTCGGCTGGACCCGTGATATCGGAAGACGGGAGGGTGCTGTTGAAATTGTTTCGTCAAACGGTCTAGGGGGCACGGTCTCATGGGCCCATTACAAAAGTTCTGAGGGCACGCTAAATTCCAAAGGTATCCCCTAGAGTATCATATTTGACAGGGACATACAAACTACTAAGCTCATATGGTTATTCGCATATACCTTTAATCATAGAGTCCTTTTAGTTTAATGTTAAGATAACTCACCTTTCTTTGTATAGAGACTTGCTCTTTTCCTCCAGCTTCTTTCCGTACTGGGATAAGTTTCCTCTAGACTCCCCAGTGTAAATTTTGGTAGTTGGTGCATACCACCATGTACGTCCCTATACATGTTATTATTCGGCAGTTTCATGCTGAGCTCCTCTTTATTAACCTGTGAAATGAAAAACAATGACATTATCCCAAGTTATGTTCAATATGTTACTAAAATAATGTATAGTGGGTTTGGAGTCAGACTGCTCATGATATAGAAGAAAGCACTGTGACCAGGCTGGGCTGGTACCCCCGCATCCCTCTCGATAGTGTATGTTACTCCAAGGTTTTGTGCTGGTTTTTAATGAAATATAGAAACACACCCTCACATCTTTACGTAAGGTAAGGATGCATTTTATTTATCCCAACAGCAGAAACAAATTATACAGAGAGTGCGGCTAGTGTAGTGGTTAGCACATCCGCCTGGCATGCCAGTGCTCTGAGTTCGAAACCTGGACCGAGCAGGCATGATATTTGGTGTAAAAATCTGGCTCTCAAAATTGGGGACTGTGTATCCCTCGTGACTCAGTGATCACATTAATGTCGGTCTCGTCTCAATTTTGGACCTAAAAGAACCACTGAGGACGACAAGCACCCTGGTAGTGACCACCCTCAGTGCCAGCATATAAAGAATGAGACCTCATCAGACCATTACACTGTAACCACAATAATACAGAGCTGTTTCCGTGCCTCATCCACCCTGCTAAGCGTAAAACTGTTAATGTAAATTACGACGTTTGACCTATTTATCTCATTTAGTGTACATGAGTCGACTTCTTGTGTTTGTATCTTAGGCCCACCCCCACTGGATCCGCCTATGCGTTGTTTGCACACGACATCGTTATGTAAACACAACATCGCGATAGTTTCAGCGCACGTCAAACGTATAACCAGAAACAACCGCGTCACGTATGTGCTGCAATACACGTTGTGTCGAAGGTCGGAGAGAAAGTGAAGTTCACGTCCATCGATAGACCTTAGTTGTGATATTGTAACATTGTAAATTACAGTCGAATTGCTATGATATTGACATTTGGGTAGACGTATTCGTCAGCTAGCTGCCTAGTCGATGTCATGTGCCAGAGGGCGCTACATACGTACACGGGCGACATCGAACCGTTTATGTAAATTCCGAATTGTAATAGTAGAATAAACACGTAGAGTTAGAAAGAATTATCAAACGTAATATTAATTATGTACAATTGGTACACCGCCCTCGTAGTTAAAACGTTACTTGTCATTAGACACAATGTACAGTCAAAAGCGGTTTACCTATATAGAAACAGGAACCGTTTTTCCAAAGCATTCGCTGCGCGCGCGATTTCTATGATTGTTGCAAGTTACGTTTTACGTAACCGTTACCCTGAAATGCTAAGAACCCTTGACGTATGCGTCATTAAAAAACAAAGGGAGTACTTTTCATTCGAAGGGTCGTAGATTAATCCATGAACGTTTGGACAAGTAGATGCAAACCGTCCAGGGCAAAAACGTTAACACACACACACACACACACACACACACACACACACACACACACACACACACACACACACACACACACACACACACACACACACACACACACACACACACACACACACACGCATACGCCAGCTGGATTATATTTAGAATATTGTTGCTTTAACCAACACGTTGCATTTTGTCCAACAGATTAACAATATTATCCGCTTATACACGAGAGTGTACCTCGGAACAGCCTTGGTCAGCATGGTCCTGGATATCTGCTGCGTCGCTGTGGCGGTCTCTATGGGCTTGTTGATCGAGAATCGTCGGCGTCGTCGTGACGCATTCCGCGAACAGAAGTCTAAGTTGTTTACAATGATCGCCGACTTGGGGGCGAGGTTGGTGTTTCTCACAGATGTGCCAAAAGCCGAAGAAGAAATCGAAGAAGAAGAAGAACAAGAACAAGAACAAGAAGAACAAGAAGAAGACAATGAGGAAGAACCGGGCGCAGGGGTCGATGCAGACAATATCGAGTTGACCACTGACCAGCCTGAACCTACTTTGGAAATGTCGGGCGCAGCGTCGGGACTAGTAAGTGAATCGGTCGCCCCGAGTGAGGGCGGTGGTGTCTGAGAAAGGGCTATATTGGGCTTTAAACGGAAACAACCAGAAGCACATACTAACTCGGAAGCATACCCGTATATCATATACTTTCAGAACAGGTCCTGACAACTTCCAAGTTATCAACAATACAATTCAGAATTAACTGTGTGATCATACTTACATATGTATCGTCAAATAAACGGTGGATAACTTGTCACCACAGTGTCTATGTTAAAATAAAGTTCAATTGACCAGCAGAGTGTTCGTGACTTGATTGTGATTCAGCTCTAATATGTATCATGGCTCAGCAAAACGGCTATTGTGAAATGGAGTGTTGTATGGTTTTTTTTATTCCACAGATCAAGCGTTTTAAAATTATACCTAATTTGTTGAAATATTTGAAATAATTTCAGTAATTTATTGCAAACATCGAAGCGAACTGTAAAAAGCAACGTTCTGAAAAACGACGTAATTTGACTTATATTTTGTATTGTTTTTTAATCTATGAGTCCGTAAATGCATGTATTTAATTAGTTTTGATTTATTTGCAGAGGAAAATATGATATGAGGTTTTTATTTCTGCCAAAATCACATAACTGATGGGATATGACCGTGACCGCTATTTTTGGATTGTATGCCTGTGCGACGTAATACCGGGCTCGCTGTGGCGTTGCACGTGCATCTGACATATTCTTGAGCTATTGCAGGATATCTTCAAAAGGTAATCTATATCGGATACAGTGAAAACGCATCAATGTTACTCTGAAGATACTCAGCAGATGGGAGAGAGTCGCAGATGTCGACAGTCGGACACTCAGTTCCATTTCCGCCGTTTAAGATTGGCTTGACATGGTATACATCAATTGATGGCAGGTTACGGTTGCTCAGTCAATGCATGGAAACAATTATGTGCTTCTGCTTGGGCCCTAGGACCTTGGTCTTGCAGGTGACTCAATGGCCTTCATGAGCGAACAAACTGTAGCGATTCCACAAAGCTGTCCTAATTACTAAGCAATAGTCACGAATTATATGGTCATGGACAAATACGTCGATGCTGGGTAGGCCGCAGTGTCAGATATTGCAATGTCACGCAGTCGGCCAGTGCGGATCATTGACATCACTTGTTGCAGACCGGTTGTACTAGGTCATAGGCGGATCCAGGGGGGCATTTGCCCTCGCAGACCTTTTTGCCGCCCTATGTATGCGCTGGAGCGGCGTGTTCCCTAGACCTTTTGAAAGTGTCCCCGTTAGGTGCCCCCTAGCCGTTCTGAAAAAAGTTGTTAATGTCGCCGCGAAAAAATAGTCTAACAGCACCCCCTTCCCCACCCGTCACCCGGTGTCAAGATCCGACAGCGGAGTCGTGCTGATCGAAGCTCCGGCTCAGCTCACCCAAAATTATGAATTTGTTTCGGCCGACAGTGGTTTTTGCGAGCCTCATGCAGGGTGCTGTTGGACGTTTTGTCTCCCCCTCCCCTGGATCCGTCCCTGTCGATGTACATGCAATGATGTTAGCCATGTCCTTGGTCATTATCTTTTTTATGGTTAGCATATCTGCGCTTGCTGATCTGTTGTCGCGATCTATTAGAGAGTAGAGAGTTTTTGCAAACGCCCCGTTCTCAGAAAATGTCCCGATCTCGCCACGCGCTCGGTTGGATTGTTCAACTTGTAGCGCGATCGGGATAGGGATGCATTTCGAGATCGGAGCACTTTTTAATTAGTCGGGTTTCACCTGACCTCGTCGGCACCCTAGTCTGGTGTCGTAAACATACGATTAAATAAAAGTAAATGAAAACAGTTAGTAAACTTGCTTGCTGACGGCGTAGGAATCATCAAATCAGTTCCATTCATCGGGTAATCGACGTAGAAAGAGGAGCCCTCCTTTTAAATTGAATGCAAAGATGGCGCGTGAAGTCGGCAAGGTCGTACAATGTTTAAGGAATATTACATTAATTCACTTAATTTACATAATTTACTTGTGTAATAAGAGGTCCAATAGTCAACAATGTTTCTGGATATACTGATTAAAACGATATGTGCCTTTGAAAGTGTACTTTGAAGGCTTTGACATTGATTGAATTATCATATGTAATGCAAGTACAATGTATTGTATTATTATATTCACCTGTGTGAAATTTTGCTCAAGAATCGGACAAACTAGAACTCTCGGATAAGATTTGATCAAGAGAAACTGCAAGATCGAAACATTGCAATGCAACTCAAAACGACAACTGGAGGACACCTTACAACGCTTAACTTCCTATAGCCAGAAAATAACAGCCTTGTCAACTCGGTCGGCACAGCAATGTGGAACACCAGCAAGGAAGTATCAGGCAAACGACAAATGACAGCCATGGGTTCCTGAAGAGATAATAAAGCTTTGCTATCATAGACGAGATGAAGAAGTGCACACAAAATACCGAGAACCAAACAAAGACATCACAAAATAAGGAAACAACGGAAGACTGGGGTAGAGATTGGCATGGATGGAAACAGCACCAGGCAGGCTGATGCAATCTTGAAAGCTCTTTCTTGGAAATCGTTTAAGTTGATCACCAAACATCGAGGACAAAAACGGAACCCTCCTAACAAAAAAGGCTTAAGGAATGGTCTGAATACTGTGAAGAACTCCACAACTACGAATTGAGCCCAAATGATAACGTTCTATGAACACTGCCTCAAAATGAAAATGCTGATACACCCACTATCTGAACAGAAGTAGAAAAGGCACTCTGAATGCTAAAAACACAAAAATCCACTGGCGTTGACAAACTACCAGCTGAATTGATCAAACAATGTTGGGAAAACAATGATAGATGAGAAGCCAAATATTTCGCCATAAAAATGGACGACACCGCTCAAAATATCGATACCAAAGATAGGAAACATATGCTGTCGTGAGGACGCTTAATCAGCCATCCCAGCAAAATGATGCTAAGAATCATACTCAACCAACTCAAAGATAAGGCTTCCGGCCAAAAAGGAGCACAACCATCTTCAACATAGGACTCTTATTTGAGTAACCTGTTGATCACCATCAATGCTAGAACCAACCAGGGGTGAGAATGTGTTAGACATAGTTTTGTCCTCACAGAATGAATTAGTTGACAACGTCAAGATATGTGAGCCACTGGGGAGTAGCGATCACAACCAGATACATTTTACCATCAAAGTAAAATCAGAAAGGAATAGCAAAAAGCAGTATAGGAGAAATTTCCACAAAGGAAGGTATAAGGACATGAGGACATATTTAGTAAAGATAGACTGGAATAAGACACTGAAAAATAAGACGGCAACAGAATGCTGGAATATATTAAAGAGTGAAATTAAGTGCATAATCGATAAATTTGTACCCTTCAAAAAACAAGGAAAACGGTCCAAAAAGAAACACTTATCGAAAGAAGCCATTAGAAAAATTAAGTATAAACAAATGATGTGGAAGTCATATAGATGTACTGGAAATGATGAAGACTACAACAGTTATAAAGATGCACTTAACCAAGCTACAGCTGAAATTAGAAATTCAAAGAGAAGCTATGAACAACAATTAGCTAGTAAAATAAAACATGACAGCAAGAGTTTTTATGCGTATCTTCGAAGCAAACAGAAAGTTCAAGATAAGGTCGGTCCTCTAGAAGATAGTGCTGGAAATATAATATCAGAGGGATTCATAATGGCAGAAGACCTGAATGAGTACTTTAGTTCAGTGTTTACCAGGGAAGATATTAGTTCACTGCCAACACCAGAGGCTAAGTTCAAGGGGGCAGATTCAGACTATTTAGGACAATTAATTGTAACCCCGGAAATGGTAGCTAAGAAAATAAGGGCTATGAAGGATAATAAATCACCTGGAGTGGATGGTATTCCACCCAAACTACTATTGGAAATTGTAGAACAAATTAGCATACCACTTGCAACAGTTTTCAACTTGTCATTAGAAGAGGGAGTGGTTCCTTTAGAATGGAAAGAAGCAAACATTATACCGTTATTCAAAAAAGGTTCGAGAAACAAGTCAGAGAACTATAGACCAGTGAGTTTAACACCAGTGATTTGTAAATTATTAGAAAGACTAATTAAAGATCACATGGTGGATTTTCTTGTTAAACAAAACTTGATAAACCCATCTCAACATGTTTTTTTTAAAGCGAGGTCATGCTTAACAAATATGTTATGTTTTTTGGAAGACATCACTAAGTGGGTAGATGAGGGATCACCAGTAGATATCGTCTACTTAGATTTTCAAAAAGCTTTTGACAAAGTACCACATCAAAGATTACTGCTTAAACTAAAAGCCCATGGCATAGGAAATGGTATAATAAACTGGATAGAACAATGGCTGATTGACAGAAGACAACGTGTAGTAGTTGATGGGGAGGCTTCAAACTGGAAATCGGTATTGAGTGGGGTACCACAGGGATCAGTATTAGGTCCTATATTATTCTTAATATACATCAACGATTTGGATGATGAAATAACAAGCAAGGTGTTGAAATTTGCGGATGATACAAAAGTGTTTAGAAGGATTAAAAGTGATGGAGATAGACAGCATTTACAAGATGATCTTGACAGGTTGATCAAATGGTCTGAAAAGTGGCAAATGATGTTCAATTTTGGGAAATGTAAATGCCTCCACATAGGACATGGGAACGAAGAAGTAGAATATAAAATGGGGGGTACTGTACTAAGTACTACTGTAAAAGAAAAGGACTTACGGTTAACCGTTAGTGCTGATATGAAGATTTCAGAGCAGTGCGGAATTGCAGCTTCAAAGGGAAATCAAATCCTTGGATTAATTAGGCGAAACATAACGTATAAGGAAAAAGAGCTAATAATACCGCTGTACAAAACAATAGTTAGGCCTCATTTAGAATATTGTATTCAAGCGTGGAGGCCATATCGCAGGAAGGACATAGATATGCTAGAAAGAGTGCAGAGGAGAGCAACTAAAATGATACCAAATCTGAGGGATCTTAGTTACGAAATACGCCTAAAAAATGCGGTTTAACAACACTAGAGACCAGGAGTTTGAGAGGAGATCAGATAGAAGTGTTTAAAATATTGAAGGGTTATGAAAATATTGATAGAAATATGTTTTTCTCAGTTAAAAAAGATAGAAGGACTAGAGGACATGATCTTGCATTAGCAAAGGAGCAGAGTAGATTGGATATAAGAAAGTTTTCATTTTCACAACGGACTGTAAATGAATGGAACAGATTACCTGCTGATTGTGTGGGTGCTAGTAGCGTGAATATGTTTAAAAATAAAATCGACACATACCTCAGACGGGCGGGATACACATAGATAAAAGGGTCGGACTCTCGATAAGCCAAGGGCTTCCTTGTCCACCTGCTACCTAGAGTTAATTCTCTGGGTGGCAATCTTGTTAAATCAATAGCTATATACCAAAGTCATCGATTTTTAAAACGCATTTAATCTTGTATGGCACAAAGGATATTGGCGAGTACTGAGACTATTACATTGACGTTGATCTAGTGACACTATTCGTATCGCTTTATAGGCCGTCGACGAGCGCAGTGCTACACGAATGGTAAATTGGAAAATCATTTTGAACATCGGTTGGAGTACACCAAGGATGCCTCTTGTCGCTGTTCAACTTATACCTTTAAAATATCATGCAAGAAGCGCTCACAACTGCAACGGCACATTCTCGATAAAAGACAGAGATATCAATAACCTCCGTTTCGCAGAGATAACATCGATATAATCGCTGGAATAGAGGAGAAGTTACAAGAATTAACATAAACACTGGAAAGAACAGCGCGTGCTTACAGAACGGAAATAAGCTCAGAGAAGAGCAAGATCGAGGTCAACAGCAGAATAGTACCAAAACTACTATATAAGTTAATGGAGAACGCCTTGAAGAAATAATGTCATTCAAGTACCTCTGGCCAATAACACCATCTGTGGGTGACTCCATCAAGGAAGTACGCATGTTGTTAAACCTGACAACGTCAGCGATAGCAACTCAAGAAGATAAGGAGCAGTGGCAACAAAGACAAGCCTGTTTGTTTCAGAGCTGACCTACGGATACGAAAGCTGCAGTTGAAATGATATTTTAAAGAAAGATTCTAAAACAATCTTACATACATCATATAACAAATATATCAGTAATGTAAGAAATTACCGAAAGATCTCAAGAACCGCTATTGACAACAGTGAAACGCCAAAAAGGAAATCATCAAAGAATTACGCACGTGGTTAAACCTGACAACGTCAGCGATGGCAACTCAAGAAGATAAGAAGCAGTGGCAACAAAAATATACCTGGTTGTTTCAGTGCTGACCTACGGCTACGAAAGGTGCATTTGAAAGGGTATTTTTAAAAGAAAGATGTTTAACATATCTTGCAGACATCATATAACAAATATATCAGTAATGTAAGCAATCGCCGAAGGATTTCAAGAACTGCCATTGACAACAGTGAAACGCCGAAAACTCGAATGGTTCGGCCATACAGCCAGCACAATACACTTGCCAAAGAAATATTACAAGGCTCGGTCAAAGGCGACAGAAAACGAGGAAGACAGGAACAAACGTGTATGGGCAACATAAAAGAGTGGACGTACGTGTCTTTACCAAACGGAGTTACACGATTCAGCACAGAACCGTCCCAGATGGAAAATATCGCCGTGGAAGGCTCCAAGCGAACACCCCTCCGATCGTCCCGGTCTAGGGATGAGTGAGTGTGGGTGTGATTTGAATCGAAAACGGCACCGATTTTCATCCAGTACGCAATTGACGCAGTTTTAGCGGCATCAAAAATAGCATTACTTGGCTGTACCAGATCCATGCGAGAACACACAATTTACGCCCAATATTTATTGTATTGTATCATACAGATATAATTATCACATGTCAATATTAAGAAATATAATGTGGGTTTATGTTTGTTTGTGTTTTGTTTGTCTGTTTGCCTGTTTATTTTTGTTTCCTCACGCCTGTAGTGCGGAGCTACACTATAAATAGTTCGCACACCCAAGATAAGTACGCACATCCGCATTACATCCTAACAACCCACACACACACCCTATAAATACCCGTGCTACACAATAGTCAGCAGTCCGTATTGCCGCCGCCGCCGCCGCCGCCGCCGAGAAACACAGCCCCTCGTCGAGGAGACGCTCCCGTCGGCTTTCGGCCTCCGCCTCGGACTACGCCAACATTGTGCCTGCTCAAGTAAGTGTTGCGCACAATATTGGCGCTGCGAGCAGGGTATATTTCTGCTAGCAAATCTGCGTTATAGTTCCATGTTAAACAATTTATATTCTACGCGCAATTAACCAGGAGAAACCTGTCGGTTTTCAAGCGTTACTTGTTTAAACATTTACGCCCCAATTTTCCAGTGCGTATGATAGGAATCTGCTGGTTCTGTCTACGCATAATATTAATTAATTATACGTGATTTAAGTTCTGCTAATTATCATATAGTAATATTCAACCGCTTATTTGAAAATTATTTGAAAGTTCTACAATTAAAATGTAAAGTCGGAACAACGAGTTATACGGGCATGGTCGCTGGCAGTATACAACCAGCGTCGCGAGTCGCGATCGGTTGCTACGCGACTGCCAGCTGACTCGAACTGGGTTTAACCCTTTGATCACGCCGTGGTGTTAACATGACCCACGGATAGCTTTATAATGTAATTCTTTCTCAGGTTTTGTTAAGAGTTTATCGTGGTTATGACATTATTGGTCATCATAAATCAAGCTATAGTATTGGTTGGGTTATGTGAAGTTATACAATGTAGTTTACTTCCCGAACATACTAATTGGGTATTATCGCCGACGTAATTTTATTGTATCTATTGCGGGATAAATGTTTACTGTTCTCACTAAAACGTGTCGGTAATTGTGCAATTGTATTAATTTTCTAAAATATCTGAGCTGCACTGTTCAGTTTGATTTGAATTACTTAATTTTTGAATCAATAGTGCCACTAACTTTGTTAAATAATAGGCATTATTTTGTATACACAGTTTGCCATTTGCTCTTACATTTACACGCATCTAGATGTCACCATGACGTCCACAATTAACTTATACAAATGCACTAAAGAACAGGTCACGGAAGTAGCAGGGGTATCTACTACCAAGGCTACTCAAGTACTACCTCCACCTTTTGGGAAAACTTACTGGAAACAGGACGGATTAGTCTAGAGAAGCCTCCAATGGGAGCGACTGTTTCGCTACAATGTGATTCTGAGATAGATATGTTAAAGGAATAACTGGAAAGGATGCGAGTAGAAATTGAGGACAGAGATTGCAAGATCCAGGAATATGAGCGAGGAAGATAAGACAGAATCCGGTTTGATAACGACGAATGTGAATTCATGAGGTGGAGGGAAATGAAGAGAAGAGAGACGGAAGAACGAATGAAGAGAGAGATGAGAGAGATGGAAGAACGGATGACAAGACAGATGGAAGAATGGGATCACCAAATCAACAAACGCAGGTGACAGGAGATAGGTGGTGAAGTGAGATCCATCCTTGATGCACATCCCAAGGATCGGATATATAGTTCTGTTCCCTCACGTTTGTTGGGACAAGGAGCACGCAAGAAAAGTACCAACTCTCCAATTGGTGAGAAACATGAACTGGTTCACATATACACTCCGGGCGGCGTGAAACGCGAACCAGTGGAAGGAATAGACACCACCATGGATAAAGTTAATCTACAGCAAGAACATGACTTAGCCCAGAGTCATCATACGAGTGACATAGCTGAGAGTCATCACACACATGACGTAGCCCATGGTCGAAGAAGAAAGAAGAAGAAAGACAGCAAATCACATCACCGATATTCCAACGACGACTCGTCTTCAATGTATTCGTCGTCGTCTTCATCATCTTCTGACTATCTTAACTCAAACTCAGGATCGTCTGACGAATCAATGGAAGGGGATAGACGAGGGAATGACACACGACATCGTCAACGAAATAGCCCTCCCGGACATAAATTACCTACATTCTCAGCAACATCCTCAGACTGGGACACATTTCGACACCTGTTTAACCGTGCTACAAAACATTATCACTGGGGTAGTTACCAAAAACTACAGAGGCTAAAGGAATGCTTGCGCGACGAAGCACTTGATTACATCCCGACCCGTTCCCGAAAAACTTGTAGCGATTATCGAAGGCTCATGAAACACCTGAAGAGCAAATTTGAAAATAAATAAGATCCCAGCCTTGTGCAACGGAATCTCCAAGATGTGGAGCAGGAAATCATTGTATTGTAGGTGTATTGCCCCACCATTGGGGCAATACACCTACATGTGATTTTTTTTAAGAATGCGTATAACTTAGAGTAATCAAACTTATTTATACAATTTTTTTATACAATGTAAGTAGTATAGGTTTGCGTTTCATTATCCAAAATGATTCAAAGATCAAAGGGTTTTGCCATTTGTACAGAACGCCCGCCGGAGTTGGTGGTGCTTCCGCCGCATCCGTCCCCTTCAGCGTCTGCTTGTTAATAACTACAATAAGCGTACTTACTGTCTATATGTATACCCCGCGGTGGCGCCCCTTCTTATTACTCGCTACTGTGGTCGCTAGAGGTCGCTGTTGACTAGGACTTCTACCGTGAGGTAATGCTTTGAGATACAGGTACTCATGCGGTCGCTAGAGGTCGCTATTGAATAGGTCTTCCACCGTGAGCTAATGCTTAGAGCTCACGCGGTCGCTTGAGGGCGTGTGGGTGGGAACTCGCGCGATAGCTAGAGGTCTTCTACCGAGACTAAACTGAGGGCGCTACCATGTGGGTATCTGTAGCCAGCCTGCGTAAGTGAATGATTCGTGCTTTTGTGGTCAACACCGTTCTTCAGTTTTTAAATGTTTTATTCATCCATAATACACAGGCAACTAAGTTTGTATGTATACAAACAAAGAGGCTACTTCATAAACGGTTATTAACACAGACGTAGCGTGAACACAGCTGTTTTTAAAACAAATAAAATTGCATATACGCTACCGCTGTATAAATACATATATCTTAAATCAAATCAAGTTGCACTACCGCCATTACAAAAACGGGTGTTAATCCCGACGTATCAGGCGACATGACTATACAGATCATTTTTAATTCGATACAAATCAATGTTGTTCGTTGTACAAACAAAGCAGGCTTACCGCTATTTTATAAACGGTTATGTAGCATGAATACATATATTTTAAAACAAATACAGTTGCATATGCCGCACTTCGCACAGACTAGATTGCTCGATGACGACATTTCGTTGAGTCCCAGATGGGGACAGCCCCGGCTGGCCTAGGTATTGAGTCGGGCAGCGGTGGGGGCCAGCACTATAGGGCTCGAGTAGCGGAAGCCAGAAGGGATCAGCATTGTACAGAACTCCCGCCAGAGTTGCTTCGTCCACCGCAGCATCCGTCCGCCTCAGCGTCTGCTTGTTAATAAGTACACTAAGCGTACTTACGGTCTATATGTATAACCTGCGGTGGCGCCCTCTCTTAGGGGTACAGGTGCTCACGTGGTCGCTGTTGAGTACTTGAGATAAGGCTTAGAGATATAGGTGCTCACGCGGTCGCTAGATGTCGCTATTGAATAGGTATTCTACCGTGAGGTAATGTTTAGAGATGTTTAGACCGGTCGAGGTCGTGTAGCGTGGCGGGTTCAGCACATTGTTAGTTTCCCATTGGCGACCATGTTAACGTTGCGTGTGATTATAAGAAAACGTGACCTACAAAGTTTCTTAAACTTCTCACGTGCTGTTATTATCATTTATTGACATGCTGGTCGGTCGAGTTTTGTCAAAATCTAATATTTCTAGCTCTCGTAAAATGCCCGTATGTGGGACACCCGTCAATATTTACGAATGGGTGCAGGCAGAAATCCGGCTAAAGGGTCAACTAGCAAAATTGCTGCCAAATACCGTTCCGCTTAGTACAATCAGCTACCAATGCACCATTTTACTGTCAACAGCTTCTACAATCACACCGGGAAATCTGACCAGCGGCACCAGATACACCGGTGCTGGGTGGGGTAGAGGCTGAAATTGTGGAAAGCGCGCCGAAAGGTATGAAAAGAAGAGTCAGCCTCCTGTTGGAGAAACTGAAGGCGGACCCGTCAACCCGGTGGAACGACTGCGGGGAGTTCGTGTACGAAAGTGTACCTATCCGAGGACTCAATATGGTGATCGTCGTGTGAATGACGTCGTGCGAAAAGGAAGACGAGTTCGCTGGTAGGATGGGAGGCGTTCGCGAATAATTTTAGCCGTCTTAATATGCCTATGGAATTTGTCGACAACTTGGATCGACGGACGTATATGCGAGAGTAGGAACCGACACCTCGTCGACCTTGTCGACCTCGATCGTTCGGCCGAGAAGTGGAACGGGAGCTAACCCTCGTCTCACTCCTTCGCTCGTGCGGCAACAACGGTCGGAGGAATGAATTATTAAAGAGGTGAACCGCTTGGCCGGAGGGTATAGTGCGTAATAAAGCGGGGTCTACCTGTAGTCGTGGCAGCAGGAGTCAAGGCTAGTCATCATCGTACTGCTCCTCGTTAGCCTGTACGATCTGTCAGTCGTGTCCTGCCGATGAGCCACAGGTCTCGTCGTGGTACGTAGCGACACGCCATCGTCTTGTTTTGAAACTTGATGTTTTGTTTACAATTTGAAAATGCACCCGTATGTGGTCGTGCCTTCAAATTGCGAGTGTTGTTACAGGCTTATTAAACTCAATTTGTCGCGCAGTATACTTTCTGCAAACTTAGTATAGTCTTAAGAACATTATATTAAATAGTACATGAAAAAGGAACAGATTATATCCCTTTAATTAATAAACTATGCAATTTTTGGAGTATCCCTAAAAACACAAAACGTGCATTTCCTCTGGCAAGTTATCAGCCCTACTGCCCCTACACATTTTCAGAAGGTAACATTGTACACAAAGAGTAAATTCATGAACGGGTACTGTCAGTTGTAACGGGTTAAATGTTGTTTTAAACGCCAACTTCTTAAGAGGAATATACTGATTTTTGTCCACACAAAAAGGCAACCAGTTGTGATCAAAATCTGCGTCGAATTAGGCCAATTGCATCAAAAGTGGCAATTGTGACCATTTCTCAAACTTAGCATCTTCTTAAAAAAACACTTTTAGGGGAACATCGAAAAATTATTAACAAAGTTTTTTTAAACAACTATCTAGTAGCAAATATGCGAGAGTATGCTTCTCGTTGCAAACAGTGCAACATTCTACTTAACAAAGCAAGCTTCCGGGGGACATCGTCATATAGGGTAAAACAAAACAGAAAAATCGTTGGAGCAAAATCATTAAAAAAATGCACTATATGATACTATTCCGCATTCTTGTGTCACTTTCACGGTTACAAAGGTTGAAGGTGGCGAAAAAATTATAAATACCTAACTGAAAAAAAGAAAAGGGGCCTACATGCTTCTAGTTGTGTCCTTCACCAGATAGGTATATATATATATATATATATACATACATATATATACATATATGTATATATATATAAACATAAATATACATCTATATACATATATGTACATATGTGTGTGTGTGTGTGTGTGTGTGTGTGTGTGTGTGTGTGTGTGTGTGTGTGTGTGTGTGTGTGTGTGTGTGTGTGTGTGTGTGTGTGTGTGTGTGTGTGTGTGTGTGTGTGTGTGTGTGTGTGTGTGTGTGTGTATGGAAATTATTTATATAGCAGATGTCATTCCGCACATTTATTGTAATGCACCTACTGGTTTATGTATTTATTATTTTTTGCTAGGCATAGTTTGAAGGAGATCACGCATACAGGATTGTGTAGCATAGGCCAACAACAAAATACTGGAGCCACTAATTATGTATTCAGTCGATTTCATATTACGCATTAACGAGAACGTGGATTCGTAAGATGATTGATAATTAACACTGCAGGCTGTAATTATGTTGGGGTAATTACCGATGTAATCGCGAGAGTAGCATGCATCTCTGCATGGGTATACCGATGATTATTTGACTTTATCTCATGTTCACACCGATGTCTCAGCATAATAATATACATAATTTATCGATATCCTATTCGCCCACCAAATGCAAGCTACACACACATATAACACTATAATATAATTATACATATATTCATACACGTATTCACACATGTACGCATTCACACATGTACACATACACACACACACATACGCACATACGCACATACGCACATACGCACATACGCACATACGCACATACGCACATACGCACATACACACATACATACACACACACATACACATATACACACACGTACCTTCCTACGTACGTACGTACGTACGTACATACATATATACACACGGTTTTACGCAATACATACATACATTTTAGTTTAGACATGTCATATCTATTGTTCTGCTGGGTTGATATTCCGTGTATATCTGAACAACATGCCTAGTCTATGACGCAGGAGCTGTTTTCCCGAAGTTATTTGCCTCGTGCGATTGGTATGGGTACGTTTTACGTACTATGCTACGAGCTCATTACTCGTTGTATGTATTACTTGCACACTACATGTTACGTTCAGAATCGTTAAGGAACGAACTTGTTTACCCCATAAAGGTGTCGTGACATATATGGGGTATTTTGAAAAAATATAGGTATTACATCATACTCTGGGGGTCGTTGATTTATCCCTGAAAGTTTGGCGCTCGTCTAAGAGGGAAACATTACGTCTATTATAGTTGTTAGACTGTGTCGATAAATGGGCCGTTTCTCTTCCGCGAACCATATAAATGTTAACTGTATGAATACACTTAAACATATAATTGACGTATTTCTGGCAAGGGCGTAGCATACATAAATGGAACTTGTTTGATCCTAGATTAGCCAATAAACCATCTGGAGCGTAAAACAATTTTGTTAAATATCTTGTAAATTTATTGTCTTGACAAATGGGCCAGTTCTCCAACTGTGTGCGCCTTCTCTGGTGCGTCCACGCTTACAAGAAGCATGTACTAATTCGTCTCATTAATCGGGTCACGGGATCGCGGTACAAACTCTGCACCGCAGGATGTAAAACGCGAATGACAGTCCAGTTCTTGAAGTGCAAACGTTGCCAAGGTCGGTTACGTAAACCGCTGTAGCTTGTGTAACGCCATTCGGTCCGACAGAAACAGAAGCGCAATATTTGAAAATGAGTCCTCGGTATTACTGAACATTCTTCAAGATGGTTAGTTTTACGCTATACAATTGTTATTAACGACTCAACAATTTCCAAACACCATCAAGTTGGAAGAAATTAAATAACGACATTTTCTTAATATACTACTAGAAATTAAGAAATTGTCGACTCACATATAAAGGGTGTCATCAAAACATTACTGGTCCTATGCAACAACATCTTACCTGAGCCAGAGGACAGAGAGAAAGAGGTGGAGCACATCACCAAGGCGCTGCAGCAGTGCGGGTACCCATCCTCAAAATTCACTGCAATACATATTCAGTGGACCTGTTGTACAGCTAGTTGTGTAGCTACTACCTTACACTCACGAGTGGAGCAACAAACCAAGGACAACAGTTATCGAGATTGCAGTATTGTGATCTTCAGTCCGTTTCAGATGATTATTTTATTGATGCTGTCACCAGTTACGACATTACTTGCAACCGATAAATATTTGCGAGTAACCTGGACGTGTCGCCACAGGGATAAAATAAATAAATCTAAATAACTACCTCTAATAAATTAGATGTCAATGATCGAATGAAAGTAGAATCAGGCGAGTAGTTGTCGACACTTTGGAGGAGGTGCTCTTACGCTGCCTCATAGTTAGCGTACTAATATATAGATTCATCCGGATGCACTGTAAAGACAAAAACCGGAGCAATTAAAGGGGACAGGAACAGTAGCGAAACAGACGATTGAGGATGTGTCAGCAACTCCAGTAACACATTTGAATAAGCTTGATGACTGCCTCCGCAAACAACATCTGCTACCACCAGGCATATAATATCCTCCCAAATAGCATACGACACAAAAAACACTCACACACACACACACACAAACAAACACACACACACACACACACGTGCCCAATACAGTTCCGTTGTCTTTGTGTGGAGCGCGGTCACGTAGTATTCAAAACAACGAACTCTCAATCACAGCCACCTGCTTCGGTTGACAGGTGTTGAAACCTTGAGTGACAGGTTTTGAAACCTTGATCTGTAGTATCGAAAATTTGACAATATATCTCACTCCACTTTGTTTCAATTTATTTAGCTACATACATCATTACGTGGCTAGAGATAGTGGTGGATATATGAGAATTATTAGTTTTCTGACAGTAATTACAGCGTGGATTAATACTTTCTACAAGTCGAGATGGTGTTCGAATGAAACGGTCTGCGAAGAAGTCAAGTGTAATGTGCCTCAAACAGTCGAAATGTCTGGATACCGTGTTATATAAAACTTACCTTTACCTTGTGAAAGTAATTAGATCTATGTCAGGTTAAGTGTTACACATGTTAGAAATGTCCTGCGGTTCGCCTGTACACTGTGCTTACGAATATACAACCCGGAAACGAAGCCGGTGGAGGTTTGCTGAGGCTGAGATGCTGGGGGGAAAAGCAGAGTGATTGCAGCTAGATGAGACATTCGTAAAACTACAGCAACATAAGCCAAACTTTGCATGTTGTATCTATGCGTGTCAACGCAACGTTAGAAGACGTGTCACATACATGAAAGTCCGTTTCCACATTAATGTTTCAAAGACAGGTCAAGAGGCAATCAGAATGACTTTGAACACGTAACGTTATGTGATCGTTCCAGGGGTCCGCCGGTGAAAGGTTAATTGTGGCGTGACGTTAATTAATACGATGGAGCTTATTTATACTGACCATTTATTATTTATGCAATATTTGCCGTTATACACTAGGTATGTTTGTCGTTCGCCTATTGATCTCTCACCATTTTGGAATAGGATACTATCTCTACAATGCTGAAACATCCATAATGTTACATCTGGGAATGTTTGTTTGGCCACCAAATAATAATTATGATTGGCGACGTTAGTGCAGTCTTCAGTGCTATCTACATTTCTTCAGACATCAAATATGGTCACACTTATTCCGTTTATACAATTTCAGTTGATGCATTTGAACAAATTCTTAAGTAGGAATATATTGACAAAACTGAACACTGATTTATATTTAAGCGAGATAAAGTTTGATCAACATGTTATATAGCACATGAACAAAAATAGTATATAACTTGTAATAGTACAGGTTTGGTTATGTAACGCCGTGCAACCCTTTCAACCAATCCAACGTACGTGATTACAGCAAATCGACGCATCGTTGACCCAGATCATTACATTATCAATACATGAATGCGGCCGTAATTGAGCCAATGTTGTCGTTCGTTAGTAGGCATTTTATTACAATTAGCTTGATATTTCCTACTTAGAGTAAATATGCTTCATCAGCTCGCTTGTAAATGCGTTTTTTTTATATCCAGTTGTCTAATATATAATATAATTATCGATACCATGGAAGATGAGCATTTTTAATAAATTAAATCAAAATATATTAAAATTATAATTATATCACCCTGTTATATTTGGCACAATATTCCGGCAGCGCTAAACATTTCAGAATGACAATCACACCC
Source organism: Escarpia spicata (assembly GCA_963995525.1). Classification (NCBI taxonomy): domain Eukaryota; kingdom Metazoa; phylum Annelida; class Polychaeta; order Sabellida; family Siboglinidae; genus Escarpia; species Escarpia spicata. The sequence continues at coordinate 81,437,067 of OZ023205.1, forward strand.
ATCTTAATATCAATAATATGGTCATGAAATAACTTACATATTGCTGGTTTCAGTGGTATGGGAGTGCCTGCATCTCTTTGCACAGATTTTCCACTTGTGGTGTTATCTCTGTCAGACTCAGCTTGGTGTTACCTTCAACGTCGAGTGTTGCAGTTGGTTTTGGTTGTTGCCGTTGCTGAAAACCCAACCTCACAAAGATAAATAGTCACGACAACCAGGAGAACGTTTAATACCTCATCAGAGAGAGTCGAGAATTATGTTTGAATACGTCCTCAAAATTCGATCAAGTGCGTGGTGTTAAAACGCAGCTGCAGGGTTTTGACATAACCAGTTTGCCTTGCTGGTGCACGCGTGTTCTGCCCCCATTTCATCATGCTGAATTCTTTAAAAAATTATCTTGAGAGGGTTTGCTTTCACAAAGGTGACTATTTTAACCATATAACTCAAAACACTGTGTAGTTCATATATTCTGTTGCTAATGCTTGACGGTGCAGCATACAGCGAGTTACGGTGATATTGGGCGCAAATTCCCTCATTCGAGTAAAGAGTTCACTTCGCCTTCCCGTCATCGCTGGTTCGGTGGTTCCTAACATCCATAAAAATGCATAGTGTAGTAGGTTGGGTCTTAGAAAGGCATAATGTCTGCTGTTATTAATTAATATACATCAGTTGTTCATGCAGGAAACAATGATACAGTCTTGCCAATCCAAAATGTGAGAAACGATGTCGTTCAGTAATTTGAATATCTAGCAGCGGTCGTTTTTCCTGGCAAATCGTTGCAGAATATAGCGTACTATTTCGATTTGTACACACATTTAACGTGTCTACTGCGTTGTCTCTTGGGACCACCTCAAACCATCCCGCGGACCACTTGAGGGCCACGGACCACAGTTTGGGAACCCCTGGGCTCCAATTTGCTAATATTGTAATAACGTGTCTATTTCGTAAAATTGCGTATTTTGTATTGGCTAAAGAATGTATCTGTTGTTACATCAGATATCTTGCGAAAGCCAATTGCCCGGTCGGCATTTAACTAAAATCCGTTGAACTTGACGGTCGATCACCACACAACAACGAAACACGAAACACGTGCATGAATGTTCTCCTTTGATATTGCGACGAAGTCTTACCCAAATACATCCTTACGATCGACAACTTTATCTTGCTAGATTAGGCTTTTAGCTTATTCGGTGACTTTTATAAGCACTTCCACCAAAAAGGCAACCGTTGTATAAAAAGTTGCAAACAAGCCTGTCGTGAGTTCGAGTCCGGCCGAAAGTCCAACTGCGACGAGACTGTTATACCATAATTTCTCCAATCAAGTCCTATAAATAATTTCGAACCGGTTGGTTCTAACTTAATTTTATTGTTTGCTTGCTCGTGTCACCAAGACGAAATACAAAACATCCAGAAACGAACTAGCATGTCTTAGCGAATGCTTGGTAGATTTGCTTTTCCGTGAACTCTGAAACGTGAGGAACAAAACAAATGGAACGCAGGGAGGAGTTTTAAATCACCCGCAATGCAGGACTGCATAATTGCTACTGATGCTGCCGCCACTGCATGTTTATACATGCTATACAATTTGTTTCCATTCCCAACCGATGACGTTATGAAATGCGCCGTAGCTCGGAAGCGACATTCCCCGTGTGACGTCATTTTCGGACGTTTAAGGTCGATTACGTCCGTCGGTCTGCGCGGAGACGATACTTAACCCCGGCAGTAAAAGTGCCCGTCTAAATAATAGATGCGCCGTAGACACAGCTTTCCTATATCTGAGCCGCTGTCGACGCTGTATCGCCGGCTGGCATTCTCTGTTTTACTACTAATTACCTAATGCGTTGACAGCGTATGCTCTGTAGTGTTACAGCCGCGGTGCACCGACTTAACAACGATACCTCCAACAACACAAAGCCACGCTGCTGAGGTAACGCAAGAGGAAGGATTCTATTGATGATACCACTGGCATTTACGTTAGAACGATCGCCACCAGTCAGCGCAACTCGCATACGTTGCAAGGGATTGTCTGAGAATAATAATATATATTAATATGGATCTATTTTCGTATTTCTTGTTATATCTGTCGAACCGAACCTGCTAGATCAGCTGGTCAACGAGCAATATTAATGTGCGCTAATGGGTATAGCTGTATCATAGAGCAAAATACTTTATTTATGCATATATGTGTGTGTGTGTGTGTGTGTGTGTGTGTGTGTGTGTGTGTGTGTGTGTGTGCGTGTGCGTGTGCGTGTGCGTGTGCGTGTGCGTGTGCGTGTGCGTGTGCGTGTTACGTTTTACCTATTACGCGCACATTACGTGTTACATTCCGAACAGTACTGTTCTCCATAAAAGGTGGGAAGTTTAACAAATATGTGGTATTTTGAAACGATATAGGTCCTACGTCCTATTCTAGGGGTCGTAGATTAATCCGTGAAAGCTTAGCGATCAAGGGGTTCAAGCCGTCTAACAGGAAAACGTTAACCTACCCGCATACATACGCAAGCTCGATTATAAGTAGATCCTTTGTAGGCTTTGTCGTTACCATTCTAGTCTGCCTGTTTCCCTTTTCGGTTTACAATTAACCATTGTGTACCCATGTGGACACACATTGAAACACGGAAACTGCTCATTTTGCAACAACCGGGCTTCGGATTCGCGTCATCTTTGAATGTACATGAGTTCATTTCGCGGTTGACCAATAACTCAAATAACGCCTCCGTTAACTACTCAGTATGCGCGACACGTTGTGACAACGTTACTAATAGTCGGCTGTGGCGCGCGGGTGTATATTTAGAACTCGACGAGTATTGCAATCTGAGGACGACGCCCTTTTTGGAAAGCAGCTGCTGAAGACGAGGAGATTGGACAGACCAAGCTGTCTTGCCAATATCGCAGCGTCTTCTATAGTGCAATAGAATAATTGCTCGTGGTCATCCGCAAACAGATTGCTCTGGGGTTATGCAGATATGGCATTTGCGGCTGCATTTTTCTCGATCAAGTGGAATTGCGTTAAAGCGTGGTTTTTTGTCCCGTTACCCGGTAACAGTCACTGTGATAGTTATTAGTAGGAATTCGATCAGTTTCCTTGAAAGTGGGGACCGCGCGAAGGTGTACATAAATGGGCCTTTTTGGTTAACCACGCCACCATCCGCAACATTGCCAATAGACTGTGTCTAGAAACTGAACGTTTTGTTTACAATTTGAACATTTTGCGGTCGAGTTATTCAAACTGCGAACATTGTTACTGGGTTCGTAAACACAAACACAATTTGGCGGGTTGCGTAACTATGATATATATATATATATACCATAATAATTAAACATTTGAGGAAAAGAGAGCCTCGGTTTAATATAAGTCCAATTGACTTGATAATTGTTGTCGTAAACGCAGCTATTCTATCATATTCTATGTATTATTAATGGTGGTTATCATATGTATGAATATTAACAATTTCTTTCAGCATCCAACGTAGGCCTATATATGATACCCTGAACAATACATTGAAATTACACAGATAACAGTAGATCTATGTATTTAATTAGATTGGCTAAGACCAATTAAGCAGGTCAATGTGTTGTCATATACATGTAACAATCTTCCAATACAGACGAACATCTTACTTTGTACCGTTAATAGTGGGACATTCCTGCGACGTGTCTGCTGTCACTACTAATGTGTTTGTCATATACAGTGTAACATGTAACAATCTTCCAATACAGACGAACATCTTACTTTGTACCGTTAATAGTGGGACATTCCTGCGACGTGTCTGCTGTCACTACTAATGTGTTTGTCATATACAGTGTAACATGTAACAATCTTCCAATACAGACGAACATCTTACTTTGTACCGTTAATAGTGGGACATTCCTGCGACGTGTCTGCTGTCACTACTAATGTGTTTGTCATATACAGTGTAACATGTAACAATCTTCCAATACAGACGAACATCTTACTTTGTACCGTTAATAGTGGGACATTCCTGCGACGTGTCTGCTGTCACTACTAATGTGTTTGTCATATACAGTGTAACATGTAACAATCTTCCAATACAGACGAACATCTTACTTTGTACCGTTAATAGTGGGACATTCCTGCGACGTGTCTGCTGTCACTACTAATGTGTTTGTCATATACAGTGTAACATGTAACAATCTTCCAATACAGACGAACATCTTACTTTGTACCGTTAATAGTGGGACATTCCTGCGACGTGTCTGCTGTCACTACTAATGTGTTTGTCATATACAGTGTAACATGTAACAATCTTCCAATACAGACGAACATCTTACTTTGTACCGTTAATAGTGGGACATTCCTGCGACGTGTCTGCTGTCACTACTAATGTGTTTGTCATATACAGTGTAACATGTAACAATCTTCCAATACAGACGAACATCTTACTTTGTACCGTTAATAGTGGGACATTCCTGCGACGTGTCTGCTGTCACTACTAATGTGTTTGTCATATACAGTGTAACATGTAACAATCTTCCAATACAGACGAACATCTTACTTTGTACCGTTAATAGTGGGACATTCCTGCGACGTGTCTGCTGTCACTACTAATGTGTTTGTCATATACAGTGTAACATGTAACAATCTTCCAATACAGACGAACATCTTACTTTGTACCGTTAATAGTGGGACATTCCTGCGACGTGTCTGCTGTCACTACTAATGTGTTTGTCATATACAGTGTAACATGTAACAATCTTCCAATACAGACGAACATCTTACTTTGTACCGTTAATAGTGGGACATTCCTGCGACGTGTCTGCTGTCACTACTAATGTGTTTGTCATATACAGTGTAACATGTAACAATCTTCCAATACAGACGAACATCTTACTTTGTACCGTTAATAGTGGGACATTCCTGCGACGTGTCTGCTGTCACTACTAATGTGTTTGTCATATACAGTGTAACATGTAACAATCTTCCAATACAGACGAACATCTTACTTTGTACCGTTAATAGTGGGACATTCCTGCGACGTGTCTGCTGTCACTACTAATGTGTTTGTCATATACAGTGTAACATGTAACAATCTTCCAATACAGACGAACATCTTACTTTGTACCGTTAATAGTGGGACATTCCTGCGACGTGTCTGCTGTCACTACTAATGTGTTTGTCATATACAGTGTAACATGTAACAATCTTCCAATACAGACGAACATCTTACTTTGTACCGTTAATAGTGGGACATTCCTGCGACGTGTCTGCTGTCACTACTAATGTGTTTGTCATATACAGTGTAACATGTAACAATCTTCCATTACAGACGAACATCTTACTTTGTACCGTTAATAGTGGGACATTCCTGCGACGTGTCTGCTGTCACTACTAATGTGTTTGTCATATACAGTGTAACATGTAACAATCTTCCATTACAGACGAACATCTTACTTTGTACCGTTAATAGTGGGACATTCCTGCGACGTGTCTGCTGTCACTACTAATGTGTTTGTCATATACAGTGTAACATGTAACAATCTTCCAATACAGACGAACATCTTACTTTGTACCGTTAATAGTGGGACATTCCTGCGACGTGTCTGCTGTCACTACTAATGTGTTTGTCATATACAGTGTAACATGTAACAATCTTCCAATACAGACGAACATCTTACTTTGTACCGTTAATAGTGGGACATTCCTGCGACGTGTCTGCTGTCACTACTAATGTGTTTGTCATATACAGTGTAACATGTAACAATCTTCCAATACAGACGAACATCTTACTTTGTACCGTTAATAGTGGGACATTCCTGCGACGTGTCTGCTGTCACTACTAATGTGTTTGTCATATACAGTGTAACATGTAACAATCTTCCAATACAGACGAACATCTTACTTTGTACCGTTAATAGTGGGACATTCCTGCGACGTGTCTGCTGTCACTACTAATGTGTTTGTCATATACAGTGTAACATGTAACAATCTTCCAATACAGACGAACATCTTACTTTGTACCGTTAATAGTGGGACATTCCTGCGACGTGTCTGCTGTCACTACTAATGTGTTTGTCATATACAGTGTAACATGTAACAATCTTCCAATACAGACGAACATCTTACTTTGTACCGTTAATAGTGGGACATTCCTGCGACGTGTCTGCTGTCACTACTAATGTGTTTGTCATATACAGTGTAACATGTAACAATCTTCCAATACAGACGAACATCTTACTTTGTACCGTTAATAGTGGGACATTCCTGCGACGTGTCTGCTGTCACTACTAATGTGTTTGTCATATACAGTGTAACATGTAACAATCTTCCAATACAGACGAACATCTTACTTTGTACCGTTAATAGTGGGACATTCCTGCGACGTGTCTGCTGTCACTACTAATGTGTTTGTCATATACAGTGTAACATGTAACAATCTTCCAATACAGACGAACATCTTACTTTGTACCGTTAATAGTGGGACATTCCTGCGACGTGTCTGCTGTCACTACTAATGTGTTTGTCATATACAGTGTAACATGTAACAATCTTCCAATACAGACGAACATCTTACTTTGTACCGTTAATAGTGGGACATTCCTGCGACGTGTCTGCTGTCACTACTAATGTGTTTGTCATATACAGTGTAACATGTAACAATCTTCCAATACAGACGAACATCTTACTTTGTACCGTTAATAGTGGGACATTCCTGCGACGTGTCTGCTGTCACTACTAATGTGTTTGTCATATACAGTGTAACATGTAACAATCTTCCAATACAGACGAACATCTTACTTTGTACCGTTAATAGTGGGACATTCCTGCGACGTGTCTGCTGTCACTACTAATGTGTTTGTCATATACAGTGTAACATGTAACAATCTTCCAATACAGACGAACATCTTACTTTGTACCGTTAATAGTGGGACATTCCTGCGACGTGTCTGCTGTCACTACTAATGTGTTTGTCATATACAGTGTAACATGTAACAATCTTCCAATACAGACGAACATCTTACTTTGTACCGTTAATAGTGGGACATTCCTGCGACGTGTCTGCTGTCACTACTAATGTGTTTGTCATATACAGTGTAACATGTAACAATCTTCCAATACAGACGAACATCTTACTTTGTACCGTTAATAGTGGGACATTCCTGCGACGTGTCTGCTGTCACTACTAATGTGTTTGTCATATACAGTGTAACATGTAACAATCTTCCAATACAGACGAACATCTTACTTTGTACCGTTAATAGTGGGACATTCCTGCGACGTGTCTGCTGTCACTACTAATGTGTTTGTCATATACAGTGTAACATGTAACAATCTTCCAATACAGACGAACATCTTACTTTGTACCGTTAATAGTGGGACATTCCTGCGACGTGTCTGCTGTCACTACTAATGTGTTTGTCATATACAGTGTAACATGTAACAATCTTCCAATACAGACGAACATCTTACTTTGTACCGTTAATAGTGGGACATTCCTGCGACGTGTCTGCTGTCACTACTAATGTGTTTGTCATATACAGTGTAACATGTAACAATCTTCCAATACAGACGAACATCTTACTTTGTACCGTTAATAGTGGGACATTCCTGCGACGTGTCTGCTGTCACTACTAATGTGTTTGTCATATACAGTGTAACATGTAACAATCTTCCAATACAGACGAACATCTTACTTTGTACCGTTAATAGTGGGACATTCCTGCGACGTGTCTGCTGTCACTACTAATGTGTTTGTCATATACAGTGTAACATGTAACAATCTTCCAATACAGACGAACATCTTACTTTGTACCGTTAATAGTGGGACATTCCTGCGACGTGTCTGCTGTCACTACTAATGTGTTTGTCATATACAGTGTAACATGTAACAATCTTCCAATACAGACGAACATCTTACTTTGTACCGTTAATAGTGGGACATTCCTGCGACGTGTCTGCTGTCACTACTAATGTGTTTGTCATATACAGTGTAACATGTAACAATCTTCCAATACAGACGAACATCTTACTTTGTACCGTTAATAGTGGGACATTCCTGCGACGTGTCTGCTGTCACTACTAATGTGTTTGTCATATACAGTGTAACATGTAACAATCTTCCAATACAGACGAACATCTTACTTTGTACCGTTAATAGTGGGACATTCCTGCGACGTGTCTGCTGTCACTACTAATGTGTTTGTCATATACAGTGTAACATGTAACAATCTTCCAATACAGACGAACATCTTACTTTGTACCGTTAATAGTGGGACATTCCTGCGACGTGTCTGCTGTCACTACTAATGTGTTTGTCATATACAGTGTAACATGTAACAATCTTCCAATACAGACGAACATCTTACTTTGTACCGTTAATAGTGGGACATTCCTGCGACGTGTCTGCTGTCACTACTAATGTGTTTGTCATATACAGTGTAACATGTAACAATCTTCCATTACAGACGAACATCTTACTTTGTACCGTTAATAGTGGGACATTCCTGCGACGTGTCTGCTGTCACTACTAATGTGTTTGTCATATACAGTGTAACATGTAACAATCTTCCATTACAGACGAACATCTTACTTTGTACCGTTAATAGTGGGACATTCCTGCGACGTGTCTGCTGTCACTACTAATGTGTTTGTCATATACAGTGTAACATGTAACAATCTTCCAATACAGACGAACATCTTACTTTGTACCGTTAATAGTGGGACATTCCTGCGACGTGTCTGCTGTCACTACTAATGTGTTTGTCATATACAGTGTAACATGTAACAATCTTCCAATACAGACGAACATCTTACTTTGTACCGTTAATAGTGGGACATTCCTGCGACGTGTCTGCTGTCACTACTAATGTGTTTGTCATATACAGTGTAACATGTAACAATCTTCCAATACAGACGAACATCTTACTTTGTACCGTTAATAGTGGGACATTCCTGCGACGTGTCTGCTGTCACTACTAATGTGTTTGTCATATACAGTGTAACATGTAACAATCTTCCAATACAGACGAACATCTTACTTTGTACCGTTAATAGTGGGACATTCCTGCGACGTGTCTGCTGTCACTACTAATGTGTTTGTCATATACAGTGTAACATGTAACAATCTTCCAATACAGACGAACATCTTACTTTGTACCGTTAATAGTGGGACATTCCTGCGACGTGTCTGCTGTCACTACTAATGTGTTTGTCATATACAGTGTAACATGTAACAATCTTCCAATACAGACGAACATCTTACTTTGTACCGTTAATAGTGGGACATTCCTGCGACGTGTCTGCTGTCACTACTAATGTGTTTGTCATATACAGTGTAACATGTAACAATCTTCCAATACAGACGAACATCTTACTTTGTACCGTTAATAGTGGGACATTCCTGCGACGTGTCTGCTGTCACTACTAATGTGTTTGTCATATACAGTGTAACATGTAACAATCTTCCAATACAGACGAACATCTTACTTTGTACCGTTAATAGTGGGACATTCCTGCGACGTGTCTGCTGTCACTACTAATGTGTTTGGGCGTTGGAATGTGCGGCTAAACATACTGACATGATATATGTTTAAGTGTTGTCAGGTTAGCTGAAGAAACGTATATTTTCATAAGCATAATATTAACTTCTTCTTTTTTAAACGGAGACCAGGCATGCCTGCCTAGTAGCAATCTATTATATAAAACAGTAGTCCAGTGACTCAACAAGAACACCTTACAATGTCCCCCGAAAATCATATATTTGCATTTTTTATTAGTCAATATCATCTAATAACAAAATTCACTGGGTGTGGACTTCACATCCGCTTGCCTTTGTCAAAATCAAAGATGGCCGACAAGATTTAACAAGATTGCCACCCAGAGAATTAACTCTAGGTAGCAGGTGGACAAGGAAGCCCTTGGCTTTTCGAGAGTCCGACCTTTTTATCTATGTGTATCCCGCCCGTCTGAGGTATGTGTCGATTTTATTTTTAAACATATTCACGCTACTAGCACCCACACAATCAGCAGGTAATCTGTTCCATTCATTTACAGTCCTTTGTGAAAATGAAAACTTTCTTATATCCAATCTACTCTGCTCCTTTGCTAATGCAAGATCATGTCCTCTAGTCCTTCTATCTTTCTTAACTGAGAAAAACATATTTCTATCAATATTTTCATAACCCTTCAATATTTTAAACACTTCTATCTGATCTCCTCTCAATCTCCTGGTCTCTAGTGTTGTTAAACCGCATTTTTTTAGGCGTATTTCATAACTAAGATCCCTCAGATTTTGTATCATTTTAGTTGCTCTCCTCTGCACTCTTTCTAGCATATCTATGTCCTTCCTGCGATATGGCCTCCACGCTTGAATACAATATTCTAAATGAGGCCTAACTATTGTTTTGTACAGCGGTATTATTAGCTCTTTTTCCTTATACGTTATGTTTCGCCTAATTAATCCAAGGATTTGATTTCCCTTTGAAGCTGCAATTCCGCACTGCTCTGAAATCTTCATATCAGCACTAACGGTTAACCCTAAGTCCTTTTCTTTTACAGTAGTACTTAGTACAGTACCCCCCATTGTATATTCTACCTCTTCGTTCCCATGTCCTATGTGGAGGCATTTACATTTCCCAAAATTGAACATCATTTGCCATTTTTCAGACCATTTCATCAACCTGTCAAGATCATCTTGTAAATGCTGTCTATCTCCATCACTTTTAATCCTTCTAAACACTTTTGTATCATCCGCAAATTTCAACACCTTGCTTGTTATTTCATCATCCAAATCGTTGATGTATATTAAGAATAATATAGGACCTAATACTGATCCCTGTGGTACCCCACTCAATACCGATTTCCAGTTTGAAGCCTCCCCATCAACTACTACACGTTGTCTTCTGTCAATCAGCCATTGTTCTATCCAGTTTATTATACCATTTCCTATGCCATGGGCCTTTAGTTTAAGCAGTAATCTTTGATGTGGTACTTTGTCAAAAGCTTTTTGAAAATCTAAGTAGACGATATCTACTGGTGTTCCCTCATCTACCCACTTAGTGATGTCTTCCAAAAAACATAACATATTTGTTAAGCATGACCTCGCTTTACAAAAACCATGTTGAGATGGGTTTATCAAGTTTTGTTTAGCAAGAAAATCCACCATGTGATCTTTAATTAGTCTTTCTAATAATTTACAAATCACTGATGTTAAACTCACTGGTCTATAGTTCTCTGACTTGTTTCTCGAACCTTTTTTGAATAACGGTATAATGTTTGCTTCTTTCCATTCTAAAGGAACCACTCCCTCTTCTAATGACAAGTTGAAAACTGTTGCAAGTGGTATGCTAATTTGTTCTACAATTTCCAATAGTAGTTTGGGTGGAATACCATCCACTCCAGGTGATTTATTTTCCTTCATAGCCCTTATTTTCTTAGCTACCATTTCCGGGGTTACAATTAATTGTCCTAAATAGTCTGAATCTGCCCCCTTGAACTTAGCCTTTGGTATTGGCAGTGAACTAATATCTTCCCTGGTAAACACTGAACTAAAGTACTCATTCAGGTCTTCTGCCATTATGAATCCCTCTGATATCATATTTCCAGCACTATCTTCTAGAGGACCGACCTTATCTTGAACTTTCTGTTTGCTTCGAACATACGCATAAAAACTCTTGCTGTCATGTTTTATATTACTAGCTAATTGTTGTTCATAGCTTCTCTTTGAATTTCTAATTTCAGCTGTAGCTTGGTTAAGTGCTTCTTTATAATTGTTGTAGTCTTCATCATTTCCAGTACATCTATATGACTTCCACATCATTTGTTTATACTTAATTTTTCTAATGACTTCTTTCGATAAGTGTTAAAGATGATCGCCGAAATGCTAAAAATGACATAACGTCTGAACGAATTGTCTTAGAAAGGTGATCTTGGGGTCTAGACATGGGTTTTAAGGGGCAATGAATATACTTCTTAAGTTTTCATCCAGATATTTGAGTACTTATTGCACACAAATCAAATATGGCTGCCAAGATGACGGCCGAAATGCTGTAAATCTATAAAATCCTTTAAAGTGCCGTAATTTTGGAGATACGTGACAATGACTGATGATATTGGTGTCTGGGGTCAGGGATTCCGATTCTCGTGTGGCGATTTGATTAATCCCTATGTTGCCAAATTAGTATATGTTCCCTAAATGGGTGCCTGAAGGCTAAATATCTGAAGCCAACAACTATTGTTGGTATTTGTCAGTTTATAACAATATTCAAATTTGAATGAATGAATGAATGAACTTTATTTCTGTTACAAGTACAAATTAGTGAACACATGTACAATGGATTATAAAAACAGAAGAAAAAACAAATATTGCAACCGTGGAGATCATCTAGAAACCCCTTGGGGCTTACAGCGAAGACCACCAGAAATAATAATTTAGCAATAGTTCCCTTGTTCCATAAAATTAAAGCATAAAAGTAAGTAAGTTCTTCTGGAACTAAATGAATAAATCTTAGATGCAGTTAATGTATACACATACATTACTAACAATACATAAATAAAACAGGTTGACTACTAATTAAATTGCACTCATTATAACATTATAATATATGAAGAATAAATTAACTAATTATAAAATAAAACATGAATACAAACTTAATCATTTATACCATGATAAAATGATGGTATGCTTATGGTTAATTTATAAGGTACGATATTTAAAACAATTATAAGAAGAATTAATTATATTTTGACAATAACAGCTCTTTGAGTTTCTTCTTAAATTGATTGATGGATACAATTAGTTGTAAGTTTTGAGGTAGTGCATTCCAGAATATTGGTCCTGAATAATTTGTTGTGAATTTCCTTGTGTTTGTTCTTATTTGTTGGATGTAATATGCATTATGGTTTCTCAGCTTGTGTTTATGTACATTATCAGTTCACAATAACATTGATGACATATTATGTGGGAGTTGTTTATTTGTTGCTTTATACATAAAAATACCTAACTGATGTTTGTATATATCATCCAATTTTAATAGTGTTAACTTCTCGAACAGTGGATTTGAGTGTGCAATATATTGGGATAATGTGATTATCCGAATAGCTTTCTTCTGTAGTATGTTTAGTTTGCTTAGGTTTGTGCTGTATGAATTTGCCCATAGTAGAGTATAATATTGTAAATGTGATGAAATTAATGCAGTGTAAAACGTGTTTTAGTGTGTTTAAGCATTCTTACATTACATGCTATTTTATTTGATGTACTGTCAATATGTCTTCCAGTTTAAATGTTCATCTATAATTATACCGAGAAATTTAGTGAATTGGACATGTTTTATTTTGTCTCCATCTATTTTTATTTCTGCTTTGTCAATACTGTATTTCTTCCCGTTTGTTGTGAATATAATAAAATTAGTCTTTTGTGTGTCTAATGAAAGCTTATTGGTATGAAACCACATGGATATTTTTTAATTGCACATTTACTTCTTCAATAAGTGTGTCAAAGCATGTATGGGCATGAAAAAGACTAGTGTCATCTGCAAAAAGTATAGGATTTAAAACATCCGATACATATTCAATATCATTTATATATAGGATGAAAAGTAATGGACCTAATATTTAAACATTCATATGAAATGAAGAGGCTATGTGTTAATTACAATCCATCATGAACTCACCATCTTATTGTCAGTAAACATTTATTGACATTGCATATCAAAATAGTACGCTTTATTCTGCAAAGATTTGCTAGGGAAGACGACTGCTGCTAGATATGCAAATTACTGAACGACATCGTTTGGATTGGCAAAACTGCATCGTCGTTTCCTGCATGAAGAACTGATGCATATTCATTAATAATAACAGACCATATGCCTTTATGAGACCTAACCTACTATGCTATACATTGTTACGGAAGTTAGGAACCACCCAACCAGCGATGACGGGAAGGCGAAATGAGGTCTCTACTCGAGCGCGGGGAATTGCGCCCAATATCACCGCCACTCGCTGTATGCTGCACCGTCAGGCATTAGCAACAAAATATATGAACGAAGAGCTACACAGTGTTTTGCATTAAGTGGTTAAAATAGTCAACTTTGTAAAAGCAAACCCTCTCAAGATAATTTTGGTCAGAATTCAGCGTGGCGAAATGGGGGCAGAACACGATAGTGTGACTTGTGACCGTTTCAGAAAACCTACACATCAAGAATAAATTTCAAATTACTGATGCAAACATGAACATATTATTTCGACTTCATGATAGAGCATATTAGGTAACTATAACCGACACTATCTAAGTACAGGACAACTATTAGATGAGCATCTAGACACAAGTATACCAAACATTATACCAAAACGCCTTCTGTGTGTGGCTCATTATGGGACAGTTACTCTTGATCCTCGTTAGACTCATCAACGACATGCTGACACTCATCTGACAAATCCTCGTCATCTCCATCCTTAATAGACGTCTTTCAACTGAACGGGTTGCTGCATTCAAGTCCTCCCCCACAGGCACAAATGATGATGCATGCGACTTGGAGTCCAGTACATCCGCAGGTTTTGCCTTTACAGGCTCGCTCTGACTCACGACTGTATCGTGTGAGCTTGATTAGAGACCCACGAGCTAGGGGTACTCCACCAATAACAGTGCGAGGAGATATGGCTTTGTTGGCATAGTCTCCCATCCGAACTTTATTGGGTTGACGGGAGGGTCCGATTGTAGGGCGTCATACCATTGTGCAACTTGTCACCTGATAATGGCATCTGAGCACATTCTGGACAAATGCCTGAGTTGTTGGGGGGAGAGAGCATAGTTTGGGGGCAGAGGGAGTACTCGTTTCAGTTTTCAGCGCCCACATGCGCTGCAGGCACTCTGTCGTGGAATCACATTTCAGCTGGCTACAATAACGTGCAACCATAAATGCAGTTGCCACCGTCTTGTCCTGCTCCAAATCATCATCAACTTTAACAATAGTGTCAAGTTTTAATCCATTCTTTCCTGTTGATATGGCAGTTCCCTTTCCAACTCCGTAAGTGGCCGTCACAATATCACATCCACTTATGGCATGCAGGGAAAGAACCTGTGAAATGCTATCGGAGTGCTTCTTCACTGCCGTTGGGATGTCAGCATATGTTCGGTCTTAGATAGAAGACTGCCTGGTCGTGAGACCCTGCATGTTTGGGCTGCATAATGGTGGAGAAGTAACACAAAACATTCGTGTTATCAGCAATGATGGAGACTCTTGAATGTGGATTCTGGCCAACGAAAATGTCATGATGATCTCTGCCTCCTTGCCTGCGTACATTCGAGCACTGAATCACGGGCTGGAAGTGATTACTTCAGGTTGAGTTTATAGACCCTTGAAGACGTCGTGCCTCGCGATATGCGGGTGCTGCTCTTGGTTGAGTATACCATATACCTGTTAAACGCCAGGTGCACGCCACTTTCAAAGAGTTTCGAGGCCAGCCAACTTTTGAAACATTGAACAATCGTCTGGACTGAGCCCTTTGCAGGCCAATCAAGTGTCCAGAGATCAGCAGGTCCTCAATGCAACTTCCACACCAATGTTTTCTTGAGCGTTGATTTTTCCGGTCGCCACTCTCATACTCCCATCTGGATGAAATATGGAGGGTGGGTAGGCAGCCAGCTCGGTTGAGAGTACTTGTGGTAAGTCCAGATCTCTATTGCTGAATAGAAGACCTATGAATATAGCGTAGATCGCCTCCTAGTCAAAAACGTTGTGCTCTCCGACAAGAAGGACGAGAAGGTCATTACGCGCTAGGAGAGCCTGCCATAAAATCTTTCTTGCCAGGTGCTCTCAAACTGCTTAAGCTTCTCCTTCCGAGTTCATATCAGTGATAACACTGTGACAAGTGCAGCATACTGTAGACTCCGAGATGGTACTATTTGACCTACCACAAATGACCTTGACTTTTGCCTTAGCATGTGACTTTGACCTTCAGGTGTACATGTGATGTAGGTATTTGGATTCGTCATCACTAAAAACACCCATAAAAGAGGCTTTGATTTGCTTTGCTGCACCTTTAACGGTCAAATTCTAAAGCATATTAAAGATTGTGGGACTTCAAATTATATTGACCAAGACCTTTTTGGCATGACCTTGCTTTCTAAGCATCGATAAACATACCCCAACGAAATCAACATCCTGAAAAAAAACGATTTTGATAACAACATCGTTACTGCGTCTCATATGGTTCCTATGTTATGAGAATTGTAAGGATTTTTGGCGTTTCGGCGGCCATTTTGGATTGTTATGCATAAACCTACGTTGAAACATCAACTTCACGGCTGACACGGATTCACTCACCCCAAAATCTATGTTTAGATTCCAAGATCACCTTCCTCGGTCAATTCGTTCAGAAGTTATGTTATTTAACAATAATGATAATAAGATAACTTCTACTGCGCCTAAATCCTTGGAAACCAAGCACAGAGGCGCATCAAAACAAAAGGATTGGTCAATCTCAAAATCTATAAGCAGTATTCCAGTTGTCAACAGATGGGTCAAGGCGCTAGGGAGCTACGGTGGATAAGCAATGTTGTAAAGATAAGTGTTTAAATGTCGACGAAAGTTTGTAATATTTTCAACTGATCTAACACTAAGAGGGAGCATATTCCAAAGAGTTGGTGCAGCAACAAAAAAGCCATAGTTCCAATGTCAGTGTTGATTCTAGGAACAAAACGTTGGTCAGAAATTTCGGCGGCCATTTTGTCGGCCATCTTGGATTTTGAAAAAATGCAAGCGGGTGTAAAGTCCACGCCCAGAGGATTTTTTTGCTAGATGGCATAGACTAATCAAAAATGCGAATACATTATTTTAGGGGGACTCTGCAAGCTTTTTGGGAAATTGTGCGGTTGTGCCACTGGACTACTGCACCAATATATATCTACAGTATGTGTCATGTTTACATCAGACAATCGTTATAGATATTAGAACCCCAGCAATAGAAAAATAAACTCCTATATTAATGATAATCTAAATTCAATTAAACATCTATGGCCCAGGGTACAAGCACCCATCGTCGCGCGCCAGGGGGGGCTGCTGATTACATCAGTCTCAGTATGCAGTCACACCAGGCTTGCGAGGATGGAAGCACCGAAACAGTGTTAATACAAAGGGTGTATACATACGTGCTTCCAATTGAAGTCGAGATGGTGTTCGATTTAACTCGTCTGCCAGGCAGTACAGTGTAAAGTGCGTTATACAGTCCAGAGGACTGGATACTGCACTATATAAGCACTTACATTTACTTATACATACAAAAATCCAACAGTCAATGGAAAGACCACCTCAGAACTATTCATACTATAAGGTATGTGATTAAAAATTCACACATGTTAGGCCCATCGTGTGGCTCACCAAGAACTGCACCAACTGCAGCATATTAACTATCTCCAAAACCGTCCAACAGCGCCTCCTCCCCCGCCTGCCCCCTTCCCCTCCGAGGCTCCGTCCAACAGCGCCTCCTCCCCCGTCTGCCCCCTTCCCCTCCGAGGCTCCGTCCAACAGCGCCTCCTCCCCCGCCTGCCCCCTTCCCCTCCGAGGCTCCGTCCAACAGCGCCTCCTCCCCCGCCTGCCCCCTCCCCACTCCGAGGCTCCGTCCAACAGCGCCTCCTCCCCCGCCTGCCCCCTTCCCCTCCGAGGCTCCGTCCAACAGCGCCTCCTCCCCCGTCTGCCCCCTTCCCCTCCGAGGCTCCGTCCAACAGCGCCTCCTCCCCCGTCTGCCCCCTTCCCCTCCGAGACTGCGTCCAACAGCGCCTCCTCCCCCGCCTGCCCCCTCCCCACTCCGAGGCTCCGTCCAACGGCACCTTCTCCCCCGCCTGCACTCCGCCTGCCCCCCCCCCCCCCCTCCGAGGCTCACCAAAACATCGCACTGCAACCCTTTTATGAATGCACCCCTCAGGAATAGTAAAAACCTTAAATATCACCCCCCCCCCTTATAAAAACAAACCCTGCACTCCCTTGACGACCACCAATAACCTCCACGCCCTTATAAAGATCACACAAACCCTCCAACGGCACCAGATACCCACCATTTTGACGACGGACATGACTGGCCAACAATAAACACTATGTTGCAGAGAAGGTCTGTTAAGCTTTGCTCACCACACACACACGCGCGCGCACACGCGCACGCACGCACACATACACATACACCGCACGCGCCGCACGCACCGCACGCACCGCACGCGCCGCACGCACCGCACGCACCGCACGCACCGCACGCACCGCACGCACCGCACGCACCGCACGCACCGCACGCACCGCACGCACCGCACGCACCTATGTATGTATGTGAAGGATTTTGCGTATGTACGTACGTACGTACACACACACGTACACACGTACACACACACGCACACACGTACACACGTACATACATACATACAGTAGTCAAAAAAGAAATGCAAGCTGCTTTGTTGGTTTATAATTGTTTGTTGGTTTTTTTAAATTGTATCAATAATTTTGATGGTGTTGCAGCTTATATGTCCAATGGAGGTAATCGCATTGCGAATAATTCGTTACACTTGATTAATTTATGATAAAAGGCGAATTACGGCATGCACTGGGGCTGACCGTAGACTATTATGTATAGGTGGCGTAGTTTGAGTATTGTGTAGCTCGCCACGCTAGAAGGCAGGACATCATGCCACGGCAAGTGGAGCTACAGCGAAGTTGAAAAATGCAACGGTGCTGATTGCGGACACTCATGTGGTCAGTGCGAAACCCGGTATAACAGGGCAAGTATTTATAATAGTTATACTTCTTCTTGCCATTTTTCGACAATTGTTTATATCTATAATTGAATAATGAGCTTCTTTGTTGTGGCTGTTGTTGTTGAAATACAGGTTCATTCATTCAAACAAATAAATGATACGACTTACAAGAAATACGTTTTCCGGTTTTTTCCATGGAATCAGCGGGCCGGTCGCTTAGCTAGAAGATATGCTGGGGTTCGATTTCAACTTTGCTTTGTGACAGTCATTTTCTGACATTTGAACACACTGAATATGCTTCTTTTGGATAGACAAAAGCTGGTTAGCTATCTGTAAGGAGCAGTGGAGACAAAAAGCGTATCGCCTTTCACAATTAGTGCCGAAAAACACAAACTTTTACATGTCAAGTTCACTGGATAACATTGCAGCGAAGACGATGCTCGTATAGAAGATGCCAACAATAATGGTGTTTGTCAGTGTACTAGACAGCCTGCAAACTGGCTTTAGTGTTCGATTCATAATTGCTTCTTGGCAGGTCTGTTTCTTGCTCAACCTGACGTTTTCGAAATTGCAGCAATCAATCATTTGCAGTTTAAAAATCTGCTTTGTAACAGAATTTCCAAGAGTACAGAATTACACAGTGTACTAGACAGCCTGCAAACTGGCTTTAGTGTTCGATTCATAATTGCTTCTTGGCAGGTCTGTTTCTTGCTCAACCTGACGTTTTCGAAATTGCAGCAATCAATCATTTGCAGTTAAAAAATCTGCTTTGTACAGAATTACACAGGGTTTAAAAGAAGAATGTTTTACTATACAATCTCGTTGTTTAATTAGCGATAAAAGGGACTATTTTGCAAACGACGAGCCACACCAAGAACACATTCGACATCGTGTAAAGGTAGTTTTGCTTCGTGATATCACTCTGTGTAATCCAGACAGTAGACACAGTTTGCAGGAGAACGGGGAGCATTGCCATTTCGATTATGCGTTATGTTTGTTACATAATTATTATCTAAATAATGAGATTCACTTGTGTGTACATAAGAAAAGGCGTTTTATGCTTAATCCAATCAAAAGCGAGTGATAACTCGGCACAATTTGGCCCACGTCTAAAAGAGGTTTGCTGAATCCTGGTCTAGTTTGAAGTTTGAGTATTTTGCGAGCCTCAAGGGGGTACAGTTGGAAGTCTTCGGAGAGCGCTCAATGAGGGATGCAATTGGAGGTTTTCGGGGAGCTTCAGCCCCCTGAATATTCGCCACGATCCGACGCCAATACCTAATATACGTGTAATTGGAACATTTCACAATCCTGGCTAAGGGCCTGCATGGACACGTACACACATGCGTGTGTGTGTGTGTGTGTGTGTGTGTGTGTGTGTGTGTGTGTGTGTGTGTGTGTGTGTGTGTGTGTGTGTGTGTGTGTGTGTGTGTGTGTGTGTGTGTGTGTGTGTGTGTGTGTGTGTGTGTGTGTGTGTGTGTGTGTGTGTGTGTGTGTGTGTGTGTGTGTGTGTGTGTGTGTGTGTGTGTGTGTGTGTGTGTGTGTATGTGTGTTTGTGTGTGTGTCTGTGTTTATTATATATATATATATATAATATAAATAAAAATAAGAACGAATTAAAGAACTACAGACCAATATGTATGTTCTCAAACATCTAAAAAATGTCTCACTAAAGTACTGACGAATAGGCTACAGAAGACACTCAATGAAAACCAACAACGAGAGCAAGCAGGATTCAGACACAGGCACTCAACGACAAACCACATCCACGTCGTAAACCAACTGATGGAGAAGTTAATATCCCGCTCTGCACCGCGTTCGTCCACTACGAGAAGGTTTTCGACTAGCTGCAATGTCTATACCCAATACAGACCTCGCTTCAAGAACAGGGGATAGAAGACGTGTACATCGAACTCCTGAAAGTCATCTACACCAACAGCTCGATGACTGTCCAGCTACACAAAGAAAGCAACAAGATCAACATCAAGTGAGTAGTACGACAGGGTGACACAATATCGCCCGAGCTGTTTACAACAATACTCGAAAGCATTTTCCGAAGACTGACCTGTAGAATATCTCAATCATCTTCGCTACGCCGACGACATACCCATATGCGCCACTACACCGCAAGAACAACAACAAATGCTGCGGGAGCTAGCTTGTGAAAGTGAAAAATAAGATCTGAAGATGAACATTTCGATAACAAAAATTATACTAGAAAACGAAACACCAATATATATTAACACCACACAGATAGAGAACGTTGAAAGCTACGTATACCTGGGGCAGTGGTACAGCATCAGAGACAAAACCCAATACAAGGAGATTCAAAGAAGAATCACGGCTGGCTGGACAGCATTCGCCAAGCACCGCAACATCTTCAAGGGTAACTTTAAAACATGCTTGAAGAGACAAGTGTACAACTCATGCCTAATTCCAGCGGTGACGTACGGCGCGGAAACATGGACACTCACCAACCAGAAAAAGACCAAGCTAGCAGCCGCACAAAGAAAGATGAAAATAATATGTTAAACATCACATATCGGGAAATAAAAACAAACATATGGATAAGAGAGAAGACAAAGATCATAGATGTGACAGAACAAATCAGAAGGCAGAAGTGGACCTGGGCAGGGCACATCAGTAGGCTACGGGAAACCGATGAACATCGCGTATCACTATCTGGAGACCTTACGAAGGGAAACATTCTACATGACGACTGGCGATACGGTGGAGAGACGAACTAGACGAGTATTGGAAGGACACCGTCTGGCAGCGGATAGCGCAAGAAAGGCAGCTCTGGAAACGACATGCTGAGGACTTCGCCCATCACGGGACAATACGGCTGCACAATGATAATGATGATGATGATGATGATATGTACACACATACATACATACTCACATGCTCACATAAACACATGCACGCACACACGCGCACACGCGCACACGCGCACACGCGCACACGCGCACACGCGCATACCTACAAGCAATATGTCGGCCCAGTTGATATAATAATTATGTTTTATATCGGAACAAACACCTCACAAACCAACCGTGTATTATTGCCGAGACGAGGTAGCAGTTAATCCTTTATTAATATACGCTGTATTGTGATATCACGTTCACACAACGGACTGACATGAAAGAATAGATGTCAACATGACGCGTAACTGATCTATGGAGTTGTTAAACACTTATAAAGAGCGTAATTTGTTACCATACATATATTTTGATAGACCACATAGCTAGGCCCAAATGGGGAAAATATAATCTTATTTTCAGGAATCCCTTCTACGTCTTTGCTATATATTCTGGACTAAGTAGCTCGTATCAAATGAGGCATTACAAAGCCCTGAAAACCTGAAAACTCCAGCGTTGTTTGCACGACAATCATATGTAATCGCATTCACTTTTAAATCGTGATCTTGTCCTAAGAAAGAGGTTGTCTTGCCGACATGTATAAATGTCGTCACCAAATTTGTGACGCCTTGGCTATCTTGGAAATGTATGCGCAGCGTCCGGTTCGGACAGTTGCGTGAACGTTTATGGGAAGATGTCGCCATTGTGTGTGTGTGTGTGTGTGTGCGTGCATGTGTGCGTGCGTGCGCGCGCGCGTGTGTGTGTTTGGGTGGGTGGATGGGTGGGTGGGTGTGCATGTCGGTGCGCGTCTGCGTACGTACATGCATGCGTGCGTGGAATGTGGGTGTGGGTATGGGTGTGGGTGTGGGTGTGTTTGATCGTGTGTTTGATCGTGTGTTTGATCGTGTGCGTGTGCGTGTGCGTGTGCGTGTGCGCGTACATGTGTATGTGTATGCACGCCTCTATGACCTGCCCCAAATCCTATGCATTCGACGCATAACAGTGATTTCAATTAATATTCATCCAACCAGGCACACAAGAGAACAATGGACATATTATCTTATGAACTGATATTTGTTGTATGACAAAATGCGTACGAATACTATTATCTTTTCATCGGGTAGTTACTTAATTATTTTGTCTAAGTCAAAAAGATGTTAAGCCGTTAACACGGGCCTGAAATGCCAGGATGTCCTATCAGTTTGGCCAATACCGTATTTTATACTGAATCTCCGGAGGATAAGTCAATGCACACCGCTCTCCAACTATTTGAGTAAATAAGTTCCCTCCTCGTACGCTGTGCTGTTCCGCAATGCCCTTCGCCTTTCTATATAATCAGCATATTCATTCACTCTGTCCAATGCCTGCATGTGTTGAAACATTACGTTTACCACATAAGACAAACAGAGGAGAACGAGCAATATGCAAATACCAGTAACCGCAACCAATATGACAGTTGTGTCGTCCGTGATCTCTGTCGTCAAATCAACCGTCCGATTCGTCGTCGATTGAAATGTCGCCTTGTCGTACGTTATAGAGCATCGCGAACCAGGGAAGTGTGGCAGGCATTTGCATGAATAATTGCCCGTCTTTGCATCATACAGACACGTGCCGCCGTTCTGGCACATGTTGGGCATCTCACACTTGACACCGCAGTGAGTCTGCGGGCAGATACAACGGTGAGTGTCGCCGCTAGCTACGTACTCGCAAGTGCCGCCGTTCAGGCATGGATTGCCGCACGTTCGAGTGTCACCAAATGGACGAAACAACATACTAGCTCGCTGTAGCGGAATAAGAATCCCTGCTGATCCCATCATAAATACATGTCGTTGTACGTCAGTTTGGGAATCATCGTGAGGCCCAAATAAGTAGAAACGGGTGCAATTATTAAACCACCAGGTTGTTCCACGGTATACTCGAGAGCAGTTGTGCGATGCATTAGTGAACTGCATATCTTTGTAATAAACCAATAATCCGCTAACTGCATTGATATTGTCATGTTCTGTGCCCATGCGTATAACGTACATGTCCGATTCAGAACCCAGACTGAAGTTGTCAGCTGACGCTCCGTAGCTGTTTCCGTTGTAATCAACGCCTTCAAACCGTAGTTCTCCATTTCTTAATGTGTAGTTCGTCGTGAGTAGATGTACAATTTCGTTGCCCAGCCAAAATTCTGAATCAGGCCCATTTTGTCGTCCAAAGCCATTCTTGTATTCGTCCCAAGTCCGCTGTGCGAAGTTGGTTTCGTTGGTCATCGCACACCTGCGCAGCCAAACTGTCCACCCGCCTCCGAAACTAGTTTGGTCGCACGACACGGTTAGATTGCTAAGGTTACCAATACCCGGGTAGACTGTGTGAGGTCCATCCTTCGCCTTTGATACCCGATAACACTTCAGGTCGATACAGTCTTTTGGTTTACAGTTAAGCTGGCACAACGCGACATGAAAAAGTAAAATGGTCACTGATAAAAAGGAAACGACATCACTGGCGCTTTCCATGGGAAGGTTTAGCATCACTGTCCTGACGTTTGCATTTCCTGTCTGTTTACGTAAGCAAATGAAATGTAGACGTAAGCAGTATTTGCGCACTTTACGTCATCTATTCGAAAGCTCGTATGAAGGCGGATATCTAAGCTTTTAAAGATGCCTTGTAAATTCGATTGTTTCGATTCTCTCTCTAAAAATTCACTGTGTTAAAAATATGCCTACTTTGAGTAAAGCATTATAATAATATATTTTATTTGATTGTATATGTATATTAATTTAAAATAAATAGTAGTGGTAAAGAATAAAATAAATAAATACATACATATTTAATAATGTAGAATTTCTAAATAAAGAAGTAAATAAATAGCAGTTATTCATCAAAATTAAATAATATTAATAATAATCAATCTAGCACAATAAATATATATAAATAATACTAATAAATAAATAAATATATATATATATGTATGATTAATAATAATTAATAATAATTAATAATTTAGTAAAACATTTGATATAAAATAGTTTACGTGAGCAATAATGAATAATCATTATACGAATACGATAACTCATTAAAATTGGTTTTAGTAGAGGGCAGTGGTCATCTAGAGTGACACTAATATGAAACACAAAAGAAATGTGTCTTCAGACGACATTCGAAGTTGGCGAGAATGTCACAGGTTTTAACAACACTTGGGAAAGTGTTCCAGAGGAAAGCAGCAGCTACAGCGAATGAGCCGTCCCCAGCCTTGATTACTTCCAACATGTTACTGCTCGCAGGGCGCAGTGCTCTTGCCGGTTGATATGGGTGCACGAGTTCACACAGGTACACGGGCGCGTCATTGTGCATGGCTTTGTACATGAGTACCAGTATCTTGTATCCACTAGTCCGCATGTACAATGTTATGTATGTGTTTTGGTGAACTCGTCAAAACACTTCGAGAAAGTATAACGTATTTAGCATTTGATACATTATTTAATATAAACGTCTTTCAATATTCATACCTGGTGCAATACCCGAATGTTGTCATCTGATCAGAAAGGGGCAGTCTTTCCGGGCTCTCGCGAAAACAACTTGATATCGGCACATAGATTGGTTTTCGTAAAAGACCTGTTGCAACGACCGATTTCAAATCTTTCAAAGATTTTAAACACGTCGCACTTTTTAATAAAATGAATGGGAATGCTACATAAACTATTTATAACCACATAATTTGGACATCACAGACGCACTGGTCATTGAAAAAACATATTGCTATGCAATTGTGTGATATTATGTATTAATAGTATGCACAAAAACTATACAACATAATATAATTTATATTAACAAGTACGTTTCAAGTGCAATTCACTCACTCATTCCACTTCGTGCCGTAAATGGTCCGTAATGCATCAACAAGAGAGCGCCGCTGCGTTGATCGTACACAACGTCAACTGGAAGGCCGTCATTTCCATCTCCACTGGTCGTCTCCATGTCTCTTTCGGGCGATCTCTTCTCTGTCTTCCCTCCGCTGTCCAGCATAGGGCTATCTTGGGTAGTGCACGAGTGGGCATTCGGTAAATGTGCCCTAGCCATCTATATATTCGTCTGTTGATCTCTTCGCCAGGGATGTTGAGTCTGTCTGGCGGAGCAGCTCTTCTTTGGTGTTCAACTAAAATACCCGATATTCAAGCGGAGACACTATAA
Source organism: Escarpia spicata (assembly GCA_963995525.1). Classification (NCBI taxonomy): domain Eukaryota; kingdom Metazoa; phylum Annelida; class Polychaeta; order Sabellida; family Siboglinidae; genus Escarpia; species Escarpia spicata. Next base: position 81,462,790 of record OZ023205.1, read on the forward strand.
TAATTTATGTGGTTTGGTTTAATACGTTATTGAAGCACGGGCTTTCGTGCATTAAGAGCAACCGACTTAGACTGGGAGCAGTCATTTGTATCGAGTGTGGCGGTCTGCAACAGTTTCTTAGTTTGTCTTGAATGTTACCCTTTTCCACTCTAGATATTTTGATATACTTTTAATAATGGTCATCACTGGTCTTTTGTGAGTCCCAAATCGTTTTACTCGATTAAATTAAGACTATCTTGAGGTAGATATTTATGGAAACACATTCGATATTCCCGCGACGAAACGACTTCATATCACAAAACAAGGTTCAGAACGGTTAAATATTGCATCCCTATTTTCTGAAGCGTTTTCGTGCATGGCTGCAGACATATTTGAAATCATCATGCAAAATACTGCTAGAATGCAGTATGAAAACTACTTTGTATATTAAAAACAAGGTTCGGACCAATTTAATACAGCTGATTCCCGGACTAAAGGGTGAACATAAATGGAGAAATACCGCATCACTTCTTCCCTCCAGATTTGATGGTGAAGCTGTCAGTCAGCTGGTTGTTACAAAAAACGTGACATTGAACGTCTATTTAGAGTATCTCGATAACATTTACCGTCTTCTGGGGTCCCGTGGTGATGTAATATGTTCAACAAGATTTCTCTGTGAAGTGGTTTTCCGAAGTCAATGATTGCTACATAGTTGACCATGCGTTCATTGAAGTCCCCAAAACTCACGAGTACGTCAGGTCTGGGGATGTCTTCCAAAGTTGATTGGAGCCTTGTTGTTGTTGACAGCGCATGGATGCGAACGGCATCTTCAATATTTTCTAAAGTGCGTGTTATAAGTGCTTTATAATAATAAATAATATTAATAAATTTCTAAAATGACCTTATTATTGTCATTAATGCTAAGACGATGCACTGCGTTAAGCCCATCAACTTAATGATCGGTATCAATGTTAGACGTCAAAAGACAGTAGAGAAGGCAACACTGTCTTTGAAAAACAATAAACAAATTACCAAAAAAATTTCAATACACCTGACTGGGCTGTTGATTTATTAGTGTAATTACCCAAAATAAGGCACTAATACATTATAAATGCTGCAATGTCTATGTGCGTTACATGTGAAGTGCACTACACAGAATACACTGGTGATAAGTCTATATTAGTGTGTCCAAAGCAATGAGCTTACAATGGTCCATTGTTTCTACTTCTTTCCTCAGTTGCTCTCTTTTTGCATTTTCTTCCTCTTGTCTGTTAAATTTCTCTGTTTCACTGTACAAGCAATATGCAATTAAGGCCACACCGAGGAGGACGACGATAACTATGAATACGATGACCACAACTGCATTAAGCGATGTGTCGTTTGTCGGCGGAAGGAGTGTCGTCGTGTTGTCCACTGCAGAGCAATTCGAACCCGGGAAGTCTGGCAGGTATTGGCATGAACACTTGCACGTCGTAGCGTTATACAGACACATGCCGCTATTCTGGCACATCTTGACCGTCTCACACTTGATGCCGCAGTGGGTCTGCGGGCAGACCCAACGGTGAGTGTCGCCGTTAGCTACGTAATCGCAAGTTGCACCATTCAGGCAAGGGTTGTTGCACGAGTGTCGCCAAATGGACGGAACAATATACGAACGAACTCGATATAGCGGAATAGGCCTCCCTGCTGGTCCCATCATAAATAAATGGTGCTGAATGGCAGTTTGGGTTATTACAATGAGAACCGAATAAGAAGAACTGAGCGCAGTCACCATACCACCAACGTATTCCACCATATAGATTGAGGCACCCCAGATTTCCTGTCGTGAATGATTTGTTTTTGTGATAAATCTATAGTCCAGCGAATGCATTGGTGTTGTAATGTCCGGTGCCCAAACGTAGCGCATACCTTTCCGCTTCGGAATCCAAACTGAAATTTTCAGCCGATATGCCGTAATTGATTCCGGTGTTACCAATACCTTCAATCCGTAGTTCTCCGTTCCTTGATGTGTATTTCATCGTGAGTAGATGAACTATTTCGTTGCCCAGCCAACTTTCTGAATCAGGCCCATTTTGTCGTCCAAAGCCATTCTTGTATTCGTCCTAAGTCCGCTGTGCGAAGTTGGTGTCGTTGGTCATCACACCTGCGCAACCAAACTGTCCAACCGCCACCGAAATTAGTTTGGTCGCATGACACGGTCAGATTGTTAAAGTTAGCAATACCCGGGAAGATTGTGTGAGGTCCATCATTCGCCTTTGATACTCGGTAACATTTCAGATTGATACAGTCCTTTGGTTTACAGGTAAGCTGGCACAATGCTACATGATAAAGTAAACAGGTCAACGATGAAAGGTTAACGCCAGTTATAGTGTCTGCCATTGTAAGGTATTTTTAACATTTATTTTGTGAAAAGTAAACATAGTCATTATCAATTACGACATGCTAGTATATCTGTAGGACAGCTAAGAGGATATGGTTAGAAGAGAAACGCAAAGAAGTGCAAAGAGCAGCAGAAAGGAATGGTTCGAAAGCGCTGTTGTGAGAGAGTTAACAAACGCAAAAAACAACTCCAACACACAAATAAAAATCAAAGATGACTTCTAACAAGCGAGGAACAAGCAACGAAGTGGATGGAGCACTTCCGAGAAGTGTTAAATCAACCTACCACACTCTTCGACTTCGGGCAGGAACCAAACACAGAACAGCTGATGTAGCCACTGATGACATTACCAAGGCGAACTCTTCAAAGACTTCCAGCCTCAGGCATAACAAAGCAGCGAGGCTTGATGATGTAACCGCCGAACTATTGAAACATGGCAAGGACGGGGTTGTAGATGAGTTAACTTACTTGTTCAGCCTGATCTGGAGCGAAGGGGAAGTCGATTGGAGAAGAGGGGGTGCCTGAGCGATTGCAACTACTGACGAGGAATACCATTGATGTCAGTGCAGGTAAATGTGTTCTGCCGTGTGATCCTCAACCGGCTGAAGACATTAATTAAGGAAAGCAGAGAGTTCTAGTCAGCTTCATTGACTTTAAGATAGTGTACACAGAGAGTCGTTGTAAAAAGTCGTAAAACTGTAGGCGTGCCAAACAAGTATATAAACATTTTAAAATCGCTGTACCGAAATACCAGCTGCTGCATCAAGACCAACGATTGCTACACGGGTGTGCATCTAGGATGCATCCTGCCCCCTTTCTCTCTGTTGTTGTTATTGACTTTATCATGAGGAAGACGATTAATGGTCCGAACTTCGGTGTTACATGGGTAAATACTAGGTTGACAGACTTTGACTTTGCTGATGACATCGCATTGCTCAGCCGCACGCCAGATATCCTGCAGTAGATTACCAATTATTTGAATGATAACGGGATGTACGGGAACACTGGCATTCAACTCTCACTTCCGGCTCCGGGACCATTTCCCAGCCACACCCCGGTAATCGCTTCTGCTGGCGGGCGAAACGAAGTGAGGGGCTGGCGCGTTTCATCTGCCAGTATGTGGCCTGGAGAAGAGATTGGCGCCACCAGGTTATCACAATCGCCAACAGAAAAGACATGATGGATAAAACACAAGCTGATAGCACACCGGATCGGTCGAGGCCCGGGTTACCAACGACCGCGCTACCCATTGGTAGCAGAGAGAGAATCAGAAACATTGCCTATTTTAAGGGAAGAGGTGGAAGAAGCCATCCACAGTATATCAGTAGGGAAATCACCAGTTGCAGATAACATTCCAGCGGAGCTGCTAAAATATGGTGGCGAGGGAATGGCCACTGCACTGACAGCGAGTTGCCATAAGATCTGGGACTTCAAACAGTGGCCAAAGGAATGGACACAATCACTCATAATAATAATAATGAACCGGTTGAAAAAGCAATCAGAAGAACTACTAGCAGAAGAGCAGGCCGGATTCAAACCCGGAAGAAGTACCACAGAGCAAATCTGCAACCGCAGAATTCTGATCGAAAAACACTTGCACCGGAAGAGCCTGCTCCACAACTTCATAGACTTCAAGAAGGCTTTCGACACGGTGTGGTACGAAGGTCTGTGGCAAGTTCTAAGGCGCTTCAACATTGACGAAGGCATCACTCAAGTCATCAGCGCACTGTATAGCAACGCCAGCAGTGCGGTCCTTCTCAACAACCAAATAGGGGAGTACTTCAGGACCACAGTCGGAGTCCGTCAAGGATGCTTGCTGTCGTCGGTTCTCTTCAACATCTACATCGGTAACATCACGAGAGAAGCCCTCCACAACTATCTATGTGGGAGGCAGAGCTGTCAGCAACCTGCGATTTGCAGACGAAGTAAGTCTTCTTGGAGGAAGCAACAACGAGCTCCAAGATCTCACCAACAGACTAGTGGATAGAGTAGGCGCTACGGCGGAAATAAGCAACGAAAAGAGCAATGTGGTGGCCAGCAGCACTGAACACATCACTGTTTACATCACGATGAACGGCCAGAAGTTGGAGGAAGTGGATGCGTTCAAATATATCGGCTCCACACTCCCCAACGATGGACGGTCAGACAAAGAGATCCAGACCCGAATAGCCCTTGCAACAGCAGCAATGACCAAACTCAGTAAAATATGGAGAAGCGTTAACATCAGCTTCCCAACTAAGATCATACTTTACAGAGCCCTTGTTGCTCCATCCTTCTCTACGGCTGCGAAAGTTGGACACTGACGGCTGCAACAATGAAGAAGATACAAGCGTTTGAGACCAAGTGCTTCAGATGCCTGCTGCACATATATTGGGCCGAGCACAAGACCAATGACTTTGTCCGAAGACGGATCACTGCCCTGGCAGGTCCACAGGAGCCACTCCTCGCAACAGTGAAGAGGGAAAAGATGGCATGGTACGGCCATGTGACACGCCACGACTCCCTTACCAAGACAATCATGCAGGACACTCTGGAAGGCGGGGAGGCAGGCAAAGGAAGACCTGTATGGACAACCTGCGCGAATGGACTGACTTTGACGTCCAAACGCTACTGAGACTTGCGTTAGACTGCCCCGGCTGGAGAACATTCGCTGCGTCTGTGTCCCTCATGTCTCCCCCACGACCTGACAGGTCTCGGGATGAACTGAACTGAATGATAACGGAGTGAGGGTCGGATTACGGATCAGCTACGAGAAGAAAAAAGGTTGTCAGTTGGTAATGTACCTGAACCCGACATTGCGATCAGTCATCTTGACCTGCAGTGCGTAGAGAACTTCCCCTACCTCGGAAGCTAGATTTCTAGCAAGGGTGACGCGGTAGTAGATGTGCGAATGAGGTTAAGTAAGGCTTCAGCAGGGTTCCAAAAAGTACGTCCTGTATGGTACCATAAGTAAGGGTATTAAATTACGTCTCTGCATGTCAATTGCAATACCAACAGCGATATGTACATGCGAGACGTGGAAGAATAGAGTGAGGATATCCAAAAATTTGACATCTGCCACCGGCGATACCTTCGGTTCATATTGGACATATCATGGAGAGAGCAAATCACCAATGAAAAAGTGATGAGGAGGGCAGGTCTGGAGAGATTACATGACATCGTCAAGTGCAGGCGAAGGAGACTAGCTGGGCATGCACTACGTCTACCGAGAGAGAGACTTGCATATGTAGCGATGAAATGGGTACCGGAAGGTGGTAACAGGAAAAGAGGAAGGCCAATTAAGACTTGTCGCAAAACATTTATGGAAGACTTAGCAGAAATGGGAATCACCTGGAATAAGGCCAAAGAAGTCGCAAATGACACTACAAGATGGAGAGATCGCGTCGCCTGATGTCCGGAAAGGAACAGGAGGAACTAAGTCTAAGTCTAAGTAAGTTCTATCCATGTGTAAAGATCAATGGATGTCGAACGCTTTCAGAGGGTATTCGTACCGCACGTTGCACAAAAATGACGTAATAATTGTAGAACACGACCTTCATAGTTATTACGTACAGAAATTAATTGTTCGCCACGGAACACGTGTTTTCTACAATAGTTCCAATTTGTGTTAATAATAATAAGGTAATTTCTTTTCCGCCTAAATCTTCGGAAACCAAGCTCAGAGGCCCATCAATACAAAAGGGTTAGTCAATATCAGAATCGATAAGACATATTATACGGTACGCCAATGAGCTAAGGTGGATACGCAAGGTTATAAAGGTAAGTTTCCACATGCTAACAAGCGTACCATTGCGAACAGTCTACTGTCTGAGCCCAAGGGTAATTCTACGAATGATATTAAACTGACTTCACCTCGGGACGTGGGGCAATGTTTCTTCCCGACCGGCCAATCGTTGCGACCGCCATTCGGTAACAACAGAGAGACAGACAGACAGACAGTAAAACAGACAGACAGGCACACAGACACACATGCACACATGCATACATGCATACGTACATACGTGCCATTGGACTATAGGGGAATTACGCTTAGTTCGCATGTGCATACAATATACTGCACTATTTTAAACAATCGTCTTATATCATGGGTAGAGGGCAACAACCTTTTGTGTGATGAGCAAACTGGGTTTAGACCAGGTCGCAGTTGTCCCGACCACCTATCTACCATTACAAACATAATCAATACTAGAAAGAAATGCCGACAGCAAACGTTTGCATGTTTCGTAGATTTTAGTAATGCTTATGACCGTATCAATAGAAATTTCCTCTGGAACAAAATTAGGAACTTTAACATATAAGGGGAAATGCTCGAGACTTTGAAATCATTATGTGTTGATTACAAATGTTGTGTTAGGGTCAACAACTTAAAGTCTGACTGATTCAATGTTAAATGCGGGCTTAAGCAGGGATGTGTTCTAACCTCTATCATATTAAATATGTTTATAAACGATTCATCAGCTGAATTGAAAGGCACGGGTAAAGGTGTTAAGATCGGAGACGAAATTGTTACAATGTTAGCATACGCAGATGACATTGTGGTGCTGGCCGAATCAGCAGAAGAACTGCAGATATTGCTAAATGTTATCTGGAAATGGTGCAATGACTGGGGCATGTCTATTAACAAAGACAAAACTCAAATTGTACATTTTCGTAATCCATCGATATCTGAGACTACTTACGATGTTCTACTAGGTGATCAAAGCATTTCGTGTACTACTCTACTCGGTACCCCCCCCCCCCCCCCCCCCCCCCCCCCCCTATTCCCGGTGTATCCGTGTTATGTTCATGCAGCCCTTTCTCTGTTTGTACTGAATTTACGCCAACTATAGGGTAGGTTGGTATTGGGCAATCAAATTTATTAACACAGGGATTGCCACTGTGCACATATAATATATACAATAGTCACATCTTGTGCACAGCCAGGTACATCGAGATTACAGAGTGATGGACCACACATGTTATGTACGACACATTTTGTACATTTAGAATAATCATACTAGACATTTACCAAAAAACCCTTGATTGCTGTTATATTAATTACAGCATGCCTTTTAACTGTTTTACTAAATTATACGACGACAGACAGGCAGGCAGGCAGGCAGGCAGGCAGGCAGGCAGGCAGGCAGGCAGGCAGGCAGGCAGGCAGGCAGGCAGGCAGGCAGGCAGGCAGGCAGGCAGGCAGGCAGGCAGGCAGGCAGGCAGGCAGGCAGGCAGGCAGGCAGGCAGGCAGGCAGGCAGGCAGGCAGGCAGACATACATACATACATACATACATACATACATACATACATACATACATATATACAGTCTGTCAGTGTGTCTGCTCATCTGCTCGTCTGCCTGCATGCCTGCCTGCCTGCCTGCCTGCCTGCCTGCCTGCCTGCCTGCCTGCCTGCCTGCCTGCCTGCCTGCCTGCCTGCCTGCCTGCCTGCCTGCCTGCCTGCCTGCCTGCCTGCCTGCCTGCCTGCCTGCCTGCCTGCCTGCCTGCCTGCCTGTCTGTCTGTCTGTCTGTCTGATTGTTTGTCTGTCAGACAGAGAAAGTCTGACTTACTTATGCAGGATCCTTTGCCTTTCGACCGCCTCACCGCGTATCATGGCGTAACCAACGCTAGACATGTCGGACAAAAACAAACATCTTAAAACACATTTAAAAACTCTTCAAATGTAGCAAACACATGGAGCTACAAAGTCGTCAAGGAAATTATTGTATGTTGAGTCGACGTCTCTGGAAGAAAGAATGCAGCGTGTACTGGGATCCAGGAAAGAGGAACCATGTGTAGTAGATCAGTCATTCTCCCGCGATGTACAGTACAACGCAATAAACATGGTTTCTTCGTTGCAGTTTTTTAACTGGAAATGTAGAGGTGTCAAGTTGAGATACTGGAATGAAGGAGAATCCTGCTGGAGATGAACCACAGGCAGGTTCGTACGTGTGTGCGTGCGTGCGTGCGTTTGCGTTCGTGCGTGTGAGAGTGTGCATGTGCATGCTAGCTGATCGAGTCGCCATGAAGACGGGAACACCGAATAGTATCACATGTATATGATGCCACATCAGAGTGCTGACCATTTTATACTCCATGATTACTCAAGACAGCCAAGTGTTATGATTACTCAAGACAGCCAAGTGTTATGGCTAATACAAGAAAAGTTGCTCTATTATTGGTCTTTACCAAAATTATACCCAATAAAATTGCCGCCTCACAGCCGAAATGTCTTTAAAACGTCAACTCACGAAGCCTAATTGTCATACTAAATTAGGTGAGTTTCATCATTTCATTCCGCCAACAGTTACTTCGGACGAGAGGAAATGTAGCTTTTATGCAAATACACACAGCAATTCACTAATCTCTAACATATTCAATTGTGACACAACTTCCCATTTCGAACACAGTGTTGGAGCATTCTGCTATCATTCTTCGTGGACATATCCTGACCATGACTCATCACTTGTAGTGAAACGGATTACACGTTCATTCAACCACTTAAAGGTGCTCAATCATTTCGATTTTTGTGCTCATCACGTGTCAGACTAATTTCACGAAACGTAAACGTATCAAGTATTCATTATTGATATACTGGTTCATTTGTACGTATGCTTTACTTCGTTTTAGTGAAATTAACAGACAAACAATAAAATGATTTTCGGTTAGTCCTAACGGAATATCAAGACACATATCTGAACTTGGATGTGGTCTGAGATAGACTTCTCGTGTAATAGTCACGTGAACGGGAATATGTGGCGACATCGGCCTTTGACCCCACCTTTCGGTGCCTGGATTCAGTCAACATTGCGTATTTACGAGTCGCCATCCATTGTTCATACAAGTGATAGCTCGATAATTTTATCTGCGACGAAGGGACGCCCGACCGACTCGACTAAAAAGAGGGTGAGAGCGGAAAGAAAAAGAGAGTATCCGCGAACAAAGGTGTATATTGGAAAGGTTATGGATTTGTGAAACCGAACGAAAGAAACGGCTTGCGTGAAAAGTGATACAGCATTCGCCAAGTTCTTCTGGACAGGTTAGTAACATTGAATTTATCAGCAAGCACACCACACACATGACTGTGTGTTCAATAGATGGAACAGTCATAACAAAGCCGTCATCGTCCGCCATCTTAATGCCATCTTCGATCGACGTTCCGCGACGTTCCATCGCACGTGAATATACATTATTATAGATATTATGACTTTATATTGATGGACATGTTAAATTATACTAATAGTTAACTATGTGCGAAGTATCAGTCTCATGCGAAGCACACACCGAATGGTAGATGAACTTAAAAATACGCTCCATCGACGTTCCACGACGTTTCATCGACGTTCCATCGCAAATTTAATATACAGTAATGTAGATATTATGCCTTCATATTTATTGACATGTCATATTATATTAATATTTAACTATGTATAATATAATACATAATACAACTGTAGCACCCACTGGACATTCACACTTTACCCTCAATCAATGACTGACACTGGCTGGACATTTGAGACTAATAAAATAATCGAATGCCTAAAATAATTGCCTGGATCTAACTAGTATAAGTACTTGCTTTTTTGGATGTCTTGACTTGAGTCACTGGCTGCTTGTACTGTGCACTTTAAAAATAACACTTCTTTACTGTTATTCCATGTGTGATGTAATACATTGAATGCTGATTGTAATCAAATATAAATTTAATAATCTTTTAAATTTAAAGAGTAGTAATAATTTATGATTTCTGTAGAGAATGCTAAACATTTATATGTATATTGTGACTGTAATAGCCTACATATGTTACCAGGGGGTAAACGCCCAAAACTGCATGTAGTATGTATAGAAGTATGTATATAAAGAAAAGCATATAAGTTACATCTCTGAAAAGTGTGGAATATGTATACACATTGATAGAGATCTTCTAGACCTCTATGCTAACCTTAGTTTGACAGGGAGCAAGAAAACAAGTACACCGGGTGCATGAACATAGGAGGAAAATTTATTTTATTATTTCTGAAAGTTATTTAAATAGCTTGGATATTATTTTGATGTGTTATACTACGCTGTCCATTTTGAGGAGTAGTAGTAATACTACAAAATTTCAAATTTAACCAATTTTGGCCATTCCACTTATGCTTTCACTTCAGTTTCACCACAAATATATGCAAATGACGTCCACTCCAATCCAGCCACCACAGACAACAGCCGCTGCATTGGCTCTATCGAGTATCAGTGGTCGCAGTAAAAACAGCTCACTGTCAGGTATTCAGTCTCTTCCCGAAGCTGGGTGTAGCCTGAACCATTACAACCAATGTCAGTTTAAGTAATGGTATTAATGTACTGTTATGTTCTGGTTTGACCAGTCTAATGTGTGTACAATTATACCATCTTTGTATGATAGGGTGGTTATCAAACTGTCAACTACATAGCACATTTCATTTGCAGTTCATTTTTTCAACTTAATTTTCTTTTTATTTAATTTGGAATGTTTGTATTGCAAACACAAATGTGTATATAAACTGTACAATGCAAGTAAATATACGTGACACAATATAGCCAAGCCTCAGTGATTGTCATTTCATAATAATTATGCTTATGCTGGCACACAGATCTGCTAAAGGCTGCAACTGCTTCAATGTTATATCACATGACATTTTATCTCTATAATCACCTGCTGGCTTGCACAGCACAATATACTTATGTTCAGTTACTGATTTGTATCTTTGAATGTATATTTTAGTGTGTGTGTGTTCAGAAATCAAAATAACTTAATTTGATTTGTTTAAACATACAATGTGTGGAATTATTTCAATAATACGTAAGGTTGGCGAGACTCTTAATAAGACATATGATGTAATGTCACTAGTACTATCAGTGAAAAATTGCAAAACTTGTTATATTTTTTGAATAAAATTACTTTGTGACTTATTTCCTGTGACCTTCTTTCCAGCCCACCTATGTTCTACCTGCACTTACAGGTAGTTAATTATGCTGGCAATTGGATGGTGCACAATCCAGATTGTTTCACCTTGTTGGCTACGACACTTGTAAATTGTCTATTTGTTTGTTATATACTACAATTTTACAATATATACAATAATAACTTTGCCACTCTCATATCATTTATTGTAATTTTTTTACAACTGGGCAAATGACCTTTTCACACTCGAGTGCTGGGCAAATGACCATTGGGCAAATTATCGTGCAAAATATTGTTTTCCTATTAATGAAATTAGAACGTTTACAAGTTACACACCACATGTACACACACACACATATATTTACATGTACATACATATATAATATTATATAATATTATATATATATATATATATATATATATATATATATATATTTACGTGTAGTAGTGCTGTCAAACCATGTTCACCTTCACAAATAATCTGACTCATTCCATATTCCAATTCATGACTTTGTTTGACAGCTTCAACACAAAGGCGCGAACTACCTCGACACCACTGCAGCCATCACATATGACAAGATCTATGGTGGCTCTATTGAGCATCAGTGGTCATAGCAAAGGCAGCTCACTGTCAGGTGTCCAGTCACTTCTCAGCAGCTCAGGACAGTAAGTATTAATTGCTGCTGGTATGCAAACGTGATATATATACATAAATCATAGCCTAACATTTGGAAGATATGCAAACATATGTGTTTGGTTATTTTTACAATTATGTTTTTATTCTGACCAATCTTATTTGGGTACAGTTACACCATCTTTGAAAATGTTTCTACAGCACCCCCCCCCCCCCCCCCCCCCCCCCCATCTTCCAATATCACCACTCCAGCCGAGCGGCTAAAGTTATAGCGGCTCGGTAGCGACAACATTTAGACTACACCATTTGGTTCGGCCGCCGGTGGAGGTTTTTGTGCCTCCCAGACTCGATTTCTGGATCCACCCCTGTATGTTTTGGTTGTCTGCATTAAGATTTTGCAGTAATGGGAGTCCTCTTTAAATTGCATATTGTTGTTAGAAATGCATGTGAATGAAAGTAAAGACAATGTAAATTAAAAATATTTTATTGAAACTATTTGGTGAGATCATGACTACAAAATTATGAAAAGCACAATACAACTACAGGTCATTGCACTTGACGTGTATAATGTAATAATTTTTAATATCACATACGCATAAAATGCAAAGCAACAATAGAAACAAAAATTTGGAAGAGGTTGAAAAAATGTCAGGTACATATAACAAAACAAACAGTTACTTTTATCACAATTCTTTGTTACAAAAAACAACACTAGTACATGTGATATCAAATGCTAGTTGTATGTTTACAACTCACAAAATTAGTGACTAAATAATGATGTGTATTTAACAACAAATTTTAATATTTAATGCCCATAAAATGTAAACCAATGAGAACAAATTACTTAGGAAGATGTTTAGTTGAACAAATTTAATAAGTACATATCAAATAAAAATAACTATATTATGATTTTTTGTTTTTAAAAACATCAATAGGATATAAAATTCAAAACTGTTGTAGTTTGTGCAATGCTTGGTTTGTTTACAACTCGCAAAAAATAGTGACTAGACTAGACAGGGTCATCGCCATGTGACTGAGAATTACATGTACAATCGCTACATGCTACATTTCTGCAGTTTACTCAGCTGTATGAACAGTACCGGCTACAGACAGTGGATATTTTTGTATGAATAATCTTCGCATATTAATTTCAGTTTGGTTGAATTCTTCCACGTCAAGATGGTGTTTTCGATTTAACAGGTCTGCCAGGCAGTAAAGTTTAAAGCGCTTTGAGTAATCCTGAGGACTGGATACTACACCATATCAGAACTAAACTTACTCAAGTGTTGTTTAATTATCATGCAAAATGAAAATTTATGTAAACTATTTGTGAGAGTATAAAACAGTGATAAAAGAATAATTTAGAAAAATGATACATGGCATGAAAAACATATAACAGTCCTCGTGATACATAGATAATTTAAACAAGTAAAATGCTGCTGTCAGTGTATCAACAGATTGTTGTTGAAAAATGTGAAAAGGCTTTCAATACTATTACTTCATCATAAACTTGTGCCTGGTGTATGTTGCAAGAACTCAGCTGGCTGCCACTGACTATCGGCAACACAAAGACAATGAAACCCTACCATTGTAACAATTCTGGATAATTAATGTATTTTTTCATGGACACTGCTAAAAGTTATAGTTGAATTGCATACAAATACCTTATATTATTGACTTTTGATAAATGTGTCATCACATATAAAAATATCATACATGTCAGAGCCGTCCTAATTGTCATTTTGTCTCCGGTATAGGTAGATGCAGACGTACAGCAAAAAGTCAGGAAGCTGGTATGCAGTACCATCAAAGACAGCGAAAACATACAGTGATGTCATCGATATCTAAACCGATGCAGTTTACCGAAGAATGCTCAACACTAAACCTGTCTGACAGCATCAAAGCTTGTTGCCATATCTGCAGATCCTGGCACCCACCGTTCCATCACCAACTGCAGAGCTAGTCAAGCGTCACCACATTCTTATGTCAAGCAACCTGCAGTCTACACTGGTCTCCAGTCAGTCAAGCTAACTAACTAACCTGGAAGCCAGTGTACACCCCATCAGCACTGGGGAATCTGTCACGGATTCAACACGACACAATTGGGATCACTCAGTGGACATTCATATGACAAACTGTTATTATGTTGCATGGCTGTAGAATCTTGTCCGAGATCCTGGACAAATACAACTGCTCAGTATGCCATATTAACTTGGAGAGCTAGTGGTACTAAGCACACTAGTTCAATCTCCTGTAAAAAAAAAACATATATTCAGTAAACAAAAACAGGCATCATAGTAGTAGTGTTGGGAGTAAATAATTATGATGTGTTTATTGTCATAATCGGTATATAATAATGTTTCATGTATGGCCTGCAGCATTTCACAAGAAAAAAGGCAGCAAGAAATGTTTTACTACAGCTGCATCTATACATGTTGATATCTTAGGAACAGTCAGTGTTTACCAGGGTTGTTCCGGGGAAGGGTGGCTTGATACAGCATGCAGACATTAGTGGAATATGCAATTTTTCAAAACGGTGAACAATTTTTACTATTTTTCTTTACTAGGTGTTCATTGTCATTACATGAATTTAGAAGTGTTCAATTTCATTACAGTGACGCCTGATTTTAGTCAATATTATAGACTGATTTGAATTCTGCTAATCACTAAAGCATCAGTAAAGCACATTTATATATATATTTTTTTTTCAGTATACAAATTCATGTCAGTGTTTGCCATGTGTAACTACTATACATATTCATGTTTTACATTTTAAACCTGAGGTTGAATGGTCAAGGTGAATGTTAGAAATGACAGAATGAGGTGTTATTATGATGCTAACAATATATTTTCCTCATCACGTATTCAAAGGTTCACAATACGTATGTCTGCCTTCTTCAAGAATGACTAATTTATTTTATAAACTTATTTCAGAGTCATCGCCATATGTTAAATACTGTTTAAAGGTGTATTAATATGTCTGTGTTGATACACTTGTGGGTATAATATAAAAGTGCAGAAGTCAATCTAGTTTTCTATGCCCAATATGTTATTATTAAAATGTGTATGAAAATAAATGTGGTATATTTAAATGTGCACATTAAAATTTGCTGATAACTTATACGTGGTTGATTGTTATAAATTTGAAATTACCTGGATTGATCAAATGTGGGTCCTGCCGCAGACTATGTATCATCCCTGTGTCTGCCTGGCCCGGGTGACCGCCTCTAGCCCCTCCTCTCATTCTCATTCATGGGTTGCAGTGTGGTCTCTAGCAATATTATCATTCAAGTTACATATATTATTATGTATTCATATATTGCCGTGGTGAAAATATATACATATATTGGTAAATACATAAGAATAGCCGGCATATGTCAGTTGAAAGGTATCACATGGTAACCAATTAATGCATTACATACACTATAGCCAGGCATCAAGGGCCACAATGGAGACAAGTGCGTGCATTTTCTTGTGTAATCCTTACATATGGTGTACCCTAGATGTATTGATATTGAATGTATTTACACGTTTACATTTTTATATTGAATAAAATCATCACCATCATGCTTGTCATATAAAAACCTAAATTATTTTGTATAAAATACAATGCAAATCAACAATATTCTGCAGTAACAGTATCAAACATGAGTCACAAAAAAATGTTTTAATAATTACAATCACCAACATAATACTCCCGTGTTTGACGTTCTGTTGCACGAAATTACGGATGCTCCCTGACTAAGTTACTTGCACGAACAACACGAGCCTGCTGCCAAAGCAATGTTACTTGTCATTTCGCACCCTCACGTCATCTACTCTCAATATGTATTGTCGGAATAACAGCTTATTAACAACATCCTGCGTAACCAAATAAAATACATATGAAATAGTATGCTCGTTGTCACTGTCTGACTGAATCTCTGGCTGATATGGTGGCTGTCTTAGACTTAGTCTTAGACTTTTCAGTCTTAAAGTCGGCTTCGACAGGCTCGTGTCGAGTGTAGACGTTCGCAAGTTGCAATTCTCGATTAATTAATACACGGCTACGCGTTCTTGTTACTAACTGCGATAGTGTAATACGTACCTTCGTACAACCACTTTGGAAATATTATCTTCATCTTGATACGTTAAAGCACGTGTGTGTTGTTATTGTTTTCGAATGCCTGGGATGCCGATCTCGCGTAAACCACATGACCGAGGTGGCGCAGCAGGCAGACAGCGTAATTGGCTTTCGCTAGCGATACCCGCTGTAACGACAAATCTTTTTTTGACGATTAAAAAACAAGTACGCATTTTTGTTTATTAAACCGACTGTGCGCACTAGTTAAACTATTCACACATTACACATCTGGACATAAAAGAACCGGATTGGCGATGGACAAACGAAGTGATTGAGCACCTTTAAGGAAGGCTGTCCAGTCCTATAACCTTAATCAGCCAGTGTGGCCTTATTAATAGGCAGTTTGCTGCATGAATTGGTTGTCTTGAATGAGGGAACATCGCGACCGCGCTGAACATCAAATAGCTTTGCGGTTAGGCCATCCAGCGTCCGTTGAGTATATAATTAGGCTTTGAGCCAGGATCCAACATTTTGGCAACCGGTACATTTTTACGCTCGTAGTGATTTTTGGCTAGGCCTACATCCCTAGAGATGGAAAATATGTGATAGCATTGCAGAGCACTCCTAGCTTTCTGTGAGAAATCACTCTTTTTCATACTATCTCCATATCCGCGACAACAAGTGTTCTATGAAATTGCTAATGGGGGCCCATACACAAACTATTATGGAATATTTACTATACATCCCAGTAGAACAAAGATCGGACACCATGTGGTTTGAATGTCATGCTTTCCATATATATCAAAAATATGTTCATATCTTGAGAATTGTGGATGTTGTGGTATTTTATCTACCACATCTCAAAATGCAATCCACGGCATTCAGATATCCAACATAAAATCACTTAAAAGTTTGGCTAAGAACCACATGTATCATCATTCGTGGTTCTTATTGCACCAGAATGTTGGCTTACATCCATAGACATGGAAAATGTGTGACAGCATTGCAGTACATACATTCTTTTGTGTGAAATCACTCTTTTGAATCCTTTGCTCATTTCTGCGAAAACTACACGCAAACCATTATACAGTAGTTATTATACATCTTATGGGTACAATAATTGTACATAATATGGCTGAAGTGCCTTGTGTCTTTTTCGCAGAAATGAGCAAAGGATTAAAAAGAGTATGTATATATATATATATATATATATATATGAAAAGGGTTTTAATACCTTGAGAAATGTGGAATTTATGGCATTTTATCTACCGCGTCTCACCATGTAATCCACGCCATTCAGGCATTCAACAAAAGAAATCACTTAAATGTCTGGCTAGTAACCTCATGTATCTATATTCTTGTTGCAACAGAATGGTCATTGGACTTAAGTTTTTATTATGTAGGCACAGTCTGTACATTTTATTGCAGTTCGATGTATTATTATGACATTGAAATTTGCAGTTGTTGTCATTGAGATCAATTAATTTTTTTTATGTTAGACACCTAAAGTTATGACTGTAACACTAACCTACATACAGTGGACTTGTTGTAGACATTCAAATTATACAGGTACACAGTATTGACTTGTAGCTGTAGCTACGTTGTTCCAGAAACGTGATACTAGAACGCGAACAAGTATCATTTACATTGGAAAAATAGCAGCTACTGTTGGCAGAGATGTTTGTAAAGCTCTCATTGGATTGCACGCATAAACTGGATGTGACACTGGCAGTGCATTTGCTGGAAAATGTAAGGCAAGTGCTCTGAAACTCTTGACTAACAACAAAGAATCACAGGACTCATTCAGGATGCTGGGCCAGGAATGGGATCTCTCTCCAGATCTCATTGACAAACTAGAGGCATTTGCATGCCTTCTTTACGCACCACGAACATCGTCTGCAATGATCTGATATCCACCTCTCCTGTGCAAAGAACGGTGAGTAGAGAGACGTTCACAGCAGACGATGTTCGTGGTGCGTAAAGAAGGCATGTAAATGCCTCTAGTTTCTCATTGAGATCTGGAGAGAGATCCCATTCCTGGCCCAACATCCTGAATGAGTCCTGTGATTTTTGTTGCTAGTCAAGAGTTTCAGACGTCGTATTTTCACCACAGAAAACCCCGGGGACATACATCGATTGGTCTTTCCCGATGGCAATATTTAACTTGATTTTAAAAGATGTTACCACCCAGAACATAAGCCACAGTAGATCTAGAATCAGTTGTCTTATCAAGAACTCAACTTCTTATATCTTTTGATTTATTTGTTAATTATGTTTCCAAACACATTCATTCAGCTGTCACATGCACAATATATAACTAAGTTTAATTCACGTGTAATCCTCAATGAGAATTAATACTTTCCTGTAACTAATCCGCATTGTTTTTTCACTCACATTGTTTTATGCAATCTGGTTCTTCTATTTTGTTAACTGAAAAAAACAGTTAAACAATATTTCCACAACCATTCAATATCGTTGATAGACCACACTAAGCCTTTATGGTAACTTAGATCTCGTTAAGGAATCTGCTTAGTCTACTATTTCTTGCGTGACTATGTCATTACGATATTAAAATTTATATGACCTTCATGCTAATATACCCTATTCTGAATGAGGCCTAACTATTTGTTGATATAGCAGTATTATAAAGTAAAGTATGTATATAAATTAACAGGTAATTAAGGAGAACGTCTGATGTTCATCGCAACCAAATATCTTGGTGCATTCAATTGTGTTCTCTAACATTCAAATATTACACCGTTTATTAATAAGCAATCACCTGAAATTTGCTGTATTAGCAATGGCGCCTGTCTTGCGACTATGTCACTAATGGATGCCGGGCAGACAGTCGCGTAACGTCACGCGCGTAATTGGCACGTACATGCCAAAATACGCTGAGTGCGCGTTAATGGAACACTTTCTCATTTAAATTATTCAATATGCCTACAATCGTTACCATCATCTCGGTATATTTCCCCAACAATGTTGCGTCGATGGTCCATATAGCTGCTTCATAAAGCGTCCGTTTTAACCCATCTTTCGTCATTCGAAATATTGCACTTTCGTTAATATGTCATGCGTTAATCTAACGACTATTTGATCCATTATCCTTGCTCGCTACACGTGTCGTAATAATTCCTTTAATCGTCACAGGTGCATTTCGCTGCATGCCCAGTCCACGTTCTATTGACTGCCATTGCTACGATCAAGGCTTGTAGACCTCTCAGCTTGTTTCCTTTCTTATTCGCGATATTCACCGTCCGCCTTTATTGGCGGCAACATAACACATCTGGCTGTATTGCACTCGATATCGCCTGACATGTTATTCAATCCTTTTGTTTATCGGTCAGATTACCGACGCTTGCGACCTTATTGAGATCTGCCGTGTTCGCAAACAACATACTTTGATGTATTTTTGCACCAGACTATCCGCATATTTGCTCTCGTTTCCCACATGGACGTGACACGACTATTTGTCTAGGATATCGACAGGGTTGCCAGAGTGTTAGTTAAAGTAAAAGGCGATTCATAATCTTAGCGTATGTTAGCATGTCACCTACTATTTATAATCTTCTTTCCACAAACGGGTCATTGTCTGAAACGGCGGTTCTGACTTATTCGTCAAAAAGAATATTCCTTGTTCTCGTTTCCGTTTCATGCGTTGAGATGAACTGGAAAGCGGGGTCGTTTCAAAATATTAACGAAAGAAATGTAATTTATTCCCACACTCCCTTACTCTCCTGTTTAATGAAGCAACTACCGCGTCATCGAGGACTCTCCCGTTAGACTCGCGCTAAGTATGCGAAATTTTCATGAACAGTAGATAATGGTAATGCTTTATCATACAACAGTGTTCGTTTGCTGAACTTTAGAGCGGTTCTGGCGAGATATATAATATTGTTGTGAGTTTTCTGCATGGAATTGGAGGGCCGGTCGCTCAACTGGAAGGTATATTGAGTTTCATTTTCGGACTTTTGAACGCGCTGAATATGATGCTTCAGGTAATACAAAAGCAACATGTAGAAGTTTCGACATAAAGCTGTCGCCTTTCACAATTCATGCCGAGAACAGCATTTCTCTACCGATCACGTTCACCACATATTCTAGTGGCGGCGACGAAGCGCTTATTGAAGGTGTTTTGGTGTTTCTTTGTGTGCTGGACAGCATATACGGACCGTCTTCAGTGGTCGATTTGCCGACAGCGCTCCTTTTTGCAAGTTCGCTTACCGCCCAGCCTGACGTTGTCGAAGTTGTCGAAATCATCTAATTTGGAGATGACAAAATAGCTTTACTCTAAGAATTGATAAGCGTTTGAAAGAAGACTGTTTCATTAAGAAGAACAACGCTTTTATGAACGATACAAGTGCCTATGTTCATCATTGCTTGAGACAGCGCAGAAATGGTCGGTACTTTTCGGCAACAATTGATTGAGCATATAGGAATTCCCAATGACGAATCACACCGAGAACACCTTCGATATCGTCTGAAGGTTTGTTTGAGACTTGCGATCATTCTGCTTTCTTCTGCAGTATATCTACTTTGTAGACGAATAGGCAGCGTCACCACTTTGCTTAGACCGTGTTTTACATGGTGTTTAAATATTGTGCTTTATTTGTTGTTTATGTGTGGTTCGGGGTAGCACAAAACACTCTTTACGAGTACCTACCAAAAGGTATGTTATGCCTTACCTAATTAAAACACTGACGTCGGAACGTTGTGAATATTGGGGGGGGGGCTGAGGCTCTCCAACAACCTAATTTTCAACCCTCCCCTGAGCCCAAACTCACATTTCAATCCACCCCCGAGATCGCCAAAATCAAATTTCAACCCAACCCCCGAGACTCGCCAAACTCACATTGAGGCGCTCCCAAAAACCTCCAATTGTACCCCCTCGAACCCCTACATAAAATATTATTACCTATTTTCTTATAACGTTTCGCTCCCGAAGATCCACCCGGCCACGGTTGGAATGGTCACACCACTGACAGCACTGTGCACAACGACGACAGCATCGTCATCTAGCGGTAGTTGTCTGGAAAAGTTTGTTGATGGCAATCGAAATGTTACAAGGACAAAATGTAGATTGACTGCGACATACATGTAAATACAATAATCCCCTCATCACTGTACCCTTCGCCAACGGTCACCCCCTAACAGCGGACAGATTTACGTTGCTTTAACTGTTTTATTATTAAACAAACTTTCTAGAGCGACCCCCCGCATAACGCGACCAGCGGTCGGCTTTTCATTCCATTTGACCTCTTTGCAACGGCCGCTTAGCGGCTGTAAACCGCTATCTATAGGTTATACGTTTTCCCAAGGCGTTTGTAATGCAGTAGGGCCAGTCTGGCTATGTGCGGCCATGTTTACTTTGGCTAAGTTATGTTAACAGGCTTTGTGTATGTTCAAAAGGGTTTGTGCTTCTATTCTTCCATGTAAATTAATATAATTCATTATGTATGTGATGTGTTGCCAGGAAGGTGGCACGCTGACTAAGCGTCTCTCTGTAGAGCGGCCACCCTTCTTATACGATTACAAAAGGGTTGATTGCTCAATACAGAGACTAGTACATCAATCTGAACCATCCACTCTGACGATTTTCCTTCCGTTAAGTCTGACTCCAATGTACGTGTGTCAAGTGTAGGAGAGTATTATTTGTTCTGTCGGGATTAGTTGGTTCTTCTGTCATCGGTACGTCAATAATCTGATTAAAGTCGAGCTTGCGTATGCGGGTAGGTTAACATTTTCTTCTTAGACGGCTTGAACCTCGACGCCAAACTTTCAGTGATTAATATACGAATTTTAGAATAGGACGTAAGACCTATATATCTTTTCAAAATACCCCATATATATACACATATATATATATATCTAGATTCTAACCTTTTATGGGGTAAATCAATTGTTCGGAACGTAAAACGTAATGTGCGCGTAATAAGTGAAACGTAATTTAACAATCGTTGAACCACGCATGCGCGGCAATTCCTCGGGAAAACAGCCCCTACATCCTGGACTTGGCAACATGTAGTTGACGCTAACACAATAATGATTATGTCTACCCTCGTGCAAATAGCATAGCAATACGACTTTTGGGCCTACCCTTCGTAATTTTGAACAAACAACGAATACGCCATGATGTCTATGTTACGATGTTGTGAGTTTCCTAACATTTGGTAAATATTGCTCACGACTGTCAACTACCAAGGCATCCCTCAAGTGACAGTCATTTTTGCTAGGAATTGTAATAATAATAATAAACACTTATAGCGCCTATATCGAATAGCAATCTCAACCTAGAGTCATAATTAGAGCAAAGGATCAGGGTAAAAGGCCACCGCCAGTATATGGTTGGAAGGCGATTTCAAACAAATAAGTCTTGCGTTTGTTACGAAAGATGGCAATAGTTTCACAGCATTGTATAGTAATGGTGAGCAGAGTCCAGAGTGTGGCAGTTACAGGGAAAGCTTCATCTGCCCATGTTACGCTTAGTTTTAGGAATATTAATGTCTTTGTGATACAGATGGTCTGATGTTGCTGGGAATATCTGAAAAACAAAGGAGACTAACCAAAAAGGACGGTTGCATAATATGTAATTGTGGGTATCTTAAATTTGAAGCGATACGCAACTGGAAGCCAGTATACTTGTTTAGGTAGGTATATCATAAAATAAGTGTTTTGGGGAAAATGTATATGCGGTGTTAACTAAAGACCTGTTAGCTCATGACCAATGGAATCAACCAACATCCAGCTAGTCTTGGCCGCAATTTCTTAAAAATACAAAATAACAAACTAGAATATTAAAAATCAGTATTCTAGTTGGCTGAAGCCACGGGATAACTGACTTGCTTGATCTATTCCCACGCACGCACGTACACAGACGCACGCATGCACATACACACAAAAACACACACGCAAACACACGCACGAAAATACACACTGACACACAAACGCACGCGCGCACGCGCGCACGCACGCATGCACGCACGCACACACACAGACACACACACACACACACACAAACAAACAAACACACATACGCGCGCGCTATCAAATCAATTATACGTGTCTATCAGTATAACAAGACGTTTCCATCTCCGTCGTTTTGACGCATATACTTCCACCAAGCTCCACCTAGCGGCTATCTCGTAAACAGCGCATCAATAGTAAACACACACTACACGGAGCCGAACGACCAGATCTGGTACAGTCGTCGGCCGTGGCGCAGCTCGCAAAGAGTGGCCGCAAATCGCCGCGATTAACGACGGACGGAAAAGGGAGGCGGACGATGATTTAACGCGACGGCTGTGGAGTGAATCGTGCGCGCCTAAAACGATCGAGAACCAGGTAGTTACATTGCAAGCGAGCCTCGACACTCTGATTGTTTCACGCGGGGCGGCTCCTTCCCTACTCGGGCAACTGCATAAGGTGAATGAACGTTTATTTTAGGCCCGCGTTCTTCTTTTTTAAGGTTGTCGCGTGTCGGAGACTGTTATGCGAGCGGATAAGAACATCTCGGATTGGTTCTTGTGCGTGTGAATGCAAAAGCAAACGTTAATAACCGGGGGTATGCGTGTCTTTTTACAGAATCGCAGATGGCAGAGCCAGCAGGTTAATTCTTTAATAGAATGAAATGTATTAGGCAGGAAGGGATAATTCCGTATTCCCGCTGTATTCAAGTGCGCCGCTTAGGTTAATTACCTGCTTAACAGGATCAAGTAATTATGTTGTTAAAGGTAATGTGCTGTATTTACTAACCACGGTTTCGCCGTAGTTTACGTTATTTAAAAGTGTCGGGCGAGAGGTACTAGGTAGTTAGTTTCACGACTGAGGGCACCCGTGTTTGAATCGTGTGGTCGATACTTCGAATACGTGATAACTTCTCCAAATTGTCCCGGTTGATTCAATAGCAGAACTCAACGGCTGTAGTATGTGCGCACTCACACACACACACACACACACACACACACACACACACGCACGCACACGCACAACTGAACGCTTACTGGACAGGTTTCAGTCGGTGGTCTGTGAACTAGTGCACATGTGGGGACAGTTGATGCTGTAAGGTGTGCCCCGGTGCAAGTCTTCGTGCGTTCACCTCTGCCGGCAGTTTGCGATGTCTGCCCGTCTGTCCCTGTCAGGTATTTACAGAAAGGTACATTGACGTACGTTATACGATTTATTTCGGGGCGCCAGCAGAGGTGTTGGTGTAATTAATGATGTCACCTTCGTAATAAACGGATGAGTCACGGACATGCCACTGTCTTATCCGCTGTTTCTACGCGTCACGGCTGTCATTACGAGGACAAACATTTCCCAATTAACACATAGGCGGCCAACCGTCCATTACAAAGTTTATGTTAACCAGTTAACGGTTTATTAGCAACTCGAAAATGCTAGCATTTCCCATATTGATATCGTACAAACTTACACCCACCAATAGAGCAACGGACCAGGGCTAGCAGTCATCACCATTACCATAGTTTGCTGGTTTACCACTCAACTCTCAGGTAGTAGAAAGACCGTCTAAAACATACCCTATCAAAACCACATAAGTAAGTGACTCAAGATAACTATCATTGTGTTTTCTTAAAGGCATCGCCAGTTGGTAGATCAGAAGTCAATGGTTCCTGGTAACGAATGGACATAGAAAGAAGCAGGTGCTGCGTTGGCGTCACGGAGACGATACAGTTAAACTGCTCCAATGTTAGCTTATTAATTTATACATTTTGAGATACAAAAATGTAAAAACACTGAAATGTTTCGTTTACGAAGTACCAAGAAATAAAATAATGACGCCAGTTGCTGCATTCGTGTGCGCGCGTGCAGCTGTATACACACCCGAACATGCGCCGCTATTCGTAGCTTGGTCATTCTTCTTGTTCACGCGGTAGATAATTGTTGTGTCTGTGGACGGTTTCGTGTACTAATGGGCTCCATACAGCGTGTTTGAAAGCATCCGTTACTATTCACTTACTTAATCGTAACGGTTACGACGTTACCAACAACAGTGATCATGGCCACGATTGTTTCAACTCACCTTGGCCAAATTCCTCTTCGATTTGTTTACGATTCGATTCTGTTCGCTGTCCGATTTCGTTATTTGATGTTCCGTGCGATACGACAGCTGCGGGTATCAATCTCGACTACACCAATTAGTTCCCGCTAGAGGCTCCGTCTACAAAGGCATTTCTGAAGTGTCGGTCTAGGGTAATTCGTCTGATAGCAACTGCCCGATTGACAGAAAAGAACCTGGGCAGTCCGGCGAACGTTGGACATATTTTCGTGACTGCTGTGTATCTATCTTACCGTTGCCGGTTCTCCACGTGCCTTGTGGCCCAAAAGGTTGCTTGTCCTGTCTCTGGCTACCCGTTTAGCTTCTTTCCAATGTTTCCACCTTATCTGTTTCCTCTCATGCTCAGCGGTTGTTCACACGGTTTTCTTACGGCGACGCATTTTCCACTTCCCTTCTGACATCAATGTTAGGGCCGTGAGCATATGTCAAATCCAGTTTCGTCTTCTTTTCTTGATTTCTACGTTTCTCCTATCTTCTCTTTCTCTGTTTTAACCTGGACATTTTAGTGTGAATATCGTTGTTTGTTGTTTGCAGAATTATTAACCAAATTACCTTTTACTGCCTACTAATATTATAAAACAAAATTTTTTTCGGAGAATGTAGAAATGTACTGTCAATATCATAGGCGTCGAACGTGGTGAATATTGATGGACTGGGGCTCACCAAAATTATTTAACTGCACCCCCTGAAGTTAACGAAATGCCCAAGCCGAAATATTCGGGGGCTAAACATATCTACAGTCCCCCACCAAATGATTGGTTCAGACGCTTATGACTATTGGAGCTGGTTGTTAAGAAAATATGTTAAGATTTTATCTATGCTACTTACTTATTGACGGTGTAGGAATCGTCAAGTTTCAAAACGATTGTTAGTCTATTAAATGACTATCAATTTTGATCCTGTTTTGGGCAAAGTTCATACGCGTGCGCATTAGCGTTACATTTTATGAGGCGCTAGGGCCCCAACACAGGAACGTGTTATTACTATAACTATTTACCGGTTTACTAATTTATCAATATTAAACCGAGTTCGGATCGACAAGTCACGTCAGTCTGCAACACAACATTCGGACATCTGTAGAATATGAAAATCGATTCGAACGCCAACTAATGTGTTTGATGAATATTCTGATTTCATCTGGACCCATGCAACTTGTACAAACAGCGCGAACACAAGCAGCAGTGTTCGCGCGTGTCATTTGTTTACACAATTAGAACGTTATCACATACAAGAACATAATTAATTACAGAGTAACTCTGGAGATTCACTGTAAACTCCAAGTGGCTTATTGCGAGAACACATAATTAGGTAATAATACGTGATTATATATACACCCTGTACACACACACATATATATATATATATAATATGTTTATAATATATATATTACATATATATGATATTATTAAATGCACATATGTATGAAGGTATATGCTTCGTGTGTGTGTGTGTGTGCGTGTGCGTGTGTGTGTGTGTGTGCGTGAGTGCGTTTATATATTAATGTGTGCGTGCGTGCGTGCGTGCTACTGCCGGTCTCGATACAACATCAATGTGTGCGTGCGTGCGTTCGTGCGTCTGCCGGTCTCGATACAACATCAATGTGTGCGTGCGTGCGTGCGTCTGCCGATCTCGATACAACATCAATGTGTGCGTGCGTGCGTGCGTCTGCCGGTCTCGATACAACATCAATGTGGGCGTGCGTGCGTGCGTGCGTGCGTGCGTGCGTGCGTCTGCCGGTCTCGATACAACATCAATGTGGGCGTGCGTTAGCTGCGCCTGCATCTTGTATTTCACGTTGTTCATCTTCGAGAACAGTTGCTCGCAATGAGCTATGCGTGTTTGACCAGTCCAGGAAGCGGTTTCTTCGACCAGTGCGCGCTGTGAACGGCTGTGAGTGCAGCAGTACACCGTAGTTCGATTAGCCGCCACCTACTACGTTGAAATCGGGAGCAGACCGCCGCTGCGTATCGTGTGGTCAGTGAATCGGTCGAACTCTCATCTCGGTGACCCAATGAACGCAGTATACGCGTTCAGACTAGCCAGATTGTTATCCAAGAGTACCGAAAATTTCCCGCAATGTCCCAAATAGTTCGTGAAAGCGTAGACAGAGTGGAAGCTTTGGTCAATCGAGTTTCATGTATGGCAGATTCTGTTGTTCCTTGTACCGACTAGAAAAATCAAATCACATAGCCATCAAATCACATAGCCATGCACATGCAGTTGGGTCGACTGTGTTTAGAGTAAATCTCTGTCTGTCTGTCTGTCTGTCTGTCTGTCTGTCTGTCTG